>JANBXA010000366.1:4470000-5155357 GCA_030556225.1 Cricetiscus sungorus | reverse complement strand
AAGGAATAGGCACACTCATGCAGATATAAAAAAGCACACAAGGGCAGAAGAGCAACTCTGTAACATGAGTAAAAAAAAGACCCAGAGACATATATTAAGGTTCAAGCTTCAAGCAGAAGACCATAAAAGCAAAGTAGCCATCTACTAGCTCTTACCCCTACCTCAGGATGAAAAGGCTGATCCTGCTGTCTCCTCGGTGTGGTTGGAGAATCCTGAGACATTAATGTCTTCCTATCCTCAGTGTGGCTAGAGAATGAATGCCTCCTATCCTCAATGTGGCTGGAGAATGAATGTTCGAACCTCAGACCTTGCTCCTGTCTTATATTATTCCCTAATGCTGAGATTAAAGACATGTGATCCCAGATGCTGAAATCTTCATTGTGTGAGTTGTTTCTCTTTAGGACTGGATCAACCTTAGGTCCACACAGATCCTAGGAATAAAAGTATTTTTCAATATCTCCTAGTTTCTGGCTGCTGGAATTAAAGGTGTGTTCCTAGCTTCTATGACTTGTGGTTGACTTTGCTTTCTGAATCTTCAGGCAAACTTCAATAAATCACAAATAATATATCACCACACAACTTCATACCATATCATAGCTAAAATTTTAAATACAAGGAACAAAGATATGTACTTGAAAGCTGCAAGAAAAAAATCCACAAATCCCATATAAAGAAATAGCCATCCCTCTACCCCGTGGAAAATTTAAAGCCTATAATAGACACAATGTACTTCAAGTTTCAAAAGACCCCATATACCACTGGCTTCTTTTAATCAAGCAAAACTATCTGCCATTGTCAAAACAAAAAGAAAAGTTTTACATGTTACAAAGAGACTAAAATAATTCAACTTCATCAAACAAATCCTACAGAGAATACAGGAAACAATACTTCAGACTGAAGACAGAAATAACCCTAGCCAAGAAAAATAGGAAGAAAGAAAAGGTAGTTATAATTTAGTGAAATTAAGAACATGAGAACACTAACTAAAAACAAAAAACCCTAAATAAGACTAAGAACACAAGCAGTCAAATAACAAAATGTCAGAAACTGACAAGCACCTTTAAATAATATTAATGGCTTCAATTCCTCAACCAAAAGTACAGTTCCTTAAATCCATATTTCTGTTCTTTATTAATAACTCAACTTACCATGAAGTATAAATACCACATTAGAGTGAAAGGATGATAAAAGTATTAAAAACAAAGGAGACAAGAAATTGGGGGGAATAACTGTCCTAAAATTTGATAAAATATAATTTATACTAAAACTAAACAGAAGAAATATAGGACAGTTCATTCTGACCAAAGAAATAGCTAATCAAGAAGACATTACAGTCCTAATATATATGTACCACAATCTGATACATCTGATTTCATGGAAAGTCCTACTGGAAATATAGTAATAGATTCACTCCAACTCATCAATAGCAGTTGATTTCAATTCTCCTCATCCTGTAATGGATGGGCCAGACAGAAAAATAATAAGAAGAGAAATGTGAGAATTAAATAACATTAAACACTAAATGGTCCTAACAGTTATCTGCAGGATACTCCATCCAAACACCAAGGGTATACATTCTACTTAATCTGGAACATACAACAAATCTAAAATGCAGAAAAAAATTGAATAACTCTGTGTATTCTGACTACAGAGCAAATGAATATCTAGAAAATTATAGGAATTCATAGAAATTAAATAGCACATTTCTAAGTGATGAATGGGTCAAAGAAGAAATAAAGAAAAAACAAGAAACTCTCTGGAATCAAATGAAAATGGAAACACAGCACAACAAAACCTCAGGGATACATTAAAAGCAGTGCTAAGGGGAATATTTACAGCAACTCAAGAATTTGGAAAAAGACCAAGACAGAGAGAAAGAAATAAAATTCAGAGCAGAATTCATTAAACAGAAGCAAAAAATATAACAAAGAAATAGAATATTTTTGCTGGTTCTTTGAGAAGATAAATAAACCAAAGGACCATTTTGTCCATTTTTTAAAAAGAGATGATCCAAATTAACAGAATCAGAGATAGGCAGAGAACAACAGACACCAAAGAATTCAGACTATTATATTATGAAAAACCTTCAAAAACTTGTGCTTCATTTAGCAAGAAAATCATAAAGAAATGGATAAATATTTAGATTCATCCAAACAGCCAAAATTACACAAAGAAGCTAGTAAAAATTTAAACAGACCCAGGACAAAACAGGAGATTCAAATATTTGTAGAAGCCTTCCTAAAATATGCCCAGATGGACTTATTGGACAATATCACAAGCATTTTAAAGATCTTAGCTAATTCTTCTACACTAATTACATTGTGTGTGTGTGTGTGTGTGTGTGTGTTTGTGTGTGTGTGTGTATGCATATGTATAAATGAAAGTATACATATATGTTTGCTCACATACAAAAATTCTTAAACAAAGTCAATATTAATATAAAAACTAGGGAAAGAGATAAGAAGAGGGAAATATATGCCTAATAGATTGTACAGAAACCAAGGCAGATGTCCCACAAAAGCATACCAGTAAGTAGTGTTCCTCCATGGTCTCGGCTTTATTTGCTGTATGTAGGTTCTTGCCTTTGTTATCTTCAGTGATGGACTGTGATTTTCATGTGTAAGCCCCCTTTCCCCACCATGCTGCCTTCAGTTATGTTTTTATCACAGTAATAGAAAACAAAGACATTCACTAAGGATCTATAGTAATCATGAATTAGAAATTCACAAAATATCAACAATAAGCCTGAAAATGATTCTCTACAATGACAATCTTTAGGCTAGGCAAGTCATGTGATTTGTTTGAGTTTAGAGACAAGGGAAAGAGTCACTACAGGAGTGTGTCAAGGTGGGGTGGGTGATTGAGGAAAGTGAGTGTAAGTACTGCAAGACAAAGCAGGATGTCTACTTTTAAAGGTTTCCATGAGAAGAGGAGACTTTAACCTGTGAACAAACAGGTTTTGTTAGTATGTGCTGTGTCCTGTGACCAAGTCATAAGAATAAGGCATATGATTTAGACTATACATTAGGTCAGCCAGTTTGAGTAGGAGTGTAGAACTTGGGTAATGTGTGACACAAAACCATGAAAGGTGGCAAGGATAAGGCTGTTGATGATCTTTGAGTTTGTGCTGAAGTGTGTAGAGTAAGTGCTTCTTGTCATTCTTAGCATTCTCTCTTATGAGGCCTGGTTAACTAGATTCTCTAGCATGAGCTGTCATACTTAAAAATAAATGAGAAGCTGTGTATATTGTGTCATATTAGATGTGTTTGCTCTGATCTTTAGTTAATAGCTTTGATATTCACCTTCTATTTATTGAAAGAGATGTTTTATTTACATAAGAGAAGAAGGGGTCTCATGACATGGTTTAAATGTTCTTAGCAGTAAAGAGCACTGGATACTTTTCCACAGGACCTGGGTTCAATTCAAGATTTTAATTTTTTTAAAAAAGAAAATATTCTTCCACTGACATTCTCATCAGAGCATTCCTCAGATTCTCATCATATGCCTTCCTAAACATTGGTTTAGGAGTCATTCTTGACTCCTAAAATAAAAATGAAAAATTTTATAATATGGATACCTTTGTGGAAGAAACTGTGCCCTATGAATAAACCATGAACCCCATATGACCAGCTTGCCAATAGATCCAGATATGCACATGTGTTCAATGGAACCCTCATATATGTAAACAAACAGGTATCAAATACCATCAAGCAAATTTTTAGTAATGGCATGTTTAGTGTCTATTCCAGTAGATATCCTTATTAATGAAACATTATTAATATTAGGTATTAACAGTACTATAAAATGTATGTGTTAGGTGAAAAGAGGTATAAGAAAAGACTACAGGCATAAGAAGTTCTGATCTTATGTTATCTATAGATTTACTATTTTCTCAAAAATATAGGAATTATTTAAAAACCAGAGTTGTATTTCTGAACAAAGAAGCAAGTTTAACTCTAGAACTATGAATAACTGCTTCTATCTCTTGAATTGGGGTTATCTTGAAATCTATACGTGTGGTTGGTGAAATGACTCAGTAGTTAAGAGTGGGTCTTGCTTGGACATCCAAATTCCTTTCTTAGTAGTTATAGTATAACTCCAACTCCAGAGGATATGATACCATCTTCTGAACTCCTTAGACACCTAGACTCATGTGAACACACACACACACACACACACACACACACACACACACACAAAGAGAGAGAGAGAGATAAATAACAATAAATCTTTAAAAAGAAACTCATATATAATCAAATGCTACATAGACACTACATTGAAATTATGTTGAAGGTTTAGCTTAATACAATATACACACTACAAAGTTTTGTATGTTCTCTTTATTTTTAATCTTACAGGTTTCCTAACTAGAAAGGTATAAATCATGTTTTAATTGTACCATATAATTCTATTAGACATGTTCACAATGTCCTAGAATAAAACTCGTTTCCCAGTTAGAAAGAAAAACACAACATAACCATTCTATTACTTTATTGTGATTAGCATGACCAAGCAGTTTTAAAATCAATTCACTATCTCCCATCATAAAAACAATTCCTTTAATTGGGGCTGCTTGCCATGCCAAAGCCTCTTATTGTCAGTTCATTCTCTCCAAACTCAGTTTCAGAGAGGAGACTAAAACAAGAGGCCTGTCAATGGGCTTGCAGAATTACCTGAAGTGGGGATAATTCTCTGAGGTTAAACAACTGGTATACTGATTAGCTATCATCTTCTTATGTTCAGGTTTAATTAATTCTTCAACTGCACATATCTTAGTTGCTGTACAGAGAGTCATGTATTTCTGACCTTGCTCCAAACCTGACTTCCACATTAAATAAGAATGGTGTCCACTTAGGTAATGCTATTACCCCATGTGACGTGGATTATTAGATGCTGATCTTTGAAAATGTTTAGAAAAATATAGTTTGAAGTCAGCACTGGTTATATGAAGAAAAGTACTTTTATTTCTTGTAGCTGATCATACTCTACATTTTTCACTAACTTTGTGAAAGCATAATTTATTTACTTAAAACACTTTAGCAGCTTTTATATTTTTGTTTCATTCACAAGCATAAATTTGGAGCCTTGTATTTCTTTTTAAATAGTTTGACTATGGTCTTGCATTCTACAAAGCAGACCTAAATTACAAAAACTTTTTTTACTAAAAATTAAAATTTATTTTTATATACTTTTTATAGATACATAACTCAACTAGTAGAGCTGGGCAATAAGACAAGTGTGCGAAATTAAAATATATTGAAAGAAACTACTTTTATTTATATGTTTTAGTTTTAGCTTTCAAGAAAAAAGTAAAAGCAATCAAAATATACAAAATTTACAAAGTAAGAGTTAAAATAAAAGTATTTGTGGTTTTAAATATTTTTCACTTGTAAGCTTGTCAATTTAAGTCTATTCTGGTACATATGTATGTGTCATGTGTATATGTTTCTCTTTGGCTCAGTGTTAAGTGATAAATTCCATGACCAAAAACAACTTTGGGCAGAAAGGGCTATTTGGATTTATAATTCTACTTTACAGTCTACCTTTGAGGAATGTCAGGGCAGAAATCAGCAGTAACTTCAAGCAGAAACTATGCTTGCTGAATCATGTGCAGACTTGTGCTTAAAAAGATATCTAATCCAGTTCAAGATCATCCTCCAATGAATGATGAGCCTACAATGGGCTGGAAGCCCTCACCTCAATTAACTATCAAGGTCATTTCCCACAGACATGACTACCGTCAATGGGTTCTAGAGCGATGATAACATAAGTAAAAGGAATTGCTTATAGAAACTGAAAGTGTGCAGTCTCTCTCTCTCTCTCTCTCTCTCTCTCTCTCTCTCTCTCTCTCTCTCTCTGTGTGTGTGTGTGTGTGTGTGTGTGTGTGTGTGAATTGTGTAGTCCTATAAGAAAGACTGTTTCTAGTATTTCTAATTTCACCCACATTTTTGGCCTCTCCCTTTTCTTAAGTGAAACAGGATGAGTTGGGTTGGGTATTTCTTATATTCTTCTTCTCAGTTATTTTCTGAAAGAACTATTTGGTTAGACCCTGACTTATGAATATCTCTGAAGGCAGGTCTTAATACATACATGCAGGTAATCTTCAAGGCTCTTCTTTGTCCACAAACCTTAAGGAAGCATGATGGTATCTTTTTCTTTGAACTTCATCAAGGTATCTTGCAAGAACAGCAAGAGAGAAAACCCTCAGAAACAAGGGAGCCCTGATAACTATGTTTCCTGTAGTTTTATTTTGAACCTGTACATGCAAAGCCTTCTGTAGTTGAGTTCATTGGTTCTTACTCCCGTGGTGGGTGTTATGTGGGGCCTTCTTTTCTAGCAAGCTTATACATACCTTTCCATCTCCAAGTCCATAGAGTTGCATTGGCCTTCCAGCTGTCATTATTTTCATACAATGTTTTTTCTAGTTACTCATGTCTACTCAATAATAACAACCTATTACTGTCTATTTTGGTGTATTATAGATGTCATGTTAATCTTAACAAATTTATAAATGTTTTACACAATAAAAAGTATCATAAACTGTGATATTTTCAATAATCATGTCACAATGTGAGATATTTATTTTCTTCAGGGAGACTAAGGAAATTATAAATGCTATTAAATTGAAGGAAGCCAAATGCATCTGTTTTTCATTTTTGTGTGGTTCCTATACATAAGTTTATAAACAACCCTATTTCTCTCTCTCTCTCTCTCTCTCTCTATATATATATATATATATATATATATATATATATATATCGAGAGAGATCTTCCATAGATTACAGTAATTTGAAGGATGGGGTTCCTTCCATCACTGTGTATGTATATATATATATATATATATATATATATATATATTTCTCTGGGAAAAAGAAACATAGATAAGAAGAGAGAGGAAAGAAACAGAGACATATGTTGAAAGATTTCAAAGACTTAGACCATATAAATGCATATGTCATTAAATGCTAAGTAAGTGGAAAAATTTCATAAACTGGAAATTTCAAATATTATCTAATTGGGTAATGTGTATGTGTTGCCAAGTGAGGATGGAATTTCTTCTTCTTTGATGATCTCCATAATTGCGCCTGGGACTTGTTTGCTGGCTTGAGACCCACTCATATTGCTAGAGTAATAGAGTTTACTTAGAGTCTATTGATATAACTGTTATAATATTAGAAACTATCTTTATCCCAACACCTAGATAGATTTTTGAATGAAGCAACTTGGCGTCCAAGTCCAGTCACATTGACACATTAAAGTAACCAATACCACTGTGTGATATAGTTTGTTTTTCAGGGATATGTGAAGTTCAATATTTTCTATAACTAATGAATTTTATCTCATTATTCAAAAAGAAGTTCTTTGCATATTTATTAATGTTCTATAACATATCAACTAACACTTAGTAAATCATGTCCAGTCATTGACCCTTTATACATGTCTACCAAATAATTATCTTTTAAAATATAATAGAAAAGAAAAGAACCATATATTTAGGATAGACTATATTATCAAGATTATATACTCAGCACCATAAATTGCAAATTCTGCTCTTTTCATTATTTTCATTCCATAGTGGTTCAAAATTCATCTTATTTAACTTTACACAAACATGGGTTTTTGCTTTCATATAACTGAAATTTACCAAAACATTTATATATGTGCCACTATATATCTCACCGAAACTACATAATATAAAACTATGTGTGAAAGAATAAACCACATAAAAAGCATTTTATGGGAACTAAGAGCGTACACCACATATCTATGGACTAAACATGGCCTGTGGAAGAGCAGTCAGGGACATAGAAGGAGGTAGAGTTCAAGGACAATGGCCAGAGGAATGAGCAACAGTAGTACTCAGACATTATGAGAAATGCACATTTCTTTTTGTGAGAGACTGATTTAAAATACTTAGATTTTCTAAAATTGATTCAACAAAGGACACAGATGAGACATATTTGCAAGATGCAATCTGTGTGTATGACAGACAGTACAATAAGAGAAAAGGGCTTTCTGTGTTATCAGTCAGCCTACATTTCAATACTTATACCCAGGAAAATTCAAGTAGAAAGAGTTATGAGAAGATTCCCCTAACTTCACAGTGATAGCATAAAACTGGCATAGCATCCACAGAGGAAACTTTTTATATAATTTTTGAGCTAAAATGTATACAATTCCAGTAATTAAATAGTAGGTAGATGTGATACAGAAGCAAATAACCTAATGAAGGCTATGCCATGATGAACAAGATATAGGAAAAAAGTTAACATCATTCATAAGGAGACAATTATTAGTCCAGCAAGGCATAGCAATTATGCTAAAGGCAGTAACATGACACATATTCATACAATTGTCTGATGCTGGTGTAACCCAGACATTACAAGCAAATAAGTTTATGACTACAACTTAAAAACAGACATGCATGCATACTATGGGAGAAATTGATGATAGAACAGGAAGTAATAGTATTAGAACTAATAGAATACTCCAGATAGCATAGAGGAAGCTTCTTAAAGATTTATTAGTTTTGTGTGTGTGTGTGTGTGTGTGTGTGTGTGTGTGTGTGTGTGTGTGTAGTCCATTTGTGTGTGTGTGCCCAGGAATGCCATAAAAGGCTGCCAGAGCCCTCAAAGCAAAAGTTACAGGTGGGTTCCAGGAGGTGCCATCTCTCCAGCCCCTAAAGATGCTTCCTAAGTGTAGCAATCATTAGTTTACTAGCACAAATCAAGGCTGTTGAGGCTGGGCAGTCTGTGGGCCCCGCCTCTGATGGGCGGGACATATAATCACTAAGTCAGGCCTTACCTGGCTGGGCGGAGACTGGGTTATGCAAGCCCCACTGCCCAAGCTACCTGGCCGCAGAGACTGGGTTACGCATGCGCAAGCTCCCCTTTTAAAGCAAGCGCGCCAAGTGTCCCTCTCTCTCTTGCTCTCTCTTGCTCTCTCTTCCTCTCTCTTGCTCTCTCTTGTCCCTCTCATCTCCCTCTCTCTTGCTTCCCTCTCTCGCTCTCTCTGGGGCCCCCTTTATCTCTCTCTCTCCCCGCTTTCCTCTCCCCTCTCTCAATAAACTCCACGTGGGCGCTCAATCTCGTGTTTGTGTTTCTTAGGCCAT
Organism: Cricetiscus sungorus; assembly: GCA_030556225.1. Taxonomy (NCBI): domain Eukaryota; kingdom Metazoa; phylum Chordata; class Mammalia; order Rodentia; family Cricetidae; genus Cricetiscus; species Cricetiscus sungorus. Next base: position 5,146,245 of record JANBXA010000366.1, on the reverse strand, counting down.
AGCAGCTGCATCACAGCAGCTGTATCAAAAGAACAACAAAGGCTGTTTCACATCAACTCAAAGTCAGAACCAAATATCACAGGCAGACTTCAGATCTAAAATCTAAATTTGAAAGATCTTGTGATTTACAGATGATTTAAGACATATGCTTGCTGCAATAACATCCAAATGAAGTTCTTTGAAAGCAACAGGAAACAAAAAGTAGCCCCTATATAAGATGGAGAGTACTAGCTATGACAATATCACCAAAAACAGGCTCTGTGTATGAAAAGGAGCATCGACCAGAACAAAGTCACTTTAGGTTGAATGCTCTTAGAATTCAGTATGCCTGTGAAAAATGAAAACTATCTACAAGTAGGGTTATAGGGACATGACCAATCCCTTTAATAAATCTAGAGGTAATGAAAATCTAGAAAATGTTTAAAAAATTCTGGAAAATTGATTCAAATATCTGGTAACAATTAATTATTAAGTACTGCTCAGGTTTTAGTTGATTTTATTTATTAGAGCATTTTGTTTTATTTTGGAAAGAGTGAGAAAGAGAGAGAGAGGGGGAGGGGAGAGATAGAGCGAGCATGAAGTTGGGTACTTAGGAGGATCTGGGATGAGTAGTAGAAGGGGAATGAATATGATCAAAATTCTTATAAAAATTTGATTAAGTAAAAAATATTCTTAAACAGTAACCTCACTGGCGCATAAACTAAGGACAGAAGTTAGGGCTGTAGAGCATATGAAAACCTGTTTCACCCATGGGCCAAAGGTAAATGTGGATTTGGCATTGGTCTTAATACTGAAGATATTTCTTATTCCTTTTGTAGATAGCCAAAGCCATTTAAGGAAGTCCTGGCAGTGTCTGAAGGAGAATTCAAGCACCCCAGCCCAACCTCTAGAACTCTAGCTACAACCCCTTCTTTCTGTGATATCAGATCATTTCTAAGGCTGGGAAGAAAATCCTAGTTTTCAGGAAATTAAAAGATTAATGCAAAAAATTAAACAAAAATTGCTAAGTAGAGTTAATTGAATGGTACCTTAAATCTTTGTTTGCCCATAAGTGTAAGGAAAGTAACACATCTACAGGTGAAAAAAAAAACCTGTAGATTTTGAAATATGCATTTTTTAAGTTTCTGTTAGTTGAATTAAGGGTGATTTTAATTGGATTATTTTTTAAAGGAAAACAAACAGATTCTGCACACTTCTGCATGAGAAGTGGTAAGTTTGTCTCTATTAATCTTCAGAGAGTAATTTATTCCTGTAGTAAGAATTTCCCCTACCCTTCAAGTTTCCAGATGCTATTTCCAGTAGAGAACCTCCACTTATCCTACTCAGGAGAGAGTAAAAGCACTGAGGAGCATATAGAGTGTTTTACTTGAAGATAATCCAGTTTTAAATGTATTAGGAAAGGAGAAAAGGGAGCGGCAGAGGAGGAAAAAAAAAAGCTCATAACACTGTTCTAGCCTGAAAGAGGAAACACTTCCATTATTCTATAAAGATTACAAAAAGTAGCTGAAAATATTTCAAACAATACTGAAGATAGACGCAAACATCAAAAACAAATGTTTTTACATGAATAAGCTCACAGAAATGTCAAGTGTACATTAGTTATCCAGAAATCACTTGTAGGCTGCTTTGTTGATTCATATGTCAGACAACAAGACCCATTAGCCCCCAGAAGGAAGCTGTCAACTAAATAACACAGGGAATCTTGGCAGGCAGGCAGGAAAAGTTTGGCCAAGTCAGTGCTACACCACTAAAAGATATATAAAATGAAAAGCAGCCTTGAACAGGTCCCAGGATTTAAAACTTGGCAGAGTTAGGCTCCATGGATGGAAGTCTATATTTATTTTAATATGCATGAATATAATCTCTGGGAAATGGCCTGATTAGGTGCAGCTTTATACGCTTGAGTGTTTTTGTTCTTTCACTCATACAACTTGTGTATACCAGTAGGAAGTTTTCTCTTTGTACTAATATATTTATTTTCTTTCGTAGTCAGCACTATTTTCTCTCTGAATACATAAACACCATGAGAACGGATGACTTTATTTCCTATGTTTTTTAGGACAGTTGAAAAGTCTTACACAAATCAAAGGTGATTTAGACAAGCAAAGCTAAATCCAAGTGTTTACATGGAAGGTGGCTGACTGCCAGGTTCCTCAGAGATGAGGACAATTAAGTTGATGAAGGCTCCAATGTGAATGTCTTGGAAACAGTGCTACAGAAGTGGTTCTTAGGAAGCTGTATTGAGTGTGCTTTGTCCAACACATAACAGCTGTTGAATGGGACCATCAGGACATCAACTGCTCTGTTATCTCTGCAAGTGAAAACCCCAGAAAATAGGAGTAACTTGTAGACTCAGTACAGTTACTTAGAGAACTGATAATCTGGGCTCAAATAGAACAGTGTGTAGGAAAGAGATTGGGACAATATCTCTGAAAGTCTGAAGAAAAACTGAAAATACCAAATGGTTATTCATTTCTACATTCACTTTTTCAAGATGCTAGAACTGCCCTCTGTGTAATTGATCTTTTAAATTGCCTTACTGTGTTCCTTGTGGAAAAACACACTTGCCCTTTAGTTTAGGTGATAATTACTTCCCCAAACTTTTGTTTATACCCAATAATTGTGGTACTTTACATGCAAATCCCCGCCTTAAGTCCCTGGAATTTGGGTACTTGGCTCCCATTTAGTGGCTCATTGGGGAGGATTAGATAATGTGTCCTTGCTGGAGGAGGTGTGTTTTGCATCAGATGATGTTTCAAAGACCTAAGTCATTTCAGATAGCTTTTGCTGCTTCCTGATTCCAGGGACAAATATGAGGGTTTAGCTGTTCCTCCTGCAGATTTTCCCAGTTTCTCTACTCTAAGGGTGATGGAATCTTCTCCCTTTGCAACCTGTTAAGTCCAAAACAAACCTCTCCTTCTATAAGTCATGGTGTTAATCACAGTAGCAGAAAAGTAACTAATTCTTTAAATGAATACATCTTTAGTTAGTATTTAAGGGTCCAGGGAATTCCTCAGATGAGTGCTATTAAATACTATCAATGATGAAAAACTTCTTCTCTGTATTGTACAGTGTGGGAGCCATTGGCCATACGTGACCTGTAAACACTTGAACTTTAGCTAACACAAATAAGAAAGTGAAATTTAATTTAACTTTAGCTTTACTAGGCTTATGACTAATGTCATTCCTGACAGTGTAGCAAAAAAAAAAAAAAAAAAAAAAACTCAGAAAACCTGATTGGGAGAGAATAAATAACAAAGCCAGTCGTTTTTTATTTTCTTTGTAGAATAAAGTACCTTGACCAAAGTCTTGAAAAGAAAGATCTGTATTAGAAAAATGATCAGATGAGGATAGAAGATAGATGACATGCTATGTAACTGATCCCCATTGGCAGAAAAAGTGAATCATAGAAAATTTATATAGAACGTTGTTTTTTTTTATTGCAAGATTTTCTCATACTTGAAGTTACTATAATATGAGACCATGCTAAAAGCAGCACCCTTAGAACTAAATATTTATTTCAGATGTATAAAATGTTTTATCCATTATCTTAGATTACAGATGAAAACTCTGAGAACTACAATTGGATTGTCTTTTCCATTTTCTTTTTTTTATTTAAATTTGAAACAAGGTTGTTTTACGTATCAATCCCAGTTTGTCACCCTCCCATCTTCCGTTATTACCCCCACCAAACCCTAGCCCATCCACCTTCTGCTCACCAGAGTGGGCGAGGCCTTTTATGACTCAAGGTCTCTCACATCATTTGGGGCAGGACCTAGGCACTCTGCTATGTGTCTAGGCTGTTCCATCTTCTTAAGCTATTCATGGCTACCAAAAAGTGAGAAAGAAGGTACAGTTTTAGTATAAGATGCCTGATGCATTTTGCACAAATCTAATTGGAAACACAGTGTGTTTTAAGTTGATTATGTGTCACCATGAGTAAATTATACTTTCAAAATTAATTTCATCTGTTACTTTTTAAATTATATATTTTTGGATACTTGATTGCATGTAGTTCAGACTGGCCTCAAATATACTATACAGCTGAAGATGGTTTTTAATCTGTGGATCCTCCTGCCTCCATGTCCTGAATGATGGTATTACTGACATGAATTACTGTTACGAGCACGTTTTACCCTGCCGGTTGGGTCCTGCCGCCACGCCAGCCCGAAATAACACTCAGAGACTTTGTATTTGATACAATCCTGTTGGCCAGTTACTATCATTGCTTATGGGCTAGCTCTGCCTTAATGGTTAACTCATTTCTACTGTTCTAAGTATTTCCATGTGGCTAATCTTACCGGCCAGAGCAGCACTGGCATCCTATCTTTCTGGGCTCTCCATATTGACTCCTTACTACTTCCTCTTTCCTCCTCCTAGTCTCCTAGCCCTGCCTATCTTGCTTTCCTATTGGCCAACAAGGCTTTACTTATTAGCCAATATGAGAAACATATTTACAGAATAACATCTCCCATTATCTCCTCTTTTCTGTCTAAAATAAAAAGAAGTATTTTAACCTTAACATAGCAAAATATATCACCTGACAGTTATCAAATAAGAATCACGGTTAACAATATTTAGTCCATTAACATTTAGTAAGACTTAAAGAAAATATTCTATCACCTATCCTATCTTTGTGAGTCTAAAGTACTATATGTAACTTATCTTTAATCCTAACTAAAGAAAACTATAACCATAACTATCTGTCTTCAACTCCTTCAAAGACCACAGAAGGATAATATATAAACTCTAGAAATGACAGAGACAACTCATTGCCTGGTCAGTCACACAAAGTTCTTCTGTAATGTTCCATCTTCAGCCCATAGGCCATAGTGTGTGTGTGCGGCAGACTCCTCAGCAAAGCAGAAAACGAAAACTGTCCATCTGTATTGTCAGTTTGTCAGTCATTTTTCTCTGTGTCCTATAGACTGTCTGGCAGCCTCTTCCATGAAGCAGGAACCCAGTAGCAATGTCCATCTTGCATTAGCAGTCACTTTCATCTGGGTCCTGCATGCCCAGTTTATACAGCATAAAGTCAAACAGTTCAGACAAGAGCAGTATCTTGGTCAAATGGCTAGTCTTGCCATATTAAAAGCAAACTTCATCTTGTGTTTCTTCTATGTCCATATTCCTTTCTAATGCAGGTGTTATTGCCAGGAGCAGTTATGTCTTACTGTCAAGAAAATTCCTAAACCATTTTAAATGCCATATTCTGTAGGTCTTTTGAAAGGTTTGAAGAATGCCTATCCATCTCAAATACATCTCTATATATCTAGAAATCCTAACTAACCCTAAGTTTTTACTATCATAGGCAACTCTCTATAATCTGTACTGAATTATACATTACATTTTTTCAATGAGCTATATAACACAATACCTAAACAAGAGGAGAAATATACACATCACAAAATTGACCTTAAATTTGTATCAATAAATGAAAAACCATTCCAAAACAAAGTATTCATATGTATACCATAATTCCCTTTTTACTTTTAAAAAGATTGCTTGTGGTCATTAACCATTTATAACTAAGTCCGCTTAAATGAAAACAAACATTTATAAACAATATTTGGGAATGTGGGCATCATTCTTTCCAAATTGCTTCCTGCTGGTAGGGGGTGCTGTCATAGGGAATCCTAAGAAGAAGCAGAAATCCTGGCTGTAGTCTGCAAGGCTGCTTTGTCCCGACTGCATTGAATGTTGGATCACCTGTGGTGTTGTTTCAGAGGGTCTGGCTTGATCAAACCACATTACTCTGGAAGGAATCCACAGCTTTTTATTTTATGTGGAAACAAAAATTTCCCCAGTAACTTGTCCTCGGACTTAAATTTTGAAGTCAAAGCATTTTTAAAATATATAAATTGGATTAGTCCAGCAGCAATTCTTTTATCAGTAGTTATTATTTCCTCAGCAGTCAAACAATTTAAAGATAACAGAACAGTGTACAATATCTGTGCTTTTCAGCTTTACCTGGCTTTTTTATTACTCTATTTTTTTTTACTTTTTTTTTTTTAATATTTTGAGACAGAGTTTCTCTGTGTAACTTTTATCTGTCCTGGAATTCACTGCATACCAGATTTACTTTGAAATCACCGAAATCTGTTTGTCTCTGCCTCCCAAGTGCTGGGATTAAAGGCATGTGCCACCACACCCAGACACACTCTGTCTTTTTAAAACCATTTTATTGTTTTTCTTTTATTTCTCCCAAGCCAAGGTATATTTTAAAACACACTGTAAACATTTAGTTGTTTTTCTTAATCTGAATCTGTCTTTATTTTTTTTCTGGCCACAAGTCTTTTATCTGTTAAACGACAACATTGCTAAAATGAAAGCCACAGTTCTATTGCAGTCAATCCAAGATGGCAGCAGCTATTTTACTGCCAGCAGTGAGAGCTGTGCTCACTGCCTTGGTCTACACTGCCATCCAGCAGCATGCTGCTGGCTTGGAGATATGGTCACTGCCATTGCCAGCTCTCATACATACCAATGAATTGTTAGCAGAGCTCTTTAAAAGCAATGTGGTTTTTTGCTGCTATGCTAATTTTGGAAACCTCTGTTAAAGGAGCTGTGCAAATCTTTATTTATCTCTCACAAAACAGAGTCCAGCCCAGAAAAATGCTGCTACCAAGAAGCCTTGCTTGTCTCTGTTCTTTTGTTTCTAAAAACTATTTTTTAAGCTTTTGTTAAGTGTTAAGTGAAAGTTCTCAATCCCACTCCTGACACCATTATGTTACTAGCAGGTTTTTCCCTGCCAGTTGAGGTCCTGCTGCCATGCCAGCCCCCAATAACACACAGAGACGACTCTGTATTTGATACAATGTTGTTGGCCAGTTACTATCATTGTTTATTGGCTAGATCTGTCTTAATGATTTACCTATATCTACTATTCGAAGTAATTCCATGTGGCACATCTTACCGACCAGAGGCTGGCGTGTTACCTCTCTGGGCTCTCCATGTTGACTACTCCTCACTTCCTCCTTCCTCCTCCTAGTCTCCTAGCCCCGCCTATCTCACTTTCCTATTGGCCAAGAGGGCTTTATTCACTAACCAATATGAGAAACATATTTACAGAATAACATCTCCCATCAAATTACCATACAAGTACTGTGTTCATTCTGATGAACCCCTTTGTGTAGAAACTCTTGTAGATTGAAATATGCTTAAGAATCCTATGTTTAAATAAAGAGTATCTTAGCATCAGAGAGCATGTAAAGTTGCATCATTGCCTTTCTAGGTTGTGTTACTGATTGGCAGCTCTGCCTTGCATAGACAACGATACTGATTACATATGACTAGCCCTGGGAAGTCAGAACTCTACATGCACCTTCTCCTAAATACAAGGTTGCTTTTACACTGTCATAAGTTGAAACAACTTAAGTGGAACTATCATTTATTAGAAGCCCCATTTCAATGGCAACCTAACTAAGAAGAAACTCCACTCTCCCGTAAGTGATAGCTGAGCAGAATAAGGAATCCCTTTCTTCCCTCTTCACTTTTCAGAGCATAGCTATAGCTATACTTAGCTGAAAGGGAGATTGAAATAAAGACATCTTACTTTGTTACTTTGAAAAGTGGGTAGAAGAGCATCATGACTTTGTGTTATCACTCTGTTTCTGAGATAAAATATGGAGTGGGAGTCTTGGTTCAGATACCACCACAACTTAACAGTATAGTACAGAGATTTTATTAATAAATGTTCCTTCATTTTATGTATCTTGTTAAGGATATTTGCAATAGGTTTAGATGATACTTTTAAATAAATTAAATAAGAAGTATCATCTTTGTTTTAAAGTCTCATCTACTCCATTTGGAAGAGGTTCTTAAGATGTCATAGGAGTAAATAACCTAATTTTTCTTATACAATGAAGCCATCTTCCCTCAATTTTTAAAATTTGTTTTTATTTTATAATTGTTGAAAGTAGGTTCTTCTCTAATAAACTGATCCCTCCCATAGTTTCCACTCCCTCCTCTCCTCACAGCTCCTCCCTTCCTCTCTTCTCCCTAGAAACCATTACCACTTTGTCTCCTGTTAGAAAAGAGCAGGCCTCCAAGACACAAGAACCAAACACTATGACAAAACAAAATACAACAATATAAGGCCAACGTCCTCACCTTTGGCTTCTTCCTTTTCTGTTTGTGTCCCCTTGATCTCCTTCAGTTTTCTTATTGCTCTAGCTAAAATTTCAAATATATATTGAGTAGAATGGAGAGAATGGACAACATTGTCTTGTTCCTGATTTTAGTGGAAATGCTTTGAGTTTCTTTCCACTTAAGTTGACATTAGCTGTAGGCTTGCTGTGAAGTACCTTTATTGTGTTGATGTATATCCCTTCTGTCCCTAATCTCTCCAAGGCTTTTATTATGAAGGGGTGTTGGATTTTATCAATGGCTTTTTCAGCATCTAATAAGATAATCATGTGGGGTATTTTTTTCTTTCAGTTTATTTATGCAATGGATTACAATTGATATATAGTTTGTATGTTGAAACATCTCTTCATCTCTGTTATGAAGCTTCTGATCATGGTAGATAAGTTTACAGATGTTTTCTTAGAATCAGCTTGTAAGTATTTTATTATTTTTGCTTTTATGGTCATAAAGGAAATTGTAATTTAATTGTCTTTCTTTGTTGAGTCTTTATGTGGTCCAGGTTTCATGGTAACTGTGACCTTATAAAATGAATTAGGAAATGTTCCTTCTGTTTCTATTTTGTGGAATAATTTGAGGAGTTTTGGCATTAACTCGTCTTTGAAAGTCTGATAGAATTCAATGCTAAAACTAGCTGGGAGACTTTGATGGTCATTCTTGCAGTTTCTGTCCTGCCTGCCAGTTTCCAAATAACCACTTTAAGGTTGTATATTAATCACAGGTGCTTGACCAAAGGCTCAGGAATATTACTGACTAACTCTCACAATTATATGAGCCCATTTCTATTATTTTATATTTTACCACAAAGCTCATGGCTTGTTACATCACATCTTGCTTTCCTGGCAGCTACATAGAATCTCCTTGACTCTACCTTTTTACTTTCTCTATCTATGTTTGGATTTATCACTTGGCTCACTTCTCTATTCTGCTTGACCATTAGCCAAATCAGCATTATTCATCAACTAATAAAAGCAACACATACTCACAGTGTGTAGAAAGATATCCCACATCAGATTATATTACATTAGGGGTAATAGATCTATTCAAATTGTTTTTCTCATCTTGATTCAACTGCATTCAATGGCATCTATTGAAAAAAATTATCCATTTCTTTAAGATTTCAAATTTGGTGGAGTACAATTTTTTGAAGTATGTCCTTATGATTTTCTGGATTTCCTCTGTTATTACATCCCATTTTTGTTTCTGATTTTGTTAATTTGAGTATTTATCCTCTATGTGTCTTTTAGTTACTTTGGAGAAGGGTTGTTCTATCTTGTTGTTTTTCTCAAAAAGCAATCTGTTTTTTTTTCATTTATTCTGTATATTGTTAACTTTGTTTCTTTTTTATTGATTTCAGCAATCAGTTGGATTACTTATTGTCATATGTTCCTCTTGAGTGTGATTGCTTCTCTTTGTTCTAGAGCTTATAGGTGTGCTATTAAGTTGCTAATGTGTGATAGCTCCAATCTTTTATGTAGGCACTTAGTGTCTTTTATTGTATCCCAAAACTTTAGGTAAGTTATGCATTTGTTTTCATTGAGTTCTAAAAAGTCTTTATTTTTTTTTCTTTTCTGTGCAGTCCCATTTTTCATGGAGTAAAAAGTGGTTCAGTTTCCACTTTTTTTTTGTAAAGTTTTTGTAAACTTTTGTAAACTTTTGCTTATTTCAGTTGTTAATATCCAGTGATCTGGCGAGGTGCACAGTCTTTTGTTAATTGTCTAGTGTCTGTTGAGACTTGCTTGGTCAATATTCCGAAAGCTTTATGAGGTGCTGAGAAGAGGGTGTATTCTTTTGTGTTTAGGTGAAATGTTTTGTAAATATATCTGGGGCCATTTGATTAATAACAACTGTTAACTTCAGCATGTTTCTGTTCCACTTCTATATGGATAACCTGTCTGCTGGTGAGTATGGGGCAATGAAGTCTGCTACTACCAGTGTGTGAGGGTCAATATGTAATTTAAAGTATAATAGTGTTTCTTTTACAAAAATGGATGCTCTTAGGTTTGGGGCTTAGAATTTAAACATTGAAATATCACATCCAGGCTGCTCTACACCATGGGGTGCAGGACAGTGGAAGCCACTACTGTGACCAATATGTGATGGAGGAGCAGAAAAGAGAAAAACAGAGCAAGTATGTGCCCTATGATGAGAGGCAGAACTGTGAATTTGATGGTGTTGAAAGTTGAGAAATAGAACTGAAACTGACGTGCTACCATTCCCTAGTAGAGTCAAATGGGGTGGTGTGAAGCAGCCTAGAGCTTATGCAGACAGATACTCTGCCCTCTGGCATGCTACCATGGCTCAGAATCTCCAGCTTTGGGAAACAATGGAGGCCCAAAATGAAGAAAGGTCCCTTTCCTGAGTGGACTTCCTAGAAGGATCACTGTGGTTTGTGATGTCACTAGAGGCTATATCGATATCTGTAGTTCATGCTGCTGTTCCATACCTTGATGAAACTTGAGTTCCACGTGAATGTAAATAGTCTATGTCATTGACTAATGACTTGGTGATGTCCTCAGGCTTAGCTACCTGGGGTTGGTGTAGGCGTGTTTTGCATGGCATGTGAAGCCCCTGAGTTCATAATGAGGCCCAAAGTCTGTGGAGTCACTGAGGGCCATGAGTTGGTCAGAAATTCAGATATAGCCTGAGGCTGTATTTAATTGAAGGCCTCACAGATGTCTATGGCATGGACTATTCCCTAAAGTTATATTGATGCTGACCTTTCCTGAAGGCATGGACTGAAGAGGTGGTGATGGGAGATGTTATTCTGTAAATATGTTTTTCATACTGGTTAATGAATAAAGCACAGTTGGCCAATGGGAAAACAAGATAGATGGGGCTAGGAGACAAGGAGGAAAGAGGAAGGAGGAAGGAGGAGTCAAGATGGAGAGCCCAGAGAGGTAGAACGCCAGCCACTCTGGCTGGTAAGATTAGCCACGTGGAAATACTTAGATTAGTAGAAATGGGTTAATAATTAAGACAGAGCTAGCCCATAAGCAATGATAGTAACTGGCCAACAGAATTGTATCAAATACAGAGTCCCTACGTGTTAGGGGGCTGACGTGGCGGCTGGACCAGACTGACAGGGATGTGGGGGGGACCTATTAGAAACAAGTTGGCTCCATCCCTTGCTGGCTTATGTCCTGCTGTACTAGCAGTGGCATGGGTGCTGGAGTGTTGACTGTACTCCTTACTCAGCAGGAACAGGGGCAATGTGGGGTCCAAGCAGCTGCTCAAGCTGTCCAACCCAACTACCACTGAGGCTCAGAACAAGGGCTTTGAGTTGGCTTACCTTCATATGCTGCAGCATATGAAGGAACTGGTCCTGTAACATCATAGCTGCAGGATTTCTATGACTATGAAAAGTAGCAGGATATTCCAGAGGGATCTAGGTGAGGCTCCTGTACTGATGGTCTAGAGGAAGCCAGAAGCATTAAACCAGGCCAATGGCTCATTGAAATGAACAATTTCAAGTCAAGCTTTTTGGGAGAAAGGGGATGCTGTGTAACACACTGTAGCTTCCAACAATACTACTGTGAACAAATATGTGAGGGAGAAGTGGAAAGAACGAGGAGCAGAGTGGTACATGCTCGGTAAAACTAAAGATGTGACAACTGTGATGTGTGTGAGAGAAATTTGTTGTTGATTGTAGAGGAGATTGTTTTCCAGAGGGTTAAAATATATTTGTTTCATAACTTTTATCTTTTATTTTCATTTTAGGGTCACTTACAGGGGTAGGCATTGACATGGAAGAACTGAAAAGTGAGTGGGATTGGGGCAAATGGTGTAAAATTTAAAAAAAAATCAATAAAAGGTATTATCTTAAAAAAAGAATTCAAATGCTATCTTGGTTAATTATTTCTTTGAGTATGAAATGCCCTTCCCTATTCTTTTTGATTAGTATCAGTATGAAGGGTATTTTATTAGATATTAAAATGGCTATACCAGCTTGCTTCTTAGGTCCATTTTCTTGGAATATCTTTTCAAACTTTTTAACCTGAGGTCATGTCCATTTATTATGTTTATATGTATTTGTTGGATGCAGCAGAAGGTTGCATTCCATTTTTGCATCTATTTTGTTAATCTGTGTGATTTTTTTTGTTATATTGGGGAATTGAGACCATTGAAATTGAGAGGTATGTTAATTCTTGTTGTTGTTGCTGGGGGTAGTGGTGTGTGTGTGTGTGTGTGTGTGTGTGTGTGTGTGTGTGTGTTTCCCTTCTTGGGGATCTGTGGGTGTGAAATTATTTATTGCCTGTGTTTTCATGGGGTAGTTAATCTCTTTGGATTTTTTCCTACTAACATCTTCTGGATTGCTGAATTTGTAGATAGATGTTCTTTAAATTTGACTTTATTATGGAATATCTTACTTTCTCATCTGGAGTGACTGAATATTTTGCTGTATATAGTTGTCCAGGCTGGCACCCATAGTCTCTTAGAGTCTACAGCACATCTGTCCAAGCCCTTCAACCTTTTAGAATCTCCATTGAGAAGTTAGGTATAATTCTAGTTGGTTTGCCTTTATATGCTACTTGATCTTTTCCCCTTGCAGTTTTAAATATGCCTTCTTTGTTCTTCATGTTTAGTGTTTTAATTACTATGTGGTGAGGGCTCTTTCTTTTCTATCTAATCCTTTTGATGTTCTGTGTGCTTCTTGTACCTTTCTAGGCATGTACTTCTTTGGGTTAAGATCCTTTTATTCTATGGTCATATGGAAAATATTTTCTGTGTCTGGGATTCTTCTTTTTCTATTCCTCCTGATCTTAGGTTTCATCTTTTCACAGTGTCTCAGATTTCCTGGGTGTTTTGTGTCAGGATTTGTTATATTTAACATATTCTTTGACCAATGAATCATATTTTTAATACCTGAAATACTCTCTTCCATCTCTTACACTCTGTTGGCAAAACTGACCTCTATAGTTCCTTTTTGCATTCCTAAATTTTTCATTTCCAGAGTCCTCTCGATTTATATTTTCTTCATTTCCATTTTCATGTCTTGAATAGTTTTATCTGTTTTCTTAAACTGTGGTGTGTGTGTGTGTGTGTGTGTGTGTGTGTGTGTGTGTGTGTGTGTGTGTTTAGTCTTTATTTCCTCTTTAAAGAATTCTATCATCTTCATATAGTTAGTTTTAAGGTCTTTTGTTTAACCTTCATGTATGTTAGAATATTCAGGGCAAGCTGTCTTAGGATAGTTGGAATCTAGTAAATAAATATTGCTATAGTTGGTATTGGTCGTAGTCTTTCACTGGTGTCACAGAACCTGAGTTTGGTATGATTATAGGTCTAGGTGCCGATTTCTGGGTTTGTCTTTGCTGAGTGAGTGTTTTCTTCCTTGGTTTCTGTTCCCTATATAGATTTTCAAAGAATGTGATAAATAAGTGTTTCCTGGAGATTTTTCAAAGTTATTCCTATTTGGAATAACGAAAAGAGGGAGCCTTGTAATCCCAGCACTTTGGAACTAAAGGCAAAGTTGTAAGTTCAAGGCTGGGCTTTATTACATAGTGAAAAATATCTCAAACAACAAAAGAGCAAAGACCATCCCTTCTTGCACATGGAAGAAGAAAAGTTCCAATTGATATTGTGATTTTTTTCCCCCTGATGTCCCCTTCACAGCAGCCTATAGAGTCAGTCAGTCTCAGGCTACCACCCAGCTTCCTAGAGAGGGGGCAAATGTATCTCAGAGAAATTAAAAGATTCAATAATTGCCCCAATCTAAGATAGAGTCATCCAGTACTAATAGACCAGTACTAATCACACAAAACCAATGCTTCCTGTTACAAAATCACTGACATGCCCACAGAGACGTACTTACCTTTACCACATTCTTCAATCCAGTTTCAATTGGAATGAAATGGGGAAGAGATTTATATATTTTCAGTTATTTAGACAGGAATTTGAAGCTTATATACAAATAACATCTTGCTACCTCATAGAAAATAAAAAAAATTATAAATTTGACCTATAGCTTTTGGGAATAATAGTAAATTTTATGTACTCATGGTGCTGAAGAGACATGAAACTTACTGCTCTGAAAACAAAAATCATCTGAGCTGAGTCTCCAGCATGGTTCTCTTTCCAGAACTGCCATTGCTGTCTGATTTTATCCCCAAGCAATGGTGAAATAAATCAAGATTTGAGAAGGCATTTATCAATAAAGTCCTGTTTACTTCCCAACAAAAATATGCTGGTTTTAACTATGAATGAAAGTTCCCTTCCTGTGTACTTTCTAAATTAGGAAAATGAAGTTTATTTTTTCTCATAATCGTGTTTGCATATATAAGTAGTGTGCCAGATTTGAAAAGACAGAAAAAGACAGTAAATCTCCCTATCTGTCATTATCTTTACCTCCTTACCTTCCTTTCCCCCTTCTTCCTGTGTCAAAGTCTATACACACCTTTCTTGGGTATCTACAAATATCCTTTTTCCTAAGAGTATCTGTCTCTCCACAACTCCCATTCTTAAATGTGAAATGATGCATGTGTGTAGTTGGTATGTATCCTATGTGTGTGGGGGCTAGAAGCTGACTTTAGATGTCTTTCTCAATAACCTCACAGGGGTCCAGCAAGCCCTTGAAATCGTCTTGATCTATGTCTCCAGTATTGGCATTACAGGCACTAACCACCATGCCTGGACTTCTAACATGAGTACCCAGGATAACATTAGGGTCCTCATGCTTTCATGGCAAGCACTGTACCAAACACGTCATCTCCCCAATACCCACTTTCTCTTTAAAACTTAAACTCCAATTTTAATAAAATGAACAGAAAGAGTTATTTGCAGTTTCTTTTCTTCATTCATGGAAAAGGAGCCCACACCTTGGCAACTGGCATGAGAAACAAATAAAATAAGAACACATGGTTTTTGAAGCTCAAGGTTTTGAGTTTGAGGTGGTTGTCATTTGCCTAGCATTGGTGTTGCCAATAAAATTCTTGGAATAGCTAAGTGATTTCTCCCCAGCCTTCACTGTTGAGATTTTAGAAGATATCTGACCTAGCATCTATCTAATCTTCTTCTGTAACTGAAAAACATTTCTTGCTCTCTACTTATCCCTATTTGCATGCAACCTTGTCTAGACAACACAGCAAGGCATTTAACTCCTAGAGAATGCTAATTCATTGGAATCCTCAATTTCATGTCTAAGAAACATGAAGTCCATACTGTTATTCACACTATTTTCCACATATCATCTTCCAGGCACTGGAAAGTTCCAAACACCATTAAAAGTTGACAGCAAGCAGAGATCGATACTGAAATCTCTTGGGACATTCATTATAGTAGCCTCTCAGACCTTAAAACCAGAAAGTGTGCCCTGAGGTAAAAGGTGACCTTGACTCACAAAAATCAAATTGCATAGATTAGTAGAGTTACTGACTTCAGAGAATCAGCTGATCCAGCCACAGCATTCTCTACCAGTTCCTCTATGGGAAGCAGAATGGCTCAAACAAGATTGGCTCAAATGTGCTGGGACCTTTTAGTAGGAGGCACATAAGCTAAATGACCTTTGGTACAATAGCATTTCTGTGCAAGTGAACACACAAGAGAAAGACGGAGGTTCTTCTAACAAGTTTCTAGCAAAACAAATATCGATATGGGAATTTAAAATGAGATTGACAATTTAAGGTCTGACAATAAACCTTTACACACAGGCAGAGATTTGTAACGGAAGAATTTATATTTGTCCTAAACAGGGCTTACTGTCTAGCTACTGGGTGCAAGTGTCACTTCAGAATCAGAGCTGGGATTTAAAACTGTTATTGTATATTTTGTTGATTGCTCTGGTTGAATTCTGCACTTTGTATTTTAAAGTTGAATTTCATAAATCTATTTGATCATTTGGTGCATAAAATATGTAAATTTACATAAGCTATATAAATAAAAAATAAGTAATGACAAAGTGTATCCCTGTTTTCATTGGTGTCCTTTCTTTTTACTATCAATGCATAAAGTCCTGCACTGCTACCTGCCTGTTGACAGTAGTGAATATATTCCAAGGAAACCCCTCTGCTCCCTCTTTTTAGCTCTCGATGAAACAAAAGACTCCAAGAAATTTAAATTTGCCCAAGAATCTCCTGTTTGGAGAACTCGGGGAACATTCAGAGGAGGAGGAATTTGTCGTCTAGAGAAAGATTTACAGCTTGTCAGATGACATAGCAGGAAAGATACAGAGCAAAGGCATTGAAGATCAGGGGATCATACTTCATCCAGTCTGCTTAGTTATGCATATTTCTGACTATCTGCTCAAACCTTACCTTCATATTAAGACCCTGAAAATGGTCTTTGAGGATGTTGCTAGATCTCTCATCCCTCTTTCCAACGTGGCCATATTGATTAAATCTCCTCTTTCCACTTTTCAGTACTAATTTGTTTCTCTTACTTGTCTTATGGAGAATGTATATGACTTGCTGTAGCACAGAGTATAACCCCAAGTGTGGTAACTGTATGCTATATGAAACAGTAAGAAGATTTCCTGTTTGCTCAAAAGACACACTATAGAAATTTGGGGAAAAAATCATTGTTGTTTTTAGCTAAGTTTTATTTTGTATACAGTAAGCAAACAAGGTAATATACCTCATTATGCCATTTTCATCCATGTGACACTGCCTAGAGCTCCAGAAACAGGTTATTCTTGCTCTGCCTATTAAGAAATTAAAAAGCTAGAGAAGTTAGAAAGTCAAGAAATACTCAAGAGGAAATTATACTAGAGTTTAAGAGAAGAACCCAGTGTAGGCAAGTCATAAATATTAGCAGTTGCTCAGAAAAAGCAAATGGAGGATTCAGGAAAAACAAAAAGCTATGTCATTGGAGTTACACAAATTGAGGTATACCACAGGGCACACATGTAGTCACATGTTAGGGAAAGAGTAAGGAAGCCTGAAATACCAGAAAAAGGAAGTAAGGAATAGAGGGAGGGAAGGAAGGAAAGAGAGAAGGGAAGGAAAGAAGGAGGAAGAAGAAAGGGAGGAAGGGAAGAAAGGAAGGAGGGAGGGAAGCATACTCAGGCTTGGGCCAGCATTGGGGGTATGGCTAACAAAATATATTCAAACAGTTATGTATGTCTTTCTGAGTCAGGAGTCAAAATGGGCAGACCAACCAACCTTCCTTGAGGCTCTGAATAACAGCTCTAGGCAGCCAGCACTCTGTGAAAGAAAAGAACTTTATCTCAGTAAATTGATAATTTTTCCAAGTTTTTAGTATAGCTTAGGGGGAGCCTTTCTAGGTTTGTCCAACCTTCTTGAAAAGTGATTCCTTGGCCAGATCATTAACCAGGCCAGCTACATTGACTTAATGTTTACATTAGAATGTTAGATCTCTGCCCAGGGCAGAAATTTCATTTCTTGACCAAGAAATTCATTCCCCTGTAATGGGCCTTTATGTTGTATCATATATACATCCATGTATATACAGATGCTCATATTCACTCCTCATTACAAACTCTCACCATCCCTCTTTCTTCCCCGTTTCTTTGCCCAGATAGTCTCCTGTCTGGTTTAATG
Source organism: Cricetiscus sungorus (assembly GCA_030556225.1). Taxonomy (NCBI): domain Eukaryota; kingdom Metazoa; phylum Chordata; class Mammalia; order Rodentia; family Cricetidae; genus Cricetiscus; species Cricetiscus sungorus. Next base: position 5,128,606 of record JANBXA010000366.1, on the reverse strand, counting down.
TCATTAATCTAACATATATTTGAATCAATAGACCACATATGATAGAAAATATTTGTTTTTTGTCTTTCTTTTCTTCATTGTCCTTTTCTGTGTGCCTTCCTGATCCTTTTAGTACCCTTACTCTCATTAGATTGTCCCTTTCTACTCCCACATCACAAAAGTATATTATATATTACATATTACATGTTTTTAAAAATCTATGCGTTTTTCTCAATCGTCCAAATGTTGCTACCATTTAATACAGTTCTTTATATTGTCATAACCCCCAACAATAAAATTATTTCATTGCTACTTCATAAGGTAATTGCGCTACTGTTATGAATCATCATGTAAATATCTGATATGCAATCCCCAAAGGGGTCATGACCACACAGATTGAGAGGCATTGATCTAGCTCCACATATAATAGTACAGTATCTGTCTTTCAAAGTGTGCCTTACTTTACTTCATATGTTGTTCTCCATTTTCATCCACTTCTCTGAAAATTGGTATTTTCTTCATGAACACATACAAAAATATACATATGTGAATATGAATTCACATGAGAACTGCTTGAAGAGTTTGTTAAGCATGCCACTCTTTCAGGAAACTTTAAACTGAATAAGACAGAGAGTGAAATTGAAATGAACAAGCTCAATGCCAACAGGTCACACAAATCATGACTGATCCCTAGAGCCCTATTCCATGCATTCCAGGATAAAGATTCAACCAGTAGAGTGAGCAAATTAAATTAAAGGGAGTGCCCCTGTTGCTGCCTATAATAAAATACATGAGTAATTTAAACTGTTCTTGACAGATATCTTAGTGTAGATATCTATGGGGAGCCATGCTCTCCTGACAAATATAGCCAAAGTAGAGACAAGAGAATTCCTAGCAATAATTTGTATTAACTCACAAGTATTATTTGTTTGGTACAATCAATTGTAAGTCAGTTAGGGATATGAATGTTAGTTGCCAAGATTAAGATTTTTGCTGCGGTTGCATTATTCGAGAGCTCTTATTTTTTTGTTTTGTTTTTCACAGGTATTATTTTGAATTCTCTCTTCTGAGATTAGAACTTAAATGATATATGCAACTTTGCATAAAACCTTTTTGCTTTGATGTATACTGCTGTCTCCCAAAGCCACATGCTAATATGGAGGTAAAAAAAAATCATGTATTAATTTTTTAATTTATTATTTGAGAATTTTATAAATGTGTATAATGTATATTGATAACGTACACCGCTCACTTTCCTTTCTAACTTATCCTAGACTTCTCGTCTCCCACATTGCCTTCCCAACTTATGTCCTCTTCATAAAGGCATATACATATGTATAAACATGTAGGAATGTATGTGCATGCATGCATATATTCGCATGTATACATATGTATGCATACATACATATATGCACATATATTCATGTGTACACATGTATTAATTTATAAACATACCTCACTGAGATCTACTAATGTTGCCCTTTAACCTCTGCATATGTTTTGATTTTGTGTGTGTTTCTGTGGGTGGTCCACTGCAGTTTAGGCATTCTAACAGTGGCCACACCCCCAAGAATAATGATACTTTCTCTACCAGAAGCCATCAGATATGGAAAGCAACTCTGCTAGGAATGGGACCTTATGAGCTCCTCTCTGATCCTTGCTAGTATTGTGACTCACTTGATTTTGTTCAAGTAACCACAGCTGTCATGAGAGCAAGAGCAAGGTCTTATTATGTTTAGAAGCAAGCATTTCACAGATCTACTCTCCAACTTTTAGGTCTAACATTGTTTCTACTTCCTCTTTTCAGATGATCCTTGAGCCCTATGGGGAAGAAACAGATTCATAAAGATGTTCAATTTGGGAATAAGCATGCTTGCAGAGTTAATTCTTTTAAACACTTTGATCTTTCATGAGTCTCAGCATTAACAAACGCCTGCTGAAAGACAATTCTCTGAACAAAATTGTAAGTAGTACAAATGTATTGCGGTACAAATAAATAGCAATAAAGCAGTTTGATAACACAACCACTTAGAAAATTAAGAATAGTAGGTTCTCCATCTAGGAATTATAACACCTTAGGCATTTGAATTAATTTTCCCTGGTGGAGGGACCTCAAATCAAAGCAGAATGTGTTTCATCACCCCCCTAGCCTTCATACTACTAATATACCAGTGAGACCAACTTGACTGGCAATTTGTTTTTAGAGTACACAGGGACAAGTTCTTAGGAAAATCATTGATTTGTGTCTCTTTTCTCCCAACAGCTTACCAATATTATGAAAGCTAGTCATCAGGGGTGAATTTTCCCTTTGCTTTGAGACTAATTTCTCCATGTCAATCCTATAACCAAACTCCATGATTTCTTCAGCCAGAAGATCTGATCATCAGCATATGGTAAGGAACCAAGGGCAATAGCAATAGCCTTTGCTGTTTTGTGGGTCTCAAGAAACTTCCTAAAGAAATATTCACAGAGAGTTATTCCATGCTTAGCAATGAGATTTTAATTTAATAGTTTATGTCTCCTGAGAATAGCATTTTCTGTTCATGCAGGAGTTAAACTTAGTGTTTTAAGAAATTACATAAATTTGTAAGGCAAAACTACTAAATTGGCTAAAGTCTACAAGCCTGCTATCCTTACTCTCCCAAACCTCTGGAACATGCTAAGTAATTTGTGTTCAATGATTTTGGGTTGGGGATCACATTATAATAATACATTGATACCTGTTCTGGTCCATCTGTTTATGGCTTACAGGGAGATTATTTAAACTTTGTGAATCTCAGTTCTAAGCTTTCATGTGCTAATTTTGAAAATATCAAAGTAAAGTTTCACCCCTTCAGATACCATCACTAAAATAAAACTAAAGCTATACTTTTTCCTACTCTGCCCGTCTGCTTCACTTCAATTATTCTCACACTAATTTTTTGTCACTGTCAGAAAAAGATAAAGAACTAGTCAATGTTCTCATTGGACTTGGAGATATCACTTAGCCAGGAGAGAGACGTGGCATAATGGGTACTGAAATTTCTCTGGATCCCTTTTCCTGGACACATCACTGTGTCTCATCAGAACCTAGGTGAACTCAGAGTGATTCAGCATTGAATGTTTTCTGGGGATAATGCATAGAGCCAATCCTTTTGAATTGTACTCACACATCTGTCTGTTGAACAGATCCTGGACCTCGGAGATTTAATCATAAGGAATTAATACTCCTGGCCTCTATGTTCAAAGGATGGGGAAATGCCAAAAAGAGAACCAATGATTTAAAATGATTTAAGCAGTAGTCAACTCTTTCATGTTCTAGAATTCATGTCTGAAGACAGAAAGTTTTCATTTAGGAGGAATCATTGTACTTTCTGGCCTTCAATTCTTATATATGAAGCAATAAAAAGTAGGAGAGGCTCTCTGCTCTCTCTCTCTCTCTCTCTCTCTCTCTCTCTCTCTCTCTCTCTTTCTCTGTGTGTGTGTGTGTCTCAGATTTGTTTATTTTTGTTACATATTTGTGGACATTTTGCCCATATATATATATATATATGTATATATATATATATATATACATATATATATGTATATATATATATATATCCAGCACATGGATGTGTGTCCACTAGGACCAGAAGATGGTATCAGATATCTGGCAATTGGAAGTAAGAATGAATAGGAACCTCAATGCGGGTGCTGGGAACTGAATCCCAGTCATTTGCAAGAGTATCAAGTGTTCTTAACCTCTGTGCCATTGTCCAGCTTCAAGCCAAACTGTTCTCTTTTAATGGAAGAGGCTTTAGAAAGACCAAATGCTGCAGACCATTGGCTCTATGCCCTCTGAATATCTCCAAGCTCTATGGAAAAGCAGTATTTCACTTTCCTTGCCCCTGAATTTCCACTTTCCCAATTCCAATCCAGGTAGTATTAGAAACTTAGGTGATGAAACTGAGGCAAGTTCTAATGATACCTTAACTCCTAATACCTCTAGCCCAGTCTTGGCAATTTACCATGTGCTGTTGGGTCCTAGAAAAAGCTCTACTATTGGTCTTTATAACTTTGAAGTTAATTCATTGTCTTTTTTATGTGTCATGTATTATGCACGCATGTTCTTATTTATTATATATTTAATTTATTTGATTATCCTTTCAATTTCTTAGCAAAAACAAACTCTCTTCCAACATTTATTCTTATTTGTCATTAACTGTCCAGTCAGCTTTTTTTTTCTTTGTAATCATAATGGCAAAATTAATTTACAGGCCTGTCTTCTAATTTGCATTTCTCATCTTTCCTTTTCATCCAGAAGTTATAATTATAACATCACTGTGCTATTCAGACTGCTCTTGCATAGGTTGTAACTGATCTGCTGATTCTGGTGCATCCAACTTGGTCTCACATGATGAATGTTCTCTTTGTTTATTCCTGCTAGGATGTTTATATTTCATTTGGAGTACATTATATCACTTTCATCTGGTTCCCTCCACAAGTATTACTTAAATGGTGCTTATTTTTGGCACTGCTGATCTCTATTTCTAGCCCAGATTCTCCCACTTCCTCCCAGTATTTATATTTTTAACCTCTGAGAAATTGTGGGAATGTCATCAATTCCCTACTGAGTTCTAGACCTCTGACGGTGAATGTCTGTACTCCATGCTTACTTTAAATTTATCCCGGGCAACATATAATTCTTTGAATTAGACATGAATCTGCTGTTTTTCTGTACTTGTAGAGGCAATGATCCTCATACACAGAGGTAAGGATCATATGCAAATTCTGCTTCCTTTCCCTCAGCCACTCATAGATCTTGTATGTTTATAAATTTATTATGTCCACACTTCAGTGTTTCCTCATTCTTAGGCTGTTAGCAAGAGTATTAGAAAAACTTCTAACTGTTACTAAGCTGGAACTGATCCAAGTTTTGGTCTCCATGGCCATAATTAGGACTGAAAGGCTGCAGTCCATAAGTGCCATTCACACTGCAGATATTGTCTATATTTCCTTGATGTGGAAAATTAAAAATATTCCAATTAATGTTAGTTTACTGCTTATTTATAGCATCAGTACAGTAAAACATTTCCCCAATGTATGGAAGGTATGATTTAATAAATTGTTGTCTTTTTCTAATTGGCCAAGAGGTGACATCTGGAGTACCTAGAGATAACTGAAGTTATTGTGCTAAAATATAGGCCACATTTTGATATTTACTGGGATAAGCATACCATTGCATTTTTGTATAAAGTGCCACACTTTAGCAGGTTGCACAATGCACTAGACACTCTGGCTTAACTCTATATGTAATATGTGGCATAGACCCTGTGTTAGTAGTGCTATGGCTGGGGTTTGAGATGTTATAAGTATTGATGCTCTATGGTTTTTTATCTCTCCATGTTTCTTGTTCTTCCCTATTTTCTCATCAGAATATAAAGCAAATTTATATTTTTGATGCAAAAGTTCAAAGTAGAATTGACTAATATATTCATTTATGAATTTTATTTAGTCCTACAATAAGTATAGTTCCCTAAAAGCATATACATTTAGTTGGACTTATCATCTATGTTAGATCATAGGAAATTATCAGAAAATTTCATGTGGCTTTATGTGACTTTTCATTTAAGGATGAAACTACCATAAGCATATGCTGTATATTATTTCCATTATATGTTACATCCTTATGTTTTATTCAATTTCCTTTAGTTTTCTTGATAAAATTTACTTTGAAAACCAGAATTCATATGTTATTATTTTGGGCACACTGGAAGGTACAAAAATACAGGAATTTGTTAATAAGAAAGTAGTCAAATGCGCTAAAAACCCAGCTCACTTCTGTTGTAAGCAACAAAGACATTGTGCAGGGTTATCTGTCAGAGATGTAAATATACTCTGTACTGAACTAGGGGTGGTTATGAGGCAGGGATGTATGACAAAGAACTGAGCAATGTTTCATGACATGTGACTGAAAGAGCTGAAGGAACACGTAAGCAGAGCTGAGGGAATGTCTGTGATGTAATGTTGAGAGAATTGTCATGTGAAAAAGGATTGAAGTGCGCTGTGTGACAAAGTGCTGAAGGATCTTTCATGACATCATACGGCCGAGTGTGTGTAGGCATAGGGCTGGAAGTGTGTGTGTATCGGCCCCAGAGTGTGTGATCATAGGATTAAGAGTGTGTGGGCATAAAGCTAAGCAGGCAATGAACAACTACATACAAGACTGAGAGGGTAACGTAACATAGGAGTACTTTTGTTTTAACAGTTTTAATACAAGTTTTATTATTTTAAACAATCTTTAACTTTTAATATACTTTGATCATATTCTTCCACTCCTCCAAGTTCTTCCATATCTTCTTCCTCTGTACCCACTCAACTTTAGGTTCTCTTTCAAAAATCAAACACAAACTCAACCCAAGAAAGAAAAAAAAAACCACCCTAAACCAAGAAAAAAATCAAACACCATCCAAAAAGAAAAAAAAAAAAGCAAACAAAACAAAACAAAACAAAACATCGAACCAACCAAATAAAAGCATACCAATATACCAATAAACTGTGGAGATCATTATATATTGGTTAACAACTCCTGAACAGGAGGCTTGCCCTGGTGTGATTGATATAACCATTGTCACTCTATTGAAGAAAACTAATTTTTTTTCTCTCCCATTAGGGTAAATGACATTTCCCAATAGGTAAAAGTTTACTTGTTAACCTTTACCCTAGTGACTAGGTTTTCATCATTCATCTCTTACACTATAATAAAATAAAAGAAGGTAAAAATTATCACATTAAAGTTAGACAAGACACAAAGGAGAAGGAGGAAGGGAAGGGAGGATAAAAAAGGGGAGGAAAAGAGCCCCAAAGAAGGAACTAGTTCACACAGGAATCCCATAAAAACACTAAACTAAAAGCCATAACATAGATGCAGAGGACCTGGTACAGACCCATGCAGGTCCTGTGTATACTGCTTCAGCCTCTGTTATATGAGCCTTGCTCTTATTGATTTAGAGAATTTTGTTTTCTTTGTGCACTTTCTGGCTCTTACACTTTCTGCCTACTCGTTGGCTAGGCTCCCCAAGCTCTAAAGGAAAGGATTTGATGGAAACATCCTACTTAGAGCTGAGTATTTCAATGCCTCTAACTCTCAGTCTGGGTATCAAAATCTGTTCCCATTTGCTGCATTAGCAAACTTTTCAGATGATGGCTGAACAAGGTACTGATCTATGAGTATAGAAGAATATCATTCTATCATTGCATTTCTTTTTTTCTTCCTTCCCTTCCTTCCTTCTTTCCCTTCCTTCCTTCCTGTCTTCCTTCCTTCCTTCCTTACTTCCTTCTTTCCTTCCTGTCTTTCTTCCTTTCTTTCTTTCAAACCAGTATTATTTCTATCATTGCATTTCTTTTATTCTTCCTTCCCTTCCTTCCCTTCCTGTCTTCCTTCCTTCCTTTCTTCCTTCCTGTCTTCCTTCCTTCCTTTCTTCCTTCCTGTCTTCCTTCCTTTCTTCCTTCTTTCTTTCTTTCTTTCTTTTTTTCTTTCTTCCTTTCTTTCTTTCAGACCAGTATTATTTTGTTTTACCCTATTTTCCTGGGCTAACTAGTCTCTGACCCTTGATCACCCAAGCAATGTCAGGTATGGGATCCATTTCCTGGAGTAGACTTAAGTCAAATCACTTTATGGACTGGTTACTTCCACAAGCATATTGATACAGGGAAAACAACAACAACAACAACAACAACAACTCTACTTAACCCAACCATTGTTAAGTGCTTGAGAACATTGTCCAAGAGCCTAGTCATTTCATCACTGGCCACATTTCTGCTGAATAAGTGGTTGTGCAAAGACTGCTTTTAAATCAAAAGCTGTGAAATTCTACTTGGCAGTCACCCCACAGGACTGGCAAATTCTTTTCAGAATAGCAGCCTTCTTTTCTTTTGTTCCTCACCTTCCGTCCTTTTTATTTTTTTTTAACTTTATCTCACTTCTTTCTGGTATTATTTTATTTTTAGTATATCTGGATAGCTTAAAAGAAAAAAGGGACTCTTTGTTTGTTTGCTTTGTTTTCAGAATCTGTGAAAATAGGAGGCCCTGAAATATTGGCTGAATTAAATCGTACCCTGCATAGTTGAACTAAAAGGTATTGTTGCTGGTGCTTTCACAGGACATTTAACTTTTGTGGAAATGTAGCATTATCAAGGCAGCCATTTCCTGTTTTCAGGCTGGGCCATGTCACAGCTGTGCTCCACTAAGCCGTTTTTAAAAAAGAGAAAGGATAGAAAATTTATGTTTCGCTCTATGCTCTGTAATTCTGTGAAAGAAATAAACTGAACAATTTCTAATGAACCTTCCTGATGCTTTTAGAATTAAAGACCTGTTAAATATCATTCAAAGCAGTAAAATACCTACCCTTTCCTGAAAACAGAAGAAGGTAAGAAAGCCCCTTATTAGTAACTATACCCTGGACTTGCTAAAATTATTGAACACTATAACTGCCAAATAAGTTATTTTAAATTGCACCATGTCAGGCCTTTCATGCTGTAAACAAAACAGAGACTCAAGAATCAGGTAGAGGCAGTAGAATCTTCAAGAAGGGAAGCATAAGAAAAATTCATATTTTAGAAATCACCTACATAAAATGTCTCTAAATCTCTAAGCCATAGTTTGGTCTGTCTTCTCTTCTCATAATATATCTACATTGAATGCAATAATCCTTTCTGAAATGCATGGAGTGACAATGCCATTTTGCCTGTGTGACCCCCCCCCATCTCTGGATAACATAACAACCCTCCACTTGCATTAGTAGTTTTATGCATGGTCTCTAGGACACAATTTCCTGCTTTCAGTCTAAGCTATTCCTCTACATTTAGTCTGTCTTCCTTTGTTTCTTCACATGCAGAATGGGAGTTTAAAAAGCAAAAATCCCAAACACTGCACCTATGTCAAAGGGTCATGTGAGAAATATACACAAAACATCTGCACATAATAAGTTATAAGACAACATTTGGAGTCTTTACCATGATCATCTTTGTACTGGTGATTAGCCAAATCACTGGTTCAACCCAGAGTTCCTTTTTAATACACATATAGCCTACCTGGTATTTCTACCCATCAGATAAAGCTCCTGCTCTCACCTACAAGTGCCTTTCTCTTCTGCCTATGTCTTGAACTTCTCCAAAACAATAACCTAGGTTTTTCCAGTGAAAATTTGGAACAATACATCTAAAGCTTTTCTCTTTTTCCCACCAATGAAATCCAACACCAAGTCATGTTGATAGCCTCCTTGTGACTCAAGTTCTGCTCCCCCAGAATTATTGTCACAGATACATGATTGCCTCATCTTGGCATATTCCTTCACACCTGTGATAGTCATGATTGTCATGTATTGTTCCAGCTCCATTCACTATACTCTGATAAAAGAAAATATTCTAAACTATGAAGTATGGCCTAAAGACCTCCAGGGACTTCCTGATGCCTATAAAATTAAGTCAATGTCTTTTTTAGTTGGCATGTTCAGCCTCAGTCTATAACACATTCATGATGTCCTCCATATTCATTCAAGTCTGTATTCCACATTGTTTCCAAACTTGCTTGCAATTCCCCCTTTGGTGAAGATTTCATTCCCCACTAACTTGCCTTAGTTGAGAAGAAACTTTATCAGATGGCTATCTTAACAGCCCATATTTAACAATGTAGTCTCTCTTGATATCCCATAATATCTGGTGTACTTCTCACAATATTTTGTTCTTCATTCCTGCAATGGTATTATTTCTAAGGCAAGAAATGAATTATATTTTTATATGTTTGAGTAAAACTACATTGTTTGTCTCATGTAATAAATGAATGATGAAGTAAGGAAGTGAGGGAGGAAAAAATGAAGACATAAAACCAAAATTGTCTTTTCATACATCAAGTATTTCATTGTATTAGATACAGATTTTATTCATATCTATACTGACCACTCTTTACCACAACTTCTAATTGTTTTCCTAAATGAGTAATACCTATAAAGCTCTGTTTATAATACAAATGCAGGTTATCACTATTTGTTCCTATAACAAATTTATAACTGGATTTCTATATAGAATAACAGGAGGTATTTCAGATCCTTTAACTTTGGGCCCCTTGGGAATTTACAACATATCCTGCTTGTGGATAACCACAGCATTCTTTAACGCTAACCTCAGCATTTTATGAGACATTGTAGTTTTTCCTGATTTTGGATTTCTGGCCCCACTGTTGTGTAAAATCTGGATCTTATTTATTTTCCTACCAACAGTACAAGTACCTTAATTTTTTAAAAAATTAATAATAGTTCATGAAATGATGATATAGAATAAATATTGTTTGAGCTTCAAAGGAGAGTCAATGCTTATGAAAATATAAAAGAAAAACTGAAATTGTGCTACACATCAGACTCAATCCTTTTATTCTTTTTAGACATAGAGATCACCACAGTAAATAGCCACAGATCACCAACATACTTATTAGCAGATTTGGTTTATTTGGTAAGTCCTGAATGCTTTCTGCATACACATTGCTTAAAAGAATTTTCACTTAAGCATCCATTTCTTCTCTGGACTGGTAACTAAGAAGGATCCATATATAATAAAGTCACCTGTGAAAGCATCGACCAAAATAGCACTATCGTCATTCCTCATGCTTTCAGTCTAATTTTCCAGAATTTCTTAATCTTTAGGTTAATATATACATTCTCAGATCTGATCAATGTGAAACATGTAATTTAGTGCATGAAAGAGCAGAAAACAATAGAAATGTGGCCATGTGGAAGAAGAGTAACAACAATTAAGAGGCAATAATAGTTTGGAGGAATTTAAAGATTTCTATGTAAAATAAATTGTTAAGTCTTGCCTAGTTCCTCTAATCTTGACTTTTCATACTTGTTAGCAATAAAACAGGGAAATGATGTTTATTGATTAAATAAGCTCCTATTATTGCTTTATTCATCTTGTAAGTCTCTCCTGAATACCCTTGTTATTGCAGGTTTATAATTTGTGAGTGTGTGTACGTGTATGCACAAGATGGACTATAGAGTGTGTGAGTGTGTGCATGTGGCCATGCTTGTGTGTGTTTGTAAGAGTGTGGGTCTATTTGTGTATCCCACACATGTTCACATATGTATAGGCATACCTGTATGCACATCCAGTTGTGTGTATGCATGTGTGTGCATATGCATGTGGGGGATGTTATGTTCTTCAGTCATTCTCCATCTCATAATCTGAAACAGATACCCTCAATTAAAATCAGAGCTCAATACTCCTGGCTAGTGAAGCTAACCGAAGCTTCCTATAAGGATCCTGACTCTATCTCCTAAGTGCTGAGATTAAAAGAGACGTGCCATGCTCACCTGCAGATGTTGCTGGTCCTAATTGCATGTAAGGGATTTCTCATTAGTCATCTTTCCAGCCCAGCTTAGAATATTTTATTTAAGTATTAAATAAAACAGAATTTATTAAATTTCCCACCTGTACAGTTGTATATTAGTTTCCCTAAAACTGTCCTGGAATTTCAAATTTTGACATGGTTCACTCCACTCACTATTTTACAACCATATTTATTTCTTAGTGTGTGTGTTTTGCTGTGGTTGTTTTTATTGTTACATGTATTTATCTTGGAAAAATATATTTAAAATGCCTTGCACACATTTATTACCTCTTTATTTTTGTTTTGTTTTATTTTTTAAAATTTCCCCTCTTATTAAACGTAGACATTTTGTGATAATCTGAATACGGTATCTCTTCCCCTTTAATGCTCTGATTTCACCCCCATCTGGATCCCTCCCGTTCTGCCTCTCATTAAAAAAAGAACAAGCTTCTAAGGATAACAACAAAATAAAATATAATTAGATAAAATGAAAACAATTATATTAAAACTGAAAAAGCCAAGACAATAGAAAAATAAAAGAGATCCAAGAGGAGGCACAAGAACCAGAGAACTCCTCATTCAAATATCCAGGAGTCCCAGAAATGTATGGAACTGAAAGCTATAGTTCATATGCAGAGGGCCTGGTGCAGACCTGTGCAGGCTTAGTGATTGCTGGTTCAGTCATTCTGAGTTCACTTAAGCAAGCTCAGGTAATATAGAGGGCCTTCTTATCCTGGGGTCCTATATCCCCTATGGCTCTTATAGTCTTTTAGGTCCCTCTTCCATGGAATCACCTGAACTCCAAGGAGAGGGATTTGATTGAGACATCCCATTCAGAGTTTTGTGTTCTGTCATTTCTGTCTGTAATGTTTAGCAGTGCATCTCTGCATCTGTTCCCATCTGCTGCAAGATGGTGCTTCTCTGATGCTGACTGAGAAAGACACTGATGTGTGAATAGAGCAAAATATCAATAGGAATCATTTTATTGTTTTTCTCTCTCTTTTTACTTTTATAAACCAGTAGTACTTGGTTTTATCCCAGGTCCTGGGACGTCTTGTGTCAGGTTCTTAATCACACAAGTAGTGTCAGGCATAGGTTACACCTCGTGGAGTGGAGTGGGCCTTAAGTCTAACCAGATGCCAGTTGGTTACTCACAGAAGGTTTGTGCCAACACAAATGTGCCTGCACATTTTGCAGGTTAGATGGATTGTAGATCAAAGGTTTCATGGTTAAATGGTTAAATGCTGTTAACTTTTCTCTTTGGTAGCCTGTAGACAACATTTCCATGTCATTGACTAGAATAAAGGGATGAATGTTCTGTGTAGGCATCAGTTTGACCACTCCTTGTTCATTGAGTTATGTAGGTGTTGTCTTCACTAATGGGGCCTTGATGTCAGTTTGTAGAAAGAAAGTTATTGATTTGGCAGGAGGATGGCTTGTTTGGGGAATCCCATGGGACCCATTCAATCAAAGACTCTATTGGATGAAATCCAGTCCTGGCACTAGAAGCTTTGTTTGGTGTCAAGAGATGGCCAGTGGAGGTTCTGGCTCCCTCATTATTTGGAGACTTCATTAGCATCACCTTAATATTTACAAGAAGTTTGCACAGCACTGGGATTCCATATGAACCCCCAAATGCCCTTCATTTCTAGCTGTCTCTTCCCTCATTCCTTTGCTCAACCCCAACTCCCTTCCCTACACACCTGGTCCTCCTGTTCTTATCCTTCTCTATCCCTCGGCTCCAGTCTATCAACAAAATCCATTCTACTCCCCTTTAAAAGGAGATCCATATGTCCTCACTAGTCCTTTCTCCATGTTTACTCTCTTTAAGACTATAGATTGTAGCTTGGTTATCAATTATTTAATGGCTAATGTCCAGATATAAGTGAACATATATGATATTTATCTTTCTGGGCCTAGGTTACCTAACTCAGGAAGATTTTCTTTTTCAGGTTCTATCCCATTACCTGTGAATACATTATTTCAGCTTTTTAAGAGTCTGATTAATATTCCATTGTGTAGAAGTACCACATTTTCTTTAACCACCTGTTGAGGGATGCCTAGGCTGTTTCTAATTTCTGACTATCATGAGTAGACCATCAGTGAACATGTTTTGAGCAAGTATTTCTGTGGTAGGATGAAGCATTCTGTTCTTTGGGTATGTGCCCAAGAGTGGTATAATTGGATTTTGAGGTAGATCAATTCCCATCTTATTGAGAAATTGACATACTATAGGTGGAAGATTTCTGTTTCACCAGGTCCCACTACCCTTAATTCCCAAATAAATACACAGAAGCTCATATTAATTATAAACTATTTGGCCAATGACTCAGGCTTTTTACTTGCTAGCTATCTCTTAATTATTAACCCATAAATATTAATCTATGTATTTTCACATGGCCTTATCTCGCCACAGAATGAACAGGTATCCTTGCTTCCCAGTAGCTACATGGCATCTCCCTGGAGGCTCATCTCCCTGTTCCTCTTTTAGAATTCTCCTAGTCTGGTAACCCTACATATACTTTCTTCCTGGATACATCTTGCCTGGCCACTTATTGAAACATCTTATCCATCAACCAATAAGAGAAACATATATTCACAGCATATAGAAGGACCTCTGCCATAACCATACTGATTTCCATAGTAGCCTTACATATTGACTGTTCCCCTTGTGATAAATACTCATCAACATGAGCTGTTACTTATGTTATTGATCTTAGCCATTCTGACTAATGTGAGATGGAATCTCAAAATAGTTTTGATTTGTATTTCCCTTATGACTAAGAATGTTGACCACTTTTTAAGTCTTTCTCATGGAATTGAGATTCCTTTATTAAGAATTATCTGTTTATATTTGTTCCCCATTTTTAAAATTGGTTTTATTTTTTTATACTAAGTTTCTTGAATTTTTGATACTAGCTTTCTATTGGATATGATGGAGTTGTTAAAATATATTTTTCCCATATTGCATGCTTTAGCTTTGTCCAAATGGTAGTGTTCTTTACCTTACAGAAGCTTTTAAATTTTAAGAGGTTCCATTTATTAATTGTTCTTTGCACCTGTGCTATTGTTGTTCTGTTCAAGAGTCTTCTCTTGTAACCAGTATGTTCTCCCACTTTCTCTTCTGTCAGTTTCAGAATACCTGATTTTATGTTGAGATCTTTGATAAATTTGTAGCTGAGTGTCATATAGGATGATAGGTACAAATCTATTTTCACTCTTCTACATGAAGCCATTTAGTTTTACCAGTAGCAATTGTTAAAGATTCTGTTTGTTTTCTGACACCTTTATCAAATATCAGGTTTTCTAAGTTTGTAAATGTTTGTCTGGGTCTTCAATGTGATTACATTGATCAGCATGTCCATTTTTCTGCTGGTCATGCTGTTTTTTATTACTGTAGCTTTGTAATACAATTTGAGGTCAGTGATGGCAATAACTCCTACAATTCTTTTATTATTTAGCATAGTTTTTGGTATCCTATTTTTTTAGTGTGTGAGTGTGTTTCTATATGAAGTTGAGAATTATCCTTTTAAGATCTGTGAAGAATTACATTGGAAAATTTATTTATTTATTTATTTATTTATTTATTTATTTATTGTTTTCAAGACGTTCCAACCATAGTTCTCCAACCTATACTCCATATATTCTCCCCACACACATTTCTCCCAGTCTTTCTGATACCTATCCTCTCCCCGAGATCCACCTCTCCTCCATTTACCTTCAGAAAAGAGCATACATCAGCCTCCATCCTCCCCACCCAATCTAGGGATGTCCACTGAACAGGGTATAAAAAAATACGGTAAGAACAGGCACAAACCCTTGTATTGAGGCTGGATAAGACAACCTGGAAGGGCGAAATGGGTGACACCCCACTCCCCCCATTAGGCATCTCACAAAACCCCAGACTAACAACAATAACATATTTGCAGAGAACCTAGAATAGATTTATGAAGGCAATGCCATTGCCCCAGAACATCTTTCAGGTAGATACTGATTGAAGGTTTGTTCTGGGTTCATGACCTACTCCCACTACTAGAAGCCTTGCCTTACAAAAGATATACAGCTGAGGCCACAAATCTTCCATTATTAGGACTTCTAGATAATTCACCATCATAGAATCCTGGGAGTTTCCTCATCATTGACTTCCTCACTACCCAAGCCATACCCTCTAATTCCAGTCATCTCTCCCCTTACTTTCCTCCATTCCCCTCTTTCACACCTGATCCTTTCTGTTACCATTACCATCTTTCTCCAGTCCACTCACAAAATCTATTCCATCAGGATCTAATTGAATTTGCAGATTGATTTTGCCATTTTAATTGTGATCCTACTGATCCATAAGCATGGGAAATTTTTCAGTTTTCTGTCCTCTTTCTCTTAAATTTTTATCATACAAGTCTTTTACTTACCTGGCTAGAATTTCCTCACAAGATTGTATATTATTTGAAGCTATTGTGAAAGGTATTGTTATCTGATTTTCTTTCCTAGTCCATTTGCCATTTTATTTATTTATTTATTTGTTTGTTTGTTTGTTTATTTATTTATTTATTTATTTTTCGAGACAGGGTTTCTATGTGGTTTTGGAGGCTGTCCTGGAACTAGATCTTATACACTAGGCTGGTCTTGAACTCACAGAGATCTACCTGCCTCTGCCTCCCAAATGCTGGGATTAAAGGCATTCACCACCACCACCTGGCCCATTTGCCATTTTTATATATGAATGACTTTTATGAGTTAATTTTGTATCCAGCTACTTTGATTAAAGTATTTACCAACTGTAGGAGTTTCCCAGTAGAATTTTTGGGATTGCTTGTATATACTATCATATGATCTGGAAATACCAATACTTAGACTTCTTTCTTTCCCATTTGTATCCCCTTGATCTCCATAATTTATCATATTTATCTAGCTAAAGTTTCAAATACCATATGAAACACATGTAAGAAGAATGAATAGTCTTTTCTTGTTCCTTAGTTTAGTAAAATTGCCTTACGTTTCTCTGCATTTTGTTTGATGTTGGCTATAGGTTTGGTAAAACCTGACTTTGTTATGTTTAGGCATGCCCCTTGTATTCCTAATCTCTTCAGGACTTCTCTTATGAAGGTGTGTTGGGTTTTAATAAAAGCCTTCTCTATATCTAATGAGATAATCATGTGGTTTTATCTTTCAGTTTGTTTATATAGCAGATTACCTTTATTGATTTAAATATGTAAAAACATCCCTGAATAATGAAAACTCTGTATGTGATCATGTTAAATGATCATTTTAATGGGTTCATGGATTTGGTTTACAAGTATTTTATTGAGAATTGTTATGAGCAATGTTCATAAGGGAAACTGGTCTGTAACTCTCTTTTTTATAGTGTCTTTTTGTGGTTTGGGTATTATAATAACTGTGGTCTCATAGAATGAATTAAGCAATATTCGTTTCATTTCTATTTTGTGAAACAATTTGGGGGATACTAATGTTAACTTTTCTTTGAAATTCTGAAAGAATTCTGTGTTAAACATCTGGTCTTGGAATTCTTGGTTAGTAGTTTTAATTTATGCTTCTATTTCCCTAGGGTTTTCAGGTCTGTTTAAATTACTTACATGATCTTGATTTAACTTTATTGAATGTTATTTAACCAGAAAATTATGTTTCTATTATATTTTCTAAGTTGATGATGTATAGGTTTTAAAAGAATGTCCTTATGTTTTGTTCGACTCCCTCAGTATCTATTGTTTAGGATTGCTTTTGAATCTCTATTTTTGTTACATTGGATATTCTCTATTCTCTTTCTAGTTAATTTGGATAAGGGTTAGTTAATCTTATTTTTTTCAAAGAACCAACCTTTTATTCCATTGATTCTTTGCATTTTTGTTGTTTGTTTAAACATTGATTTCAGCCTTGAGTTTGACTATCTCTTAATGTCTACTCATTTGGGGTGTTATTTCTTCTTTTAATTTTAGAGCTTTCATGTGTGTTCTTAAGTTAATAATATGAGTTCTCTCCATTTAAAAAAATGTAAGTCATTAATGCTATAAACTTACCTGTTAAACCCCACTTCATTTCGTTCCATAAAGCTACGTTATGTATTCATTTTCATTCAATTCTAGAAAATTTTTAACCTTTCTTAGCTTCTGTCTTAATCCATTTAATAGTGTCTTGTTCAGTTACCATGAATTGGTAAGCTTTCAGTTATCTCTGTTGTTGATGACATTCAGCTTTAATCTATGGTGTTCAAATAGGATTCAGGGTGCTTTGTCAATTTTTCTGTCTCTGTTGAGACTTGCTTTCTGTCCAAGTGTATGTTTCATATTGAAAATATTTTCATCAAATTCTGAGAAGAAAGTATATTCTTTTTTTTGTTTCAGTGAAAGTGTAAATATCTGTTAGGATCACTTGCTTCATAACATCGGTTTTCTGTTTTTATTCCCTAGAATTTCATTAGTTTTTGTCTGGATGGACAGTCTACTGGAAAGTGTGAGGGTTAATATGTAATTTATGCCATAGTGTCTTTTTGTTTTGGTTTTGTTTTTACCAACTTTTGCTCACTTGTGCTTGTGCTTATAGCATAGATGTTAAGAATGTCAATATCCTCTTTTTATTTGTTTTTAATGGGAGGATTTCCTTTGTTGAGTATTAAGTATCTGCCCTATATCTTCTGATTGTTTTTTGTTGTTGTTGTTGTTTTTCTGATATTAAAGTGACTAAACCAAATTGATTCTTAGTTCTATTTGCTTGAAATATCTTTCTCTTTCATTTCGCTCTAATGCAATTTGTGTCCTTGATGTTAAGTTTTATTTCTTGCAAGCAGTAGAATGATGTATCCTGTTTTTGCATACATTTTTGTTGCTCAGTGTCTTTTTATTTAATAAAGACTACTGACTTGGTAGATATCAATGAGCAGTGTTGGCTTTTTCCTGTTATTTTCTTGTTATTATTATTGTTGTTGTCAGTGGTGGTGGTGGTGTGTGTTTCTCTCTTTTGATTTGCTGGTCTGAAATTATTTATTCATTTTTCTTTGATGTGGCTAATCCATTAAGGTTAGAGTTCTCCTTCTAGTGCCTACTGTTGGGGTAGGCTTTTAAAGAGATAGTCTTAAAACTTGGTTTACTTATGAAATGCCTTTCCTATTACCTGTATTGTGATTGAAATTTTGATGGGCTTAGTATTCTGGACTGAGATCTATGGTCTCTTAGAGTTTGGAAAACAAATGGATTTTTAAACTCTTCTTTGTTGTGTTTTAACATGTTCATAATGACTATTAAGTCCTTATTTTGTTCTTCATCTAAATTACATTTCTCAGGCTCTACTGTGATAGGGTTGCTGAGCTCTAGTGAAGATATAATGTCCTGGTTATTATTTGTTGTGCTTTTCTGCAGGTGTGTAGGCATCTGAATTTAAAATTATTGTATTTCAAGGTGCCAATGTTGAGTTTTGTCTTTGTTAGATGGATGTTTTATTCTTTTCCTTCTATTGTCCTCTCTGGTTCTTATGAAGGTGTTTTGTCTGTGTGTCTCCTGGTTGAGGATTCTTCTGGTACCTTCCTAGATTTGACCACTGGAGATCCTGGGTAAAATGTGTTTCTAGGTCATAAACTGACACTTAGGAATGGAGAAATACTAGGAAGGAGACTGAGGGAGTTCAGAGGACATAGAAAATCAGTGTTTTATACCAGCACCTGCTTAGTTCCCTGGTAACAGGTTCAGAGAGTGAAAAGAGGACAAAACATATATTCTGCTACAGAGCTAGGAATGAGACTGAGCAAACTGTATTTAGAGGAGAGAAGGAATGAAAATCTAAAGTCTTCCTACCTGTTTTGTTGGCCCACTTGTTTTTCCAGCTGTCTCAGATGTCGGATTCCCAGTGAATTCTTGCTGGTGTTGGGAACTGCTCTACAATAAAAAGTGGGAGAAGGAAGACTGGAGCAGAACATTTGTTTGATATACTGGTGATGGGGCCAGTGAGGGAAGGAGTGATGAGCAAAGGGGTCAAGACCAGGCTGGAGAAACCCACAGAAACAGCTGACCTCAACAAGGGGGAGTTCATGGACCCCAGACTTATAGCTGGGAAACCAGCATAGGTTGACCCAGATCCTTTGAATATGGATGTCAGTTAGAAGGCCTGGATATTATGTGGGGTCTCTGTTAGTGGATCAGTATTTACCCCTAGTATAAAAACAGACTTTAGACTTTAGGAGCCCATTCCATTTAGATGGATACTCTCTCAGTCTAGACTCATGGGGAAGGGCCTAGGCTCTGCTCCAAATGATATGACAGACTTTGAAGATTCCCCCACAGAAGGCCTCACCCTCCTTGGGTAGCAGAAACGGAATGTGATAAGGAGTCAGTGGGGGGCAGGGTAGGAAAGAAGGAGAGAAAAATGGGATTGACATGTAAAAATAAGCTTGTTTCTAATTTTAATTTTTTAAAAAGTAAAAAACACATAATTGGAGTTGCTCATCAATTAATGTCAAATAATATGTGGCATATCTATGCATAAACTTAAAAATTTTAGTGATAAAATAATTGTTTTCTCCTAGAACAAAAGGATGCATGCATACTGCTAAGTGAAAGAAGGCACCCTGATAAAGATCTAAGCCATGTTTCTCCATTTTATGCTATGCTGCAGGAGACAGTGCTGCAGAGCCTGTCATGAGGTAAGTGCTTTTCAACAGGGTAGAAAATAGGTGAAGATTTACATATATAGAGTATGAGGAACACTTTGAACAGAAAAATGAAATTGCTAGTTATTTTAATGACACACATCTTTCATTTGTCCCTTGTTAAAAATCCCCTATAATTATATTATGCAACCAATAAACTTCACTACATGAAAACTTCAGAAAAAAAATAAACAATCTGTTATAGTTCTGGAGTTGCAGAAAGGCCTACCAACTATGACAAGAAAATCCAACTACATTATGAAGTATGAAGCAAACTCACTGAAGAGTTTGATCAAAATTGTCCTGACTTAACTTCAAATGTGATTTAACACCATGAAGTTAAAGACATAAAGTACTCATAATGCACCATAGTCTCACTGCTACAGTGAGGTGTGGTTGATGATACTGATGAATTCTGGAACTCGATTTAGGTACCAGGCTTCTCCCTATAGGAGTGGGAGGAAACAGATCAGCAAGTGGAGGAGTTATAATGAGCTATAAAAGAGCAATGAAGTCGAACTGAAAACATCCACATCAATTCATGCCAAGCTTGAAGCAGATATGGCACACACACAAAATATTTATAGATATTCTCATGTACACAGCTTAGCATAGAGACAGATTTTCTCATTGCATTAAATAACTTAATGCTTAAAAGTAACAATGTCTCAAAACACAGCTAATCTAGACAATAACTTCTGAAACAAACAGAGCTGTTCTTTCCAAAAAGAGCTGATTCTAAGACTGGGATGGGCGGTATCAAATATATTTTAACTTAAGGGAACAGAAAATAAGTTCCAAACTAAAGCCAACAGTGGTGGGAAATTAAATCAGTGGATACATAGGCCAGCTTCTGATATCAGGCTTTTGGAAACTTCAGTGGCCATATCTGAAAAATAAATGCGTGAGCAATATAATATGAAAAGGCCAGATTAGTGAATAAATATACATGATTCTGTAATGATGAAAACAACTGCTTGAATGGAAAGAATTGATCCATTTTCCACATAGAAATACACATTAAATTGTGTAGCTATCATGCCTCACATAAGAGATGCAAGTGCCCAGTTCCCTGCATGAATGGAGACTTGCTTCTAAGAGCTCAAAGTGGGAAGAGAGGAAATAATCCATTTCAGATGAGACACCTGGCGAACATGAACTCATCTAGGCAGTGAAAGTAAACAGCAACTGTAATTAATTATGATAATTAGAAACATCCTTGATACAATGCAAGGAAAATCATGGTTTCTTCCCCAGATCTCATAGCTATACTCTACTTATGAGGAAGGCTCAGGCCTTCCTCACCAATAAGAAAGTCATCCTAACATCCTCTAATCATCAGATGCTCCTCTAATTGCCAAGGGCATCAAAATAAAAGGAAATGTGAGAGACACTCTCAGCCACAGCAGCCTGATAAGAAGTGGCAAAGAGATATCATGTGCCCTCCTGAAGGAGATCCTGGCACATTGGGTAAAAGCCAAGCATCGACATAAACTCTGGGCATGAGTTAGTGGTTTCATTGACTGCAACATGTAGCATGAGTTTTTAATTGATCTTAATAATAATAAAAAATAATAATAATAAAAACATGGAGTCAGATATTATAGGGTGAAAGTTGAAAGATCAGAGAACCAAATCAGCCAGGCCCTGGAATTTTAACCTCTACAAAATCTCCAGACTGAAAAGACGCTGTGCTCCTGTCACCCAACCATAGCACTTCCTATCTGTCTGTACAGACCTCCAGATCTATATGGTTAACTATTGGCTAGCACTGTCCTCTGATCTTCAGACAAGCTTTATTTGTTAGAGAACAAACAAGATATCACCACAGCAACAAGTAAGCCATATTAATGGAAGCTACTAGTAACATTGAGATCTAGAAGAATATGAGACCTCTACTGCTACCTTCCTAACTCATCTATAATTTTAAAACTATCCCAAGTAAGAAAATTTATTTAAAGCAGTAAAGCAGTAAAAATCACAAATCGCTTTATGGTCGTTGAACAATAATCTGAACAAAGCATTTGTTTTGAATGGCAGGCTTGGATTATAACACTAAAAGACAGCAAAATATTTGACCACAAGAATTTTTAATTGTGTGTGCAATAAGAGAAATAAGGTGTAGTCACCAAAGCATGAATGAATAACAGTTACTATAATTGTCAACCATTGTTAGGTAATAAGAGTAATGGGAAGTAAATTTGAGAAGAGTGGAGTATTTCTTTATTCCAGAAAGCCCACTCCAAAATAAATGAAATGAAATAAGATAGAAAGAAAAATAGTAACTTAATGGTGGAAACCCCAGCTGTGTAATGGTTAGCATACTGGATAACAAAATATTTTGTTTTTGTGGTAAATGAAGAAAAGCACAGTATATTTTCACATTTATCCCAGTAATTCATAACCACAGTACGGTCAGGAAAAAGGTAGTAGGCACAATAGAGATGTTCTTCAGACTTACGTTTCAGAATTTTTCAAAAATTCAAGGTCATAAAAAGTAAGAAGGACTAGCAAAAACTGACTGGAAAAAAACAACAAGGCATGAAAATTACCACAGGTCCTACAGTAGAAAAGGAAAAACTATTAGTGACAGAAAAAAGGCTAAATCTGGAAGAGACGCATAGTTTCATTAAAAATGGTATTGTGACTATTTGTTGATTAGGTTTGGTTATTGTGCTATGGTTACAAGATAGGAACATCAACAAACCTTGGCCATTGGACATTGGAACATGCTGTTATTTTTTACAATTCTGCAGTTCTAAAATTATTTTAGAATAAAAAATTAAGTACACACAGAACAAAATAAACCTCTGTCCCAAAATTCTGTCTCTGGTAATATTTTGACTATTTATTTTGGGGCGGCTATTTGAAGTGATGTTTTTCTTTTTTTTTTTTTTTGTTTCAGATCAGAGATTCTTGATGTATAACCACTAAGCTCCTAGCTAAATAATTAAAAATTACTTGGCCTGAAAGATATAAAGAAGTGATGGCTCCTTCAAAGAATGTCATGTCACTCTTTTAAAAAATATATGGTTCTTGTTTGTCTGTTCAATGTGTTCTAAAATACTTTCAGTGTTTTGAAGGGGCTCAGGCTGGGGTCAGATGGATTTATTCAACTGGACTCAGAGCCAGGTGAATATTCAATGCCAAGGGAAGAAATAATTCACCCAGCTTGTTCCTACTCCATGCACATTTCTTTAGCTCAATAAGTTTTTACAGCCAATATCTACAAATGCAAGTTCCTTTTCATCTGCAGCCACATCTCTAAAGCAATTCATGGTTGCAGAATTTTATAAATTAGATCATTCCAATAATTATCTTACTTAAAAAGTCTTTCCAAATACACAACACTACTTAGCTCTAGAAAGTAACTAATAACAGCAGGATGTTATAGTAGAAGAAATGCAGGTATGCAGATGGGATATAGGACTCATGTCTTACAAACCAATTAATTTAAAAAATAACTGCTTTCCTCCTCAGGAAAGTTTGAAATTTGTGCATTTTTCATTAATATCACTACAAGATATTTGTTCACTTTATGGGAGACATAATTTACAGTTATTTTATTTTTTTATAACTTTATTATTCTGTTAACTCATTTATATTTTCAATTAAAAAATTATCAGTACTTTTTTCCTAAATACAAAGAATAAAGACGTGAAAAGAAACCATAAATTAGTAGGAATGATAAATAGATGATATACAGAAAAATGGATAGATAGATAGATAGATAGATAGATAGATAGATAGATAGATGATAGATGAACAGGTGACTGAAAGAAAGAAAGAAAGAAAGAAAGAAAGAAAGGAAGAAAGAAAGAAAGAAAGAAAGAAAGAAAGAAAGAAAGAAAGAAAGAAAGGGTGGAAGGATGGAAGGATGGAAGGAAGATAGATCATAATTCTGGTTGGAAATGTTTTATTATTTCAGATTATTGAGAATGGCAAGAGGTGGTAAAATGGAATGATAACATATGAGAGAGGGCTGAATGACCCATGGAAAATGGCTGGAAATGGTTCCAGGAGAAAACACTGGATATTGCAAATGAAGATCAGTCTCTCTCTGTTGTTACAGGGTCTGAATTCTTGGGGATTGTCCTTTTCTTAAATAATCTTGACAGCAATTGATGCTGACAACTGATGAGTGAAGAATGAACTTTTGTTTAGTCTCTCCAAAATTGCCCTGTTTGGCCATGTTCTTTCATAACATTTTCTCATTAGTTGTTTAAGAGAATTTCTAAATACTGACTTATGGTAATTTCTCATCAAACAAGTAACAAGAAAAATTCTCCTATCTTATATACCTCAAGTGTTGGGATTAAAGGTGTGTGACCCCAAATGCTAAGATCACCTTTGTTTGAGCTGTTTTTCTTATAGACTGGATCAAATTCATGTGGTTCAGTGTGGCTTTGAACTACAGAGATTCATTTGCTTGTCTTTTGATTCCTGGAATTAAATGTGTGAATTACCATTGCCTGGCTCTATGGCTTTGCATTCTAAAGCTTCAGCCAGACAATAAATCATAAGTAATATATCATCACATTTCCTTTTTATTATCTTATACAAAAAGAAGGCTATAACTAACCTAAAAAAGTCTATATACAACAAGTATAAGAAGTATTTAAAATATATATATATATATATATATATATATAGGCAAAAAGTATCAACAGTGTCTAATCCATTTGCATTTGATATATTCATAGAAAATTATCTATTCTATCTTGGTGAGTCTGATTTATTTTCTATTCTAATTGGCATTAAAATATCTTTTTATATCTCTCAACTTTATATTCTTATATAATTTACAATTCTTTAGTGAGTTTCCTTTCTGAGTCTGGTAAATAAGGAAAACCAAAATTACACTATTTAGCTTTCAACTCACTCAAAGAACTTAGAAATTAATATTAAAAGTAAACAGAAAGTACAAGCAAATGAGTTAAAAGAAATGTGAGAAATGACAAAAAATCTGACTGCCTAGACAGTCACCCAAGGTTCAACTGCCATGTTGAAGCATCCACCTTCAGCCAATAGGCCTAGAATATCTGACAGACATTTCTGTGAAACAGTATAGTCTGAAGAACTGTCCCCTTGTGTTGGCAAAGTTTGCAGTCACACTTTTTGGTGTCCTTTTGGTCCAGTTTGGACAGCATTCTGTCAGCAGTCGAGGCAAGGAAACTTTTCTTGTGCAGTGGCTTTACTTTGTCAAAAAAGAAATTAAACTCCATGTACAGCTTCTTCTATGCCCATCACCTTCTTTGTAGTTTCTTCGATGCCCATCATATTCTCTGAAAAGATTGCTACTCCCAGGAGCAGACATGTCTCATTGTCAAAAGAAAAAGAAAAAAAAAAAAAAGAAAAAGAAAAAGAAAAAATATACCTATGTCATTAAAATCCCTCAAATGCCATGTTCTATACATCTCTGAAGTGTTTGAAGGTGATCTATTTTTCTAAAGTATATCTCTGACTTTGACACATACATAATGCGACTATAAGTTCAATTGAAATAGGTGACTAATTATTAACCTACATTTCTTTATTCTCTCATATAATTGGTAATAATAACTTTCAAGGACTAGAAATTTTCATTACCTTATTAAATGGGATGTATAGGTATAATATCTTGGACAAGATCAGAAATGTATATACAGTATGTTTTTAGAAATTAATCTCAAATTTGTATCAATGAATAATATTTCTATACAATATACAGAAGTCAAATCCAATGTAAAATATCTAAAACTAGTAGTTGTATTTTAAAAGCAGATTTAATAAGCTTTCTTTTTATCTTATAATATCTATATCTTCCCTTTTTCTTTTCATAGTTGATTCAATAACCTACCTTTTTTATTCTATCATATATGTATTCCTTCTTTTTGTTTTCAAAACAAAAACCTTGAACCTAATCCTAAATATCTATAACCCAATGAGTGACTCTACCTCTTGGTAATGTGGCCATCATGTTCTTAAGCTTACTTTCTGCTGTCTAGGGGTGACAGCATCTTTAGGGTTTCCTGAAAAGAAAACTTTGGCTTAACTGCCTTGCTATATCATTTTTGTTCAGTCTCTGCATAATGGGAAAGTACAGGGCTTATCTTAAATCATGGCAAGAGTAGTCTGTAAGGCTGGATCAGCTCATCAGGCCACCTTGAATTTGTTGTGATCAGTGTCTGTGAGGTTGCATCATCTCTGCTGGCCACCTAAAAATTTTTCTGAGCACTGTCTGTGAGGTTAGATCATTACAGCTGGCCTCCACAAAATGATTCATGGTGGTGTCTGTGAGGCTGAATCATCTCATTTGGCCTAGACATTGTTTTAAGCTGTTTGTAGTAAAAAGCTTATCTTTAGTTTGTCTTGTTCAACTTTATGATGTTATGCTTTATGCTTGCCCTGGTGGAATTGTCATTGTGGGACGCCATCCTCCTTATGGAGACTTAAAATGTAGCTCTTAGGTGTGGTCATGGTTCACTGTAGCAAACTGGTAAAAATTCAAAGTAGAAATCATATAGAGGGAAGTAGATGAAGCCTTTTACTAGTATTAGTCAGTACTCTATATGACGACTAATATCTTGAGGAAAATATATATACATAAGAATCTTATAAATTCATAGATAATATAATAAAATCAAAGAATATGTGATTATGACAAAATAGTCCTTCAATATAGTGTTCTTCTGTTTCATATCAGGTGACTCTTCTGAGACGAGACAGATTTTTGATTTTCTTTAACAAGCATGTGTGAGTTTAGAGAAGGAGAGAGCCACTCTCCAACTCCAAAGCCTGCTTTAATCTTTAATTGGACTACAAACAACACCACTTGTAATATATATATTTATATGTAGAGAAAATCATAAACAAGCATTTGGGATGATTTATGAAATTTTATACTGTTGTAAATGTCATATACCAATAGGCCAATTTACTCCATTCCTTGGGAAATTCTTTTCTGGATGATTTGTTCCTTTTCTTCAGATGTCTCCTTTATCCAGTGGGCTGCAGATTCCTTAGCTGGGTTAATGTATTCTCCTGAAAAACAAAGATAAAAGCCTTCCCCAACCCTAAATTTTTGATGAGGATATCCTTTGACAAGTAATATATAATTAAATATTAGTTGTATAGTTTTGTTTACATTAAATGGTCATGTTGCTTGATGAACTATCATCTTCTAAGTAAGATGTGTCTTGTTCAAATTAAGGCTTTATCAATTTTGGTGGTATCCATAGCTTTTTTCACATTTAGAAACAAATGCAAGACTTCTTCCCCAATGTCATACAAATGTCCTGCTTTCTATTCAGAAATCAACACATCATTGAAGTATACTGGCTGATTTAATTCCATAGTTTTTTTCTATTATCCAATGTCTCTCCACGGCTGTTGATCCTTTCTCATTATCATTTTGAAAATTCAAAGTTATTAAGCACTATGCATTCTGTTTCTGGGTTCTTTATCATCCCTAACTTTTTATTTAGCACATCCTTTAACATTCAATTTGTTCTTTCTGTAACCACCTGCCCTGTAGGATTGTGTGGTATACCTGAAATATGCTTTATATTATAATAAGCAAGCAAACAAACAACTGTTTCAATTTCTTAGAGATATGTGCTGGAGCGTTGTCTGTATTTATGCAGGTATACTCATGATGGCCATGACTTCTAGCAAAAGTATAATTACCAAATCAGCCTTTTCCAAACTCAAAGATGATGCCCATTGAAAACCTGAATAGGTATCACTGGTGTGGTATACATATATTAATTTTCTAAATTTTTATTACAAAATGGAACACATCCATCTACCATATTACATTCCTGCAGGGTGACTTCCTGCAGGTAGTGGAGTTTGGTTGTATAAAGAACAAGTGGGGCATTGTTTTTTTGGCTTGTTGCCAAGAGATGGAAAAGTCTTTTTTAAACCATTGCTATTGACAAGGTGCTTTTTGTGAAATTCAGAAGTACTTAGCACATTTCCCATCAATAGTTGATTAATTTCATCATTACCTTGTGCCAGAGAGTCTGGCAGACCTGTATGGAATCAGACATGATAACATCATTTATTAGCTTAATTTTGGTCTCTGCCCATTTAATCAAGTTTGCCAATATACTCACTTTGTGATTTTTCCTGACATTCTTGTTCTCTCTTTTATAACTATTCTATCATCCAGAGCAGCATGATATCTTACTATAGGTATTACTCTCTTTAATTGCTCCAGAAAATGGCTTCTACAGTCACGGGAAAACACTGAACTCAATTTGTCATAGGGTATTCTTTAGGGGCCTATTAGAGGCCCCATAAAGTGTTTCCTGAAGGCAAAGTGTTGCCTTGATTCTTTCTTTCTTTTTTTTTCTCACCATTTTTTTCTTATTTTACATATAGATCCCAGTTCCCTCTCCCTCCTTCCCTGCCTCTCTCCCACCCCCTGATGCCTCCCGACTACCCTCCCATCCCATTCCCTCTCCCACTCCACATGTAGGGTGATGCCTTCCAGGAGGGGTCATCTGTATCTGTCAAGTCATTTAGTGTAGGGATTAGGCCTTTCCTCCTGCCTCTAGGTTAAAGGAGTATCCCTCCATGGGGAATGTACTCCCAAAGTCATTTTGTGCAATAGTGATACATCCTGGTTCTACTGTCAGAGGTCCCTTAGACTGCCAGGCCTTCTTACTGAGACCCATGTTCAGGGGGTCTGAGTCAGTCCAATGCTGGATTCCCAGCTATCAGTCTGGAGGCCCATTAGCTCCTCCTTATTCAGGTCAGCTGTCTCTGTGGGTTTCTATAGCCTGATCTTGTCTGCTCTCTCTGCATCTGTCTGCATCTGGATTCCAGTGATTTGATTATTTCTTATTGATCTACATTTCTTAGTCTCATGGTTACATTTGCTATGACATCAGCAAAATCTGGACGTTATGGGTGGGGTTTTTTGTTGTTGTTTTGTTTTGTTTTAGATTACATTTATTAAAAAAAATGTTTCCAGAAATGCCCTGTTTACAATCCCTTTTAAAGTGACCTTGTTTTCAACAATTAAAACATTTGAAATTTTGCTTTTGCTTCAAACCTCTTGAAATCACTTTTCCTATCAATGCATGATCATCATGCATTGATTATATCTTGGATCCAGTCCTCCAAAGGTGCTGACCTTGCTTTTAAATGCCTAATTATACTTTTGATTGGGCATTAAGATTTCAAATGCTGTAGTTTAAATTATTATTTTTCTAGCTATTGTGTCTAATATCATTCTATTTACTTCTGAAGTCAGTCTTTGTAAGAAATCCATTAATGCTTCCTTTGGGCCCTGTATAACTTTTGTAAATGATTCAATTTTCTTTCCTGCTTCTCTGAATCTTTCCCAAGCATTCTAAACTGCTGTATGGCATCAATCTAAGAGGTAATCATCATATAGATATTGCCTTTCTAAAGTAGCATAATCTCCTCC
This sequence comes from Cricetiscus sungorus, assembly GCA_030556225.1. NCBI lineage: Eukaryota > Metazoa > Chordata > Mammalia > Rodentia > Cricetidae > Cricetiscus > Cricetiscus sungorus. The sequence goes on along the minus strand of JANBXA010000366.1, from coordinate 5,099,212 downwards.
AAGAATTTTATCTTGGGATGTATCCATACATCTTTCGTCTTTTGTTCAATATTCTTAGCCTCTTCTCTGAACCAGGAAACCTATTGTAATTGTGGACCAAGCTCTATGATAGCTTTGTTCACGTCTATTCTATCTATAGGCATAACCCAACTGCAAAGAGATAATATGTTTATCATCTGCTTCACAAATAGTGAATAGATGGAGTATGAGACCACAGTTTCCTTGATTTCCTTAAATCTAACATTGCAATAAGCTTCCAAGTAGCTCTTTTAGATCATCTTTCATTTGGCACTTTTTATAAGGTTACTAGATATATTAAAGTTGGTTCATCTAAGACTTTATTTATAATGTTCTTGTTTTTAACAAGAAAAATGCAATGTTTTACTTGGTTTTCCATGTAATTCCTTAGTCTGGGTTTCAATATCTCTATATTCTTCTTTAATAAGTTTTGGTAAGACTTGAAACTTATTACTCATATCAATCAATGTTTTTACAGATAACCAAAAATTATTAAACATACAAAATCTTAGGCTCTAAACTTATTCCCCAGCATCAGGAAGGACTGCCCAGGACCATGACCAGCACTCACAAACTGACCAATGAAAGATAGACAGGACAAGTCTATGGTACATTTTATAGATCTGTGTCTGATGATGGAGGGCCCAGCCAATTGTTGACATTAATGGGTCCTGAGTGCTATGAGAAAGCAAGATGAGCCAGGCAGTGGTGGCAAAAGCCTTTAATCCCAGTACTTGGGAGGCACAGGCTGTTGGATCTATATGAGTTTGAGGCCAGCCTGGTTTCAGAGCAAGTGCCAAGACAGGCCCCAAAGCTACACAAAAAACTATGTTGACAACAAAAAGAAAGGAAGGAAAAAAAAGAAGGAAGAAGGGAGGGAGGGAAGGAGGGAAGAAGGAAAAACGCTAAGCAAGGCAAGCCATGAGGTCAAGATACGAGCAGAGTTGCTCCTTGCCTCTATATAAGATTTCACCTCTGAGTTTCTGCCCTTAATTCGTGTCCTAGTCTTCTTCATTGATGGACTTAAAAGGCTTATTGTGAAATGAAACCTTTACTCCCTGAGTTGCTATTGCAAAAGGTGAGTTATCAGAATAGAAACACTAAGTATGGTTATATGAGGAATGTCCTTCTGTATATGTTTCTTTATTGGATGATGAATAAAACACTGTTTGGCTAATGAGTCAGAAAGTTAGGAGGGAGTAGGAGAGGAGGAGAATTCTGGAAAACGGATGTGGAGAGGGCCTTGAGCAGACATGATGTGGTCGAAGGAGTAACATGCTGGACTATAGGTAAGCCAGTCTCATGGCAATTCATAGATTATCAGAAATGGGTTAATAATTAAGACACAGAGAGCCAATAAGCTCTAGCCATCAGCCAATAGTTTTATAATTAATATAGCATCCATGTGCTTATTTGGGGCTAAAGGAGAAGGGCAGCAGAACCTGGCAGGAAAAGAAACTGCCCACAACAATGATTAGGGTATGATACCCTTAAAACAGCATTTGGAGATCAAGTCTAATATCCTGAACATGTTTCTAAAGGTCTCGTTATTTAACTATGCTCCCACTTCAACAGAGAGAAATGACACCTCATTTCTACTGCAATATAGCCCCTCTTTAATAGTGCAATAAGTCTCACTGAAAGAATATGTGAGATTCAAAGAGTCCAACCACCAACCTATTCCAAACTGTACAAATCTCAATGTAAAAATACAAGAATCCTGAACAACTAAGATAATATTCTTTTGAAAAATTATTTTTTTCATGTATTCTTCCCTTGAGAATGTTAAACATCTTTTTTATCCTATTCATCCTATACCTTATCTAATTCAAGATCCTCCCTCACTTCTCTGCCTACCCAGATTTTGTTCTCTCTCTGTCTTTCCAAACAAAACAAACAAAAAAAATGGAGTTGAGTTTATATTGGTTTACCACTCCTGAATAGGGCCTGCTTTGAGGTATACTTGATAAACACAGTGGCACTCTACTAAAGAATATTTCTTTTTTCTCTCCCAGCAACTGACAATTCTAAACAGGCCCTTGGCTATGGACATGACTTTATACACTCTTCCAGTTTTGTCTGGCTTCAGCAGGTCTTATACATAGTGTCACTGGTGATAGGAGCCATGTGGCCTAGGATCAGCATATGAATGTATGTCCAATGGAACTTTATGAGACAAAACCATGTTGAGTTTCTCTCACTCAGCAAGGACCAGTGAACCTCAGGTGTAGCGCCCACACTACGATGTGTTCCACAAATTGGGAACTTTTCTGATTCCGTGATGACAGGATCAGAGGCACTAAAAGTTAGTGAGCACATATAAGAAAGCAACACAGAGGACATAAACTATGTCTCCCAATTCTGGGGGAAGAAAACATTAAGAACAGTGTGGCATCATGAAAAAAGAGTGGCTTATCAAAGTTCACCCTTCATAGAGCTTGCATGACCCTTTTGAAGGGATCAGTTAAAGAAATACAAGCTAACTGTATGCAAGAAGCTTATAAAAAAATCACCCCTATTTCTGTAAATATGCTTGTTAAATTTTGAACAATATTATTGTCCTTGAAAACATGTGTCTCTGTCTAATACCTTTTAATTTTGTGAGGACAGGGTGTGCCTGGCTTGAAATTTAGCCTGGCTAGGAAAAATAACGAGATTGTTTTTTATTTAAAAGGTGTTTCTAATTAAAAGAGGGGAAACACATGTTTGGTTTTGCCTGAGATTAATGCTGGAGGGTGGGGAAAATGTTTGTTTTTGAAGTACAAATAAAGATGACTTGAGCTATTTGGGGCACAGTTTGTATGAAACTCATGAGGTGGCCGGACTCCTATTTGTGATAACTCATTAGCCTCTGGACAGCTGAGATTATAGGAAAAGACAACCTTATTTGATACATGAGTCTTAATATGGGAATAGAGATGTACAATTCTTACCATAACCTATGTTTGGAGTTTACAATTTACAAGTACACAAGTACAGATCTATTAATTCCATCCCCCATTCACCATCTTTCCTCCATCCAGAAGCAAGCAATCATCTTGATTCACTGTAGAGTTAATATTCTGAACAAAACTCTTTCAGCATAATATTTCTGATGCCTGTTCTCTAACATTGCCAAATAACAAACATTCCATCATATGAGAACACTGTATCTCATTAGTGCATTTATTAGATGATGGGCATCTGGGTTGTTAACACATTTGGCTATTATAAGTGCAGCTTTTCATTTAGTCTCTTTGGGTCACTGTAATACAATACAATAGACTAAGTATCTTAAACAATACATTATTTAAGAATATCAAGTATAATTAAATAAGAATACAAGAAATAATATATAGTAAGGAAATAAATACATGAAATTCATCATTACTCTTTTGACTTATGGAAAATTCAGTATGAAGGTGCAGTCAACTAAGTATAAGAGAGAGGACAAGAAAACAAAAAGAGATAGAATGACAGACAGACAAATGTGGGGAAACACAGAGAGAACATCACAGAGACACAGGGAGCACTGTAGTATCACTTCCTCTTATAAGTTCCCTGGTTACTCTTTAAAAGGGATCAGCTGATATTTTTACTCAGCCTTCCCAACATTCCTGAAGGTCTTACCTACAAACACTATTGCTTAGGTATAGAGTGCGGGGGTTTCAACTGCCCCTCCTTTCTGTCCATCTTTCTCAAAAGGAGAACACAGCTTGTTCTAAACAGCTGAATATTTTTGTGCAAAATTTAGATAGAAAACCAAGTTATTTTCCTATTTAATTTTTACACAGGAGTAGAATTGCTAGGCTATGAGACATTATGTCTAACCTTTAGAGTAACTACCCAAACCACTAGGGAATGATTAAATTTCCATGAAGAGTTCATTGAAAACAATTCTGATAAGATTTTAAAAGAGTAGAACTATTCAGAAAATAATCTAATACAGAAAAAAGGTTTTATTTTAAAAATATTTTCTTTTTTTAATTTAGTTTTGTAAATTTAAGTTAAAAACAACCTTATTTTCCATACCAATCACAGTTCCCTCACATCCTCCCATGCCCACAACCCACCACCCCTTCCAACCCCTTCCACTCCCCAGGGAGGGAGAGGCCTCCCATGGGGAATCATCAAAGGCTGTCACATAATTTGGGGCAGGACCTAGGCCCTCCCCCATGTTTCTAGGCTGAGAGTATCCCTGCATAGGGAATGTGCTCCCAAAGCCCATTCAGGCACTAGGCATAAATATTGGTGCCACTGCCAGAAGTCGCATAGACTGTCCTGAACTCCCAACTGACACCCACGTTCAAGGGGCCTGGTTTGGTTCTATGCTGGTTCCCCAGATGTCAGATTGGGGGCCATGAGCTCCTACTTGCTCAGGTCACCTTTCTGTGGGTTTCTTCAGTCTGGTCTTAACCCCTTTGGTCATCACTCTTTCCTTTCTACAACTGGATTCCAGGAGGTCAGCTCAGTGTTTAGTTGTGGGTCTTGGCTTCTGATTTCATCAGCTACCAGGTGAAGGCTGTAGGATGGCATTTAAGGTAGTCATGAGTCTCATTACAGAGGGAGGGCATTTAAAGTAGCCTCTCCACTATTGCTTAGATTCTTAGTTGGGATCCTCCTTGTAGATCAATGAACATTTCCCTAGTGCCAAATTAATCTTTAAAACTATAATGGCTCCCTCATGTCCTCCTCTCAATTATAGAATTTGGAGCCCATTCCACACAGAATGATGCTTTCTCAGACTAGACACATAGGGTGGGGCTCAGGCCCTGCTCCAAATGATATGATAGAATTTGAAGATCCCCCATGAATGGCCTCACCCTCCCTGCGGAGCATAAAGGGGATAGAAGGGGGTTGGGATGAGACAGAGGTGGAAGAGGGAATTGGGATTGACATGTAAAACAAGCTTTTTTTTCAAATGTAAATGAAAATATTATTATAAAAAAAGAATACAAATAACAGCTAGGCCAATAGTCACCAGCAGAGCCCAGTCATCTCACTATAGCAAACCCTGAAAATTCCAACATGGCACAAGCATAAGAAAACAATCTTCGAACCAACTTTGTGATGATGATTAAAACAAACAAACAAACAAAAAAAAAACCTTTCCTATGACAGGGGAACCAAGATTTATCCATGGTGCAGGGAAGGACTTCTGGAGCACATTCCCCATGGAGGGATACTCCCTTAGCATAGAGACACAAGGGAGAGCCTGGGTTCTACCTCAAATGACTTGACAGATTTTGATGATCCCTTCTGGAAGGCTTCACTCTCCCTGGGGATGGGGGGGTGGTTGGTATTGAGGGGGGCATGGGAGGATGAAAGGGAGAGGGAACTGGGATCTATATGTAAAATACTGCTTTCAATGTGTCTCATAAATTTGGTTATATTGTGTCCTCGTTCTCAATCAATTGAAGGAAGTCTTTAATTTCTTTATTTCTTCCTTGACCTAGAAGTGGTGCAAATGTGCATTGCTCAATTTCCATGTGTTTGTAGGGTTTTTGCAATTTGTGTTGTTGAATTCTAACATTAAAGCATGGTTGTCAGAGAAGATGCAGGGTGTTATTCCAATTTCTTTGTACCTATTGAGGTTTTCTATATAGCCAGTATGTGATCGATTTTAGAGAAGGTTCCATGTGGCGCTGAGAAGAAGATATATTTTTTGTGTTTGGATGGAATGTTCTATAAATGTCTGTTAAACCCAATTGGGTCACAACTTTTGCTAGTTCCTTTGTTTCTTTGTTAAGTTTCTGTTGTTGAGAGTGGGGTGCTGAAATGCCCCAATATAAGTGTGTGAGTTTTATGTGCAATTGAGTTTTAGTAATGTTTCTTTTATGAATGTGGATACTGTTGTATTTGGGGTATAAATGTTCAGAATTGAGACTTCATCTTGATGGGTTTCTCCCATGATGAATAACAAATGATCTTCATTTATTTTGATTGATTTTAGTTTACAGTCTAATATGTTAGATATTAGGATTGCTATACCCTCTTGCTGTTGGGTCCATTTGATTGGAAAATATTTTCCTAATCCTTAACTCTGAGGTAAAGTCCGTTTTTGAAGCTGAGATATGTTTCTTGTATGCAGCAGGATGGATTCTGTATTCATATCTATTCTGTTAGCCTGTTTATTTTTGTCTTTATTTCTGTGTTGGGAAGTCCACGTCTTACTAATGTGTAGTCCCTACACTCTGTTGGCTTCATATTGATCTTTTTGTTTGTTGACTGTGTTCTTATACTGTCCTCTACCCATCTCTTCTTACAGTGCATAACAGGGGGTTCTCTCCCTCTCCTGGGGGTATGGGGCCAAGGTTCTCTTCTGGTGGGTACAAGCTGGTCCAATGCTCAGATGTCCTTCCTCTTCCGGTGGGTGATGGAGGAACTAGAGCCCCGGCAGCCTCTGGATGGGGTGGTCCACTGGGATGGGTGACCCCAGTCCCCAGTCCCCAGTCCCCAGGAGGCTCTGATCAGGGCACTGGAAGGCAGGCTCCTCTCATGGGGGGAGGTGGGACGAGGATGCTGGCAGACTCTAAATAGTTCAGTTTGCATGTACAGGTTCCCCCAAGTATGCCCATTCCTCAGTCCTCGGGTGGCTCCTGTATTCTTACAATTATGTTTAGGCATCTGGATCTGGAGTATAGACCTAGGTGCCAATTTCTGGATTTGTTATTGTTTGGTGGGTGTTTTTTTCTTAGATTCTATTTTATTTGTGGTCTTCTGGATCCAATGGGCTGTCGTTGAGTGGAGAGTCTCCATCCATTATGAGGCCTGGACTTCAGATGGCTTGGACAGTCTCTGCTCTGGCAGGAGCTTCTTGCCCATGTTTGGGGTTTACATTCTGACTACATATGTGTGTGATCTTTGATCTGGCTGAGTTGTCCCTCTGCATTTCAGATGCCTGTCTGGCTCCTGGAGGTGTAGGGGGCTTTTGCCTATTTTTGAGCAATTTAGTCTGGTCTCTGAAGTTCAGAATGCTAATCTAGCCTGTGATGAAGAGAAGGTATCAGTCAGAGGTGTGGCCTGCGATGTAGTAACCAAAATAGAAGAGGCTGTTGGGTTTATGTTGGGCAAGTTCAGGGTACAGGATGGCCTGTGTTGGGGTAGAAGGCTTCTGCCAGAGAATGGCCCACACCTCTGGTAGAATCTTCCTCTTCTACTGGAGCCAAGGACAGAATCCTGAACCCCAGGTAATACTGATTCTCCACCCCATCCACACTTACCTAGCATAACTCCAACCCCTTCTCATTAACAAACCTCAACCCACACTTCTGGCAGAAGCCTTCCACCCCTTTAAGGCCAGGGCAGCTTCCCCAAAACAAGGTAAACTTCATCCTGTTCAACACCTGCCTGCCTCACCCAGCATAAACCCCACCCAAATTCCCTTCTCTCTCTTTGCTACCTGATCCTGGATCACACTTCTAGAGGAAGCTTGCTATTCGATAGAGGTCAGACTGCCATCTGGACCCCCAAGTAAGACCACACACACACACACCTGTCCATGTCGGATAACATAATCACAATCAATTTCTTTAATCAGTATGTTTGAATCATTGTCCTATGCATTTTTTAATGATTTAATGTTTCAAAGATTCTGGCCTTATTTCCCAGATAATATTTCATGATTTGGAAACATAACAGTTAATGATTTGTGGTCTTTGACAAGACATTTGAGTCCAGTTCAATCATGTTTGTGACTCAGGTGTTTCGACTGTGATAATTCAAAGTCGGAGCTAAATGGATACATCACCAAAGGATTTTGTTTTCAAAATGGTATCTTGTTTACCTTGCACTTAAAACTATTCTAATTTCAAGTATTTATTCTTAATAACAAATCCTGGGAATATTAATGTGGAAAAAATAAATCTCTTTAAAATGCAATGAGACATTTGCATGAAGTTTACAGTGACGGTATTTGAACACAATTTACTGCCAAGGTTGCATTTAGGCTCCAAATTTTGGGGAGCAAAGAAGCAACATGTCCTCCCCAAGGGTGTATATTCACTCTTTTCAACATAATTTCTTGGAAAGCTGTATAAACTAGTGGGAAGAGACAGGAGATTATATCCATATACTAAGGCTATAAAATCCACTCCAAAGGAGATCATCAAGGTGTCTACTTTAGGAACTGTAGCTACTAAGAAAAACTTTCTAGAATAAAGGTATATACTAGACATAATACTGAAATATAGTGGCAGATATCAAGCGACCAATGCTGGCTTGATACATTCATTCTACCAAGATTCACTGAATTACAATGTGTCCCTGGAAACTACAAAAGTAGGATCAATGTTTTTCCAAAAAACTATGTGATCCCAGACTGAGTCATACCTTTTTGACCATAAGAATGAAGGTCAAGGCAATTTAATTTTTATGCACTCAGAAGAAAAGTCCTTGATACTTGTTTCTATTTTTAATTTAATTATTATGTGTATATTCATGTGAGGAGGCATACATGCTACAATATACATGTAGGAATCAGATGACAGCTTTCAGGCATTGGTTTTCCTCTTTTACCCTTAAAGACAGAGCTTCTCTTGTTATTTATATTGTGTTGCATATTCTAGGTTAGCTTTCTCACAAGCTTCTGGCCAATTTTCCTCTCTGTACCTCCCACAGCACCACAGGAATGTTGTGATCACAGAGGTGCACTACAATACCTGAAAGTTTTACTTGCATGTCAGGAATCAAACTCAAGTTTCCAGGCAATTTTACATGCTGAGTCATCTCACAAGCTCTAGTCTTTCCAGTGATAACTCTTGTGCTAATAAACAGAATCCACTGTAAGCAAACAGAGGTAAATGATGGGGAGAAAGTAATAATCCTATATATATATATAGGTGTTTATGTTGTCTAGGTTACATTTTTTCTGCTGTGATAAACAACATGATCAATAGCAACTTGGGGAACAAATTATTTCTTTCATCTTATGGCATATAGTCCATCATGAAGGAAGTAAGGAAAGGGACTTAAGGCTGAAAGCTGGAGGCAAGAACTGAAGGAGGAGCTATAGAGGAAGGATGCTAAGTGGCTTGCTCACCATGGTTTGCTCAGCCTACTTCCTTATAAAATACATAATCAGGACCAATGTGTCCCAGGGTAGGGCCAAGCAAACTGGTCCATGCCCTCCTACATCAATTAGCAATCAAGAAAATGTCTTGTAGAGTTGTCGATAGGCAACGTAATAGAGGCATTTTCTCAATCGAGATTCCTCTCCCCAAGTACCTCTAGCTTGTGTAAAGGTAGGAAAAAATACTAACCAATACTGTTTATTCTCACAGTGGCCATTATTATTCCAGAGGAATTTTCATTTCAACAAGAGTAAGAAAAGTGTGTTTGGGTTCTATTATGTAGAAGACTGTACATCAATAACATTGTGAAGGTGGCACAGAGATTGTTTACATGTGAATCCTATTGAAGAGAATATCTTAATGGAAAAGAATGGTGAGATTGGACAATACGTGGTTTAATTCACTTTTTTGAGGTTCTAAAAAGGTGTAGATTCCTACAACACAAATTTTTTGCCTTAATATTTATGGACCACAGTATTTAAACTTATCTACTCATCTCAAACCCCTGCAAAATGGACCATTTGTTTTTATAGTCTCTTTTATAGGGAAGGAACATAGAATAAACTAAATTTTCCAACACTATCACTTTTGAATTTTGTACCTTTTGTACCAATAAAATAATAGTAATATTAATATTGATAATAGTAATAAAAAGTGTTGTTTTTCCTGCATCCATTTCAGGCAGTCTCGAGATATATTACTGGTCAGAATCTTATTCTTCTGATGTGAATATAAAGCAATGTTAAATATCAAGATGGTCTACTGCAACTGTTTCCAGCCAACATGCACAGAAAGTTAGTGAAAATGCAGTTTTTACAGTAGTATCTTCAGTCTATGATACCAACTAGTTCTTACAGTGGTTTATGTGCTGAAAGATCAACTTTATTGTTATTGGATAACTGTTCAGTGATCATGATTTCTCCACAGGATTTGTGGATTTGTTTGGTGTAAATTTCTCAAGCAACTGCAGCTCTGAAGCCTGAGGGTGGGTGTTAGGAAAGTGGTACATACTTATTTTTATCTAGAAAACATATGGAGATTGTATACCCACTGTGTGTTCCTTTATCTCCCCTCCCTCAACTTTTAGCTAACTATCTAATAAAATGTTCTATGCATCCTTTATTTATGAAGAAAGTTTCCCTACAAACTATTACACTCTTGATATTGGTTGTATATTATGTCAAGGTTTCATAAAAGAAGAAAGTTCTCCAAAAAAAGCTTGGACGCTGAGAATGAAATATTTTATTTTTAATACCAAGACATATTTTTCTTCATTAAAAAAGGAAATCACTAGAAAAAGGTAAGCCCTAAAGTTTGTCCAAAAATTGATTGATTTTAATAAAGATGCAAAGAAGATGACAAATACATTAAAAAAAACCTTTTTTTTCTTTCTTTGCTTCCATTGCACGTTTTCATGGTATGCTTTAAGCCAAAACATTTCTGTAGGCTCTAGCAGAAACTCACTGTAGAGTAAAAAGTATCCTAACAGCTTCAGGTCTTCTAAGCAAAGAGTCAGACTATTAGGAATCCAAGTCTTGTCTTCAGGCTTCAGAATTCATTCACTCTAAACACTGACCCCAAGTAGCTGAAATGCATTGATTCGGACAGTCAGGAGGATGTTGAGATGGGTAAATGTTAGGGGGGAAACCTAGTGTCTCGATCTCTTAATACCAATGTACATGGACTAGAAATTAAAGGATTGAATCAAGGGCTGATCTAAGAAAGGATCAAAGTTATAGGCCACAAGGAGTCAGGCAACTGAAGGCACAGGTTTATTGTGGTGTTTCAGGATAAAAAAGAAAAGTGGCAGGACCCAGAGTGGAATCTCTGCCCACATGGACCCAAACCATTTGGCCATTGAGCATTTGCTTGAATGAAGTGTATGGTCAATTGTGACAACTGCATACCTGCTTCTAAGTGAGAAACTGAGCTGTGAAATGACGAATCAATGACCTCCAGCAGATATCATTAATTAAAATTATATTTCAGGACAATTTATGTTTTCAATGAGATCTCAAGTGGGGAATAAGAATTGTTCACTATTATATCACATATCTATCTGTGGATTCTGTCACAATATTATGTTACACCATATAGTAAGGACTCTCCTTTTGTTCTGGCCGGTATTCTCTCTCTGTCTCTCTCTCTCTCTGTCTCTCTCTCTCTCTCTGTCTCTCTCTCTCTCTGTGTCTGCCTGTCTCTCTCTCTCTCTCTTCTTCTTCTTCTTCTTCTTCTTCTTCTTCTTCTTCTTCTTCTTCTTCTTCTTCTTCTTCTTCTTCTCCTCCTTCTTCTTCTTTTTCTTCGTGACCCAAATAAGAGTTATTTGGGAAGAAGAGTCTCAATTTTTAAAATGCCTCCATAAAATTGGACTGTAGGCAATCCTATGGGGAATTTTCTTAACTAGTGATTGATGTAGGGGACCCAGCCCACTGTGCTGTGAATAGTACCACCACTAGGCAGGTGATCCTGGCAGTTAAAAAAAGCTTAGCAAAACAAGTCAATGTATTCCTCCAAGGTTCCCACTTTAAATCCTACCTTCAGGTACCTAACTTTAGTTACTGTCCTGACTTACTTACCTCAATGATGGATTCTGATGTAAAAGTGTAAGACAAGTAAAAACTTCATTTTCCAAGTGGCTTTTGGTAATGGTATTCTATTAAAACAATAGAAAACCCAACTAAGACACCACCCTTTACTTATTACAAGATCCATGAGGAGTAAATTTTAGAGATTATCCAAAGATAATACCAGAATCCACTCTTCTCCAAATATAAAAAATAAAATAAAGCTGTAAACAAAACAAGGAATAATAAACTAATTAAAAACAATCAAAACTATGGAAAATTATAAAGAATTAACCATATATGTTCTCCACTACTTAAAATTTTAGTACATATGCTGTTCTACCTCTACCTCTTTCTCTTACACACACACACACACACACACACACACACACACAAGAAAATGGCCCCCAAAGAGAATGGCACTATTAGAAGCTGGGACTTTGTTGGAAGAAGTATGTCATTTTTTGGGGTGGAATTTGAGGTCTCTTTTGCTCAAGTTTTCCTCACAGTGTGACTGTCAGTGAATTTCAGGTACCTTTTAGCTAAGATGTAGCCAGAACCACACTCCCTCCCATGATGATAATGGTCTGAACCTTTGAAACTGTAAGCAAGCCACCCCAATTAAATGCTTTCTTTATAAGAGCTGCCCTGGTCATGATGTCTCTTCACAACAATAATAACACAAACTAACACAGTATACAAACACACCTTTTTATAAATACGCATAAGGACTATATATATATATATGTATATATATATATATATATATATGAGATATATATATCCCTTATATTGAAACGTAGTTAAGAGTTATGTAAAACACAGAAATACTAGTGATTATCTTATTTTTCTACTGATGATGACATACAATACAAAAGGTGTTAGCCACAGTAGATGGTATTACTTTATTTTCTTTCTACCACATCACATGATCATGACAGCAATTTCCTCTATAAAGGAGGGTTCTATGTTGGTTTTGAGTTCATATGGTAATCATATACCCTTTCTTATGAGAGACTTTCCTTTTGTAAATAATAAGGAGCCTATGGGAATATGCAGCATAAAACATAAAACAAAGCAAAGATCTTCTAGGAAACATTTCACCTAGAGATTTTAGCATTCAGTGCAATTATTTCTTTTGTCAAAATAGAATATAACATTGCAGTTCTACATCACTGAGTTTGAAAGTCCCGTTGTTTAGTCATTGCGCAGACGCCATTGTCTAATGGCTAAGGGCAGGGTACATGCTTAGTTACTAATGGCTTCCCTTGCACTGAATGATTTAGGTTCTTTTATTTTTAATTTATTCTTCTCTCAAATAACACATCTTGAACACAGTCTACCCTCCCTTCCCTTCTCCCAGAACCCCCACCACCACAAATACCATTTCCCCACATTCACTGCTTTTCTGTTTCATTTAAGAAAAAAGCAGGCCTCCTAGTGATAAACATCAGTAGAAAACTGCAATAAGACTAGGCATAAACACTCATATGTTGGACAAGTTTGGACAAAGCAATCCAGTAGGAGAAAAATGTCCCATGAGCATGCAAAACGTGTTAGAGACAACGCTACTCTCATTGTTAAGAAACCCCCACTCTCATTGTTGGGATACCCTCAGTCTCATTGTTAGCAACAAAAACCCCAAGCTAAACAACCACATCATGCATGCAGAGGACCTAGCACAGACACATGCAGACTCCCTGGTTGCTGCTTCAGTCTCAGTGGGCCCTATGTGTGAACTCAGCTTAGCTGATTCTCCTGGCACAGCCTGCTCTACATCTATCATTTTTGTTATTGTACTAGAGCACTATGATAGCCCCCTGTTTGAGTTCCCCATCTCCTATTAGACTCTGATTCAGCTCCCTGACCCTTATTGATCCTGTTGTATAATTGATGAGCAAAGTGTGACAATGAGGCAAAAGGGGTGATTCAGTTGGTGTGCAGTTTCAATTATAGCTAACTCTAGAAGAAGAAACTAATTTGGAGTGACCTTCAAGCAAATAATTTGCTTCAAAGATGTGTGATTTTTTTTAATGTCAAGTGTATCTCACTAAAACTGTTGAAAGCTAGTTACTACATTCTTAAATGAAACATAAAAAGACACATAGATGTGTATATGTACCTTAGAGCAGTGCACACTTCATGTGTGTATTTTTCCCTCAAGTACACAATAAACGTTTATGTCTAAGACAGAAGGAAAAGAAGCAGTCAAGCCTTCAAAAAGCACAGAAAAGGTTTTAACTAGATGTTCATGTCTGTAGGAAGGACTCAGCCTTGATTATTTTAAATCTAATTTTCATTCCTTATTTAATTCTTACATGGTCTGGGTTAGCTTTAGAATGTAGTCTTGGCCACACCACATTTCTCTCACACCACATAGAAAAACTGGCTTCTTTTCCAATTCTGTGCTTTTATTCAAGTTTCTAACCTCAGGTCTTCTAAGTTTCATGTTGAATACCAAAAAACAGAAAAGTAATAAATTTCTTTTTTAAAACAAAATATCATTCATTTTTGTAAAATTTTAGATATCAAGGAATAAAAGCTACTTCTTATAACAATAATTATTGTTATTTAAATACACATAAACCCAGAATTTAAAAGGTAAAGAGACTCTGAAAATATCATTTGATCTATGAAAATTGAGCTTTGAATGTATGGATTTCCTTGGATTAGAAACAAGGAAATATTTTTGTTAGTTACCACATGCATTTTAAAAATAGCCCAGGTATAGATAATTTTATTAAACTTTCTTGCTTTAAGCAGTCTCTGAGGTGTAGTATTTTATCTACTTGACCATAATATATATTAGTAAGCTTCAGAGAATCCCCTTAAATACAAGAAGTCATGTCAAAGTTCATTATGACTATTATCTGGATAATTTCAGCCTCAATTGGTTCTGAAAAATTGTTGAAATACTTGTTTTTAACAAACTATTACAAAACCTTATATTTAAGCATGAATAAAAAAATACTTAATTTAATATATACTTTTCCAGTCCAACAGTCTCATATGAGAGAAAGGATAAGAAAAAAAAAGGAAAATATGACACAGAGAAGGCAATCTGAAATGATGGCTACAACTTGAGTTCAGATTCCAACACCCACATTAGGTACCTCAACCCCCTGCCACCCCCATAGTTCAAACTCCAAGAACTCAGAAGACTTTTATAATACTTTATGGAGAATCATTGCACTCATTTGCACATACCCAGCAGTTGTCAGCCACATATACTGATAATTTAAAGTAAAATAAGTATTTTTAAAAGAAGAAAAAGAGAAGTTAAAACACAGACTAAAGTGTGTTCTCTCCATTTTGGATAGAAGTGTAGCAGAACTTTTTGGAACAATTTTCCTTGTTACCTGTTCATTTGTAGGCATAAAATACAATGAATAAATCTAATTAAAAACACAATGTTTAAAGGAGGAAAAGTGAAGGTGGCAGATCCCGACCATGATAAAGTGGGAAAGCCAAGGGACAATGATGATCAGGAAACAGAATGGTTGAAGAGTCCAGGATACATAGTGTGTTTAGGGTCCAAAGAGCTTTCACTGAAAAGTAGAGTGAAGCACAATAAACAGTTCCATAACTGTAGGGAAATTAAAGGTCATACAGAGGTCTGATACTGCTTTTAGGCAATCAACATTTCTCCTAACTTAGTTGGCTCCTGGAAGACAGGTGATGCTTTTGAAAGCTTGTTTAATAAGTAGACTGGAGAAACCCTGAGTGTCTCAGAGCCTGAAGGAAATAGCTAAAACAGAACTGTTGATACACTCTAACTTTTTGCCTTAGTTTTGAAAGTAGAAAATATTCTGTTTTTTTCCATCTTTCTGTGAGCATGTATATGCACAAAGAAACATATAATTATTCTAACATTGACCAGAGGTTATAGTTCAGTGATACAAAATTTTGGTTAGTATGTACAAAGCCATGGGTTTATCTCTGCAACTGCCAAAAAAAAATCCTGTCTTCAAATATAATGCATAAATGGGAACATTTCTATGTGTACATACATACTACAAATATACGCATACTACATAGACACACAGACACATACACACACATATGTCCATATATACATACACATATAAATCCAAACATTTATTTATAGTAATATTCCTTTATACTGGTGCTTAAAACTTTGAAATTAATCATTACAGATCACAATTCTACAGATTATACCAATGGCTTTTTTCATCAACCAATATGCCCTTTTATATTCTGGTGACATCAGTGATCACTAATGTAGGTAATATTTTTGAGTCGTGTTCATGATTATCTGTAGTGTTCTCCACCTGTGAGGCCCCCGACTCTGCAACCAAATCAAAAATATATTCATGTTCTGGGAGAAAGAAATTCTTGATTCATGGCTAAGGCACTAACTTGAATCCCTCAAGATGGTAAAGAGCTTTATCTGACAACCTGAGTCTCAACCCTGGGACCTACATGGTAGAAGAAGAGAATCAATTCTTTCATGTTGTTTCCTGTCTTCCACCTGTATGCTGTGGCATGTGCACATTGTTTTAGTTACTTTTGCATGAACAAGGCAACTATTATAAGAGAAAGTATTTAATTGGGGACTTGCCTACAATTTTAGAGGGTCAGTCCATTATAATGGTGGTGAGGAGCATGTCAGCACACAGGCAGCAATGGAACAGGAGGATCTGAAAGCTACATCCTGATCCATAGGGAGACTCTACCTGGCAAGGGCTTTTGAAATCTCTAAGTCCACCCAAGTGACACACAGCTCCTCCTACGAGGCCACTTGTTCTCAAACAAGGCCACACCTCCTAATCCTTCCCAAACAGTTCATCAGCTGGGGACCAAATATTCAAACGTATGAGCCTATAGGAACATTTTCATCCGAATCACCACACGCATTGACACAAGATACGTTTTTTAAATAATAATCTTTTTTAAAGAATAGTACCATCAAAAATAAGCTAAGTTTGGTTAAGCAAAGAGCTTCAAAATGAGATGGAAGCAATCATTTATTTTTAAAATATAAAAATGAAAAGAACTAGAAAAAATGGCTCCAAAATGAACAGCCAAGGGCACAGTGATAAAAATGAGAACACCATTGATATAACTGGGAAAACTGGTGCAGTGAATTTGAAGAAACAATAGCAGCTGAAAATGTGTCAGTGTCAGCTGCGGTCTCCTAACTGCTGCCAGGAATCTCTCCCTGCCTCCCACTGGCCTTTTGAGTTCCATAGTGGCTCAGTACCCTCTGCAGGCCCATTTTATCCTTCCACTGCTGATTACTAACTTCCTGAGTATTAATTACAGAGCTCACTCTTTCCCCTATTGAGTCTGAAATAGAGAACAAGGGCTAAGTTTAGAACAAAAGCTTCAAATTCTCTTATCCATTAAGGACATTTGAGGCCAAGGACATGTAAGGCAAAGACATACATTCCTCCCCTTTGAGGAAAATCTGTGAAATTAAGATGACTCAAACATCCCTTCTAGTGCCTTAAAATAAAAGCGCTAGTGTTAAAGGCATTCCATTTTTGAATGGGCCCTTTTTAAAAAGTCTTTTTCTGGATGATGTGGAAAGAAGGGTATAATTATCTCAACTCATTGAACACAGATACTCTGTCCATCCTCTGCTATGTGATTAAATCATTGTCATAGTCACAGCTTCACCTCTATGTCCCACATGAGCGCATTGTTTTAGAACTGATTTGAAATAAGAGAGGGGAAGATTTTAATGGAATTAATGTCTTGATTTCAGGTGCAAATCCCATCTTTTTGGACTGCCATCGACTGTTCCAGCAGCAAACATCAGTTTGCCTCACATCCTCCTAAGAGCATGCTCCCTGACTGACAATCTCCAGGTGAGGAAGATAAAGGAGTCAGAGGAGGAAAAAGTCTTCTACCAGACTAGTAGATCTGGTAGACAGCAGTAGGTAGTTTCATTCACATTGACACAAAGATAATCTATTCAAGTGTACTGCTAAGAGACTTGCTTTCATGAAAAGTATATATTTTAATAAATCAAATAACCAAAAATCCAAAGCCCACACAAGACCAGTCCTATCAATAATCAGTTACAGAAGGGAGCAATAATCAGTTATAGAAGAGAGACAGACTCTTAGAATCTCAGTCTTTACCTCTGAATTATTGACTGTTAAAGTGTTTTGGGTTTCTTAGTTTGCTTAGTTTCTTAGATTACTGTGATAAAGACCCTGACCAAAAGCAACTTGAGAAGGAAATATTTTATTTGGCCTACAAATCTCAATCACATTTCATCTTTGAGGGAAATCAAGGCAGGAATTCAAGTCAGAAACTTGGAGCTAGGAACCAAAGTCACCAGGGACCAGAGTAGTGCTGCTTAGTAGCATGCTCTGTATGGCTTGTTTGGCTTGTTTTCTTGTACAACATAGGAACAGCAGTCTGGGCCTGACACATCCTTCATTAACTATTAATCAAGAAACTGCCCTACTGAGTTGCCTACAAGCAATCTGATAGAAACATTTTCTAAATTTCTCAATTATAGCTCCTCTTCCCAGACAACTCTAGCATATAACAAGTTGACAAAAAAATAAAAATACAACCAGGACACTGGGAAAGGGGAAACCAGCCTGTCTAGCAGCATATCTACTACTGAGCACATCAGATGTCAGTGAATAGCACTAAACCCATAGTCACATGGATAGCCCTGGTTATTCTCAGTAAGTCATAAAACAAAACAAAAGAGACATGAAAGTGGGAGGAATATATGTGGGGAGTAGGAAAATAGACAAGGGCAGTAGGAAGGAGAAGATGAGAGTAATCAGTACGCATGTATGAAATTAGCAGAACAAAATTCAATAATAAAAATATTTCCAGGCAAGTTTGATCAGGTGCATAGAGATGCTGGAAGGTATTTATCCATGTTTTAGGAAGAGAGACATGAGTATTGTTCTATAATATTTCATTTGAGCCAAAAGAGTAAAAAATGTGAACAAAATCTTCAAAATAAGCTGATATTATTTATTAATTATGTTTAATAGATGTCAGAAACAATGATAATCCTCCGGCCCTTCTTTTTCCATCTACATAATAATTGGCATTAGTTGGGTAGGTTGTTCCCAACACTCCACAAATTTCTAGACATTTTTTTCATGGTTAAAAGCAAGTTTGTGTAGATGTTCAATTAGAGATGAGCACTCAGAAAATAACCTGTTCACTAAATACTGACAAGACATGAGCATCTGCCTTAACAGTTGCCCTCTTCCAAAAGAAACTTCTCTGCCCAGGTTGACATTAGGACTAAACATAAATATTTAGAAGGAAGATTAACAATATGTGCATTTAAGGAAGCAACAGTGACTCCTTTGAGCCTATGGTTTTCCTGGCTAGACTTTTGAACAGGCTTTTAATAACAGATATGTAGGTAGCCTCCAATCCAATTATAAAATAGCTGGTTATCTCCAATACAGCTGTGCCACTCTTACACCAGTGGGTACATCCTGACTGACATAGCAAGCATAGTTTACTTCTTCGAGAGAGTATTAATCCGTATCTTCCCTACCAGCTTCCATCACACCATCTAAGCCAGGAAGAGATGTTTGGGCTGAGTTACAACTTGGTGTTTCTGTGTCCTAGATCCAAATACATGGTGCTTTCAGTAGCAGAACCACAGCAATAGCCAATATTCTCTTGAGTTTCTGGGATTTCTATAGACAACAAATCTCCACTGACACCAGGTTTGTATTGAAAGGGCTGTAACTTCTAGAAAGAGCATTGTTCATCCATAAAGGACACTCTCATCTCAAGCTTCTCTTAAAATGTTTATTTTTCATTTTTATTTTCCAGTTTATAAAGTATTGTGTTTGACATAGTTCTTTCGCACATCTTAAGTTTTCATTTTCTTTTCCACACTTCCAACATCTTGGTACACTAACACCATGCAAATCTTTTCATGCCTACTATTACTGCCTCCTGTTTTCATATCCCATATGTGTTACTATTTTACACAACCCTACTTTGTTATACCTCACAATATTATTTTGTAAAAGTGAATTCAAGGTATTATATATCTGGAAAGCTAGGGGATGACATTCAGTTTCTATCATACACCAATAATCACATTTCCTGTCTGCTGACTGCTTTGTTGCTTATTTATTTAATTCTGCTGAGACATTCCACCTTATGATGCTGTAAGAATATGTGAACATAAAAACATTAAGTGAGAAGAGATAAAAATAGAACAATTGTTACATTACAATTGCCATTAGATTTTCATTAGGTTGCATTTTTTGATTAGTTCATAAACTTTGGAATAAGCTCAGTTTGTTTTCTTTTTCCTGAAAAAAAAAATCCTTTTCAACCTGGGTAACTTCAAATATAACAGAAGGTAAAACTTCTTGTCATGCCTTTCCTGGGCTCCCTATCACTTCTCATAACTTCTGAATCTCTGAAAAGCTTGGACATTTTTTGGAAACTTTTTTCTTTCCAAAGGAATAAATGGATACAAGCTTTTTATTTATATGTTATATTTAGGACTGTAGAATGAAATTATATCTATTGATATATTAAAGTAATTTAAAATTGAATCCCTATCTCCAATAATCAAAAAAAAAAATCTTTAAGGTGTTTGCTCTAGGGAAACGAAGGCCATACATACCGGAAGACCTGTATGAAAGTAGATATTCATCTTTTCAATACCTGTTAGAATTGATGTGCTTTGATGGATATAAAAATAGAGGAAAACAGGACTGGGAGGTTGGTTCAGCAAGTAACAGTACTTGTTCATTTTGCCTTGCATAGAGATTTTGTTCACAGCACCTACATTGTGGCTTACAATTATCTGTAACACAAGATACTCAAGCCCTCCTCTACTAGCCTTAGTGGGCAATGAATACACAAGGTACATATACTTACCTGGAGGCAAAACACTCACACACACACACACACACACACACACACACACACATGCAATCCCTAAATAAACATTAAAAACACAGAAACTGAAAATAATTAGAATCTAACCTTATTTGTATTTGTGGGGATTATTCTCGATTAAGTCAAATTGGTAAACCTTTGTAAAAAATTGATAGCATAATCTTTATGCAAGTAATTAAGTTGCAGCTAAAATGTGTTAGCCACCCCCATGGACAGCCGCACCCTCCCTGCGGAGTAAATGGGGGTGGGATGGGGGCATCAGTAGAATGTATGGGAGGGTGGGAGGGAAAAGGAACTGGGATTGATATGTAAAATGAGATTATTACTAAATTAAATAAAAAATATTTTAAAAAAATGAGTGGGCCACCAATCAAACAGGATGTGCATTTCTCAAACCAATTTTTTCTAGTCTTTTTTTTTTTTTTTTTAAAGAGGAAAGGTTTAATGTTGTAGATTCAGAAAAGAGCTAGGTAATATTAGAGTTGATACCAATGAAGTCTAAAAGATAAATATAAGCCTGGAACACGTGGAAACCCACTCTCATTTCTTGTGCTTGTGTGCATGCGTGTGTGTGTGTGTGTGTGTGTGTGTGTGTGTGTGTGTGTGTGTGTATGTTTATGTGCAGACTGAACATGGAAAGATCAAAATTCTCTGTAAATTTGCAAACACATCATGGCAACCAATGAACCCAGTCCCATTGTCTGTTGGCTGGAACTGGCAAGAAGCCATAGCTGAAAGTAATGATGTGAAGAGCTTCACCCCATTACTTTCAAAGCAAATGATCTTGCTGAAGCCATTATATTACTCTCAATATAAAAAGAAAATGCAGGTGGTTTATCATGTATTGTAATAGATAAGAATGTGAATTTTCTTTCAATGTGGGACAGTGAACTAGATTTAAGGTGCTCAACTTGTCAGTTCCTATGTCCAATTCTGCAAAGTGACAACATACTCTGCTTGGCTGTCAGTGTTTTTATCTGCTTCCTGAGTGAAGAAATTTCTGGGTTGTATGTTTGTCTAAATGGTTTCTGACACCTGTTAGTCTATTGCTTTCAATGTTTGACTTTAAAGTAAAATGATAAAATGAAAAGGAGTTTTAGAGGTTTTGACAGACTGCTATCTCCAACATATAATTTGTTTAGTTGATTATTAGCTAGAAATAGGGAGATTATTAATAATCCCTATGCTTTGGGTAAAGAAGCCAGAATTACACACTAGAAAAGAAGACATGTTAAACATATGATGCTAGTCAAATAGAATGTATAGATGTATAGATGTAGAATGAGCAAAATATTTCCCTACTTATGACCCTGAACAATACTTAAATCAAAGTATTGGATCAAAGACCAAAACACAAAACCAAATACACTGAGCCTACTACAACAGAAAGTGAGAAATAGTCTTGAACTCATTGGCCCAGGAAGAGACGTTCTGAACAGAACACCCTCAGTATGGGCTCTAAGTCAATAATTTATAATTGGAATCTCATTATAATCAGAAGCTTCTGCATGACAAAGAACACTGCAATTTGGATAAAGCAGCAGTCTATAGAATGGGGAAGGATTTTCAACCACTACATATCTAATACAGGCATGATATCCAAATATGTAAAGAAATCAAGAAATCAGATATCAAGAAAACAAATAGCTCATTAAATCCATTTAAAAATGAGAACATATTTAAACAAAGTTATTTAAGAAAAAAATCAATTTTTAGAGAAGCAGTGAAAGCTTATTATGTTTAGCAATCAGGAAAATGCAAACCAAAATAATATTGAGATTCCATTTTGTATCCATCAAAATGGCTAAGTTCAATAAAACATGTGACTGCTAATGCTGGCAAGGATGCAGAATAAGGGGAACACTCACCCATTGCTAGTGGAAGCATACAGTTGCACAGCCACTGGAAAATCAGTGTGGGAGTTCCTCAGGAATATGGAAATTGATCTACTTCAAAATGCATGGTATACCTATCTTTGTCATGTCACCAAGTTTGTTTCATCTTACTGCAGAGACACATGATCAACCATGTTCATTGCTATTTTATTCATAATAGCCAGAATTTGAAAACA
The DNA here is from genome assembly GCA_030556225.1 of Cricetiscus sungorus. NCBI lineage: Eukaryota > Metazoa > Chordata > Mammalia > Rodentia > Cricetidae > Cricetiscus > Cricetiscus sungorus. The sequence continues at coordinate 5,076,623 of JANBXA010000366.1, read as the reverse complement.
TTCTACATACCTCCCAACAGATAAATAGTTAAAGAAAACATGGTACATTTACAGAATGTTAAAAAAAAGTTAAAATAATAACATTCACAGGTAAATGAATGGGACTTGAAAAAGCCATCCTGAGATAGATAACCTAAACTCAGAAACACAAATATTTTGTGCATACACTCTTATCTGCATATTGGCTCTTTAGTCAATGATAAGAAACCTACAATCTAAGGAAGAACAGAGTAGTATAGAGTATGGGACTAGGGATTTTAAGAAAGGAAAATAGAACTGGTAATTATGACTTAATAGGGGATCTGAAACAAGAACATCAGGTAAGGTACACAGGAGAAAATATGAGGGGGCAATAGCTAAAATTAAGGACCATTTAAGAGGTGTCTTTGGAAGTTCTTTGTCTCATAATGTTATGTCAGAGCCATGTTTTTTTATTGTTGTTTCTTCATCTTATTTTTGTTTTACTTAAATTATTTTTTCTCCCTGTTTACCCTACAAGTCATTACCCTATAAGTTGAGTGTTTTTATGAAATTCCTGGAGTATGAAAAAGTGGATCGCTGCATCTGTATCTGTTTCTCATGCCTTTTGGTGTGGGGGGGAGGGCTCTTTTCCTTTTGACTTTTTGCTGATGTTGATGTTATTGTCATTGTCATCCTGATGTGTTGGTCTCTGTTTTATCTAGTTAGTTTTATTTTATCATTATCTATTTGGAGCCTATTTGTTTTCCACTGATAGACAAAAATAGAATGAATGTGTATGGGAAGGAAGTTGAGAAGGAGCAGAGGAAGAAGAAATAGTATTCAGGATATATTATTTTCCAGGGATAGCAACCCCTCTGAACAACCTTGGCACAAGGCACACACATGTGGCATATATAAACTAACATTCATATACATAAAATAAATTTTTAGATGAAATAAAATAACTCTTCCCAGAGAATAAGATGATTTCTGAATGGAAAGTTAAGAAGAAATGAAGAATAAGATGTGTTCTGTAAGACTGTAGTTTCTCCATTAGTTGTTAATGTGAATAGTTCCATCCCAGTTGGTTTGATTGCAGAGTGTGCTGAGAGAGTTATAGCCTTGTTTTACATTAGCATGGTTCATGCCTTTGGGTTTAATTTGTGGATCTCAAACTTTGTTGCTGGTGAACATTGTAGTGCAATGAATGAGTAAAACCTGTACACAGTAAAAAAACTATATACAAATAGATAGTCCATTACCTACTGCTAATGAGATAGTGTCACAGGCTGAGTTTGTTAGCAAAGAATTTTTAGTTTGACTCATGATGTTAGAAATGAAACTGTGTTGTATCTGATGAATGCCTCACCACCAAAGTATGTCATCTCACAGATTACATAGCAATAAATAGGAGACCAGCTCTTGTGTTCTCTTCCTATAAAGCTAGAAAGTCAATCATTGGGGTACACCCTTATGACTTCTATGCCCAACCATCTATCAATGACCCTATGTCCTATATTGCAGCTGGGTTAAATTTTTAATCTCTTAATATCTCACTATGTATATTAAATTTCATCATGAGATTGGGAAACAACCATATTCAAACATTGTAAGAGCTGAAGATTTTCTAATATAAAATATAGAATATAACAATAGAATTTAACTGTGTTGTATAGGTATAGAAATAATGTCATTAGATAGGAGTGGTGGAGAAGGTGTCTGTGGTAACTTTAGTAATGAGTGGTGTCTGTAACATTAAAACCAAGGGACACTGTTAATTGTATGTTAGTCAATATTCTGCATTATATGAGCAAAGAGGTTAAAACTTGAACCCACTATCGAATGCATTCTAGAATTGAATGAAGAAAGAAGAAATGGAAGATGACATTTGGAGGTTTCCCATTGGTAGAGTGCATTATTAATATCAGATTTGGCTATACTGGAGAGAGCCACATGGTAATGGATTTGAGTTCAAGATAACATTACAAATTCCTGTTTGTCTTAATATAGATAAGGTAGTTAACGACAACGCATTTGTAGATAGGTGTAAGTACGTGGATTAGTACACATGACTGTTATTCCTTCTCTGTCCACTGAGATGGCCTGGAAACAATAAAACACCATCAGAAATGCAAATATCTAACACCTAAAATGTTGCTTCTAATATTCTATAAAATGTGAGAATTCTTGGAAAAATATTAGATATTAGAACTCATGTATCAAACAAATTAAGTATTGAATATTTCATAGTCACAAGAAATAATGAAGCACCCTTTAATAGAACAAATCAGAAAAAAATTACAGTAGTAGCGGTGTGTCAAAGGTATACCAGTGCCAACCAAAATGACTCCAGAGATGAAAGCCTCAGAAATGTGAACAACAAAGGGTTTGATTGTAACAGAATGTACGAAAGAACTATCCAGACATCATGATGAATTTAAAACACTGAATGCATAAAAATTACAGATAATTTGTTTCAAATTATGATATTCTTTAAGTGTGAACTTCACAGCCAAAAACTATCACATTGGAAACGTGAAGAAATAATGTAGATTTAGAATGGAGACAGCCAACAAATATCTCCTTACCAGCCAGGAAGCTGAATCTGTGATAAATCATGCTAATGTATACCCAGAGAAACTATAACATACTTCAATTCTACCCCTATAGTTTTATTTCTAAAATTCCATGAATCTAACTTAGTGAAGAGAGAGTCATTCAGCAGAGTTCAGCTCAGGAAGAGTCTTATAAGATCTTACCATCACCTCTCCAAACTCTTGATGTCACCAGTACCACAGTGATATCAGCAAGTGAGGGAGCAGTCCCTTAAAGAAATTTAGGTAGCAAGTATCAAAGCAGGTAGGCTTTGAATACTTTTGTGTGTTTTGTTTTTGCTTGGCAACTGCTGCATCTCTGATCTCATCATTAGATCTCTCAAAACTATGAAAAGCTGGGATGAAGGGCATAAAGGGCTGGCAGATCTGTTAACAGAAAAGTCCATGAGTCACAGCTTCTATACTGAAAAGGTGAATTGCAAATTCCCCACTACTCTTGGGTATTGTTGTTGTTTGGTTTAGTTTGGTGTTTTTACATTGTTTTCTTACTGTTTGTTTGTTTTTTGTTTGTTTGTTTGTTTGTTTGGCTTTTTTTTTCCATTTTGGGGAGTTTCGCTTTTTTGTTTTTGTTTTTGCTTTTTTTGGCAGATATGCTCCCTTCCTGTCTCATCTCATGAGACAGCTGGCCCACACAGGTATGTTAGAACTAATGAGCAATGGTAGAGCATAGACCAAATAGTTCATGGATCTTAGTGGTTTCTTGGCATCCTGGTCAGCAGAGGTGACACAGCAAGGTGAGGAGTCAAAAAGGGCATGACACAGGGAAGACACTAAACAGATCTCCTCAGCTTAGTCTCTAGACAGATTTTTTTATGCACTCTCATAATCTCAATTAGTCTTTACCAGAAGTGGAGAATAGCAGAGGTTAGCAGTTAACTACAAAGGGATCTTCCCATGGTCAGTTGCTAATCAGTGTGACCTTACGAAGCCTTGGTGTTCTGCTTAGGTACCAGTGTGGACAGCAACACAAGCCAAGACCTGGTCCTGCCAATTTTGTAGTCTCTAGTCGTATAGCCTAGTACAAAGCTCTGTCTAACAAGAGACATCAAAGAATAGTACCATAAAGTCCCACTTGATAGAAGCCTCAAGTCTTCTATCCAGGCCAGCAGTCTCCTGATTCCAGGAAGAACAAGTATTAGTGACATTTAAACCCAGAGAACATAATGAGCAGAGAATTTAATAGATCTGTCTTGTCTGTCTAGGATTACTAGAAGCCACCCTATCATAAGCCTGAATACAATAAATATCAAAGTGTTGTGGAATATTTATTTAAGATGTGTTAGATTTGTTTATGCTATGGAACATTTGTTTAATGTTGCAAAGATATGTTGCATTCTTTTATGTTGCATTTGTTTAACTGTATAAAGCTATGTTACTTTACACATCTAAAACACCTGATTGGTCTAATAAAGAACTGAACTTCAAATAGCTAGTTAGATAGGCAGAACTAGTAGGCAGAGAGAATAAATAGGAGGAGAAATCTTGGAGCAAGAAAAGTAGGGGCCAAACATTCAACCACAAAAAAGACACAGAAAGAAAAGATATATAGAAATAGGTAAAGGTAAAAACTCAGATGCAAAAGATAGATGGAATAATTTAAGAAAAGCTGGCTAGAAATAAGCAAAGCTAAGGGCAGACATTCATAAGTAAAAATAAGACTCTGTGTATTAGAGTGGGGGGGAGTTGGGTGGCAGGCCCCTCAAAAATCAAGAGTAAAAAACAAAACCTACAGCAAACATCTGTTACCATAAGAAACATATACATATAAGTAAATGATGTGGCATTTCTCAAATTGCAGCTATCAATATGAAGTCACAATCATTGTCCATATCACTCAGATAGACAATTAAAAGGGAAAGAAACAGAGAAGAAGATAATGCATGGGATTCCCACTGCACAGATGCCACCCTAATACCCAGGCACAGTCTACAACAAGACCAGGAAGCAAGAGAAAAAACTGGGGTTTGGGCTCTCAAATCTAACCTTCCCCTATCCCATTCACACCTGTGATGAAGCACAAATGGGTTTGGTCAGTGCAACATGTGTAGGTATCTCACTACAATTTTCCTCTTAGTCTAAAGAAAAGATTAAGGCTTTATACAAAATTGTACAGGAAGACAGAAAATATCAAGTATGCTCCAGAAGAAGGAAATATAAGAACATACACACTTCAAATCTATTGCCAGTGAAACAACAAAAGCAAATACAAAAGCAAATGGCAAGAACTACATATCCAGTCCTAGGGAGAAGGAATAACAGAGATTGGTATAGAGTAGTCCTAAGCTGGAAAGTTTAAGTCTTATAACAAGCATTTATATTTAGGAAGAGAGAACAATAATTGTGACAGTCTAATCTTCAACCTTATCAAAGGCATGAGAAGGAGGATAACAATACTAGGGTAGGCAGGAAGTGCAGGCCAGCAACTTTCAAAAGGTGCAGTAAAGTCAGGAACAGCAGGCTACCTGGACAGTCAACCAAAGTCTCACAGCAGTGTAGGGGCAACCCATCCTTGGCTAAGGCCTAGAGTATCTGATTGACCAGCACAGAGGCAGGGAGGTATAAAGGCTGTATTAGCCTGACTTGGCAAGGTTTAGAAGTCTTCCAAGTTTGTCTCCTTCACATACAGTAGAGCAGCATGTCCAAAGTCAGTGGTCAAGGTGGGGGCAGTTCTTTGTCCAAGAAGCTATTAGCCAAGGAGAGAACAGACTCCAGAAGGATTGACATCCAATGGTGCCCGACATATTCTCAGAAAATAGCTTCGGGCTGTCAGGAGCAATTGTGTCTCATGTCAATTGAGTACTAATACTAAAACATTTAAATGCCATATTCTACAGGTCTATGGCATGTTTGAAGATAAAAATCTATGTCTGACTAATCTCCTTGATATAAGAAATGTGGGTAATATCTGTAATTTTCAGGAACCTAGTTGCACAGTGGCTTAAACTTCCCAAAATAATTTAGCAAGGACAAAGACTTCAAAAAATGTAACTATATACATATACATATATATACATATACATATATATGTACATTTCTCACTAACAGAGATAGAACTAAAATGTCTTTACTAAAGGTAGAACTGAAAAGTGCAATATGATAAAATATCATAAGTTGTATCAATATACAAAATGCATATACATCAAATAGTTTTATATTTGTGTGAAAACCATCATATATAGAAAGAAGACCCTAAACAGTCAACATACAAGAATCTAACAATTTAAGTTATCAAGGATCTAGCAATTTAAGTTATCCATAGCTAACAGTTGCTAATGTTGGTACACTAGAAATGGACATGGTCAGTATGACAGATTCAGGCAGGGTGGATATCTCACTACTGGGAGGGAAGGGGAGGAAGGAGCAAAGAAAGAAAGAAAGGAAAGAGCAAAGAAAGGAACAAAGAAAGAAAGAAAGAAAGAAAGAAAGAAAGAAAGAAAGAAAGGAAGGAAGGAAGAAAGGAAGAAAGGAGAGAAGGAAGGAAGGAAGGAAGGAAGGAAGGAAGGAAGGAAGAAAGGAAGAAAGGAAGAAAAAAGAAAGAACAAAGCCACATGTGACTTTGACATCTTCCATAACTGAGCCTCCAGTTATGGATTTTTAAAAAGTAAATATAAACAGAATATGACAAAATTTAAAAATCATTTTAAATTCAGAGTTGTAATAAAATGTATCTAGCAAGGACAATAAAATTTGTAAAAAATTGTGGACACAATAAAACATTGACAAAGAAATGTAAATAATTAAAGTAGAAATATCCTGAGTATGAAGTGTTTAAAATTATCCAGTCAGAAAAAAAATTATATTTATAAAGATGGCCTGTGGGGGCAATCAGACATTGCTATGGTCTGAACATGAAACAACTCAGCATTTGAGCACACTATCTGGACTCTAGGGAGCATCGAGAAATTGTGGCTTAGATTTTAGAGGCAGATCAAGGAGCCTTTCAGGGTTGTTTGGCTGTGCCTCTGCCTCTGTTCCCTGGTTTCTGATTAGGACTTGTATGGAGCTATCTGCTTACACTCTCAATGAACACAGAGCATACCTTCTCCTCCATGATGACCTGATAACCCTTCAAACCATGGACTCGAACAAATCAGTGCTTCCTCCTGACAACAATGAGAAAAGTAAATACTAATGCCATCTAGCAAACCAATTTTGTGTAAGAGGTATTTTAAAAAAGAGAAAGAAAAGCCTAGAGAATATACTTAAAAAAATAATTACTAGTATTCCCCACAGGCCTGTCTGGAAAAGTTGACAATATACAAGTACAGAAGGCCCAGATACTACTAAGGAAATTCAACTTGAAATGAAATTTGCTATGATATGTCCAAGTCAAATGTCAAAGACAATGAAAGACTGGGAAAGTGTGATGATAGAAGGCATATATAAATTGACACCACAATATGGCTTTCAGGAATTTCTCACAGACAATAGGGAATGGGATGAAACTGCAGAGAAAAAGCCTTCCAACCAAGAGTAATTTACCTGGCAATGTCCTTCAGAAATGAGAGAAAAGTCAAGCCTTTGAGACAAATTTTTGAGACAAAAAATATTGGTCTTATTTTCTTTTATTGCCCTAATAAATGAAAAGCCATTAGACACAATCATAGCCATATCAATTAATAAGAATGATGAGAAAAATATACATTTCACTAACCACACCACTAAAAATTGGTGAGATATGTGCACAGTGTAAAGATTTTGTAAGTGACTAAAGGTTATCTTTGTTAGAACAAAATGTTTTTGTGCTGGTTATGGTGGTGCATGCATGGAGTCTCAGCATCACCTGAAAAAAAAAAATGGAAGCAGGGCAAAAACTCAAGGCCAGACTTGGATAATTAGAAAGTCCAAGGCCAGCAAGATCCTGTCTAAAAATAAATCAAGAACTAATATGTCAATAAAAGATATAAAAGGGTGAATATAGCTCAATGGGAAAGTTTTTCCCTTGCATTTAGAAGGCCTTGGCATCAACCCTGACTGCCTAGCATGTATAAGGCCTTGGTTTAATGCCTCAGTGGGTTGCCTCCTCCTACATCACCTATCAATCAATCAAGAAAATGTACCTTAGACATTCCCATAAGCCGTTCTGATGGAAGTAATGCTCCAAATGCATTCCCCTCATCCGAGGTGACTCCAACTTGTGTCAAATCTACAGAAAATAAGCATCTCAGAAGCTCTTTAAGGTTACTAAGAGGAATGTAAGTCAGTACAACCAGTGAATAAAACAGTGTAGTAGTGGCTCACACATTCAAATATAGAACTATGTGCTCTAGAGAATCCCACTTCTAGTTACATATCCAAAGAAAATGAAATTAGTTTGCCAAAGAGATATGGAAAGCAAATGGAATGGATGTATCTTGAGGACATTGTGTGGAGTTAAAGAAGATAGTCTCATAAAGACAAATAGCACATGTTCTTGCTTATTCTAGACACACGAAATTGTTTGCCTGTATTATAGATAGGAGAATGATGATGATTGGGATTGTGTAGGTCTACAATGCAGTCAAGAGGCACTCCATTTTAGATAGAAGTAGGTTTGTGATCTATTGTATAGAAAGTGACACTAATCAGCCATACAGGCTTGTGAGCTACAGAATAAAAAGTGACAGTAATCAGTAATGTATATCCCTATGACAAAATAAGTAAAGCAATATATTTCAAAAATCTCAATCAATATGATATATTTGCACAATGAAAGGAATAAGAAGCCAGGTAATTTCTTTGTAGATAAAGACATCTAAAATCCAACATCCTTTAATATTACAAATTCTGAAGAAACCAGGTGTAAAGGAACATTCTTCAAAACCATTATAACTGTATGTGGCAAACACAGATAATGCCATACTGAGTTGTAAAGGGTGAAATGAAAGAATTGGTTATAAGATCTTGAGAATGTCCACTTTCTTTATTTAGTTTCTCCAATCCCTGGATACTCAAGTCACTTGTATAAAATGGCACAGTGGACCAAAATGATGGTATAAAAGGGAAAGGCACTTGCCACCAAGCCTGAGGACCTGAGAACATCTCACATGGTGGAAGGAGGGGATAGACTTCTACAAAGTGTTCTCTGATCTTCACGTAAGTGCCATGGCACATGTATGTGCATGTATTCATGATAATAAATTTCATATAAAAATTTAAATGTAGCAAAAATTAATTTAAATGTCAAAGCATTTGCATATAACCTGGACATACCCTACAGTACACATCTATCTCTAGGTTATTTCTAGGACCTTATATTAAATACTTTTAAATAGCATTTAGAGAATAATATTTTTAAAATGTTTTTATATTAGATATAGATAAAATTTTACTCAAGTATTTTCCACCAGTGCCTATAATCCTTTGGAGAAATGGAACACATACTAAACGCCTGCTGAATATTCCTGTGAATGGATAAATATGTATATTTGAATGTACATGTAAGTGATTCCATCATGACTAACAAAACCTGCATGTTATCATATTAAATATCTATTTCTTAGTCTGCATTGTCAAGGGTCCTTGCAATGTCTTCAGATAGATGTGCACCATTTAAATTATTTCTCATATTTGTTTTTCCTTTGGAGAAAACTACATTCTTGTTCCTATGAAATATGGATTAAACTCAAATTGCTTTGTAAAAACATTTTAAAAGGGAACTGGTTTAAATGTACTAAACTAACTTTATTTAAACAACACATTAGAAAATGGTACTCTTGAAAATTGAGCAGCATATTATTTTAATATACAAGTTCTTATAATTTTCAGGTTTTAATAATCAACAGATATAAATAATTCAGTAAAAGATTCATAAGTCTTGGTCTCCAGTCTGCCATGCAGAGAACAGAGAGGTTGAGTGCCTGTCTCTCGGAGAACATTTACTGCTGCACCTGAGCACAAGCATGAACAGAATTGTAAAATGGAAAATTGCGTGTTCAGATGCCAAACTGCAAGGCCAGATTGCTATTTACACCTGCAATTACAGCCCAAAGCACACGCTGCATCACACATTCTGCACAGATGTGAAGTCAAACTTCGCAGCTGCAGTCTGTCTTTTGGCATCTACAACCTTCATGGCACATAATGGGGCCTCTTGCACATGATCATGACTGCAGTGGTGTGAATGTTTCAGTACTATGACTGCTGACTGCAATCTCCAAGACCTATATCAAATGCACATTTTCTGTGAACAACTTTTCTCATTTGAAAATGTGAGGATCTCTGCTTGTCCTTTAGGACAGTTTATTCTTATCATGATAAGAAAGGTCATTTTATTTCAAACATTCAGTCATTCAGACAGACAATTTTTTCCTGTCTTATGCTGTGACTGTAACTCTGTAATGGAGCACTTGACTAATGGGTGCAAGGTCCTGGGTCCAAGTCCCATCACTACCAAAGAAAGAATGAAAGAGTGACCTGAAGAAGTTAGACATGAAGGTCAGAGCTGTGCATGTCTGTTGGAAGCATGTAACCAGAGCCTCCTGGTCCTAAGTGGGTGAATCAAAAGTCAGAAAGTAAACACAGACACTAGCAGTGGGGTTTTGAGTCTTTCTTATGTATTCAGAATCATTCTTCCCAGAATGGAAGCAAACCAAAACCACTGCACATGGCCCATTCCAGGTAGAAGCAAGCAGGATGTGTTTGGAATTGGTTAATGCAGACAATTGACAAAGGACAATGTCTCAATATGTAAAAAAATACCTTGGGAGAGTAAAAGTGAATTTGAAGAGAAAGGTGAGCTGACTGCTTTAATTAAAAATTGAAAACTGGTAAGTAAAAGCCAAACAAGTAAAATCCTCATGACACTTCATTGCTTGTTTTTAAATACTGACATTGATCATGGTTTAGCTTTGCTGCACAGACATTGCTTATGCCACTGAGATGCTCTCTATTTAGGAAAGGATTTATTTTCTGAGCTCCTTGGAGTATCATCAGCTGCCATACATATCTCTCTAAGAATTTATTCCACCTGCCTTGTTCAATATGAGCCTGCCTCCCCTGAGGCAGGAATCCTGAGGCCTGTTCTCTCAGCTACTCCAGGAAATAGCTCTGAGAGGCTTTCCCAGATTAGAGCTTCTCCACTGGACTCTGCTCTCATGGCTATACAAAGCATCTACTCATACCTGGCAGCCTTCACCTTACCCTAGAAAGTCCTTCTTCTTTGTCTTTACGTAACATTGAAAGCATTCCTGAGTCTCCAGCTCACAGATGAAAGTATATACAAAAGACACTGGAACATAACTATTATTATTACATACTTGAATCTCAGATATAGGACCTAAAGTCTCATAACTCTAGGAATGAATGAATATAAGGATCACTGTTTGTGCACCATTTCCAGTAGCCTGGTTGGGGGTCCCTGTAATGGGGATCCCCTCCTCTCAGGTCTAGACTTTGTAAATTGGTAGATCTCAGTTCCCAAATGGAATTCTTCCATCAGATCACAGGCAGTATCTTGTGAAACTGCTAAGAACAGTTGTCATTAGACACTTCAGATAACCTGTTAGCTACTCACAGGTGTATTTTACTCTTCATTGAAGGAGGTAGAACTACACTCACAACACAGAAGAGTAGCTTAGTGTGTAGCATAAATTTTATATTCAAACTGAGATGGGCATGGTAACAGAGGATTCACACAGGAGGAATGAGGAATATTGAGTCATATTACCTGTGATTCTTATTTGATAACTGTTTTTGTTATATATTTTACTATGTTAAGGTTACAACGCTTCTTTTTATTTTAGACAGAAAAGAGGAGATGATGGGAGAAGTCATTCTGTAAATATGTTTCTCTTATTGTGTAATGAATAAAGCATTGTTGGCCAATAGGAAAGCAAGATAGGTGGGACTAGGAGACTAAGAAGAGAGATGAAGAAGTAGAGAGGAGTCAACATGGAGAGACCTCAGAGAACAGAGGTCTGGGCCCTCTCTCCAGTAAGAAATGGGTTAATATTAAAGAAAGAGCTAGCCAATAAGAAACATTAGTAACAGGCCAACAGAATTATATCTAATACAGGTTCTCTGTGTGTTATTTTGGGCTGGCATGGTGCGACTAGACCGGCAGGTGAAAAAAACAGAGAGCGGGGCTAAAGTGAGAAAAATCTAAGATGAGTGACAGAAGAGGAAAAGAGGTTTGCTCTAGAATTAGGAGCTATCACTTATAATACTAGGTAGTGAAAGACCACTGTTCTGAAAGAGATACTCCATTCAAAGAAATGTAAGTCAGCTATGTAGCAATAGAGTCCCTTAGAAGCCATGATGGACCACAGAGATTATCTTCTGATCAGACCAACCTATTCTAGCTGCAAAGATGATAGTTGATAGATTGGGACTGTCCAGCAACAGGCCTTGATTGCCTGTCCATTGTGGCATGCACTTACTGAAGTGTTGGTATGTGATCTTTAGCAGAATAGCATTTTGTTGTTGTTGTGGTTTACCCATGATTTTACCAGCTTTCTTGGTAGCCTTCATCTAATAATATGTAATTCATAACATCTGGTCTCTGGCCAATTTTAGGATAGCTCTGAAGAGCTGATGAACTCAAAGCACTGATCCCACATCTCTGGTTAATTCTGCATCAGGGTCCAGTTCCTCTCACCAAAACCTGACCCTATTTCCTTTTCCCTCCTGTTCTCCTGCTCCTGTCTTCTTTCCTATCCTCCTTTGTACGTCCAGCTGGTTGTTTAGTTAGAGATAGTCCTCCTTTGTACGTCCAGCTGGTTATTTAGTTAGAGATAGTCTTCCCATGGTGCTCAATTTGATCTCCACTATATAAACTTTCTGCATCCATCTCCCAAGTATTGATACTACATGCCTGGGTCATCATGCCCAATTAAGGAATTGCCTCCTTCTTGCTGTGCAAATCCCACTTTATTTTCTTCATTTTTTTCCTCATGCTACAGCAAATTAAATGGTCTTCTCTATTTCTTTAAATTATAGTCTCTTTCTGAAGCTCTTTTTGAAGAAATTTGATTTTCAGTATTTTCCAAAGATTAGAAGTGGCCAAATTTTCTGTGTATGGTAGAAGGATGATTCTATGGTCATATATTATGTCTTTTTGAGGATGCTTAATAATATATGTAAATTTTCATCATCAGTTGGAGTGAAAAAGAAATAAGATTATAGAGAAAAGAGAAAGAGAGAGCAAAAACAAGTGAGGAAGAAAGAAGTTGGAGGAGAAAAGGAGAGGAAGAATAAAAGACAGAGGAAGAAGGGATGGAGGGAATGAGAAAGCAGAGAGAGTGGAAAAAACACCGCTACATTCCCTGCATTCAGCAGAGTCCAACCAGGCTTAGAGGATATGCCCTAATTTCACTTTCCTAAATACTTCACTATTAATATGCAGTATTATTTAATTGTAAAGGGCTATGCAAATTGAATTCTTGGTGCCTGGTCTGAGAGCATGGAAAATCCCAGGATTTCTCGTATTTTCTCACATCAATATGACAATTTTAAGTACAGCTAATATGTACTTTGCATGCCCCTTTAAGAGCATTACCAAATTTGTGTAATGGTCATTGTACTCTTTTGTTTTATTTGTTTTCAGATAAAGTCTCTCTTTGTAATGGTGGCTTGGCTGAAATTTACTGTGCAGTCCAGGCTGGTCTGGAACTTATAATCCCCTGGCTCAAGTGACCAAGTGTTAGAATAACAGGTGAGGACCATCATGTCCAGTTATTCATTGTAGTCATTTTTGATGCTAAACTACAATAGAATGTTGAGTCATTATTTTGAAATGTGTACTCCAGTTAACCCTTCAAAACACCATCCTCTCTGTCTTTATAGACAGAGAGCTATATGTTGTACATATAGCTCTTCTTATCATGCAAGGATACAAAGTGGATACATTGCAAGAGGCAGTCCCTGTTCTGTTACTGAGTCTAACACACAGCAATGGCTCCTTGACCTATAAAACCCTAGCTTCTATAAGTATCATCCAGAGATGCTATGTAATTGCCAGCTCCAAGTTATCCTATGTGATATTTTTTATCATCCCTTTTGGCCTTCAATTCTGCCTTTTAACCTTGAACCCAAGAGCAAGAGAGATAACTGAAAAGGAGGTGCATATGCATGCGTGTATTTAAGGGGCAAGATACTTTCATTTAAACAACCAATTCTCTCAACAACTATTATATTCTTAACTGGAAAGATTCTTTATTTTGACTGACTGCTGGTGTGATGTCTGGTTGAGTGACTGCTTTGTGAGTCCTGGTCCTAGTGACTGACACAGGTTGATAGATTCAGGTACCCAAAATAGCATCTACTGCCAGCTGTTGTTAAATGAAGCAAAAGAAGACAAGGATTAAAATATCCTGCCACTGCGATCCCAAGATGCAGATACATAGTGACAGCACAGAAAGCAGAGCAGGGAGATGGGGTATTAACTAGCTTTCTATTCTTGTTACCATTCTAAGACAAGATGGCTCTGCATCTGGGAGGCAAATCCCACTCTTATTATACATTTCCTAAAGCTCATGTGATTTCTGCAGGTGTCATGCTATCCTGAGTCACCACATGCATTCTGTCTCTTTTGTTCATTTCTTTTTTATAATCTCTGCCAGTAAAATCAGATTTTCCTCAACAAACAGAAGATGAGATGTGTGACATTTATTATTGGAAATGAAACTCTATGCCTGCCTTGCTTCTGTCAATTGATTTGTAACTCCAAATATTCACAATTAGTTTCAGTTTTTATTTGAAACTACTTCAACCTTAAAAACCACTAATAACTTGTATGCCAAATCTGAGAAAGAACAAATCTGGCTCAAAAGTTAATGAAGTAGATTATTAGCTAACACATGACACTGTAAACAGAGTCTCATAGTAGGTAGTAATGTCCAAGGCCCAAAGGCAGCTGGTCTGTAGCTAACATTCTTGGATGCGGCCCACCATGGTCACATCAAAGGCTGTGTGCAGGCACCCAGCAATCCTGACCTCAGTGGACCCAGCTGGTGAAGAAAGTTTGGGTTTATTCTGGAATCTATGCTTCAAATGTAAACATCACAGGGCAAGGTAAAAGTCAACTTCTTTTGCTCTGTGGTCAAAATTATCTGTACTTTACACAGAAGCTATGTGTCCCAAATGAAAGGAAACATGTTTAGCACATATCCAATCATTACCTGCAAAAGGACCAAATTAGGTAAATTTATTGTGTCCAAACTCACCAGATGATGAAAATCCTGTAAGGCTATAATTAATAAAACTGTCACATTTGAAAAACGTGTGTGTGTGTGTGTGTGTGTGTGTGTGTGTGTGTGTGTGTGTGTGTGTGTGTGAGAAAGATAATAAGAAATAAGCAAGAGTGGAATGACTGGTATAATATCATAAACAAACATAATGTTTGAAATGAAAATTGAGGGCTTTATCTTGGTAATTGCATTTTACAACATGCCAGGTCAAAATGTTCCTGAAATATTCAGACAGCTGCCTCACTTTTCTGACTGGTATTGCACTTCAAATAGATACATTGAGACTCCAGCTATAAAAAAAAAAATCAAATAAGTGATCAGTACAAGGGGAAATAGATTCATTTCAGAGAAGTGACAAGAATTTTATAAGAACAAATAAGTCAAAGAGAGAATGGGAATGAGTAAAGCAAATAAGAACCTACTACCTTATAGAATTCAGGAAATTTTTACATTCATCTTTAAGTGTTAATAGTTAACCATAAGGCACAGAGTGTTTATATATGATAACTCAGTTTCTTTCATTTCTTGACACTACTACACCCAAAACTGAGTGTCAGCTCAATTATTTATAAAATGAAAACACATTACTAAACCATATCATTACCTAGTTTATCAGAAGGCAAGACTGTATTCAACATTTTCAATTTATATGTGCTCATTCATTCATTCATTCACTGTTTTTTTCTAAGATAGGGTTTCTCTGTGTAGCTTTGGAGCCTCTCCTGGCACTCACTCTGTAGACCAAGGTTGCCTCAAACACACAGAGATCCACCTGCCTCTACCTCCCAAGTGCTGGCATTAAAGTCATGCAACAATACTGCCCAGCTTCATTCATTCATTCATTCATTCATTCATTCATTCACTTAATAAATATTAATAAATAAATATTATCCCAACAATTAGTAGATACTATGATATATCCACAGACAAATAGATGGAAAGTTCAGTTCCTTAACTGTAAATGCTTAAAGTGAATATGATTATGTTCAAAATGAAGCAGGCAGTTGTCAATAGTGTAAATCTAAATTTACACCTCAGAGAACTAAAGCAAGAAGACCTGGCCCCAGTATCAGCAACTGGAAAGAAGTGTGAATGTGCAGAGAAGAAACAAAGAAAACAGGAGAAATTTCTTTCATGAAAACAGCAACAACAAAGCTAAATGATTAGGTAGATTAAGGAAAAGTTGAACATGCAAATAAAAATATACAAGTAAAGGAGAAATACTACCGAATGACAATGAAAGTTTTCTATGAAAATTTATGTATCAACAACTTTTATACTTGAATAAATGAGTAAATTCCCAAAACACATATAATCTACTAGAACTGAATTCTTAAGAATAACATCTGAGCAATGAGTAATATGAATAATTTAACAGTCAAAATTTTCTCATTTAATAGGAATACCAGGACTTGAAGGCTTCAGAAACACATTCCTTCAAACATTAAAAGCAACGTTAATATTTCTAAAAATCTTTCAAAAGCTTATAAATAAGGCTACACATATTGAAACTTACATGCTCCTTGATTTATATACATCATTTGAATTCTTGGATTCTCTTGAATTGGAGTAAGTCATACTATGAAAATGTCTATATAGCCCAAACTGTTTTACAGATGCAATGAAATCCATACTAACATTCCAAGTTGAATTTTAATAATCAAAAACTGTACCTTTAAAGTCCCTATATGATATTAAAGAGTATTAACAGCCAAAAATTATTAATAAATCTGCTACATCAGTGGAATTTTTAAACACACTATGGGTCTACTATAAAGCCAAGGATCTCAGTGAAATAGAACCCAGAAATAAACTGATGATTCTGTGGTCAATTGGTCTTGGACAGATTTTACAAGAACACACACAAGGAAAGATTAACCCCATCAATAATAAATACCCACATGTAAAAGAACATAGAGCCTTAAATCAAGCCACAGATAAAGATCAGCTCAAATACATTACAACAAAGTTAAAGTCCCAAATGGAGAAAATATAAGGAAAATAAAAACAAGAAAAGAATGCTTCCTGGTAGTGAGTGAGAAAATATTTTCTTGGAAATAATCCCCAAAAGACAGGGAACAAAAGTAAATGTAACACATGAAATTAAGGAGCTTCTGTGTAGCAAAGGAAACAACAGCATACAGACATGACTGATAGACTAGGAGGTATTCGAATAGTTGAAAATCATGCACATGATAGGAAGTTAATATTCAAAGCATATCAAGATCTTAAATACATTGAAAGAAAGAAAAATATTTCACCTTTAAAATGAGCAAAGGATCTAGATGAACTTTTATCGGAAGACTAATGAATGTTCAACAGGATATGAAAATGGCTACAAATTTATGAGAAAATGTTAAACATCACTTATCATCAGGAAATACAAATAAAAACTGCAAAGAGATAACTTGACACCAGTAAGAGTTGCTGCTATTAAAGTGACAAAAGGCAGTGTCTATCAGAATGTGGAGAGAGAAGTACTCTTCATGGTAATACAAACTAACGCATCCAATATGAAAACAGTATGGTGGATTCTTTAAAGCTTAAAGCTAGACAACGGTATTAGTGGCATATGTCTTTCATCCCAGCACTCGGGAGGCAGAGTCAGGCGTATATCTGTGAGTTCCAGACCAACCTGGTCTGGTCTATAAGAGCTAGTTCCAGGACACTCTCCAAAGCCACAGAGAAACCCTGTCTTGAAAAAAAAAATCAAAGCTAAGGACTGTGAGATTTCTCAGTAATTTGTAAAGTGATTGCTGCCAAGAGTGGTGGTATGAATTTAATCTCCAAATCATATGGTGCTAGGAGAGAACAGATTTCTGCAAGTTGTCCTCTGACAACTTATGACATATGCATACCCACACATACACAAAATAAACAAATAAAATATAATTTATGATATAAAAACTACCACACAATTTAACAGTTTCACTTGTGAATAACCAAAACAACTAAGTCAACATGGTTTATTTTGTTGCTTTTTTGGTTTTTTGTTTTTATTTGCACTACTGAGTTTATTCATTCACAGTAGACAAGAAATAGAATTAGTACAGGAATCTGTCACTAGACTAATAAACATAATGTGATACATTTTTATGTGTAGTACATATTAACAGTGTATTTCACTATGGATCTCCTTATATGTATGTGTGTGATATGTAGAATGTGATAATTATCAGTTTAATAGTAAATCATAATATTTTCAGTAACGTTGAATAGGGCATTATGCCAATTAAAACAAGCCAGACATAGACAGAAACTACAACAGAATTATACATAAACTATAGGAGGTATTGTATTTCCCATAAGTCATACCAAGACAGCATATATATATATGTATATATATATGTATGTATGTATATATATATATATACACACACATTTATATATTTTCCACAATGAAATTTTGATCATTATGACAATCTGTATGAAAGAGTACATGAACCTTATTATAAAATATAAAATATAGATTCACGTTGAATATTTCTGTGATGACAGCCTTATAGAAGGAACATTTTGTTGAAGACCTTCATATTTCACACAAAAATATGTTCTCAACTTTTACAGCTATGTCAAAGTCTATGTTTAACCAATAGTATTATAAACAGGGTGAACTTACAGATATCCTATCATGAAAATGTTTTATGTTCTCCAAACTTTCTTCACCCTTAGCATGAAGCCGAGCGTGTCTTTAAATGAATTCCCCCCCAAAAAAAACCATGAACTCATTTACATAGGAGATGTTTTTACTTTGAAAATTTTTAAATAACTTGATTGAAAGTTTATTTTATGAATTAGGTAGATGATGTTGTTGTAACAAATGTCACAAGGTTGGACAAACTGACATATTTTAAACATCCTGAGTAATGTGATTTTCATTTTGTATCCATCTTATGGGGCCCATCTTGTTTTCCCTTGTTCCTTTGGTTGAATTTCTCAATATCATAATACTCTGGGCATGGCTATTTTCTTGCTAATAAATCTATAGTAAAAAATTCATATTCACAAGAAAAGTTATAGTCTGCTCTAATATGAAAGAGTGGGGAAATTAAGAGTATCTGAAGATGAATTTTTCCCTGCCACGCTTCAGCCCCAAATAAACACATGAATGCTATATTAATTTTAAAACTGTTGTTCAATGGCTATTGCTTCCTACTGGCTAGTGCTCTCTTAATTACTAACCCATAACTACTACTCTATATATTTCTACTTGGATTTACCTTACCAGAGAATGTCTGATAAGGCATCCTATCTTCCTGGTGTCTATATGGTCCCTCCCTCCTCTCACCCTAGAATTCTTCTCATCTCCTACTCCCACCTATCTTCCTGCTTCTACTGACCAATCAGTATTTTATTCATCAATCAATAAGAGATATATATATACATGGAAGGACATCTCCCATCAAGTGTTAGGTTCTAGGCAGGATTTAAGATTCGAAGATCCTCATATTTTCCTGTAACTTTTCTAGGAACTTTTGCAGTGAGGTGGGTGAACCAGCACACCAAGTTTTTTGCATTCTATCAGTCCTGAGGAGATATTTGTCCCCATAATGCCACCTCCCTAAGCAATGTGAGACTTAGTGATTTTCTCATTTCCAATAGCAGGAAATAGATTTTAATTCAAAGGACTATTAATGGTCCCTAACAAAACAGACAGGATTTTACATAATTAATTATGCTCTAGTTTAGTTTCAATTGCTGTAATTAAAGGTGACTTAAAGGAGACAAGGAAAGATCATGTTGTAAGTACCTATAGGTTGGTATTATAGAGCAGTACGTTTAGCATGCCTTATGCTTAGCCCTGTTTCAAAGCTAGGGCCCTCATCAAGTAACATCAACATAATAATTGTTATCAAGACATATAAGAAAGAAGATGGGGCATACTTCTGCCCTCTTCTTTAACCTCTGCTTCTCTTCCACACAAGAAGCAACACAGCAACCAGTTTTATTGAAGGACGGTTAGAGGAATGTAGGTAGACAAGGAAAGCAAAGGTATGCTTCCACTTTTTGTTCCCAGAGGACACTGTGAGGAGAAATGACAGGAATGCGTGAAGATGAATAGGAAAAAGAGGAGAACCTGGGGAACCTATTAAATACCAAAGCCAGCATTAGTTTCCAAACTTCCAGCCTTAAGCTTCTTTCATCTATTCCAAGTGATTAAGCTAATTCTTGCCCTTTCTTTGTAGCTCAGTCTTCTGTCTCTTCCAGAAGTTTAATTCTTTATCCATGGGAGAAAATGAACTCAATCTTCTAGAAGACTACCAACATTTCAGCCTCTAAGTCCCCCAAATATACCACTTTTTAACACATTTAAAAGCACTGAGTTGAACCATAATCCAGATGCAGAGAGAGAGGAGACAAGACCAGGTTGCAGAAACTCACAAAGACAGCTGACCTGAACAAGGAGGAGCTTTGGCGTCCCAGACTGATGGCTAGGAACCCAGCAAGGGACTGACTCAGACTCCCTGATTATGTGTCTCAGCTAGAAGGACTGAGCAGTCTGGGGGACCTCAGACAATAGAAACAGGACCTATTTCTGGTGCACAAAAGGACCTTGTGGACACATTCCCCATGGAGGGATACCCCCTTAACCTAGAGACAGGAGAGAAGTCTTAGTCCCTACTTCAAATGACTTGACAGACTTACATGACCCAACCTGGATAGCATAGCCCTACAAATGGAATGGGGGTGGGGGGATGGGAGGGGAGGGGAGGGTGGCCAGGGTGCATGTCACAGGGGAAAGAGGGTAAGAGGGAGGGAAAGAGGGATGGAGGGAGGGTTGGAGGAAGGAAGGGAGAGGAAACTAGGATCCACATGTAAAATTTTTAAATTATATTATTATTAAAAGAAGAAGGAAAAATCCTGCTATATATAATTAGTTTGCTATATATATATATATATATAGCTTGAATTAATTTCTTACAAATATATATATATATATATATATATATATATATATATATATATAAATGCTTTCACTTCAAAATTTAAGCCTAAGGATACATTACTGGGGAAAAGGATCTCTAATTTTGTTTCCACAGAAAATGAAAACCTCTGGATCCCTTCCAGAATAATGTGGTTTGATCAAGCAAGACCCCTGAAGCAACGTCAATGGGACAATGCAGCCTTACAGACCACGACAGCCAGGATTTCTGCATCTTCTTAGGATTCTCCCATGATGGCACCCTCTACCAGCAGGAAGCAGCTTGGAAAAGAACTATGCCAAGATTCCCAAATATTGTTTACAAATATTTGTTTTCATTTCAAAAAAAAGGCATGTATAATTATGTCCAGCATAAAATAAATAAATGTTTAAAAAAAAAGAAAGGTGGTGGTTTTATATTCTGAAATAAATAAATAAATGCTAGAAATTTGTGAGGAGGAGGCTTATATGCAAATTTTGCATAGCATGTTATATTTGTAGTCCTCTGTCTTAGTCAGTGTTATAGTGCTGTCATGAAACATCATGGTCATGGCAACTCTTACAAAGAAAAGCATTTGATTGGGGCTTTCTTACATTTTCACAAATTTAATACAATGTCATCATGGTGTTCAGCATATCAGCACTCAGGCAGACATAGTGCTAGAGATTTAACTAAGAATTCTACATCAGATTCTACAACAGGAAAAAAAGAGAATTCTGGGCTTCCAATGACCTTTTTATTTTATTTTTTTATTCTATTTAAAAATTTTATTTTTAATTTTACATATCAAACACAGTTCCCCCTCGTTGCCTTCTCCCACTCCCTTTCTTCTGCTTCATAACTCCCTGATGGGAGATGTCCTATATGTTGTAAATATATGTTTCTCTTATTTTGGATGAATAAATGCTGATTGGCCAGTAGCCAGGCAAGAAGTATAGGTGGGGCTACAAGACTAGGAGACTTCTGGGGAGAAGATACAGATAGGAGCAGCCAGAGGTTTGCCATGTATCCACTAGAAAGGTAGGATGCCTGGGCATTCTCCAGTAAGCCAAAAAAAAAAAAAAAAAAAAAAGGTGCAAATACTTAGATAAATAGAAATAGAAATGGGTTAATAATTAAGAAAGAGCTAGCCAATAAGAAGCTGGAGCCAGCAGTCACACAGTTTATAGTTAATATTAGCCACTGTGTGTTTACTTGGGATTAAAGGGCTGCCAAATCAAACAGAAAAAAACTTCTGTCTACATCCTCCATCAACTCCTCAAAGTGGATAAGGCCTTCCCTTCGAAGTCCAAACTATGGTATACGAAGTTGAGACAGGACCAAGGCCCTCTGCCCTGTATCAAGGCAGAAAAAAGTACCCTACCATAGAGAATGGGCTCCAAAAAGCCAGTTCATGCCACTGGGATAGGTCCTGCTGCCATTGCTAGGGGCCATCCCAAATGATCAAATCATATAACTGCCACCCACTTTCAGAGGGTCTAGTTCAATTTTATGCAGGTTCCACAGCTTTCAGTCATGGTCCCTGACTTCCCACTAGCTTAGGTCAGCTGTCTCTGTGGTTTTACCCATCATAGTATTGCCCTAATTGTTCATATGTTCTTTCTTCCCTCTCTTCAAATGAACACCAAGATCTCAGCCCAACGCTTGGCTGTGGGTCACTGCATCTGCTTCCATCACTTACTGGATGTGTATAGTGTATGATCACAATAAGGGTAGTCATTAATCTGATGTAAGTGGAAGGCTCATTTAGACACCCTCTGCATTATTTCCATAATGGCACCCTCTATCAATATATCTCTTTCATTTCTCTCCCCCTCTGACCCTCCCACAACTAGATCTTCTTGTTCTCTTATGTTCTCATTCCCCCATGCCCTCCATTCTACCCCCATTCCCAGTTTACCCAGAAGATCTGGGGCCCTCCAAGTGTGTCGGGTTCCCCATTTTACCTAGCTTCTCTGGAGTTACATATTGTAGCCTGGTTATCCTTTGTTTTACATATAATATCAACTTACAAGTGAATAAAACCCTGTTTCTCTCTCTAGGTTTGGGTTACCTCATGCAGGATCGTTTTTGTTTTTTCTTGTTTTTTTTTGTTTTTTGTTTTTTGTTTTTCTATTTTCTATTTGTATTTTGTTTTTCTTTCATCTATTTGCCCACAAATTTCAGAATGTCATTGTCCTTTACCATTGAAAAATATTCCATTGTGTCAACATACTACATTTTTTTTTGTCCATTCTTTGGTTGATTGGCATCTAGGTTGTTTTTATATTCTCGATATTACAAATCATGTTGCTATGAAATATTTGAGCAAATGCCCTTGTGTTATGATTGTACATCCTTTGGGTAAATGCCCAAATGATATTACAGGATCTTGAGATAGATTGATTACCAATATTTTTTAGACATCACCATAATGATCTCCAAAGTGTTTGTACAGGCTTATGCCCCCATCAGCAGTGGAGGAATAGTTCCCCTTACTACATGTCCTCATCAACATAAGCTCTTCTCAGGATTTTTTTTATCTTAGCCATTCTGACAGGTATAGGGTGGTATCTCAGAGACATTTTGAGTTACATTTCTCTGATAACTAAAGGTGTTGAGAAATTCATTAAATGTGTTTTGACATTTTTTTTCCTCTTGCTGTTGAGAGTTCTTTTAAATCTGTACCTCGTTTTTAAATTGGATTATTTATTTTCCAGTTTTTTGAGTTCTTTATGTATTTTGGAGATCAGCCCTCTGTAAGATGTGGGGTTGGTAGAGATCTTTTCCTATCTGTAGGTGGCCATTTTGTCTTATTGACCATATCCTTTGCCTTACAGAAGCTTCTCAGTTTCAGGAGGTCCACTTATTGATTGTAGCTCTCAGAGTCTGTGCTACTAGTGTTATATTTAGGAAGCAGTCTTTTGTGCCAATGAATTCAAGGCTACTTCCCACTTTCTTTACTGAAATTTCAGTATACCTGGATTTATATTGAGGTGTTTGATCCACTTGAATTTGAGTTTTGTGCATGAGAATATATATGGATTTATTCTCATTATTGTACATGTTGACATCCAGTTAGGTCTGCAGCATTTGTTGAAGATGCTTTCTTTCTTCTGTTGTATATTTTTGGCTTCTTAGTCAAAACTCAGGCATTTATAGGGGCATGGTTTATTATCAGGGTATTCTATTCTATTCTATTCATTCTATTCTATTGATCTTTGTGTTTGTTTTTATGCCAATACCAAGTTGCTTTTATTATGTAGTTCTATAGCAGAAAATAAAGTCAGGGATGGTGTGCCTCCAGAAATCCCCTTATTGTACAGGAATGATTTGGCTATCCTAGGTTTTTTTTCCCATATGAAGTTGAATATTGTTCTTTCAAGGTCTGTGAACAATTGTGCTGGGATTTTTTATTTTACTTAAAAAATGATTTTTTGTTTTATATACTAAACCTAGTTTCCATTCCCTTCCTTTCTCACCCCCACCTTCACCCCTTTAAACTCACATCTACTCCTCACAGGGGATAAGGCCTTTCTTGGGGAGCCAACAAAGTCTGGCATACCAAATTGAGGCTACAGTTACCCTGATACCCAAACCACACAAAGAGGCAAATAAGAAAGAATTACAGGCCCATCTCCCTCATGAACATTGATTCAAAAATATTCAATAAAATACTGGCAAACTTGGATCCAAAAAATCATTTTAAAAAATAATCATCCACCATGATCAAGTAGGCTTCATCCCAGAGATGAGGAATGTTTCAACATATGAAAATCTGTCAGTGTAATCACCATATAAACAAACTGATATAAAAAAAACACATGATCATCTCAATAGATGATTTGCCTTTGGCAGAATTCAACACCCCTTCATGATATAGGTCTTGGGGAAAACAGGGATACAAGGAACATACAGAAACATAATAAAGGCAATATACAGAAAGCCAACAGGCAACATCAAACTAAATGGAGAGAAACTCAAAGTAGTCCCACTAAAATCAGGAACAAGACAAGGCTGCCCACTCTCTCCATATTTCTTCAATATTGTACTTGAAGTTCTAGCTACAGCAATAAGACAGCAAAAAGTGATCAAAGGGATACAAATTGGAAGGAAAAAGTCAAACTTTCACTGTTTTCAAATGATATGATAGTATACATGTGACCCCAAAAGTTCTACCAGCGATCTCCTCTAGCTGGTAAATCCCTTCATCAATGTGGCAGGAATGGGCTTTTTAAAGCCCCAAAGCACACCACCAGTGACACACTTCCTCCATGAGGTAAAACTCCCTTGTCCTTTCAAATAATACTACTCCCTGGTAACTAAGTACTCTAATCTATGAACTTATGGGGGCCATTCTCATTCAAACCATCAAATTCTCCATGGTGACTCCTGATCTTTTGCCTTCACATCTTGACTCTTGAACGAACTATGTGATTTACTTGATCAATAGAATATTAGGAAGTGCAATATAGTCAGAAGCCTGATAAGAACTCATACTCCCTCCTTCTGAAGAGACCCAAGATGAGTAACTTCAATGGCACAACTGCAGGGTACTCCAAGTCCTTGGGCTTTCTCAACTGAAGCCCTAAGCAGGGGAATAGAAGGAGACACATTTCTTTGTGTTCTGCCTCACATCTTTGCACATCTTTGCTATTCTTGTGAAGAATAGCAATGTCAAAACACTGTTTTTCTATCTCTGAGTGATGGATAATAAGTGAAACTGGGAAACTTTCAATCCCTCAGCTAAGGACCACAGCTTCTATATATGAGAAGTTAAAGATACTTGTAATGATTGTTTCCCATGAAAGTGCTGGTAAAAACCATTGTTCCTTATTTTTCAATCAAAATACTAAGCAAAATAAATATCTGAATAAGTATGTAAGTGCATAATAAAATTAAGTGAATAAAAAAATGAATAAATTTCCTATAAAAGAAATGTAAAGGTCTTAGCAAGATTTGAAGTCAATAGTTTAATACTTGCTTGTATGCCAGCATCATGAAACTTCTTAACATCAGTGCAAATTTCCAAGAAAAAATGGTATAGAAAATCATTTTAGGTTATCTTGAAGAAATAAAATTTTACAAGATGATACAAAATTTTTCTTGGAGAGCACAGTTTACACTGCACAGACCACTAAATTTGCATTACATTCTCACTGATACTTGTGCTTTTGTAAGTAGCTTAACTTGTGTATACTAACGTATGTTTAGAAACCTCAAATTATTTGCATGACCTTCATTATTGAGCTCAACTTCACAAACAACAGACTATGGTAAGCTCCAGACTATTTCAGTTTGTTCACCAGTCTTGTCATTAGAATTCCATTTTACTACAAATTGCACACATTTTCTAAAATAAATATTAAGAAATCATTGCAAACCACCCTAGATATGTTCATACCACCCCAGCATAACTGGCATAAAGCAGTTTTGTGAGGAAAACCTTGCTTTATCTGGATATCAGCTTAAGGAAATATACCATTTGGCAAACACACATCAGGAAATCAGTAGTCCTGTAAGACCCACGAGCGTGGATGCTCATGCCCCGACTCAGGAAAGGCGGCCCCCACAAATCACTCATGAGAAGCAGTCTTGATGCAAAAGCATGAGGTCCTTTTTATTCCAAGTGCACTGGGGTCCACAGCCATACACCACACAGAGGTAGAGGACTGGGAATCTTGGTACAAGCTTGAGACAGCTTTTATAGGGTTACAACAAAGTCCGAGCATCGTGAACCAATCACCTCATACCATCCAGTGCGGACAAATTAATTTAAACTATCCAAGCCCATGCTTAGCCCAGGAAGTCTGCTTTTGCATAGACTTCAGGGTAGGATGACAAGGCTCATTTCCTGTGTTAACTCATTCACGGGTTCTGTCATAAACATTCAAGAAGGTGACCTTCAGCCTGGGATTTAAGACTCCCAGCTTCCTAGGGTCAGTGGAGAGTTAGGCTAAATTTTTCCATCCTAACAGTCTCAGAGGCCACCACGTTGGAAATAGCTCAGGAGCAAAATCTCAGCTCTTCTTCCCTTTCTCTCCTGTTCTCAGATTTTTACCATGTCAGCAAATTTCTTTGCATCCTCCGAGATTAGTAAGAATACTGTTGGTACAAAACCTACCAAAGGATAACATTGCATGTGAGTGTGTTTTGATTTATAGGGGCAAAAAGAGGAGTTATGTTGTGCAATACATCTTGTTCAAATCCAATGCATAGTTTTGGGGTTTTGTTTGTTTGCTTGTTTGAGACAGAATTTCACTATGTATGTAGCCCAGACTGACCTTTCACTTGTCAACGTCCTAACACAACACCCTTCTGTATGCCCCAATGTATGTACTATGACACCTGGATTTACAATATTATTTTTACACAAACATGTTATTTTTTATAATTCAATTTTTAAAAAATTAAATCCATATTTAACTTCGAAAGTGGACAAAGAAATATATAAATCTCAAAGTGGAACCTTTTACTATTAGTAGGCATCAGATAGATGGTCAAATGATTTTGACAGATAAAGGTTTTATTGAAAAAAAAAAAAACAGGTTTTATTGTACTTACATGAAGTAAGTTTCTAGGACAAACCAAATGAGTACAAGTGATTGCAATTGGAAGATGATGGTTATTCACACAAAGCATTTTAAGCTTAGGAATTGGTTTTTAGCAGAATAAAATGGAAATGTATTTTCTGTCTTAGTCTTAATTATGTACTAGTTGTTTAAAATGGGGAGACTATGGAGAGGGTTTTTGTCAATAAAGTGTCTCCTGCTTAAGCATGAAAACCCAGGTCCCTCATTCAATTCACCAGAATTACTGTACAAAAGCAGGAGAGGCAAATCACACATATAATCCCAAGAGCAACAGGAACAACCCTGGGGGTCGAGGCTGCTGGACAGAAAGTCTAATGGATTGATAAACTCTAGAATCAGTGAGAGACCTCATGTCAAAAAACAAGTTTCAGCATGATTAAGGAAGATACTTAATATCTTCCTCTGGCATACACACACACACACGTACAAACAAGGGCACGCACACACACACACACACACACACACACACACACACAGAGGCATGTAAACAGATGCATAGTCACACAGAGAAAGACACATACAGGTACACACACAGATACATGCACACATACTTAGGTAGACACACACACATGTACAACACACACACACACACATACACACACAAATGTACATACACACACACACATATATTCTCATGATTTTCCACTATGAACTGGTACCATAGTGGGTTTCCCTAATGATCGTACAATTTCTGTGTTATTTGAAAGATGTAACTACACTTGCTGTGATGAAAAGTATTAAAATAGAAAACTAGAGACCACCATGGAGTTTAACTGAATTTTCAGGGTGACATTAGTTTTAAAAAGCAGGTCTTCCACACAGGGGGCAGGGCATACAGTGAGGTACTTGGAAGTAAGCACACATCTATGCTTCTGTTAACTCAATGTCTTTCCTTGTATTCTGCCACTACATATCATGTTTATGTCCTTCTCAACATACTGCCTTGAATTATTTCTATTACTCGATATCTACATGTAGCTTCCCACAGCATGGGTTTTCAAACATCATGCTCTTTTATTACAAATGCTCTAATTATATGGCCCTTTGAATCTTTTAAAGAATGATGAGGCAAGGATAAGTTCCAATAGTGACTTTGTGACACAACTTGTGGGATCATCAAGATACACTTAAGCATGTTACTTAATCCCTTTGAACATCCATTCCTACTACATGTAAATAAAATAATAATGCCTTCCTCACATGTTGGTTCTAAATGGTAAAATGATATAAAAATATTAATGAGCTATTCATGCTTCAAGAATACCTAAATAAGAAATCTGTCAGTCAAATAATATTGAAATAATGAAATAAAAAACCATTAACACCATTTGATATATGTTCATGTTTGTGCCTTATTTTGATTGTATACAAGGGAAAGCTCTGTCTCTTTAAATCCAATGGCCTAAATGATAATTTAGATTTGTAATATAAAGAAAAATGTAAGCCCATCAAATATAGTGGAATAGATGCAATGATAATATTTCTATGTGCTATGTGTAAAAATAATAAATTATGTATGTATATGAATATATGTATATATACATTTATATATTTACATATCCCCACATATATGTGGATCATGCTTTCATGGGGAATACAATTTTTATTTAGAATCTAACAGTCAACATACTCTTGCTGTTCATACTGTATAATACCATTTATATGATAAAATACCCAATATACTCAATAATGAAATAGCAGATTGCCTATACAAAAAGTCAGTTCTTTGAAGAGAACAAAACTTAGTTATAAACTACTTTACTTAATAGCAATTTTCCTTAATAATTAGTCATAAACAAAACTGACCTTGACTAGCAGGATGTTCTTTAGTGGCAAGGTTCTAAGAGAGAGGGCCAGGAGATCAGAAGATAAAAAATAGAGGACAGATAAGAAAAAAAAACTGGGGCATCAGTTGGCCTTGCTCAAGTATGTCTTATGCCAAATAAACTTATTAAGATAAAACAGTATCTTATAAACAACTTCCAGGAGAAAAGAGACATAATCAGCAGAAACTATCATACAATGGAACTAAGTTAGTGTAAAGCTACTCAAACAATGTTGGACACAGGATATCTCAAGGTCATCAAAAACCAGCACATATATTAGATGGGGAAAGCTGGGTTCTCAGGATCTCAAGCCACAGAGTCCCCATGGTCCCAAACTATCATTGGCTCTGCCAAGCCTGTTCCCTGGTTTTAGACAAGAAATTATGTTCCTTCTAAATATGTCATGGCCCATGAGAAAGCCTCCATTGACTAGTACAGTCTTCAACAAAAAAAAAAAAAACAAGTAATGCTACTGTATTTATTTTTCAGTGACTTCTGTATCAAATTATTACTTAGTGTTTCCAAGCAAAAATGTGAAGTAACATGCAGGACAATGAAATCAGCATCATCTCCGAAAGCAGCATACACATAAATCAACTGAGCAATGATGCAGCATTTCCTAAAAGTAAAATGAATAAAATAAAAACAAACTCCTGGAAACAGTTTTAAGCAAGCTGGACTTAGGAAGCACTATCTGCATGAATAATCCCTAATAAAACAACAAAAGGTTTGGCTTTGTCCATCCAAACGTGTAGTGCATGTAGCACCCATGCTAAAATCTGTTCCACTAATAGGGTGAAGGCCTGGAGATTTAAATAAAAGACAAGACAGCAGGTCATTCCTGCAACAGGGATCCCGGAATTCCGAATGCTCTTTATTGAGGGGATGGAGTGGGCTTATATACTGACTCACAGCATAGTGGAAAATAACAGGCTTATCAGGCTTAGCTCCTCCCCACCAGGAGTGTGTTAGCAAAACAGGAAGAGTTCCAATGGCAACTTCAGGGCACGCGGAGGGGGGGAGCGGAGGGGGGAGGTGTATGTGGGTGGGACAAGAAAACAGGAACAACAGTACCAACAACAACTCTAGTGCAAGAAGAAAACAGGAAGAGTACCAACAACAACTCTGGGGCAAGATGTTCCAGCCAACAGCTTCAGGCTTGCTCAAGGTGCCTGGGGGAATGGGGGGTGGGGGAACATGCAGGGCCCTATACAAACATGCTAGGGAAATTCCCACAAAGGGACTGTGTTAATAACTTAGAAAGGCTTATATTGGCTCACTGTTTCAGAGTGTTTAGCCCCAGTTACACAGAGCTCTGTGGTGCTAGGACACATTAGCAAGGAAGTTGTTGGTCTTGTGATGGTTGCAAAGTGAAGAGAGAGAAAGGTCAGGGTCCCTGTACTCTCTTCAAGGACTCATGGATCGCGGCCAAATGTCTCCTCTTTTTAAAGTACCACAGCACCCCCAATACCACAAACTGGAGACCAAGCCTTCAGGAAACATTTATCAAAGCCCTAGATTAGATTGAAAATATATTTTAATTTAATGATAGGATCCACTGTCAATTAAGAAAGAAAGAAAGGTAGAAAGAAAGAATTCATACAATTTGAGGTATTTTGATAAATTGAATGCAACTGAAAAAAAAGAAAGACAAAACGAAGGCACAATGGGATAAACAGCGGTGTAGAGAGAGCAAGTTAAGACTAGTAACCAGATAGAATAAGAAGTGTGGGTTAGTGAGAGGGCTCAGCAGGGTAAAGCATTTACTGTTCTTGCAGAAGCTCCAGATTCAGTTCCCAACCACCACATGGCAATTTACAGCTGCCTGTAACTCCAGTTGGTGGGATCTGTTGCCCTCTTCTGATCACCATGGGCACTGCAAGAACATACTACACACAGCAAACATGTAATGTTTACCCAATTAACAAAATAAATTATTCTTTTTTTAAAAAAAGAACAATAAATGGTACAAATGCAGGGATAAATTTTCAGAATAAATACTCAAGTCATAAGTCCTCATAAGTATCAACCAAGAAAGATAGACATAAAGAAGCAATAACTCTGACATCATAAGCCAAGTAATTTCTAAACAAAAACTGCTCAAACCAACCCTATCACTGATAACATTTATTGAAATAACAATCCTTAATCCCTCATTAAATGGGAACACATTTTTTCTAACTGGCTTACATAGCTGTTTTAGTTACAATTCTCATTGCTTTGAAAAAAATACTCACCAAGAGCAGCTTCAGCAAGGAAGGGTTTATTTTGCTTACACTTTGAAGGGATACAGTTCAAGTTTAAGTCCCAGGGAGTGCATGACAGCAGAGTCTGGAAACAGCTGGTCACATTGTATCTGCAGTTAGGAAAGAAAGAATGTGAACACAGAATGGGGTTTGGGCATAGCGCCTCACTCCCTCCAGTACGATTCCACAACCTTCCCAAACAGCACCAGCAGCGGGACCAAAGATTAAAATGCGGGAATTGATGGGAAGCATTTCACATCCAAACCAGAGAAAAGAATACCATGTATATACGAGATGAACACTGAAATTTACTTAAAGGAATTAAAGACAAAGCCAGAGAAAAAAGGAACGGCAACAACTACAACTCTAATAACTGAAGTGAAATTCAAACAGAAAGAAAACAAAAGCGAGAAGTTTAAAATGCATGAAAGAATACTGCAGCCCTAAGAGTACTTGCCTAGGAGAAAGACAGCTTTGCTTTCTTCTTCTCTGTGTGACTTACCAGTCTGAGGCAAGTTCTGTATTCTGAGTTTCTCTGTATGGAAAATACAAACCGTATTCTACCTTTTTTTCTGTTGTTGTGACAAGATACCCTGACAAAAAGTAATGAAGGGGAGAAAGTGTTTATTTCAGCTTATAAGTCTAAGTTATGGCCCATTATTATAGGGACCTTAAGACAGGAGCTTAAAGCAGGTATCCACACCCACAGTCAAGAGCAGGGAGAGAATAAACACTGCCTGCTACCTGTGCAGCCTATGAACAAGTATTCACACCCATAGTCAAGAGCAGAGGAAGAATGAACTCATACCTGCCTGCCACACTGCCCAGGAAATGGTGCTGTTTACATCCAGGGCACGACTCTTCAAGCATGAGCAAAGGCCAATCTGTTCTATGTGATCTCTTATTCTCAATTATGCCCAGTTCACAATTAAAACTGTCCATCACACTTTCAGAACAGTCTCCTATTTTGGAAAAGGCAATCCACACTCCAACAGTTGTTTCCCACAACTCTCACCACCAGGTCTCTGACTTTCCCATGGTCTCTTCACGCTTTTTAGTGGGTTTCTGTGTTCTGAATAGCATTAACTGCTTTTAGATATTTTCTGGATCATGTTAAAAATCACAGCAACCTTCCCTTCTGGATATCCCAGAAGATGGATTTGTACTTTGGAGTGAATTTCTAAAGGAGGTAACCACAGTATCCTGGTATGAAAACAAATAAAAATAACTTAAAAGGATCATCAACCTTCAACAAAATGCTGTGTTTTAACTACTTTAAGTCCTACTGTGAGCTAATCACAGAGATTTCCCTGTTGTACTGAGAAGGCTGAAACAGGAAGGTCTTGAGTTAAAAAGCTACTGTAAACTTACATAAAATGATGTCATCTCAAATGAACACTCCAAACCTCTCTATTTATATTAGTAGTTTCATGGATGCTGTACACATGTGTAAAACCCAGGACACAGACAAAATGGAGGAATGCAGAGGCTAAAAAATGAAAGATGAAAAGTGATGGAGCAAGCAAAAAACACAAGAGATAGTAATGGGCAGGATGGAATAGTGGTGGGCATCTCCATGGGAGAAAAATCAGTGGAAAAGAAGTAGCTTTCAACTCCCTTGGTTGAATTGTCTAAACTCTACTTAGTTCTACTTAAGTTTAATTTACTGAGGCTTTCACTTGTATTCATAAGACTTATAGCACAATCCTCTGTATTTAACATGATTAATACAGAATGCTTTCAAGGAGTGGTCAATAAACATAACTTCAAGGTTGGGTTTGATGATTTATACATTTCTTGAATCTCTGGTTTGAACCCAATAAATAAGAAGGCAGTCTTTAATGTCTATTAAGTTCCATGTAGAACGTCGGGTTTTACATTTGGAATTTCTTGAAGCAGTGTCAATAAATGAGAATCTAGTATGTAAAGCATGGCCCTGTGGAGACAATTTAAGACTGAAGATATAACATGCTTTTATGGTTCTGTGACTTCATATTGAATAGAACAATTGCATCAATAAACTATGCATATATCTATAGATGTTTTTCTTGTACTTAAAAAGACTCCCTTTAAAAAACAGCAACCCTTGTATTTCATTCATAAATGTTGCATAATATGTGTTCTTCCACTTTTAATTTGAAACTGCCTAGAGATTAAATGATTTTCTTCTAGGAAGTTTATAATTGTATCATTTTTCAATTCATTGGAATATTAATTGCTTATTGCTTTTTTTGTTGTTTTTCTTGTTGTTTTGCTTATTTTTTGTTTTTTTTCGCTTGTTTTTTGAAATTTACCTATATTCATGATGAACATTCATGATTTCTTCAAAGTCACTTACAGTTTATGGATTTTTATGTTTGGTAAAGCCACCCACGTATTTTCTCTATTGTAGTTACTCTTACAACTACTAGGTTAGATACATGAAATCAACCATGTTTCAGGCTATTTCTCCATGAAATATTCTAGCCTCATATCTTTGGTTTCATTTTCTCTTAAGGAAAGAAATAATAATTTTTTAAATAAAACTGAAGTTTTACACTTTATTTTAATTCTACAGCCACAAATTATTGACATGTAGGTATGTCAAGAATATATCAGGCTCATGGACTTTGTACTTGCTTTTCTCATTCTTGAATGTTTTCTTCATTTTGACATTTATGGGGTTAGATTTTTCTTTGTTTGTTGTATTTAGAACTTTACTGAAAAGTTACCTTTAAAAAAATCACATCACATGAATTTTCATCTATAAGACCTTCTCTATTCTACTTTACTAAAGCATTTCAGGTTTCACTTTCAGTCTGCCCTGATTACTTGTCATTTTGGCATTGAACTTTTTCATACTTCTCTTCTTTTTTCTGTCTCCCCTTTCAGAGGTAAAATTTATTAGAGCCAGTGTATGGCCACCATAGATTTAACTAATTTAACTCATATTATTTTTTTAATGTCTTAGATACTTACATAATTTTAGAATGTGCTTCCATAATGGATTCAAAATACTCACTATTCAAGTTTGGTAGAACCTTTTCAGCACATAGGTCTAATTAGAGGGATTTATCATTTCTAGAGAGCAACTATTCTCACCACTGTACTATCAATATCATTTGTCCTCTTTAGTTCAGTCTCAATCTAGATTGTAGCCATTTAGCATGTCTTTCTATCAAGCTATATGTTTGGATCAAACAACATAGTTTTGTGGTGATGCTTCTCTTGGAAAGTTGATATCTCAAATGTCATGGACTAGAAAGTCAACCCTTAAATTGTGAGTGGGACATCATCAGAAACTTCAAGATGGGGTGTCCCAGGTGAGCTTTTTATTGTGATTAGCTGCTATGAAGTTATTTTGAAAAAAAAGGGGGGAATTAAAAATATGCTTTATCACACCAGTCTTCAAAGAAGACAAAATGTAATTTTCTTATTTGTGAGGTCACCACAGGACACCACAAGATGGTGAGTGTCCAACATATATGAATGAAGCCATTAATTTTAGATGTACTTGAATCATGTCCACAGAAAGCTCTATAGTAAATTGAAGCAATTTACTATAATTTACTATAACCTCAGCCAATGTATGTAGATATTAGAAGAAGGAAACTGCTTAACTTTAAAGTTACTAGATCTTTTGTAGTTGTGTTCATGATAAATGTGCATTTATAACATTTTCATGTAAAATGTTTTAATATATTTGTAAATTTCACAATCAAAGTAAATAAATTATAGCTTCTATTATGTAAGACCTAACTATGCTCTAACAAACTAATACGTAAAAATCCTGAAACAATTTGTTAATTGGTCTGGTGCTCTCAATATAGCAGAGTTGAGTTTATAATTCTTCTATTCACTTAGTTTCACACTGTGATCATGCTACAAATTGTGTTGAAGCTTTTTAAGAGTTTGTTTTATATAGAAAAAAAAGTCAGGACAAAGATAGTATAAGCCATGTTGGTGTCTGAGGGTCATATTTCAGGCTGGCCATACAGATCTTGGTAGTCAGCACTACCACAATATGCCATAATGATACCCAGACTTGGGATGAAGCTGAGGACTATGTCTGTGTCTGCATCCTTCAACAGCTGGAGTCTGTGTTGATATGTGTGGCTCATTATGCCACCAATGGCCACATGGATGCCTGGGGTCTAGGCCACAACTTATATACATGTTGGTGTCCAAGGGCCATGGAAACACCAGGACCATAATGGTCTGAGTGACCTGTGCTGCCGCCGGGAGCCATGGTGTCATACAGGTCCAGCCTGTTCCCAAGGTGTATGCGCCTGCCCTCACCAGCAAGGAAGACACGACTCCAGGTAGATCTTCTTCATGCAGTTTTAATCAGGATCCTTTAAACATGTTGCTTCTGGCCTGCAGGGAGAGAGAGAGAGAGAGAGGGAGAGCCAGGGGACCCCTGCACAGGCTTAAATACCCTTGAGCTAACCAACCCCAGTGAGCCACGTGGACCTTACAGATAGGCTACTCTAATGCAGAAGCAGACAGGCTGAACAGACTTAACCAATTAAGGGATTGTTTATGCAGAGAGTCTTCACCAGCTGGAAGGTGTAAGGTAGAAGCCAGCGCCACTTTAAGGCGTGGCACTTCGTGGCTCTCTAACCCAAGGGTCATGTGTAGGTCCATTATCCTCAGCATTCAGGGTCTGAGTTGATGTCCATGGCTCCTGTTACCACTGAGGAAAATGCTGATGCCTGTAGTCTGGTCATTCACCTGAAAACATATTGCTGTTTGAACATTACCTGATCCTGGAGCCATACTTATCTGGAAGACCAGCACTGCCCCCAGGACTATGGTGATGTCTGGACCCAAGCGGCTGCCAAGGCCCAAGTCTGGGTTCATGATCCTACTTCATCTGGGTCTGTGTTGATGTCCACTGGCCCTGGGAGAGTCACATGGTTCTGCCTCACTATGGAGTTATAGCCAGTTGACATGGCTGCTGGGAACATAATTAGGGTACTCCAGAAAAAAAAAAAAACAGCAAGCACAGTGATCCCTTTCTACAGTCCTCATACCTTTTTCTTCCAAATAACAAAGTAAAGAGAAAATAAAAATAAAAAAGTAAAAAAAAAAAAATGAAATGACTAGAAATAAATTTTGAAAAAACAGAACAAACTGAAATGAAAAGTTCTCCAAGATAATAAAATTGGTGGAAACTGGCTAAACTATGATAAGAAATAAGGAAATAGATTATGAATTTCACATACAAGATGACATCAATAAAATTCTGCAGACACTAAATTGATAATGCAATTAATTGTATTCCTCTATTTGATAATTTAAGAAACAAGGAGACGTCTTAAACCCACAAACTTCTAAAGCTCACTGAGGATAAAGAAAGTGCTTGGAATTGTTATTTAGTTGTATTGAGTTATGAGTTATCTCGATGAGAACTGAACGCACACACTCACATACACACATTTGAGTACAGCATAAACTGGTTGTCCACGAGTGGCCATCTGCATGCTGGCCAGCCTGTGAGCCTGGTAGCAGCTGCTCAGCCCATTGAGCTTGATGACTGAGAAGTACCAATCTGTCAGTGAAGGTCAGGGATATTCTTGGGAAGTCATTCGGTATCAGTCCACATAGAAGCAACTGAATTCTGAGAAGAATGACAGTGCAGAGCAGAAATTGCCTTGCTCACCAGAAAGAACAAGAGCAGGAGGAGAGCAGACTGCCATTAGTTCTTCCTCTGAGACCATTACATCAGGGCAGCCACTCGAGGGTGCCTCTCACTCTTAGCAGGGTGCTCCTGTCCCTCCTTCAAAGTAGGAATGCCCTCATAGACCCAACCAAAGGCCTATCTTAGTTGATAATATGCCAAGGAAGATCTCAATCACAACTACTTATGAAAACTCCAAATCAAGATGGATTCACCTGTGAATTTTACAAGCATTTAAACAAGAAGGTCACGTCAAATTAATACAAACTACTTAAATAATTAAGACGTGGCTGTTCTCTCCATTTCATTCCAAATAGCAAGAAGTAGGCTGATATAACAGGAATAGAAATATATAGTCAGAAAAATGCACTGCGATTCCAAATCTTGCATTAATTCAGTGAGAATAGACAATAACATTTGTACAAGTCGAACAACAAATAAAACAATGAAAACTCATTTGTTTAAAAAGATTACCATGAAATGCAGAGCTGATTTAGCACTAAAAATTTTAAAAATGAAATTTACCATATTACTACTCTAAGAAAATATTTCAATAAATCCAGAAACATTTTACCAAATGCAATATGTACTCACAATAAAAGAACTGTACAAATTACCAATAAAAGACAGCTTCTTCAAAAGCTATTATAATCATGTAGATCATAAAAGACTGAACGATTTTTCTTCTAAAACGTAAGTGTCAGTAATAGGGGAGAATGGGACCATCTTTTCCACACTGGCATTTTGCGAAGTGCTTAGCCACTGTGTAATGCAAAAAGAAATGCACTCAGACAAGTATAAGAAGAATATGGACACTGCTTTACAAACAGCATGATTTTCTATATAAAAAAATTAAAGGCTTCTCATGGAAATATTACACAGTAAATAAAAGAGATTAGCAACATTTTTTTCTTTTTATACTTGTATTGATTCTTTGCAGATTTCCCATCATGTATTCTAATCCAATTTATCTTCCTGTCCCTTAAAATATGCCCACCCTCTATCCTTGAAACCTCTCTGCAAAACAAAACCAGATTTAAAAGAAAAACCAAACCAAAACAAAGAAACAAAAACAAGCATAAAAGAACAAGAATCTTCTTATAGAAGCTGTAGTGGGGACTGTAGAGACACACAGTATAATCCTTTATTTCTTGTGACCCTGCGACCAGATGTCTTACTTGCCCTATCAAGGGACGAGGAAGTGGAAATCAGCTCTGTTGCTCTCACACCCTCAGGGTTGGTTCAACTATGTCTGTAACAACAGGGCCAGCCTTATGTCCTATGGAAGCTGCTCTCTTGTACAGTGTTGCTGGTGAGGGTCAGGGCTATTTGTCACTCTCTCACCTGCTACAGCTGGTAATTAGTGATGGTGGGGTAACATCTTTCTTTCACCCATGTCACCACATGGCAGACAGGGGAGGAGGTGAAGGGTTCAGCTCTTCTGTTCTCATGCCCTCAGGGCTGTCTCATCTGTGTCTCCCATCCAGGTGAGGTTCACACCTATGGTAAGAGGGTAGGGCCAGTGAGAGGCAAGACTAGCCTTCCCAGGCCCAGTGAAGAGTGGGCCTGGCTCAGCACTGTATGATTCCAGTGATCCCTCTTGCTAATACAGGACACAAACATCACCACAGACCCCAGCTTGAGGAGGACCATAGACTCAAACATGTCCCTTAATAGCAGCTTTTACAGGACATCACCATGGCCCCAGTGTCATTGA
Source organism: Cricetiscus sungorus (assembly GCA_030556225.1). Classification (NCBI taxonomy): domain Eukaryota; kingdom Metazoa; phylum Chordata; class Mammalia; order Rodentia; family Cricetidae; genus Cricetiscus; species Cricetiscus sungorus. Next base: position 5,037,933 of record JANBXA010000366.1, on the reverse strand, counting down.
AGGCCCTTCAGATAAGCAATGCCCTGGCAGCAGCATGGCTCCCAAATATCAACTTGGTCCTAGGTTCCCAGGAACGACTGTGTCATAAGCCTTAGAGATTTCAGCTTCTTCTTATCATAGACAATGAGTTAGAAGATAGCAACTTTGAGTCCCAATCTACCTTCTCCCCCTCCTCAACTTCCGAGAAGTAGAATTTAGGGCTTACAGGAATGCAGTTAGGTAGCCCCTCCTTATGCAGTTATTTAGCAAATCCAAAGACCTCTTCCCCTGCTAATAACTTGCTGATCTGCATATCATGCTCACCTTTAGTGACCTATAATGAAGAACACCAGGCTGTTCAGTTACCAGGCAACTACCTCCCCTTTTGTGATTTCCTGCCTTACCTAGCTCCTCTGCCCTAACCACTGTATAACATGCTTGAGAAAAATAAAATTTTGCAGCTTTATCAGAAAGCCTGGCTTCCTGCCAGTTTCTCATGTCTACTGTCCCTTCATTCTAAGTCTTTTGGGTTTAGGCCTTCATTGTTGCCCTGCTGGCCAGGGCATCAGTTGACTGGACAAAGTCTGCATATCTAGAGCCCTCAGTGGCATCTAGAAACGTGTATAAACCCTGGATCCCAGTCTCTGCAGACCACAGATCCAGACATGACTCTAGGCAATGTCCTATGCCTAGACCTCTCCATGGCTCCAGGTGACAATACCAGCCATCCAGATCAGCATGGCGTCAGGCACTGCAGTGTCCTTGGAAATGAACTTTGTTTGAGGTGGCCAACCAAATACTGGCCATCCATGTGGCCCTCAGTGACAACAGGAGCCTTGAACATCAACATAGATCCTGGCTGTTGTAGGGCCACAAAGATTATCAAGTTTTTAATGTATTATATAAATATATAAAAATAATTTGATTTTTAGAAATTAAAAACAGAAAATCACATATCAAGCTTTTAGAAAAATCATATAGGATGAAATGACAATGTAAGTTTATAAATGTTATGTAAAAACATTTGGCCAAAGAAAACTTAAAATACATCTATGAAAAAACTATTAAACCTTTCTAAAAAAAAAAATAAAGTAAATGGAACATCCAGTTTTATATCACTGTTCCCAAATTTTATTTATGGGTTTGAATTAGTTCCAATGAAAAAATAAATCAAGAAACTATTTTATACTTAAGATCCACTTAAATAGATTAGATTTGGAAAGTCTAAATCACCTGACCTCAAGATACAACATGCAGAAAATAACAGATACAATATTGATGCAAAAAAATGAGAACTGTAGTTAAATTTAAGAGAATATGTGGCCACCATTAAGATGGGAAGGTGAAAGCATCAGCTTATCTCCCCACAGATGCACAGACACCCCAAATAATCCAGTTAAAAAGTGGGGTATAGAACTAAATAGAGAATTCTTAGTAGAGGAATCTAAAATGGCTGACACTTAAGAAAGTGCTCAACATCCTTAGCCATCAGGGAAATGCAAATCAAAACAACTCTGAGACACCATCTTACTCCTGTCAGAATGGCTAAAATCAAAACCACCAAAGACAGTTTATGTTGGAAAGGATGTGGAGAAAGGGGAACACTCCTCCATTGCTGGTGGGAGTGCAAACTTGTACAGCCACTATGGAAATCATTAAGGTGGTTCCTCAGGAAAATGGAAATCATTCTACCACAAGATTCCCTCAAATTCACTCTTATATATAGCCAAAAGATGCACATTACACAACATTGACATCTGTTCAACTATTTTCATAGCAGCATTATTGGAGTATTACTTAGTGGGGAAAATAAATGGAATTTTGAAAGAAATTTGTAGGCAAATGGAAGTAACTGGGAGAAGCCATCCTGAGTGAGGTAACTTAGTCACAAAAAGACAAACACATTTGGAGTGGGACTTAGGCCCACCGCCATGTGTCTAGGATGAAAGAGTATCCCTCTATGTGGAATGGGTTCCCAAAGTCCATTTGTACACTAGGGATGAAAAATGATCCATGACCAAATATCCCATAAGCTGTCCAGTCCTTCTAACTAACATCCATGTTCAGAAGGTACAGTCCACATAGGCCAGAAGTTCAGTTGAGACACTGGCCTCCCAGTTTTTTCAGTCTCCAGATTCTAAGCCCCAGAGCACATCCCTTGTTTCCCCTCCCATCTGAGTATCAGCAAGGCAGCTAGGCCCTGCCCCAAGCTACAATATGATTCCACTGATGGGTACAGTCCCCACCAGTCAGCTAGCAGGTAAGACACCAGCCAGACAGATGGACTACTCTACCCACTGGTTTTTTGTTTCCCCCAAGACCTAATTCACCTACCCCTATGCACCTCATCTCCCTCCCTGTGCCTAGACCTTCGCCACAACTCCAGCAGAATCCATAGGTCCATGAGATCAAGCTGGATGTAGGCTTGATCTCCACAAACCCACAGCTCCACAAACCTCAGCTGAGATACCCTACTGGACCTGAAGACTTGCTAGCTACTAGAACCTTAGTCATTTAGACCAGAAGGTAATTAATTAAACAGAAAATAAAGAAACAAAATACCTATGCAACAAAGTCAAACACAAGAATCAACATCCAGACTTATATAATCATCCAAAAACCAGATGCCTAAATACCAGTGTAAGAACATGTTCAGTGACAGAAAGGATACTATGGTACCACCAGAGCCAACCAATCTTATGAAAACAAGACATGAATATTCCAGTGCAGCTAAAGCATAAGAAAACAATCTTTAAAATAACTTTATGAAGATAATAGAGGCCCTTAAAGAGGAAATGAAAAATACCCTTAAAGTATCAAGGAAAACACAAATAAAAAATTGTAAGAAATTAATACATCTTTAAAAAATGTCAAGAAAGTCAAGAAAAAAAATTATCAAATAGTTGAAGGGAACAGTTCTGAAAACTGAAATAGAAGCAAAAAATAAAACACAAACTAGGGGAATTTTGGAAATGGAAAATCTGGGTAATTGATCAAGAACTATTAATTAACAGAATACAAGAGGTAGAAAACAGACTCTTGGGTGTTGAAGATAAGATGGAGAAAATAGATTCAATGGTCAAAGAAAATGTTAAATCCAAAACATTCCTAACATAATACATCCAGAAAATCTGAGATATCATGAACATAACAAACCAAAGAATAATCTCAGCTCAAAGGAGGAGAATCCCAGCTCAAAGGTACAGAAAATTCCTTCAACAGAACAATTTTACTCATTACATTGATGCAAAATTATTTAATAAAATACTCACAAACAAAATCTAAGAATACTTCAAAAAGATCAACCACCTTGATTAAACAGGCTTCACCCAATACATGCATGTATTGTTCAATATTCAAAAATACACCATATAAACAATCTGAGAGATAAAAACCACATGATAATCTCAATAGATCCTGAAAAATCATTGGCAAAAACCCAACAACCTTCATGATAAAAGTCTTGGAGATGGGATAAAGGGGACATACATAAACATAATAAAGGAAATTTGTATTCTATAGCCAAGATCAAATTGATTGGAGAGAAACCCAAAGTAATTTCACTAAAGTCAACAATACAAGACTATCCATTCTCTCCATATCTATTCACCTATTCAATACAGTATTTGAAGTCCTAGCTAGAGCAACAAGAAAACTAAATGAGATCAAGGAGAGACAAATTGGAAGGGATGAGGTCAAAGTATTACTTTTCATACATGATATGATTATATACATAAGCAACCAAAAATTCTCCTAGGGAATTCTTACAGCTTATAAACATGTTCAACAAAATAGCTGGATATAAGATTAACTCAAAAAATTCACTTGCCCTCCTGACTTTTGACAAAGAAGTAAGAAATACACAATGGAAAAAATAAAGCAACTTCAACAAATGGTGCTCTTCTGACTGGTTGTCTGCACTTAGAAGAATGCAGATTAATCTGTATCTATTAACCTGAACAAAACTTCAGTTCAAGTGGATCAAACACCTTGACATAAAACCAGATGCATAGAACCTGATAGAAGAGAAGTGAAAAATAGCTTTGAACACATTGACATTGGAGACAACTTCCTGAATAAAATATTAGCACAAACACTAAAATTAGCAATTAGTAAATGGGACCTCATAAAACTGAAAAGCTTCTGTAAGCCAAAGGACAATGTCAACAGGACAAAACAGTAGCCTACAGAATGAGAAAAGATTTTCACCAATTCCACATCTCACAGAGGGTTAATATCCAAAAACTATTAATAACTCAAGAAACTGGATTCCATATCTCACAGAGAGTTAACATCCAAATAAAATATTATAAAGTCAAGAAACTAGACTTCAACAACAACAAAATAATCTAATTACAAAGTGGGGTACATATCTAAACAGAGAATTCTCAACATAGGAATAACAAATGGCTGAGAAACACCTAAAGATATGTCCAACATCCTTATCCATCGGGAAAAGAAAAATAAAAACAACTCTGAGAGTTCATCTTACACTTGTCAGAATGGTTAAAATCAAAACCACAAGTGACAGTTCACAATGTCAAAGATGTGGAGCAACTATGGAAATCAATATGATGATTTCTCAAAAAATTGGGTATCAATCTACCTCAAAACCCAACTTCACCACTCCTAGGCATATACTCATCTTTGCTCAACCATATGCTTAGCAGCCTTATTTGTAAGACCAGAAACTGGAAACAACCTAGATGTCCTTCAACTGAAAAGTAGATAAAGAAAATGTGGTACATTTACACAATAGAGTATCACTGAGTTGTTTAAAAAGATGCATCATGAATTTTGCAGTCTAATGGATAGAACTAGAAGAAAATCATCCTGAGTGAGGTAACCCACTCAGATGGGATGACCATGCTGCAATCTACATCACCAGAGAGACTAAATAACAAGGACCATCCAAGTGAAGGTGTACCAGTCTCCTTGGGAAGGGAAAATATATTTCATGGGTCGACTGGTGATAGGGATTCATGTGAACAGAATGGATTAGAATTATGGGGTGGTGGGAGAGATGAATGCAATTGGGAGAAATTTTAGAGTTAGGGTAGAAATCCAGTGCAATGGAAACTCCCAGGACTCTATGTGGGTGACCTAGGTAATTCTCATAGAAAAGGGGGATATGGAACTGGAACCAACCATCTTCTATAACCAAGCAAGCTTCCAGGAGAGTGATTGACACATCAAGCTAGCCACAAATCTTCTACCTACAGTTAGTCCTGCCTGCAAGATAAGCTGGGGTAAAGGTGGCACAGGACTTGTGGGAGTAGATAATCGATGACTCCAAATTGAGACCAATGCCAGACAGTGCCTGGAGGGCAAGGAGCTTGAATCTGGATAGCATAGAGACAAATAGGATAAGAAAAAACGTCAATGAAATGATTCTTAATGATACTGTGCTATACTTGTAGACCAGAGACTAAAATAATCATCATCAGTGAGGCTTCAACCATCAACTAATGAGTGCAGATACAGAGACACATAGACAATCTTTAGGTGGAACTTGGGGAGTCTTACAGAAGAAAGTAAGGAACAAGAGTGGTCAAGATATCATAAGAAAACAGCCCACAAAATCAATTAACCAGGGGTTATAGGGCTCACATAGAAACTGACGATCAGGGAGCCTTTATGGGTCTGACCTATGTCTTCTGTATGTGTCTTAGAGTTTTATAACTTGGTGTTCCTGTGTGACTCCTAAACATGAAAGCCATATTGTCTGCCTGCTCTTAGGACCCCTTTTCTCCTATTGGGTTGCCTTATCCAGCCTTAATATGAGGATATATGCCTAGTTTTATTATAACTCAACATGCCATCATTTGATATCCCTTGGAGTCCTGCCCTTTTCTGAAGGAAAAGGATGAGTAGTGGATCTGGGGGCGAATTGATGTAATGGGGAGAGACTGTAAGAAGTGAAGGCAGGATGAACTGTGGTTGTGATACAATATGTGGGAAAAGAATAAATTAAAAAGAGTACTGTGTCTTATTTCATTGCATTGTGTTAACATATTTAGTTGAATTCAATATTTAAATACTAGTAAAGTAATGCTGTAAATAGTGGTTCATTATTCTTATATATTCGGTACTATATTTTAGAAAATATAGTGACATTTCTGTGTAAAAGGAAAAATGTAGTATACTTGTTAGGATTTGCAAATTTCCTTCATCTATATGGTACCATACAGCATTCTTATTAAATTCTTGCTTTATCACAGTCTGGCCATGTGATTTATACTGTCCAGAATTTGGGTTTTGCCTAGCTGAGAGATTTATAATTTTTAGCTAATTTTATATATATGATTAGACACTAGTCACAATTGCTAGGTGATCTGGTGATCATATCGAATCCCCATGGCTAATACACACTCTTAAACTTTAACATTCCTTAGTTGCCTTAAGTTAAATGACAACTCTCTGTTATTGGCTAAATTGTGTCACACCAAAATTCTGGTGTTGATATCATCTCTCCCAGTGTTCCCAGAGTAAGACATTTGGAGACAGAACATTTAAAGATATAATTGGAGTGAGTAAGGTCCCATGGGTGTGCTCTAATTCCTGAACCAATTGTTTTCATAAGAAAACAATTGTTGTTGTTTTCATAAGAAGTTAAAGAGAAACTAAGGATACACGTGCACATGGTATAGGGTATGTGAGGACACAGTCTGTTGTGTACAAGCCAGAGAGAGAGGCTTTGTGGGAAACCACACCAAATCTTTTAGTGCACAAAGAACTAAAACCATAAACTTTATTGGTTTAACTTAACTGATATTCTGTACTCTATTAAAAAGACCTACAAGTTTAATACAAATTAATTATTAATATGGTGAATTCACCATGACGTAGACAAACTTTGGACAAGCTGACTGTGTTTGCAACAAATGGTTGATAGTAACAAACAATCTACAAAAGAATTATGACTATGGTTCAAAGGGTAACAAAAGATGTTGTTGCCGTGACACTAGAACAGAGGGCATGATCTTATGCTCCTACTGCGTCCACACAAAACATCAAGTGTTGGCCCAAGTTTAGCATAGTTCCTGAAATCCAGGTAGTTTCATCCTGTGGGCCAATTTTCAGAAATGCAGTCCTTGGAAATTTCTTTGTGTGTGATTCAGTTGGAAGTTTAGTGGTCTACCCTAGCCAAGTGTGCCTCCATTAGTCCATTCCCAGGAAATGATAGTGCCCCTTCTACATGTAGAAACATAATTCTATTCTCCTATCAACTTTCTGAGTAGCCTCTATATCAAGAGTATATATTGATCACGTGAATCTCCCTTGCTCAAGTAAATGTTAACTATGTCACCATCTGTAGAGAGCTGTGAAGTGCCATGCCTTTAAAAATGGCGCTGGCTTCCACCTCCCACCTGCCTGAGGGTGAGCACTCTCCAGATGGGTGTGGACTGACTTGGCTGACTACCAGGATTCAGGGGCATTACAATGTCCATTGCTTTACTGGAGACCAGACCACTACCCTTGCCTGTTGCCTTATTAAAACAAAAAGGGGGAACTGTAGAGAGCTGTGAAATGCCACGCCTTAAAGATGGCGCTGGCTTCCGCCTTCCACCTCCCTGAGGGTGAGCACTCTCTGGAGTAAACAAGCCCTTATTTGGTTAAGTCTGTTCAGCCTGTCTGCTTCCACGTTAGAGTAGCCTATCTGCAGGGTCCACATAGCTCACTGGGGTTGGTTAGCGCAAGGGGATTTAAGCCTGTGCAGGGGTCCCCCTGGGTCTCGCGGGTCAGAACACATTTCAAGGATCCTGATTAAAACTGCATGAAGATCTTCCCAGAGTCACGTCTTCCTTGCAGGTCAGGGTTAGACGCATACAACCATCAGTACAAAAGGGCAAATAGTTAAGTGCTTATGCCAGGGCTTGATTTCCAGAGCCTAGATAGAGATCCCATGGTTTTCATTTTCTCACTCTGTGTCCAACATCCTCCATACACAACAGGAAAAATTAATATTGCCTACCTCATAAGATCAGTAGGGAGGTCAATTTATTTGTATATATTAACTGTTTAGAATGCAGCCAGAATGCTTTTACTGGGAATACATCTCAGCTACTATTAATAGTGGGATAGAGAACACAGTATCTTTTTCTTCATCCATCATATCTCATCTCAGTTTTTCACCCTACAATTTTAGTTCATCTACTTGTAGTTCCAGATGCACTGTTGATCATTCTATTCTCTCTTTTTTAAATCAGTAGGTACTTAAATGTCTCTACAATGTATTACTTTAAAAAAAACAAAACTTTTTTATTGTTTCTTTGGATATTTCATATTATGTACCCCAATCCTGCTTTTTCCAGTCACTCCATACCTGCCTCTTATCCCCATATCATTCCTCACCCCCAAAAGGTTTAAAAACATTAATTAAAAACAAACAAATAAAAACCCTACTTCACTTCTTTATCTGTCCTGGTTTTCCAATGCCTCTTCATTCATATTAATAGCATTGAGAGCTGTGATATGCCACCCAGTATATCCATTTGTCCATTCAGCTTTACTTGCACATGATCATTGCAATGAGTTGTTGGTATGGGTAAGGCCCATGGGTTCTAATACACCATCAATACTGGTTTCTCAGGGAAACTTCTCTCAGATATCCTCCTTTTCCAGGAGTCATGGAGAAACTGTAGGTATAGTTTTACAGGACTAGTCCCTTTACAAACTCTGGTAGGTCAAACATGGTATGGATGTTTGGGTGGCCAACTCAGTGCCCTGGATATACATCTGGGTGGTAACTGATTTGGTCAGTTTGAGTCACTGGGACTCACACTCAGGTGATTAGAGCTCTTCTCTGCTCATGCCATAAGGGACAAATCTGCTACACCCATGGTGAGGAATGAGGCTATCTCTGTCCAGTGTGGGCTCAGCTCTGGTGAGATGTGGGTCCAGCTCTTCTGCTGCAGTGGCCAGCAAGGAACAGGGCCAGCTCTTCCAGGGCCAGACAAGGGAGCTGACAGCTCATCACTGCACTTGGATTTCAATACACATGTTTCCTATGGCCCCCTGTGGTAATATGGGCCATAGAGATCAACAAGGATCCCAGCTGCAACAAGACCATATGTTGTAGTGTTGTAATAAAAAAAAAAGCTCAAGAGAGAAAGACAACATGCAACAGAATTCAAGCAGAGGGGTTTTTGTTAAGAGAAAATAATCTTAAAAGGGGGAAAGGGAAGAAGGAGACTGGCCTCTGGGGACAGGATCAGCTGAAGAAAGGGAAAATAGCCAGAGAGAGAGAATAAGGAGAGAACAGAGAGAAGAATAGACAGAGAGGGAGAGAAAGAAGGAGGGGTAGATGAGAGAGAGAGAGAGAGAGAGAGAGAGAGAGAGAGAGAGAGAGACAGAGAGAGACAGAGAGAGACTGTGAGGTTGTCAGGGCCCTCTTAAAATTGAACATACTGAATAGGCACAGGTGTTTCTCATAATAGCTGCAGCTGTGGTGATATCCTCTCAGGGCCCCATGGACAGGTTGATACAAATGCCCAAATAATAACACCATATACCCAGATATGGCCCTCAGCAACAGCTGAGGTCCAGACATCACCATGGTCCTGGTGGCAGTGCAGGTTACTCAGATCAGTATGGCTCTGATGGTAGCATGTCCCTCAAACATCAACATGATCTTTGGTATATGACAACATCCCAGGTATCAGCATTGGCCTCCATGGTAATAGGAGCCAGCAACATCAACTAAATAGGACCATGGAACCAGACTTTTTTTTAATGAATGAATGCTTTATTTGTGTTATTCAAACTGCCTCCAACAGTCTTCCCATGTCCTTTGTCCTCTTTTTTACAATGGTTAGTTACTTTTCACAAAACTTAATTACTATCTCCACCAAGACATCTTCCATTCCATCTCCATTCCAAGACTGCACTCTGACATCATATTCTTTCTTATGGGTCTGTTCTTAACACTGGCTATTACAGGCTTCCTCATGGCCATCAGATACATCTTTCCTTTTCCTGGGCTCACTGATGGCTTTCATGTCCCTGGTTACCATGTAAGTTGTTGTGGATATGCAGCTGATTTCTGGATGATAGAAGCAGGCAGCAGAGTCACATTGCTTTTCCATTTTGATCTTATCAACTCTTATAGTCTACCTTCCATCAGGTGGGCTACACTGACAGTTAAATGTGTCCCCAGAGAGGCACAGAATTACAACATGAGATGATTGTGGATAAAGACCAACTACCTGTCAATGAGGAATAATAAGTGTTGAAACCACTTAAATTGGTGCATTAACATCTGTAATTACCATATAATTTTCTTATACACCTTTGGAATCTATGCAGATTATAAAAAATACGTGCGTTGTGACCATACTAAAATCATGATCTAAAACTCCTATTATCACATATGTGAATTCACAGCTGACCTGCTGAGATGATATTGAGTGTCAGAGATACTCTTTGCCTTATAGATGACTTTGTTCACAGAGAACTGCTCCAATTCAACCAATGATGACTTAGGATTTAGGGACACATTAATAAAACTTATGTAAACACTGTCTTTCTCAACCTCTGTGGATGTGTATCTACTGATCTAGAAGATTTTGCTGTTGTTGAAATGTGTTGTTGAAACCTGCCACTAACACTGATGACCTACTTCCTTGTCTTTCTCAGAAATACATAAACTACATTTAGATTCTATAATTTTTCTGAGAGAGATCAGAACTTTCAAAATCCTTGGAAGGATTTTCTCTGAAGGATCTTATACATAATTTATCTTTTTAAAATATTTTTTCACTTATGAACGTCTATCCTGATTTTATTTTTATTTACTTAATTTTTGAGTTTATAGGAGTCTTCCATTGAATAAATGCTTGGTACTTTGTGGGAAGGAAGAGTTGATTTTTGTTTTTGTTTTTTGGTTTGTTTTTTTTTTTTTCTTTTTCAAACAAGGAGATAGTTCATGATTTTATCACAAACAAAATACAAGTGACTTGTTATCTTCCAAGGAGAATTCTGCCATCCTCTGCTTGAACATTCCATATTAGTCTCCTTGGCAACGGGTAATCACTTGTTTCCCTTAAATAGATGAGATGCCAACAAATAGCAATAGTGGTTTGATACTTAAGCACAGAAAAGTGCTGTGATGACAGCATAATATATCTGAACACAAAAGTTAATAGCAACATTAATGACAACCTAGAATGAGCATGAGAGCCCACAAAGGCTGAGTTCCCTTTTTCCTTCCTCTTTGTGACCTCAGCTCCCCCTTCAGTTAATGTCCCTTGTCCACCCCATGCATATCTGAAACCCTTCCAAATGGAAACAAACCTATTCATAACTCCCTTTTATCCATAAGAAAGGATGTAAAATTTCTGTGGTATAAGGCAAATGATTTCATAATAAAGTGATTTTGAGTCTATCCATAATGAGAGAGATTTACAGTTTGAATTCAGTAAGTTTACTTAAATACACTGCATTAGAGAAAACTTTCCTTGATTTATTTTAGACAAGATCACTAGTTTACACTAGAATGTTCCTTGTGCTCTGTGATTAGATAACAGTTCTGTCATGGTAGGAGATCCTCAGTTCTCCCTAGTCTTATCTCAGTGGAGTCAGAGATAACTGAAGCAGACTAAAAGATACTATGGCCAAAGATGCAATAGACATAGGGTCCTTGATGGTCCAACTCTTCTTTGTACTGTAGCTTAGCACAGATTGTCATTGTTGTATGGTGGCCTCTGGAAACCACTGCTTTTATATTTATCATCAGAGAATCTCATTTCTAAGCAGTGTACTGGATTTACATAAAAAGGAGAAGTTAGGCATATAATCTACCACATCTCCTCTTCTTTTCTTCTCTGTCCTGCTTCCTACTCCTCCAAATGGTCCTTCTGGATTCTTCTCAATATAATTCCCCAAAACAAATATGCTTTCTCACTTTAACAGTTAGTAGGGCTATCCTAAAAGGTGTATCTCCTCTAAGATATCAAGAAGTCCAACATAAAGGGTAAGATTAAAGAATAAAGCAGGTTAGGCAAGTATAAACTCAAGTAAATATGTATATTAGGCAATATTAGAAATTGCTGCCATTATTTGCCAAGTCCTTCCAGTTTATCAGGAAGTGAACTCAATTTCATGTATTTTGCTTCCATTGAATCTTTGCAATATGCATATTACAATCTGAGTTTGCAGGCACTTAAGGTGTCCACTGATTTTAAAGACTTTTGTCTAAGGTTACATAACTAGAAATTATCAGAATCAATATAGAGATGAAAGGGTTATTGAAAGCCAGTGTATGATTTACTGCAAATTGCAGTCAACATTCTTTCAGAATCCTTGGAAGAAAAACTGGTTAGTCTCTGAATAGTTCCAGGTCTCCATGTTCCAAAGTATCTGCAATGTTACTAAAAATAAAAGGAAGAGTAATCAGTGTCTGTGTGATGCTTCCAATATACTGAATACATTCATAAGCAAAGAATATGAGCAATGGTTATAATCATAGGCTCTGGAATCTCATTCCCTAACTCTGAATCCTAGTTCCACAATTATGACACCTCAGTCTCAAGGATCTTGATATCACTGTTTTCTTATTTATGTAGTGAAGAATAATAGTATTCCATATCATATAGCATAATTGTGTAAACTAGAAGAAGCATCCCATACATGTTGTCTATACTGCTGATTGCTTTTATTGTTGTGTGTTAGTGATGTGCTAGGTTTACATTTATATTTTAAATAATTATCAGCAATGCTGCAAGGTACATAGTATTAGAGCATGATGGTTAATATTGATTATCAATATGACAAATCATTTAGGACACAAGTTTCTGGTCATGTCTGTGAGAGATTATCTTGATTTGGTTTGTTGAGGTAGGAAGACCCACATTTAAAATGAGAGCATCAGCTCCTGAGATTGGGTCCCTGACTGCACTAAATGAAGGATGTAAGCAGAATACACATGTTTGTCATCTTCTGCTTTCTGACCTTAGAGGCAAAAGATAAGTAATGTGGACATGAAAGTATGTGGGCTCATAAAATATTCCTAAGTGTTCTGAGCAAGTTGTTCCTGGGCTCTGTTTCTAGCTCAGGCATTGTGTTTCCAAAAATGACATCCAGGCAGATGTGCACGTCAACCCTTGTATAACATAAGTGGCTAATAAATATGCATCTATTTTTAGATTTATTATTGATAGTGTGTGTGTGTGTGTGTGTGTGTGTGTGTGTGTGTGTGTGTGTGTTAGAACAAACACACATACTCTAGAAGTGTGTGGACATGCCAGAACCCAACTTCTGAGAGGTGGTTGTCTCTTTCCACCTTTAGGTTTTCTCTTGTTTCAGCAGGTCAGTGAACTTCTACATATTTCTCTTATATCCTTTCTCCATTTGAACATAGGAATACTGGTATAATAAATGGATACTATCACCATCAGTCTTTTCTTAAACATGGATTCTGAAGATGAAACACTAGTCTTCAGATTATTGTGAGAGTCCCTGTACCTAGTATCACAATGGTCCCATGTGGTTCTATTTTAAATCAACTGTGCTCAGGGAACTTCAATCTCCTTATGTTAGTTACAATTCTTTTTAGCTTGCATACTTTACTGACTTTTATTTTGCTTTCTGTCAAGTGTTCCACTCTCTTTTTTTACCCATAATATTCAACAGGCATTTGTCACTAAAAGTGGTGTGTTTCTATTATAGGTTATATTTTCAAGTAATTTCAGGAAAATGTACAAAGCAAACATATGTGATTCAAAACAAAAAAAAAGAAACCTGTGTATGTATTTGAAGAAAGTGTGTCCTTAAGCAGAAGTAGACACTCACAGCTAAACACTGAGCCAAACTCCTGGAATCCAGCTGCAGAGAGGGAGGAGTGATAACAAAAAGGGCGAAGACCAGGCTGGAGAAACCCACAGAAACAGCTGACCTAAACAAGGGGGAGTTCATTGACTTCAGACTGATAGCTGGGAAACCACCATAGGACCAAATGAGACCCCTTGAAAGTGGGTTTCAGTTAGGAGGACTGGGCAAACTATGGGGCCTTTGGTAGTGGATTAGTATTTATTCCTATTGTACAAATGGACTTTGGGAGTTCATTCCACATAGAGTGATATTCTCTCAGCCTAGACACATGGGGGAGGGCATAGGCCCTGCTGCAAATGATATGACAGACTTTGAAAGTCCCCTGTGGAAGGCCTGGGAAATAGGAAGGGGATAATATTAGGAGGTGGTTGGTAGTGGTATGGGAGAGTAGAGGATGGAGAACTGGGATTGTCATGTAAAACAAGTTTGTTTCTAATTTAAATTTTTAAAAGGAGAAAAAGTAAATATATTCTCTGAGGGAAAAAAACCCAGAAATTGTGTTTTAAATCTAATTAATAGATATTCAATTTGAGATAAATATTTTTTCTAATGGAAAGTAGAATGATATCCAAGAGGTAAGGCATGCTGCTAAGAATATCTAAGGCAGTTGTCTCCAATGGTCCTGTTTTAAATCATTTGCCAGGAGAGGATAGAACATACATGCCCAAACTCTACTCTTCACTGTGCTCTTGATAGCACAGAGGTTCTGAATTGGGGAGCCCCCACTCACCCAAAAAAAGAAAAAAACACCAACACTATGCTCTGAGGCTGCTTTTCAGGGACCAGAAACTTTAAAGAGGTTGTGTGTTGGCTGCAAACTTGTAGCATAGCAACCTGCAGATGTTCAGTAAACAAATATGTTTCAAATAACTATATCCACCAAGGAGTGTTCAGGTTGTCTTTTGGTCTGAGTTGCCCTTGGTGTTCTGTTCTTCCAGTGTTGGATCTAAAAAGCACACATTTTTTTCTTCTTCTTTGTAAATTATCATAAGTGGAAAATGTTTTTTTTTCCAGAGGGGGTGGTGAAACATTGCTTTTCAGATTTCCCCAGAGCAATTAGGGAGACAGTGTCAGAAACAGAGTTTGATTTAAAAGGATGAATGTTTGTCAGACATCACTTCTGAATTCCCTGCTGGAAACCTGGATGGGCTAAGGAAATGTTTTGATTTCATTTCCAGCAAACTCAGAGCTGGAGGGCTCATAATGATCTTGCAGTTAAGTAGTAAAGAGGTATTGGTACATTAGAGCACTTTGGAAAATGTAGTATAATACATAATACGAAATGCATTTCACATACATAATTATGTCAAAAACATGTAGGAGAACCAATGACATAAGACTAGGTTCCAGGCAGTCTCTGGGAATACTGAATGTCTTTGTTTTGCCTCACTCTCAGCCCTGTCTTCTGTTACTCATGATGACATTGAACAAACATAAGAGCCTTTCCTGGACCAATGTCTCAATTAGCATAGCCAGTGCTTACCCTTCTGTGGATCAGAATTCCTAACCTTTTGTGAATCAGACTTTCATCCCTTCAAACGTTATGGTACCCCTTATTGGGTAGCTCAGAGAAATACTCATTCTACAGTGTTTTTCATGTGACAAGTCTTCTCCCAATCATTTCTCCCTTCCCGTTTGAGGCAGCCATCCTCTCACTGAAAGCCTTCATAGAATAACTTATATGACTTTTGTGCCATATCCACTTTCCTCATAAAGTATAAGCCTTTCAAGGATGTCACATTCTATGCTTTTTAAAAATTTTTCTGTGAACCTAGGAAAATGCTGTTTCCCATGTGTTAAAAAATCAGAACTGCTGGTAATAATTTGTTATTGCTACTGTCAAAGTTTACCAAATAATCACTAATTCCCACTAATTAAAGCTATGGTTAAATTTCTTAAAAGGACAGTGAATTTTGAGTCTAGAAGACTTTAAAATTACTGTCCTTTTTGCTTGCTACTTACTGTTGCCATGGTCATATGACAAAGACCATTGGCAATTTTATATAAGTTGATTGCATCTAAGATTGCTTCCAATGAATTTCATAAAAATCAAATAAAATTATAAATATAAAAGTTATAGTTAATTATAAGATATATAAAATGGTAGCTATTTCTAAACCTGACCAGGCACTTCTCAAAGTTTCAACATATATACTTATTCCTAAGTAGAAATGGTTAAAAAGCTCAGAACACACACATACAGATACATGCACATATATAGGGATTCCTTCGTTTTCATTTTATTAGATTTTTAATAATCATACAAACAGAAGGATGTCTTCTTGACATTTTTATTCATGTATCTCTCTGCACTTTGTTCTGTAGTGTACCCATCTCCCACTCTCATTAAACCTATTCATCCAAATAGTTGTTCCTCTGCCTTCACTAAATATAAATTATTATATAAAGTTTAATTTACTAACATGTATAAATCTAATGTATATACTATATCAGCATAATAGACTTTGGTTCCATTAATATTCCTGTAATTTTCTTCTTCAATGTATCTGAATAAAACTTTACAGTGTGTGTATACGCCAGATTTTCTCCATCCATTTATCTGTTGATGATCATCTAGACTGGTTCAAGATCTTGGTTATTTTGAATAGTGTATCAGTAAACATGAATTCTCACATTTTTGAATGTGTTAACACTGATTTTTTTGTGGTGCAACCCAAAAGTGATATGGTGAAGTCATACTATAGTTCTGATTTTAGCTTTATGAGGGGCCTCAACGCTAATTTAATTGTGGCTGTAGTAGTTTACATTCCCTCCAACAATCTGTAAGGGTAATTTCTGACATTTTAAAACCAATGGTCTCTATTACCTTTGGGAATAGACTTTGGGTCTCCCTGTACCTATTAGGGTGACAAGTGATTTTCTCCATATTTTTTGGTGTGTACCCTTTTTATTTCTCCTTACTTTCCATTTGACCCTTGATGTATTTTTTTAAATGACTGTCTTCTAATTATCTCTTTGGTACAGTCTACTTTTTTTCTCTTGAATTTCCCCAATGCTGGCATCAAAAAAGGCCACTGGTTATCCACAGTCTTGGCTAGATCATTTTCTCTTTAATACAAACTTTCAAAACAGTATTTGTGAGGCTTAATGATGTGTGATAGTTCAGAAGACCACAATACTAATAAATACATAAATGTTAAACAATGAAGTCAAGAAAGGAGCAAGAAATCCATGTTGGAAACCAGACTAGAGACCACCTGTGTAATATTCTCACAAAGAATGCTGCTACTTTTTCCCTTGTCCCAGAATAATGATTAGGACTGAATTCAAGGGGAATTCATCAGTTTATTTTTGAGAGGAAATTTAATCACTACATAATATTCAGATTCGGTACCATGTTTACATTGAAACTTAAGAACTAAAAGCAGAACAATAAGGATAAAACTATGAAGTTTAGCAAAAATGAACACATCAACCATTAAAAGTTTGGATACTACAGGTACAAATAAAGTAGCTCCAATTGTTGTTTGTTTGCTTTTGCTTGTTTGTTTTCCTGTCATTTAAAGTAGTTTTTCCATGAAATTTACTCTAATTACACTTTCCCTGTTCCTAAATTCTCCCAGCTACAGCCTGTTATCCTCCCATCTAGAGTCATATCCTTTCTGTCTCTCATTAGAAAACAAACAGGCATCTAAGGATTAATAATAAAGTAAAAATAAGATAAAAGAAAAATAAGCAAATTAGAATAGAACAAAACAAATAGAAGAGAAAAAGACAAAGTACTAGGAACACATAGAGATGCAGAGACACTTTGACACACACAGGAATCCAATAAAAACACAAATACAAAGGGCCCATAATGTATAAATTAATTAAAAGCCCTGACAAACATGAAACAAAGACCTTCAAAGTTGCCATTGAGTTCATTTTGTCTTGGCCATCTACTGCTGGGTACTACTGCTGGGTAACTATTTAAGAGTGCTTTGTTTCCCCAGTGAGACTTGAGACTCTTGGAGAGACTCAAGTGCAATCAATTGGAGATAACCTTAGGGTTAGAGATTGGGGCTTTGATTTGCATATCCCTAAACCAAAGAATGGATAAAGAATATGTGGTGCATTTGCACAATGGAATATTAGTCAGCTGCTAAAAAAAAAAAAAAGACATCATGAAATTTGCAGGCAAATGCCTGGATCTAGAAAAAAATCTACCTGATTTGGGGGAAAACTGGGACTGGAAGGGATGGGAACTGTATGGATCAGTCAGCAGAGAGTGGGATGAACAGAAGGAGAGAATATGAAATGGCTATGAGCTTAAGATGATGAAGGGTTTGAACATGAACTTCCCACCATCACTAATGTGCCTACACGGTGGTGGTGACTTTGAGACAGATAACACAAGTATTATGGGGACAGGTTTAGAAAATGGTATCTGTGACTCTGCTCTGAGAGATCTGATTCTGGATCTACCAAGTTGTGTACAAGTGCCTGCTGTCATGTTGCTTTGCCAGATGGACTGTTACCCCTAAAATGATCACCCAAAATAAATACTTTCTCCTTTTCATTGTTTCAGCCAACCTATCATTCTTGTGACCAGAAAAATTAGTACTATTAGTACCTAAAAAATATTGTGAAAACACAAGAACACTATGATGTAGGTATACCATTAGTTTTCCAATTAAACAGATGGAGTGGAGCATTAAATATTTATACAAATTATCCAAGCTAATAGACTCTAGAAGTAGCATAAAGTTTGGCTGAGTTCATCAGTATTGCAAGGATTTAAAGTTATCTCACTATAAAATAAGTGGTTGCAAGAGTAGGTAGTCTATGTTTAAAAAACTGTATACATCTAATTTTACATGTAGATGTGAAAAGGAAATGTTGTGTTAGTCTAAGGTGGCTGTGGTTTACACAGAAACCTACAGATACCCACTCAAGGAAACAATGATATTTTACTGTTATATCTACTGGTACCAAAGTTAAAAGTTTTCCCAACACAGTGGATAGCAGGCCAAAGAGGGGATAGCCAATTTAATTTGGCTTCATGATACTTTGTGTTTGATTTGTCGGTGAAATTGAATACAGAGATTATCCGGGCATGTAAACTCTTCAATGTACCTCTGTTACATAATCCTACCCTTTCTTTCTATGAGATCAGTTTCTCTATTTAGTCAAAGTGACATCAAACTTTCAATTCTCCTTTCTTAGGCTCTGAAGTGCAGGTATTAGAGATTTTTGTAAACCAAGTCATAAATTCAGCTATGTAATTTTATAAACTGATAAAAAACACTCATATTTTTATTTGTCTGCATAATACTTTTATCTATTCAATATTTATATAGGTCCTATTTTATAGGAACTTATAGAAACATTACTGAAAACAGCCATGGCAAGCAAATATGAGTGTGTGTGTGTGTGTGTGTGTGTGTGTGTGTGTGTGTGTGTGTGTGTGTTTGGGGATATTTCCCATAAACCTAAGAGGTAGCAGAATGCCCTGTCTATAATGTCTAGGTTCAGTGAAATGTTCTGTTGAATAATTCATATTTGACAGGGACTCACATTGTTTGTGTAATTGACAATCCTTCTAGCATCAATCTCATCATCTCATTAAAGCAACTGCAATACACTAGAGACTAAAGAGAGATAAAACTTCACACACAATAGATGCTGACAAGAACAGTGAAAATGTGGATAATAGATTTTTGGTTGTTCTGAAGATCTAAGTTCACTCTTCTCTGAATGAAAATACAAAAAATCAACTGAGTTGTATTGGACATACAATAAGTTCAGTCATCAGCATCATCTTCCTCATGCAATGGTTGTCACCATTTTTATTAAACTATATGGAAATTTGCACAATTTGGCTTCTACTGTAAATGAATTCTGTCTGTCTTTTCCTTAAGGAATTATGGAAATTTTATTATTACAGAGACTTGCCAGGCACTGAGACTGTGTATATAAATACAATCATCAACGTTTACTTCCTATTTATCTTGAGGAAATGGACCCACCTTTGTGATAGATTTTATTTAAGATTAGTCATGGGACATAGTAGTATATTGCTCCTGTCATTGGGAAGACAAAATAAAATATGCATTATACATAGATCTTACCAGTAAACATGTCTCAATTGCTGTCTTCTCACTCATCCTTTATAGTCTAGGGTATCTTTTAACTGTGTAATGATGAAGACCTCATGATTGGATGGATTGGGGAGTAAATGAATGAATAAATTATAAAATTGCTACATTTATTTTCAATTTATAATATCAAACACTTGTCTAGGAAAAACCTTCTGTTTCAGCTGAAATGGTATTCCCTTTTAATCATTTAATTTTGTTAAATATTGAACATTACACATACAAAAATAATATTTCAACCTGCTCATTTTATAAAGAAAGCAAGAATAAAAAAATATGGTGAGCATACCAAAACTGAAAATTTCTAACCTATATATGGAGTAGCATCCCTGAGTCCTCTGTGTAGCAGATGTATTGGTTTTCCAAAATTCTCAGGAGCTGAATGTATCCATTGTCATTTTGTCTAAACACAGTTACTTCCTTTACTACATCATTCATTGAATAGATAATAGTATATTGTCTTCTGAAGAATAAGTTAAAACTAGTCATTAGCTGGTTTCTCTCTGCATCCTTCATTTGATTCAGAGAAGTGTTGTCAGCCATACAGAAACTTTAGGATTTCCATTCCAGTATCTGATTATAAAGGCCAAGACCAGACCCTGAAGACCTAATATTGTGACATTGTTTCTAAATAGGGTCTTAGAAGATGTACTTAGATAAAATCAAGTCATACAGGAGGGGGATAATTGGGAAATCCATTATGGCTGGTAAATTTAAGAGGGTGAAATAGACAAGTGTATAGGAAGACATATCAAGACAATGACAAAGATTAGAACAGGTCATTATAACCCATGAAACACCAAAGATTTCAAGAAGTCAACAGAATCTGGAGGAGTTTCATGGAACAGTATCTCCTGGAAAACTCTAAAGCAGTGTTTCTCAACATGACTGTCATTATCCCTTTGGGGTTGCAAAGCAGTTATTAACATTAGGATTCATAACAGTAACAAAAATTATACTTATGAACTAGCAATGAAACAATTTTATGATTGTGGATCACCAAAACTTGAAGAGCTATATTAAAGGGTCATTGCAATAGGAAGGTTGAAAACTACTGCTCCAGAGAAAGACTCTTAAGATTTTGGACTTTGAATCTCTGTGAGAATAAATTCCTGTTGTTTCAAAGCACTCATTGTCATGGTTATTTCTCTCATGAGCTCAAAGGAAAGAGTAGAGTTGGCCCTCAGTGCCAGTGTCTTTCTATAAATGGTATTTTTCTTCATTTTGTAAATCTTTAGATCCTATTTCATACCAGTGTCCTTTTTAAGTGAGCTTTCTATTTTGTACACCTCTCACCCAGAAAAAAATCCAGAGAAGAATCCACAACACTAGACTATATTCTTTTTAACCCTGATATCCTTTTGCTTCCTTTAAGTTCTGCATCCAGGACTGAATAAACCAAGAGTTTATTGAGGATTTGTTGATGTATTTTTTTTCCTCCATGAGCCAGCCTGCCTGAACTGTCCTGACACTCTCCAAAATAATTTTAATTAATGAATAAAACATGATAAATGGATAATTAGCTTTTGAAGGTGAACTCTTTAACAGGAAGGTAATTCAGTAATGTTCTAATTGTTTCCCCAGCATCAGACCTTAGCTGACATTTGGTTTTAGCTTTAGCAAAACAATTTCCAGTCTATGTTTAGAAAGACGATGAGCAATTTCCAATGCCTTGGCCAGATATTGTTATAAAGCCTGAATTACACACTTTGAAAAATGTGAAGTTGCGTGTTATTCAAGATCCGGAATCTTATTTTTGGCAAGGAATTTTGACTTGGTATGCTCAATAGAAACTTATGGACAGTCCTGTAGTTTAAATTTCTTTTTTTTAAAAACCTATAAGAGATTTTGATACTGTGTATTTAGTATTTGTAAACTATGGATGTATAATAATGTGTGAATCAAGTTACTTTATTTGTATGTACAAGTAAAGTATATGTAGTCATGACAATGTGGACAATTCTAAGTGCTGATTTTCCTGAATGTGAGGAGCAGCCCTACAACACATTTGGATGCATTCTTTTTGAACTGACAACTGGCAGGTTTTAATTATTTGAGAGAGATTATCAAACTCCTTAAAAATCAAAATATATTCAGACAATCTATGTTCAGAAACATATCTGCAATTATCTTCAATTTGATTTAAAGAAAGGACAAGAGAAATAAGGACTCATTTTCTTAGGAAATATACTTGATCATTTTTCAAATAATCCAACTTTTACTTTCAGCAGAAGACAAATAGTCTTGATCAAAAACCTAGAGGACATACCAAAATAGTTTCCTTGGTTTTGATTTACAAGTGTATCACATGACTTCTGAATACTATGGTCTGAAGCTCTCCCTATTCCACTCACCATTGATCTGGCAGAGACCACACTCTGGTGAAAGAATCCTTTCCAGAAGTTAATGTTTCTAACATTTCCCCTTGTGGAGACTGCCTGTTACAGTTACGCAGTAACAGAAGAAACTTGAAGGCATGAAAGACAAGGGTATAGAGCGTTGGAAAAGTCTATAGGCCACTCATATGGCTGTAGACCAATGTCGAGGGGGCCTGGCCAGATGCAAGGGAAAGGACCTTTTTGCTGTGACTGCACGGCCAGAGTACGGATCTTGGCCAAGGGTGTCTGGATTAAACACTTAACAGACCACCACGAAAAGTGAAGAAGAAGCAGCTGCCTTTTATTGCAGAGAATAATGGGCTTATATATCCAAGCCAGAGGATGAGCTAAGCATAGGACGAAATCATGCACCACCCACACCTGGGGCCAGGGCACTGGCAGTACACACTGGAAAGTAACCTTACTTGATCAACCTTGAGAACACGGGAGTTCTACAGCTGGGTGGGGAGGGAGAGAGCCATTCCCAACAACTCTGCACTCAGCTTTCAGAAGTTGTGTCCATAGGGGACACCAGGTACTGCACCGGAAAGTATCCACCAGTGTGAGAAAACAGGTGTACTTACTCATAGATGTGAGAGTCTTCTGCACACCAAGACACGTGTGTGCGTAAGAGGTCAACTTCTGGTAACTGGTCCTTCCTTTGTACCAAATAAGGTCATCAGTCATGCGCAACAACCAATTTACCCACTAAGCTGCCTCACTGTAGAAGAGAAATCCTTTAGGAGTGGAATTGCCTGGTCCTGTAGTAGACTGATTCCCATTTTCCTGAAGAACCACTATAATGACCTTCAAAATGGCTGTACAAGTTTGTACTCCCACCAATGGAGGGGTGTTCCGCATTCTCCACATCCTCTCCAGCATAAGTTGTCATTGGTGTTTCTAATTTTAGCCATTCATACAGGAGTAAGATGGTATCACAGAGATGTTTTGATTTGCATTTCCCTGATGGCTAAGGGTGTTGAGCACTTTCTTAAGTGACTTTCAGCCATTTTGGATTCCTCTATTGAATTCTCTATTCATTTCTGAACCCTATTTTTAATAGGGTTACTTGGTGTTTTGTTGACTAGTTTCTTGAGTTCTTTGTATATTTTGGAGATCAGCCTTCTGTCAGATGTAGTATTGGTGAAGATTTTTTCCCAGTCTGTGGTCTTGTCAACTGTGTCCTTTGCCTTACAGAAGCTTCTAAGTTTGAGGAGGTCCCATTTATTAATTGTTGATCTCAGTGTCTATGTTACTGGAATTATGTTCAGTAAGCAGTCTCCTGTACCAATTTGTTCAAGGGTACCTCTCACTTTCTCTTCTAAGAGGTTCAGTGTAGCTGGATTTATGTTGAGGTCTTTGATCCATTTAGACTTGAGTTTTGTGTGTGGTGATAGACATGGGTCTATCTGCAGTCTTCTACACATCATCATCCAGTGTGCCAGCACCATTTGTTGAAGATTCTTTGCTCTTCCCATTATACACTTTTAGCTGTTTTGTCAAAAATCAGGTGTTTGTACATGTATGGATTAATATCAGGATTTTTGATCAATTCCATTGGTCTACTTGTCTATTTTTTGCCAATACCAGGCTATTTTCAGGACTATAGTTCTGTAGTAGAGCTTAAAGTTGGGGAAGGTGATGCCTCCTGAAGTCCCTTTATTATACAGGGTTGTTTTGGCTACCCTGGGTCTTTTTTTTCCATATACAATTGATTATTATCTTTTCAAGGTCAGTGAAGAATTGTGCTGGGATTTTAATGGGGATTGCAATGAACTGTATATTGCTTTTGGCAAGACTGCCATTTTTACTATGTTTACCAATCCAAGAGCATGACAGATTATTCCATTTTCTGTTATCTAGTTTCTTTCTTTAAAGACACAAATTTCTTGCTATATAGGTCTTTTATTTGTTTGGTTAGCATTACCCCAAGATATTTTATGTTGTTTGTGGCTACTGTAAAAGGTAATGTTTCTCTGATTTCTTTGTCAGTCCCTTTATCAACTGTATATAGTAGGGCTACTGATTTTTTTTAGTTAATCTTGTATCCTGTTAATTTGCTGAAGATGTTTATCAGCTGTAGGAATTCCCTATAGGGTTTTATTGGGTCACTTATGTAAACTATCATATGATGTGCAAATAGTGACAGTTTGACTTCTTCCTTTCCACTTAGTATCCCCTTGATCACTTTGTGCTGTTTTATTGCTTTAGCTAGAACTTCAAGAACAATATTGATGAGATATGGAGAGAGTCTGCAGCCTTGTCTTATTCATGATTTTAGAGGAATCACCTTAAGCTTCTCTCCATTTAGTTTGACGTTGGCTTTTGGTTTACTGTATATTGCTTTCAATATGTTTAGGTATGTTCCTGTTATCCCTGATCTCTCCAAGATCTTTATCATGAAAGGGTGTTGGATTTTGTCAAAGGCTTTTTCAGCATCTAGTGAGACGATCCTATGATTTTTCTTTTTCAGTTTGTTTATATGGTGGATCACATTGATATGTTTTCATATATTGAACCATCCCTGCATCCATGGGATGAAGTTCACTTGGTCATGATGGATGACTTCTCTGATGTGTTCTTGGATTCGATTTGCCAGTATTTTATTGAGTATTTTTGTATCAATGCTCATGAGGGATAATGGTCTGAAGTTCTCTTTCTTACTTATTTCTTTGTGTGGCTTGGGTACCAAGGTAACTGTAGCCTCGTAAAAAGAGATTAGTGAGCAAATTGGGAGTAGGGGGGTGCAGTGAGTGAAGATGGAGTTAGGAGAAAGAGAAGGGGAAAAGAGGACAACATATGGGGCAGGAAGACTGAATCAGGGGACAAAGAGACATGTACTTAGATATTCTCCTTGTCCACACCTGTGGCATAGACCACGCACATTGGGGATGGAGACAGGGCCTGATGTTACCTGGGACAACTAAGTCTGAGGAGGGGGCTTGGAGAGCTCTCTGAAGGCATCCTTGGGACCAGGAACCTGCTTGTGTTCATCTGTCAATGTTGTAAGTTATTTCTCCCTGAATAAACATCTATTCAGCCTATTTGTTTCTCCTGATCCTTATTAAACATCAATATCTGGTGTCAGAAGTGGGATACGAACCCACGCTTCCATTCAGAGGCCAAAACAGTTGGAACAAGCCAGCCTTGCAGACTTCAGGATTTCTTCAACTTCCTAGGATCCCCCATGATAGCACCCCCTACCATCAGGAAGGATTTTGGAAAGAATGACACCAAAATTCCCAATTATTGTTTATAAATGTTTATTTTTATTTATATAGGCTTGGTTATAAATAGTTAATGATCACAACCAATTTCTTTTTAAAGGTAAAAAGGGAATTATAGTATAGAAATGTATACTTTGTTTTGGAATGGATTTTCATTTATTGATATAATTTAATGTCAATTTTGTGATATGTATATTTCTCCTCTTGTTTAGGTATTGTGTTTATATAGCTCAGTTAGAAATGTAACGTATAATTTAGTGCAGATTATAGATAGTTACCCATGATAGTCAAAACGTAGCATTAAGTTAGAATTTCTAGATATACAGAGATGCATTTAAGATAAATAGACATTCTTCAAACATTTCAAAGACCTACAGAATATGGCATTTAAAATGGTTTAGGAGTTTTTTTGACAGTGAGGCACAATTGCTCCTGGCAACACCACTTCTGTTAGAAAGGAAAATGGACCTTGAAGAAATGTGTTATGGAGTTTTCTTCCATTATGGCAAGACTAGCCATTTGGACAAGATACTGCTCTTGTCTGGACTGTTTGACTTTATGGGGTATAAACTGGACATGCAGGACCCACAGGAAAGTGACTGTTGATTCAAGATAGACATTGCTACAGAGTTCCTGATTCATGAAAGAGTCTGCCAGACATTCTGCAGGACACAGAGAAAAGTGAATGACAAACTGCCAATACAGGCGGACAGTTTAAAGTTTCCTGCTTTGCTGAGGAGTCTGCCAGACACACTATGGCCTATAGGCTGAAGATGGAACATTACAGAAGAACTTCAGGTGACTGACCAGGTAGTGAGTTGTCTCTGTCATTTCTAGACTTTATGTATTATCCTTCTATGGTCTTTGAAGGAGTTGAAGACAGATAACTATGGTTATACTTTTGCTTAGTTAGGATTAAAGATAAGTTACATATGAGACTATAGATAGAATAATTTCTTTAAGTCTTACTAAATGTTAATGAACTAAATATTGTTAACTGTTATTCTTATTTGATAACTGTTGTGTGATATATTTTGCTATGTTAAGGTTAAAACCCTTCTTTTTATTTTAGACAGAATAGAGGAGATGGTGGGACATGTCATTCTGTAAATATGTTTCTCTTATTGGTTAATTAATAAAGCACTGTTGGCCAATAGGAAACCAAGATAGGCGGGAATAGGAGACAAGGAGGAGAGATGAAGTATTAAGGAGGAGATCCAAGATGGAGGATAGAAAGAAGAACGCCAGCCCCTCTCTCCAGTAAGATAAGACCACTTAGATTAATAGAAAAATGGGTTAATAAGATAGAGCTAGCCGATAAAAAACTAGTAACTGGCCAACAGCATTATACCAAATACAGAGTCTCTGTTATTTGGGGCTGGCATGGTTTGGGGACCAGAATGGCTGGCAAGAAAAACCTTACTCCTAACAGAGACAAAAGCAAAAAAAGAGATAACATAATAGAGGGAATCATTACAGGTTTGGAGAGAAAATTGACTCTAAAGAAATGTCCAGAGATCTACAAGGATGACCCCAACTAACAATCTGAGCAATAGTAGAAAGGTACCTTACATGCTCTTCCCTGATAATGAGATTGATAACTAACTTATATGCCATCATAGAGCCCTCATCTAGTAGCTGATGGAAACAGAAGCAGACATCCACAGCTAAACACTGAGGTGAATTCCTGGAATCCAGTTGCAGAGAGGGAGGAGTGATAAGAAAATGATCAAGACCAGGCTACAGAAACCCACAGAGACAGCTGATCTGAGCAAGGGGGAATTCATGGCCCCCCAGACTGATAGCTGGGAAACCAGCATTGGACCAACTTAGACACCCTTAACATGGGTCTCAGTTAAGGCAGTCTAAGAAACCTCTGAAAGTAGAACTAGGATGCATCCCTGGTGCACAAACTGACTCTGGAAGCACATTCCTCATGGAGGGATACTCCCTTAGCCTAGAGGCAGGAGGGAGGACCTAGACCCTTCTCCAAATAACTTGACAGATTTTGATGGTCCCTCTTGGAAGGCATCACCCTCCCTGTGGAGTGGGTGGGGAATGAGACAGGAAGGGGTTATGGGACATGGGAGGGAGAGGGAACTGGGATAGATTTTTAAAAAAATAATATATATATATATATGTATATATATGTGTGTGTGTGTGTGTGTGTGTGTGTGTGTGTGTGTTTGTCTGTGTGTGTGTGTCTGTGTGTGTATTCCTTTAATACCATGTTTTGGGATGAGATAAACTATTTTAGTCCTGTAGAAAAAAAGGGTCAGTGTCTCTAAGACTCACATATACATTGAGATTTGATTTCAGCAAATACCAACATAATGAAAGTTATACTGTTTTCTCATTAAAATGACATAAATGAACACACACACATATGCACACAAAATGATTGTTGTCTTTCTAACAAGGCAGAGAGAAGAGTCAATGAATTGAGTACTTGCCAGAGTTGAATAAAAAAAAAACTATTTTATTCCTTTCATTCATGCAACACACTTCTTCTGCAATATAGTCAGGAGACATATTTGTGAGTCACTAAGAGCCTTTACTCAGCCTGAGAATGATTGTGTTGTGTGGGTTTGCTGTGCTCTAATGTGAAGACATTCAAATGAGTTGTCTGAACCATGTACATGCCTGTAATTTTCTTATCCCAAAGAAACTTAAGGAAGATAAGTATTTCTCTAACTGGGTATTTTTACTGTGGATTATCTTTTGGAAACATGAAAATAAGGAACTATTTTTATTTTGTGGACTAAGAGAAGAATGAAGATTTGATTCCCCAGAACCATTGTTTGTACCCATGGGCAATGTGAATTATTGTCAGAAAGGAGGCAAAAACTGAGGATGTTTCTAGAGCTGCTCAAACAAGGGGGTATTTTGATAAAAAAAAATGATTGTTAGAATATTTTATGAAAAAGATGAAGTTCAGATAACCCCTTATAAAAATTTACATTCATTTCTTCAGGACTGTGGGCAAGATGAAATGCATTATGCTTTACATTTCTGTACATGAAATGGGCAACATCATTTCAGAATAACATTTGGGAGACTTACTACATGTCATATAGGAACAGTGATTGACATATGGGAAGGTGTCATTGTATGCCCTCACATAAAGAATAGCATGATACACAGTATGTTTATTTCCTGATTAGGTTACCATTGTTTAATGTAGTATTCTACCATCAACCATGAGGCAGTATTATGTGCCTATAATTAAGATAAGATGAATTTAATAACAACATAGATGATCATCATTTAATAATTAGAATATAATTTTTTAACAAAATCTCCTTTAATTGTACAAGTCCCTCGAGAAAATATAGAACCACTAAGAAAGGTTGCATAGCCTCTTTTGGCAGAAGAGCAGAGTCACTGATGGTGGGTACACAGACCAATAAAGTAATACAGGTTGGTACCCTGAGCACTTGGAACCTTACTACTCAAGTCACATTCTAAATATGCAGATGACCACATTTCAAGGAAGCTCAGCATCAGGGAAGGGAGTCCTTGATATGACCAAGGGATACATGAAAATCTCCCTCTGTGCAACTGGTGAGTATGGGGAAGTCTGTGTTGTTGAGGGATGCATGAGAATCTCTCTCTGTATCCAAGGACTGTGGGAAAGTCCATGTGACCGAGGGGTGCATTCGAATCTTCCTCTTCATAACTGGTGACTATGTGCAAGTCCCTGTCTTCTCTGTCTTTCTGTCTCTGACTCTGTCTCTGTCTTTGTGTCTCTCTGTCTCTCTCTCACACACACAAATGTTCTTCTTTGACAATACATACTATTTGCAAGAAGACATACTATATACAAGTTTTCATTTTGTTGCAATTTACTGAACTTAAGTGTTGCTCACAGGAATATGGATGGCTGTTTACTGGAGGATGGAAAACTTATCTGGAGCTAAACCACTGAAGAAAATGAATCCCTTTCAACTGGTTGCTATTGGTTACCAATGACTCCTTATAGAGGAGTAGGAGCTCACAAGAACTTCCTCTCTCCACAATTGAGTGTGAATAGACTAACACATCTTGTTAGTCTTATAAGGATAGCCACTGCTGTTGTGGTTCATGAGGGCAATTGTCGTTATTTTTCAGGAGACAGAATTCCATAGGAAATTTCCCTATCCTCTGACTATTGCACTTGCCCTTTCACACCTTCTGTGATTTCCTCTGGGCCATGGTGGCCTATTTAGGACTGAGTATTCACTAAGTCAATGTCTTTGATCCTCACTTTTGTTTGTGTGGTCACTTGTAATACATCCAAAATAACCAGAGCTACCACATGTTTCCCTAGTCTCTGTGATGCTCATATCCTTGTGAGGCTAGCACTCACACTGAGGACTGTGAGTCTGGTAGACAAATGCTCCACCAGTGAGCTACATCTTCAGTCAATATTTGAAGTCAATATTTGAAGTATTATATTAAACTGAATCAGGCAAAACCTTGCTAAAGAACTAGTAATGGACAGAGCCCTAAGTATATTATTTTTAATTTTTTCAGATTATTTATTTATTTACTCATTTATTTATTTGCTTATCTGTGGGAAACTTATGCATGTGCATGTGAGGACAGAAGACATATTTTTGAAGGGTTGTTATCTCTTTCAAATTTTATGTGGGTTCTGGGGTTTGAACTCAAGTCTTCAGAATTGTGTTGCAATGATGTTACCTGTTTTATCTGTTAAGCCCTGACTATATTTTCTAACATATGGGAACATAAGGGACAAAGATAAACCCACATAAATATTTTCCCCAGTTTGTTTTTTTTAAGAATTGCAGACATGTAAACCACAGCCCTTTTTTTCATTTCTAAATTATTGAGTTTTAGAATGGTAATTTAATGTCAAAGTTTATAAGAAGCAACTTGTTTATTAAAGAAAAGGCTATTGTCTTTATTTTGTTCTCATTAAATGCATACATATTAAGCTATGTTTAAATCTGCTACCTAAAGTCCCAAATGTGTCATGTCAGTAAATAGGTGTACTTGGCAATTTATCCTTTTATTCTATGTCTTCTGCAACTCTTTTGTTAAGAATAAGCATTTTAGGGGATGGGAAGCTGACCCAATGATTAAAAACAACTTTGTTCTTGAGGAGGAACTAGGTTCATTTTCCTGCAGTCAGATGATTGCTCATATCCATTCTTAATTCTAGTTCTGGTGAATAAAGTAACTTTTTCTGACATCTAAGGGCAACACACACATACACACACACACAATGTACATACATACATATACAGGTAAAGCACACATATAAAATAAACTAAACAAACCTTGAAATTTTTAAATAAAAATAGCCAAGCATGTAGTTTTGTGAGAACTGACCATTTTGTAATAAGTTGGGCAATACATTCCCTCTATACCAGGCATGATGACATATGTCCATAATTCCAGAACCCACTTGAGGAACTGAGCCAAAAAAATTTCTGAATGGATTTCTACGTCACAACCATTGAAATTGATATTACCTTGGTCCTTACCAAATGTTCTCTCTTGATAAATTTCTTTTATCCATGTTATGTGCCCTGCTTGGTATTGAGATTAGAATAGGGCTCAATTTCATAGTTCAATATTCAGATTTGAGGAAAGGACGTAGTGAAAGTACAGAACACCAACTGCTAGCACAAAATTTAATAATCTCAATAACTCTGCTTCTTCCCCATTTCTGGTAACCTGAACTCAAATCCACAGTAGATTCATTTCGATTCCAGAAAGGCTTTGCTGCAGTGTGTGCTTTTCCTAATCAGAACACCCTGTACTATAATTATACAATGATAGAGTTTTCAGTTGGGTTAGCATGATGCAATAGAACCCACAATATGCTTGCTTAATACAATTTCAAACTTCATGAAAGCTTCAAAACTCTGTACTGTTTCTCAGTCAGCTGAGGTAGTCCATGCCAGTAATCATAATACTTTGGAGATAGACACAGAGGGGTTGAGGCACGTTCAAGGCCAGCCTGGGCTAACTAGTAAGCATCAAGTCATTCAGATTGCAAAGTACAATGACCTTGGTACACTGCATAGTTTCCTTACATTAGAGACAGTTTTCAACCCTCCAGCAAATCAAAGCTATTATGGATCTCATACAAAATTAGACCTTTTGTTCTTTATTTTAATTTTATGTATATGAGTGATTGCCTAAACATATATACACGTTCCACATGCATCCAGTGCCCACAGAGGCCAGATGAGGACATTGGGTCCCTTGGAACTGGAGCTACAGATGATTATGAGCCCCAGTGTACATACATGCTGAGAACTGAACTCGATCATGTGAAAGACCAGCAAGTGCTTTTAACTGTTGAGCCATCTTTCCAGTCCCTTAACCCAAAGCCAATCTAATCTTTTAAAATAGAATGATGCAGAACTTTAAAAGAAATGACAGTTATGAAAAGCATTCAGAGGCCAATTTTAAAAAATTAAGTGTACACATATGGGCACAGTTAGAGCTGGTCACTATACAGTTACTTATGTTTTAATATATCTTCACTCATTGAGCCAGCCCAATCCAAGACTTTCTCAGGGCCATGATGAAGGAATAAAGGGAACTTTAGCTCTGTGTCCTTTTCCAAGAGCAGATTTATCAAGGTGTTCTAGGGCAGGATCCAGTGGCACAGAGAAGTCAAGTTTGTGACTTCTGGAGACCCAACTCTTTCCTTTGGACTGTGGTTATCAATCCTAAGGCAGTTGTACCTGAGGTATCCTGTGTTCTCTTTGCCAATGCTAACATAGTCTGATTTAGCTCTCTATTGATCATGGCCATTTTCTTTTTTTTTCTCCTTTTTAAATTTAAATTAGAAAAACTTCTTATTAAAATATCAACCCCAGTTCCCTCTTCCATTCTCCCATGCCCCCCACTGACTTCTCCCTCCCCTATCCCAGCCCTTATCCACTCCCCAGAGAGAGTGAGGCCTTCCATGGGGGATTATCAAAGTCTGTCACATCATTAGTGGCAAGGATTAGGGCCTCCTGCAGGTATTTAGGCTGAGAGAATAGCCCTCCATAGAGGAATGGGCTCCTAAGGTCCATAGACTGCCCAGGCTTCCTAACTGTCACCCAAATTCAGGAGACCTGGTTGGGTCCAATGTTGTTCCCCAGCTATCTGGCTAAGTTCCATGAGCTCCCACTTTGCTCAGTTCAGCTGTTTCTGTGGGTTTACCTCAAATGGTCTTGGCCTCTTTGCTCATCACTCCTCCCTCTGTACAACTGGAATCCAACAGTTCAGCTCAGTACTTAGCTGTGAATCTCTGCTTCTTCTTCCATCAAGTACTGGATGAAGGCTCTAGAATGGCATTTAAGGTAGTCATTTTCATTATAGGGAAGGGTATTTAAAGTAGCCCCTCCATTATTGCTTAGATTCTTAGTTGGAGTCATTCTTATACATTTCTGAGCATTTCCCTAGTGCCTCTTTTCTCTTTAAGCTTATAATGGTTCCCTCTATTAAGATATCTCTTTTCTTGCTCTCCTCTATTCATCCCCTGACTCAGTCTTCCTGATCCCTCATGTTCTCCTCTCCCCTCCTCTTCTCCCCTCCTCTTTTTCCTACACCCCCCCCTGCTGTGCTTCCAACTTGTTCAAGTGCTCTTGTTGCTTTCCCCTTTTCCAGGGGACTACACATGTCTCCCTTAGGGTCCTCCTTGTTTCTTAGCTTCTCCGGAGGTGTAAATTGTCACCTGGTAATCCTTTGCTCTATGTCTAATATCCATATGTGAGTGAGTACATACCATGTTTGTCTTTCTGTGACCGGTTTACGTCACTTGGGATGGTTTCATCTAGCTCCATCCATTTGCCGGCAAATTTCAAGATTCCATTGTTTCCCCAATCCATACTGAGTAGTACTCCATTTTGTAAATGAACCACATTTTCTCTATGCATTCTTCAGTTGAGGGGCATCTAGGTTGCTTCCAGGTTCTGGCTATTACAAACAAAGCTGCTATGAACATAGTCTAACAGATGTCATTGTTGTATAAATGTGCATCCTTTGGGTATATACCTATGAGTGAAATTGCTAGATCTTGGAGTAGACTGATTACCATTTTCTGGAGAATGCACCATACTGATTTCCAAAGTCACTATACAAGTTTGCACTCCCGCCGGTAATGGAGGAATGTTCCCCTTTCTCCAGCATAAACCACCATTAGTGTTTTTGATTTTAGCCATTTTAACAGGTGTGAGATGGTATCTAAGAGTTGTTTTGATTTGCATTTCCCTGATGACTAAGGATATTGAGCAGTTTCTTAACTGGATCTTGGCCATTTTCAACCTACACGTTTATATGATGCTGAACTTCTTAATAAACTTGTTTGGTATAAGTCAATAATTTATGCAAAATCTTCTGGTCACAGCTATTGCTTTTGTCTTCTTCATTTATTGTCGTCTTTATTTTTCATTTCTAGTCTTCCCATTTGACACCTAGCTGTTTGGGACTCTTATTCCGGTAGATTTGTGTCAGCTCAGAATCACTTTAGTTTAACTGTTGACAAACTGCCTTTAGAGATGATGTGTCATTCATTGAAAGAATTTGCCCTGTTGTATACAGCATTAGTAAATATGAGAGGTCATTAAGACTCAATTTGATCAAACTAACAATGATCAGATTAAATCAATTTCAATATATTTGGCAGTTTGTAGAGTCAAGCTGGACATTAGGAAGGATGAATTTCCATGATATATAAAAGGAGGAAGAAAATCACCCTATTAAAGGTATTTCTTAGTCCTTCCAAAAGTAAACATCACTAAACACTCCTCTTCTACCCTAAAGTCATTCCTTAAAGTCATGACCCACATAAGACTTCTGTAGTACACAGGAGCTTTTCATCTTAATGAACGTGACCTACATCATCATGTGTTATTCTGGTAAGCTATTAATCTACTCCTGGAAGTAACAATTTTGACGGCCACATGGGGAAAACACATCAGCAAATCTGTCTTTCACTGTAAGCTGCAATGTCATTCTCAGACCTAGTAAGTGGGCAATGGAGACCTGCCACATAAATGATCCATTTCACCCCTACATAGATGCCTTTCTGTTTACTGATTGATACAGAACAAAGACAAGAAGAGATGCTTTGGAAATAAATATCCCCCATTTATCATTTGCACCAGCAATTGCCAGACAGGATGTTTACTGTCAGGACTCAGTTTAGGCATTACGGAAAGAAATAGCTAGTATTTTTATCTGTAAAAGAAATGTCTAGGCAAGGTAATCCCTGGCTAAAAGTGAATACCGAAACTAAATTAGTTAAGCCTTAAGTGGTGGAATGAGGTTCATAAATACCGATTCTGTTGTATACTTGTTAATACAGCGAAGAGAGAGACAGCATATAATATATGCCCTGGAGCTCAGAGACAAAATCTACAATAAAGTTTGGCCTGTGTGTGTGTGTGTGTGTGTGTGTGTGTGTGTGTGTGTGTGTGTGTGTGTGTGTGTGTGTGTGTGTGTGTGTGTGTGTGCACGCGCGTGTGTGTAGGAACAACTTGAAGGACTTGGTTTTCTCTTTCCATCATTTGGGTCCCAATAAATT
Source organism: Cricetiscus sungorus (assembly GCA_030556225.1). NCBI lineage: Eukaryota > Metazoa > Chordata > Mammalia > Rodentia > Cricetidae > Cricetiscus > Cricetiscus sungorus. The sequence goes on along the minus strand of JANBXA010000366.1, from coordinate 5,002,880 downwards.
TCTTGATGGCAAACACTATTACTTTCTAAGCTACTCTGCTAGTCTCCATCATGGCCTAAATTTAAATTTTAAGAAGATTTATTTGTATATTTTACAAATTTGAATATTTTGCCTACTTACACCATGAGCAAGCCTGGTACTGGAGGCTAGAAGAGATTGTCAGATACCCTGCAACTGGAGTTATGGATGATTATGTGCCATTGTGTGGATGCTGGGCATTGGTTGCAGGTCAAGAGCAATGGTTACTCCGATGTATTTAGCCACCTCTCCAGCCTCTTAAGTTTTATGTTTTGAGGTGGCACTACCTAAGCTGCTAAGGCTGGCTTTAGGTTTACAGTTTTCCATCCTCAGCCTTCTGAGTGTCTGAGACTGCAGGCCTATACTACCAACTGAACTGATTCTAACTCCCTTTAAGCTCAGTCTGCCATGCTTATGCCTTATATAAAAATAATTATTAATAAGTGTCATCCACACTTCCATACAGAAACATAAATCTGTACATCAATGTATATATAGAAGCCTTTAGATTTCATTACACTTTCCACTTGTGATCTGACCTTGGTATGGTTTCTGTTTGATTTTTTTTTTCTTTGAAAATAGTACCACATGCAGCCCCTCTAACTTAATATTTACATCTTGAATTTCTGGTTCTTTGGCCTCTGCTTCTCAAGGGCTGGTATGATAGGCATGTGCCATCATGCCCAGTTTTGTGCAGTGCTAGAAATTAAATCCAGGGATTTATGCATGTTGGGTGTGGTCCATGCAGGTGTACCAGCTGAGCTGTATCCCCAGTCCTCAGGATCTGGCTTCTTCAGAACTGTGGAAACATGAGTGGACACAGACATGGTACTCCAACCTGAGCTGCAAGCAGAGCAAACTGCTGAACCTCATTAGATCATTGGCTTACACATGTATACAGACATACTCACAGTCATTTGCAGACATATACAGACATACTCACAGTGACATCCACCTTATCTTCTTAGAGAGCTATTTTTGTTATTTTTAATCATGTATCTGTGTGGAGTGTGTGTATAGGAGTATAGATACTCCTATAGGCCTGAAGCATTAGATCCCCTGGAGCTGGATTTACATACAATTGTGAGCCCCACTGTGTGGATACTGTGACATGAACACAGAGCTATCTCTATCTCTCCATCCCTCCCATGCCTTTTCTTAAAAATGGCATGCCTTTAAAATTCTTAAAATGTTTGTTTTATTACTTCTTTTTCTCCTCAATTCTAAATAAATATTATATTATCTTCACTAATTTTTGCCTTGCTGACAAAATTATGCCTCCAGTCACCCAGCCACATCTTGTAACGGTAAGAGGTTCCAACGGCACAGAAAGATAGCAGTTATTTTGGTGAGGCAGTGGCTAGAGAATTTGCCAAAAGCCACTTTGTTTACTTATGGGATGGAAACAATTGTTCTTCATTCCATCACCTGTCCTTGCAGATGAAAACACAGTAATACCCCAATTCTCTGAATTCTTTGAATGTGCAGCACAAATGCTTTCTGCGGGCTCTTTGGCTCTTTCAGTATATTTATATTGTTTCCAACAAAATGTAAAGCACTTACCCTGTCATACCAGCCTTGGGTATGATACACAGAGAAAGGTATAACCCTGAAGTCAGACCACCTTTGGGGACTTTCATAGTACTGCTGCTGAAGTATCTGGACTGTCAATCTTTTTTCCTGAGGAAAACTCCCGAGGGGAAAAGACTATTGTTTTGTAGCAGTCTGTACCATGATAGACGCTGATTGAGTGAAGATAAATAGGGCAAGAGGAAGAAATCACAGAGAAGCCACTGGAAGTTCAATGGTTAGGCTTCATCCTTTATTAGGTAGTGAATAAAAGACAACTGATGCTTAAAACTCCCATTTAAGAGATCATTTAAACAAAAGAGGTTCAGTCTCAAAGTGAGGCAGACGGGGTCCAGGTTTTCTGAGTGTTCTCATATGGCTGATGAAGAAAATATGGCTGATTTGTTTGTTCCAAGCAAACCATTAAAGTTATTAATGCCTTGTGACCGAGGACTCCATGTGACCCATGGGCCCTGACTTCTTGCAGACTGGTTCCTTTGCTTTGGTGAAAATGGGAGGAACAACAGAAACACATTATAATTAAATTGCATTGGTAGTAAGCACAAGTGGCCCTGTCAGGTGGAAAGACTGAGATGCAGTGAACAAAGTGAACAATCAAAGAGAAAAATTAAAATGCAACACAACTTGAAGCTGCTGGTCACATGGTAACAAACTTCGGGTAACTAAGTCCACCTAGCTGAACTAGCCCCATCTGCAGGCAACCAACAAATAAGTAAAGGAAATACTTTGCTAAAACCAGAAGGTGGTGCTTAGAAAGACTGTCACTGAGAAATCACCACGTTCAATGGCAGATATGTCTAAAAGATCTTTGTACCAAAGGCTGATGGAATGATTCTACTTGCTTCTCACTTTCCTTCTACTCCTCATGTTTTCCTTTACAATCTTTCTTCTTCTTTCCTCTTTCTTTGAAAATGTTGTTTTGGTTGTTTGTTAAGTAACAGGTATACATAGCCGGCTGCTTCAAAGATACACTTATATGACAAATTCTACAGCTAGACACTGGGAAAGTCCTCTAAAGACCACATTTAACAGTCAGCACCTTGCACACTATGCATATTCTTTAGATATAAATGACAAGTGCTAACACCTCTCTCTCCGGGGACTCCTTAATTCTCTGTTCCCCTCTGAAGGTCACTACAATTGAGATAAAAGAAGTTCCAGGAAGGCCACACTCAGTCCATCCTTATAGTTTTAAATAGTCTTTATAAAACATTTTCAAAAATATTTTTTTTTAATTTTTAATCCTAAGTCACAGAAGGCTGATGTGTACATGTTTTGTCTTGTTCTCTTGTCAAAGGTCATCAGTTTTGGATGCAATAATCTGTCTGCATCCAGCCCCATCCTATCCATAGGGGCAAGCTAGCTTTCAATGGGGAAAAAGCATACTGCCTTTATCACAAATTAAAGGCACAGCTATTTCATGCCATTTGTTACCAATTTAATGATAACATGTAACACTGAATGGTTATAGAATTATCTCATATAGATCTTGTTTTATAAGTTATTTTCTTAATCTTTCTAATATATATACAATATACATACATTCATATATATACATATATATACATACATATATATATATATATATTCCCCTGATAAATCTTTTTTTTTAAGATAAAACATCAATTACTTTCAGTTCTGTAGTAAATAATCAAAGGCAGTTCTTATCTCATATCTCACATTTGTCACTAGAGAAATGATGGTCTAGGGGACCTACTAATATACTTTGTTGATGTCCTATCATTGGTGTGCAATGAACTCAGATTAATTTTTCTTGACAGCACTAACATTTAAAAGTATATTAGAGGTTTATGTCACGTCAGTTGGATAAAGACAACAACACAGCCGTAGCTCATGCTTATGTCTGTCTTCATACATTCCTATTTAAAGCAAAACCTTTTGTTATGCTGCTATGGGAATGACATAAAGGGTTATTGAAGATGACTAGTTATCTCTGTTTTTGTAGACCTATGCTCATGTTAATATCATCCTTTGAGATCATGGTGATTCCTCAGGTTTAGAATAAAACACTTACACTGATTTCTTACTACTTGCCCATGTCACACGGGTTCATCAGTTTTCAAATACATTGCCATTCCGAACACTTCACTTTCTCCAGCAATGCCTGGTCCAAGTGGGAAATTAGTATTTGATGAAGTGTCCTTCTTGGTACCTCTCCAACCATAAGCATACAGGAAGGGGGTGCTAGCCATGTAGGCTTCCAGGATACCATCTGCTGCTTTTTTGTTTGTTTGTTTGTTTACTGATTATAAGTATGAAATAGCTGTTCATTCTACCTTTTGCAATTCTTTAAAACCTAATGGCAAAGATTGAGACACAGCACTATTGTTTGACATGACATCTACTGTATCTACTTTTGTTTGGATACATACCCAGTAACTGCTGTCATAGCCAGAGGACCAGCAAGGGCATTACTATTCACAGTGTTGCTTTTGTTTTTGTTGCTTTTTTCTTTTATATATATATTATTATTATTATTATAATCTACAGAGTAAATTATTATATATACATTGAAACCGGTTAATGCCCTTAGACAATGTATAATTGTTTTAGAAAGCAGGAAAGACAATGCAGGGGAAACAGGTGCCCAAAAAAGCACAAAGTCACAAAGACTCCTGAAGTTCTAGATACCACTATGAGTCAGTGCTGGAGATAACTTCTAAAACAATCAGTGTTCAAGAAGAATGCTTTAATTTGGAGAAAATGTCACGCCTTCCCTCCCCTCCCCCAGCCCCACTTACACTTTTTTTTTTTTTTTTTTAATAATCTTTTCATTTTACTATCAAAAGTCCTGGCTCTTCAGATACACTTTAAACTATAAATAAACACTGCATAGTTCTCTTTTGTTTGATTTTAGTTTCATTTTGTCGTCTTAAAAATTATTGCAGTACACCTCCTGTTCGGAGTTCAGTAAGGAGCAAAGAGCACAGGAGTGTGGGTGGTCCGAATGGGTCCAGGAGCTGGCCTCAGGAGGGCTGGAGGAAGTGCAGAGGTCTGGAAGAGGGTGGCTGCTGGAGCAGTTCGAAGACTGAAGGGGGAATTCACTGCCACAGCAGCTGCAGCTGCTGCAGCTGCCAGTGGATTTGGAAGAATTCTGGGAGCCAGTGGCTTTGAAGGCTCTTTTGAAAATACTAATTTTACCTGCAAAGAAAAGAAGTTAAAAAGGATCAAGAACAAAAGTGTTAGAGTTTGGAGTTGAAATCCAAAATGGTAGGCCATAGTAGTGAAGAGCTACTAAGTGTCAGTGAAAGGACAAACTAAAATGGAAAGTGTAGAATTGGGTTCTTTGAAAAGGTAGAGGATAAGCCCACCAAGCATGCTTAAGCATCCTTCAAAGACGAACTCAACTTTTTTTTTTTTTTTTTTTTTTTGCATTTTAGTGGAAATTTATACCTCCACAGGAGGCTGCTCACTTGAGGAAAAGCACAGAAGGCTGCGCTAATCTTTACACACTCAGCAAATGGCATGCACCAAATACTTGTTTTAAAAATGACATTACTTACACTACCATGCTTTCTACTCTAGAAAGCATATTTGATGTATTTTGAGAGGGCACTTTCTAGGACCTGTTTTTCCTAGTACCTAAATGTCCTTCCATGTATCATTACATAAAATCTAAACTATACCTTTGAGGTACTATCTTTAAAATAACAAATTTTGGAGGGTATACAATTACAAACATGCCCAGACTAAATTTAACAAATACTTTAACACAGCAATTTAAGGACTCGACTATCACTGACACCCTTTCTGAACGTGTGCAATAATAACAAGACCACATTCTAAGTGGTCGCTCACTAGGCTCAAAAGCCTGGCTTTTCTCCAGGCCTGTGCTCAGGGACAAATCTCTGCTTAAATAGACCAGCTGAGGGGAAAATGTGGCAAACACAAGTCATGTGACTCAGTGTTCCATTGGTGAAGGGCAGGCCAGACCCGAAATACACCTGTTACTAGTTTCTTCATTAGAGTACCTCTATTCCACTTTGTAACTGACAGCCTCTACCCCAAATACCTCTAAAGCAGACCATGGGGCATAAACAGCATCATATTCTCTTTGAGAAAGGAAAAATATCACTCACCCCCAGTGGATTTGCTGCTGCCTTCTGCAGTTTGTTGTAGGGACTGTATTTTGGTTTGGGGGGCTTCCCAGCAGCTCTGTCTTTGTGCCTTCTACTGCTAATGTGCTATTGAAAGCAATCAAAATGACAGCTTTAAAAACACATATTTGAAACACTTCCGTAAATATTGTTTTTACCTGGAGAAAGACAATGCTGATTCCATGCATGTTTCACAAAGACAAAAGGAAAGAACAGAGTACAATCCTGCCTTTGGATCCAGAAGCCTGTCACACTGCTCATTTTAATGTATTTTTAATATATAGAACAAGTTTATTTTTTGCTCTGCTTTTGCCTTATCATAGTACACTTCTCCAAAAAGTATTTACAAAGGAAAGGATGTCTGAAGGAATTTTATGTGCAAATAAACAAACATGCCCAGACAGGCATGAATGAATTTCCATACTAATATTTATCCTCATATTTGAGCAGCCAAATACCAACCCGTTAAAGTCTAAAAATAAATAACTAAGGTGCGAAATGCCACCCATCCACAAAATACAACACAATATGAGGGCTGAACCTTCAGCTGTAAATGCACCATTGCTTTCTTTAGAAGGCCATTTGGAGCACAAATGAGTGTCCATTGTTAGTCATTGCCTCAGCAGGTGGCTGTAGGAATTAGAAATACAGTACAACAAATAAAATGAAAGGACATGAAATAAAGAAACAGCATAGTATGAAATTGTAGCCTAAAAATGTCTAAATAGGTAAAGTCAGAACATTGTATATTGGTCTTTAAAGAAAACTAACAGTTTTGAGTGGAAAGGTCAGTAGAGAAACGTTCTGATATCCCTTCTCTTTCCAAAGTGCTTATACAAGGAACAGACAAATTCATTGCCAACAATTTCCAACATGTTTTATTTATTAACCACTGCATCTTAGTATTCCCCCCAACAACTAAAATAAACATAAGTTAAAATAAAAACAGCGAATAAAAGACGAATGAGGGAGTGAGTAGATGGATGGATGTACTAATGAGTGGATGAAGAGGTAGTTAGTTGGATGCCCTGGTGAATGAATGTATGGATGGATGAGTGAAAGGATAGGTAGATGACTTGGTGGAAAAATGAACTGATTGATGAATGGATGAGTGGTTCCTTAGATGAATGGGCAGATTGATGAGTGGTTATATGGATGATTTTGTGCATAAGGTGGATGGGTAGATGAATGAATTATGGATGTGTGAGTAGATGGATGGGAAGGTGGATGAATGGAAAAGAAAGACATGAGAAGAACAGGAACATACATAGACTTCTCTCAGGTGGCCCTTTTGGCTTTCAGTTTTATGGTACCTGTTTGAGTTGTGTTTCTGAGTTGACATGCACATCACATATTTCACAGTGAAATGTTTTGTTTTGGAGGCCTGTGTTTCCCTTATTAACAGGTCCTTTGCCCTTCATTCCTGCCCGAGGAAAGGCCTTGATAGTCCCACTTCCATTGCGAGCTTCTAGCATTGTTTTGTGCTTAGTACCTACCAGGGATATTTAGAAGAAAAAAAAAAGAGAAAAAATAAAAAGAAGAGAAAAATAATATATTAATTATAGCCTTCAAATGGGACATCAACCTGAGGTAATTCTGAAATACATCCAGGACATGAGATTGTAAAAAGGATCTTTTGTTTCATAAGACAATATTAAATTATTAGCTTTTTTAAATTATAAACTTTTTAAATTTGTTATCACATAAAGCACTATATGTAAGTAGTTTAATTCAATGACAGGTCTGGGGCAGAATTCAATGGGTGTGATTTTATGTCATTCATTCTTGGTACTAATATGACATAAATGATAGCTGATAAGGAGTGACCTGTTTGCTGATGGTATGGCAAGTTCACATAAAAAGATCCTTTCCTATTATGTAAGCTGCTCAATTTGATGATCACTGCTTCTAATGAGCAGCTATCAAAGCACTCTTGTACCATGGAAGAGAATAGGCACCTGCAGGAAGAGGGAATGCAAAGATGCTTGAGCCACAGAGTGGGCTCATAGTGGTGCTGGAATGTCTCATTGCTTGTTTGTGGTGTTCATCCTTGCAGTTCAGGGTATGCAAATATTTCCCATGTCTTTGGAAAATGCAAGAGAGTAAAGGACACTATTTTCTCATGGAGCAAGCAAGACACATGTGGATGGCTATCTGAACAACTAATTTTTACAGATATTTCAGACAAAATGGAAAGCACTTATGAAGTAATTTTAGCTAAGGTGTAAGCCAATTCTCATTCTGACTTTCATGATGGAATACTTAGTCCACTTAACTACAAATCTTTGTTACTTGGAAGTGGTATCTAATATCTAAAACACACACACACACACACACACACACACACACACACACACACACACACACACTGGAAAATAATCTAAAAGTGTCACAAAGATGGTATAACAAACAAGTAACTCATCCTTGGCTCTCTGGATATTTTGTGTACATAGTTGCAGAATGTCAGTTATCATAAATAGCTACTGCATACTTTTCATAAGATTTTCAAAGTATGAACGAGCTGTGAAGGTAGCTACATTTTTTTAACGTAGACACATTTTCTCTAAATGTAGCTAAACTTCAGAGGAAAAGAAGTATACTCTTAATTTTAAAGCATTTATATATTTGAGAGAAAATGTGCATTAACAATATAAACATCATGGCTATTAAAAAGTTCTTTATTGAATATTTAATGCATTTCAGAGGCTATGCTAAAATTTCTCCTGCTTACTGCCACCCTGAGTTCAGTGCTATTATTATCCCTTCTCTAGAGATGAAAAAACAGGTGCTGAAAGGTCAGGTTACTGGCATGTGGTCATAAAGCAAACACCATTTGAAGTTCCAGTAAACAGAAAATGAATTTTTAGCTATGTTTCCATACTGACTAAGGACTTCCAAACCATTTGGGCACAATCATATACAAGTCTTTCTTCAGTACACCGTTCTACACAGCAGTGTGTCCTTTGGAAAAGCTGAATTTTACTTCAGGTCTTTTGACCATCTCCACCTATTTTGTTTCCCACAATCCCGTCTCACTTAGCAGAGCTTCCTGAATCTTGACATCCAGAAAATGTGTCTCTGACCAGTGATACCATCTATGTTTCAGCATCCTGTGAACATTTGCCAAAACTGAGACCTGTTTTCATGACTGACTGCTCAATAGGGCATTGTGAGCCTGCTGAGCCTGCTTCTGCCTTTGACTCCTCCCCATCTGAGGAAAGACACCTTTGGAAGCCAGGTGGACCGTGCCATCTCTGTACCACTCACACTGATAATGGCCTCAATGTGAAGCCCCAAGTCTCCTGGAAGAAGAAACTACTACTTAAACTCATAGGTCATAAGGCTTTCAGAAACCCTGCGTGTGTTTGCTTTTTGTTTAGTTTGAGAAACTTTGGGCAAGTTAAATACTGTTCCAAAGTGGGAAGAAGGGGCTTGTCTTCCTATCATCTTTAGGACATCTTCGTCTTTTTCCTTCTCTTTCTCCTCTTCATTTTCTTTCGCCTCCTTCATCTCCTCTTCCTCTTACTCTAACTCCTCCTCTTCCAACTCTTCCCTTATTCCCACCACTCCTTCTCCTGTGACTCTGAGATTGAACCCACAGCCTCACACATACCAGGGAAGCATCCTCCTGCAGCTCTCTTCCTCAGAACTGTGACTTTCTTTATCTGCTGTACAAGATGGGTTTAGCATAGAGGAAAGGTGAATGAGATGGGAAAATAAAGACCTAATTAATAAATAAAGCTTCAGTCGTAAATGATTTGTTAGAAAATCATTGAATATCTTCTTAAAAGGAACCAAACACAGTCCTAACAACTATATTTTTTGAAAGCATGAAAAAAATGGTTATGAACCAGTCTTTTATTTTCCACTTGGATTTATTTATGAGTAGTGTCTATTTTAAGGGAGGCACTGTGGTGGTCAGAGGACATCTTTGTGGAGTCTGTTCTTTCCTTTCATCCTTATGTATGGATTGAACTCAGATTGCCAGGCTAGTGGGGCAAGCCCTGCCCATTATTTTAGTTATTTTAACAAATGAGCCATCTCCTCTTCTCTTACACATATATGAATTTTAAAAATTGTAAAATTTATCTAAAGTGGTAGTGCATAAAAATTCTTATGTAATAACATATTCTTTCAAAAATATGCATGGATTTTAGTGACAGTACACTCATCCAATGCTAGGAATTAGAATTAGTCTCTTTTCCCTTAAATGATTAGGTTGTGGTAAGCATCACACTCATTAACTTTTTATTTCAAATCTGATCATTTCTTCAATAAAGGTTGCTGTCAGTGGGATTACAGGAACAAAGAATCTTAGTAAATTTTAAAGTCTGGATCTAAATTTTGTAAACATTGCTAAGGTAGTTCCAGAGGGGAAAAATCTATCTATATTATAATATATCCTGGTATAGTCTGCAATTTTCCCATTTATAAATAACTCCAATGCCTTAAATTTAATCCCTTAATGCCCACTTATGCTTTCATGTATTACATCATGTATCTACAATTTGAATGCTTCATGATACTGCCAATAGTCATCTAGCTGCCTTCTCACTCACAAGTCCATTGATTTGGGCTGTGGATAAACATTAGGTTACTAGCTTAACACAGCCTACAAACTCATGGAAACACAACAACTCTCTACTAAATGACTACTGTGGCAAGGAAGAAATAAAGGAAGAACTTGAAGACTTCCTAGAAATCAGTCAAATGGATGAATAGCATACCAAAATGTATGGGGCACAATGAAAGTGGTCCTAGGAGGAAAGTTCACATCACTAAGTGCTTTCAAACACAGTGCCAGGTGCGATTTTGATTTTTTTCAACTCTTTATTATGAACAGTTTCCTGTGTGCTAAAGAAGAAAAGAATTTAAACTTGCATACCCAAAATGCATGCTGAACATCACATGTCCAGGATTCTTCTTTAAGACATTTAACTATAAAATTAATCTTTTGTCACCAAGATCCCCATATGGAAAGTATCTTCCATGTTAATTACATTTATATTTTGTCTTGGGGAAAAATGAAACAATATATTCACAAAAATCAAGCACATATAATGGTATCCATGGTGTCAGAGGGTCAACAAATGCCATGTGTGATTAAAAATTATAGTCTTCCTGACATTCAGGAAGAAGGCACCTACTCTACTAGATGCCACACTAGCACCCTTAAAGAAATCCAGAAAAAAAAAAAAAAACAAAACAAAACAAAACCAATTGGAGCAAATGAATGAATACCTTAATGACATCCAAGAAAAAACAAACAGTTGATGGAAATAAATTAAACTGTTTAAAACATGAAAATAGAAGCCATAAAAAAAAAACACAAACTAAGGAAATTCTGAAAAAGTCTAGGTAAGTGACCAGGAACTACAGACAGCAGTATTACCAATAGGATACAAGAGATTAGTGAGAGAAACTCAGGTGTTGAAGATACAATAGAAGAAAAAACAAATCAGTCAAAGAAAATGTTAAATCTAAAATATCTCTGACACAAAACATTCAGGATTTGTCAGACTATGAAAAGACCAAATCAAAAATAATAGTAATAGAAAAAGAATCCCAGGTGTACCCTGAAATATTTTTAACAAAATCATAGAAGAAAAATATCCTAACCTAAAGAAGGTCATGCTGATAAAGATAAAACAATGTTGCAGAATATCAAATAGATTAGAAGAGATAAAATGCCTTCTCTACCTAATAACCAAAAAACTAAAACATTCAGAGCAATAACAAAAGGAATATCAAAATCTGCAAAATAAAATGTTCAAGTATCATATTAAGCAGACTGATTAGAGTTATACTCAACTTCTCAGTGAAGCCTTTGAAAACCAGAAAGGCCTGGAGAGATGTCCTAAAGACTCTAAGAGAATACAGTTGCCAGCCAATATCATTATATCCAGCAACATTTCAATCACACTAAATGGAAAAAGTTAGATATTACATGATAAAAGACAAGTTTAAACAATGGCCATCCATAAATACAACCCAGCAGAAGGAATTAGAAATAAAAGTCCAACTTTAGTAGGTTAAGAATACCCGCATAAACATAGGCAATAAACAGTATCACACCAGCAAAACTCTAAGAACAGAAACACACACACACACACACACCACCACCACCACCACCACCATCACCATAATCATTGCCACTGCTGCCACTACCACTACCAGCATAATAACAGGAATTAACAATCATTGGTCATTGATATATATCAATATCAACAGACTCAATTTCCCAAGAAAAAGACACAGACTAAAAGAATAATGGAAAAACGAGATCAATTCCTCAGCTACATAAAAGAAGCATACCCAAACATCAAAGATAGGCATCACTTCAGAGTAAAGGGTTGGAACAGATTTTCCAAGTATGTGAACCTAAGAAACAAGCTAGTGTAACCACCCAAATACCTAATAAAAAACACTTCTATTGATGTTTAATAAGGATCAGGAGAAACAAATAGGCTGAATAGATGTTTATTCAGGGAGAGATAACTTACAACATAGAGAGATGAACACCATCAGGTTCCTGGTCCCAAGGATGCCTCCTGATGTACTCCTGTCCCTGAGCAGTAAGCAAGAGAGCTCTGCGAGCCCCCTCCTCACACTTAGTTACCCCAGGTAATGTCAGGTCCTGTCTCCACCCCCAATGGGCGTGGTCTATGCTACAGGTGTGGACAAGGTGAATATCTCACTACACACTTCAAACCAGGTTCATCAAAAGACACAGATTATATTTCATACTTATCAAAGGAAAAGCCAACCAAAATGCTTTTTTTAAATTTGTAACATTTACGCTCTAAATACAAGGACACTCAATTTTATAAAGAACTACTAAAGCTTAAATCACACATTGACTCACATACAATTTAAAGTGAAAGACTTCAAAACCCAACTCTTACCAATAGACAGGTCATTCAGACGAAAACGAAACAGAGACATACTGGAGCTAACAGGCATTATGAACCAAATCGGCATAATAGAAACCTAACAGAACAGTTTACCCAAATAAAAAGAGTACCTTTTCTTTTTAGCATCTCATGGAACATTCTCCAAAACTCACAATGTACTAGGTTACAAAACAAATCTGAACAAATACAAAAATTTGAAATAAGTCCCCTGCAACCTATCAGACTATCATGTAGTAGATTTCAGCAACAACAGAAAGCCTACAAACTCATGGAAACACAACAACTCTCTACTAAATGACTACTGTGGCAAGGAAGAAATAAAGGAAGAACTTGAAGACTTCCTAGAAATCAGTCAAATGGATGAATAGCATACCAAAATGTATGGGGCACAATGAAAGTGGTCCTAGGAGGAAAGTTCACATCACTAAGTGCTTTCAAACACACCCAATAGGAGTAGACAGCAGGAAACACTCAAGCTGAGGGCCAAAATCAATAAAATAGAAATAAAGAGAACAATATAAAGTACCAATGAAAGAAAAAGTTGGGTTTTTTTGAGAAAAATCAACAAAATAGACAAACCCTTATCCAAACTAACTAAATGACAGAACAAAATATACAAATTAATGAAATCATTAATGAAAATGGTGACATAACAATAGCTCCCAAGGAAATCCAAAAAAATCATTAGGTCATACTTCAAAAACTTGTACTCCACAAAATTGGAAACTCTAAAAGAAATGAAGAAATGTCTTCATAGACACCAATTACCAAAGTTTGATCAAGTGCAGAGAAGTAATTTAAATAGTCCTATAATACCTAGGGAAATAGTAACAGTCATTATTCCAACCAAAAGACCTAGAGTCAGACAGTTTTAGCACAGAATTATATCAGACATACAAAGAAGGTCTAATATCAATACTTTTTAAATTGTGAAGCAACATAAAACTGAAAAAAATTGCCAAAATCATTTTATAAGGTCATAGTTATCCTGATACCCAAACCACAAAAAGAATCAAAAAAGAGAAAAACAAAACAATTTCTCTAATAATCATTGACACAGAAATATTTAATAGAATATTTGTAAACCTAATCCAAGAACACATCAAAAAGATCATACATCATGATCAAATGGGCTTCATTCCAGTGATGTGGGGGTTGCCCAACATATCTGTCAATTAATACACTATATAAACTATTCAAAATACATGATCATCTTATTAGATGCTCAAAAAGCCTTTGACAAAAATCTAGTACCTTTCGGTATCAATGGAGAGGTTAGGGATTCAGAGACGTACATAGACATAATAAAGGCAATTATTTTTTACAACATGCCTATAGTTAATATGAAAATAAAGGCAGAAAAATTCAAAGCAATTCCACTATAATCAGGAACCAGAAAAGGCTGGCCATTCTGTCCATATCTATTCAATATAGTATTTTTTAAGTTCTATCTAGAGCAGTAAGAAACTAAGTTAGATGAAAGGGATACAAACTGAATAGGAAGAAGTCAAAGTATTGCTATTTGCATATTATATGATAGTAAATATAGCCACCCCAAAAATTATATCAGAGAATGCATACAGCCGATATGTACATTCAGTGATATGGCAAGCTACAAAAGTAATTAAACAATAAAAATTAGTAGCCCTCCTATATATAAATAACAAACTGGCTGATAAAGAAATCAGGAAAACAACACCCTTCACAATAATCATGAATAACTCAAAATAAGTTGGAATAAGTCTAACCCAGACAGTGAAATACCTTTATGATAATAACTTTAAGCCTTTAAGAAGGAAACTGATGGTGATATCAGAAAATGGAAAGATCTCCCATGCTAGTGGATTTGTAAAAATGGCCATCCTACCAAAATCAATCTATAAATTCAACACAATTTCCATCATAATTCCAACACAATTTTTACAGACCTTGAAGTAGCAATATTCTATTTCATATAGAAAAACAAACAAAAAACATGATATCTAAAACAATCCATCCAATAAAAATAATTTCTAAAGGTGTCACCATCTCCGATTTAAAGCTCTACTACAGAACTATAGTAGTAAAAACTGCCATGGTATTGGCATATAAACAAACAAAAGGATCAATGGAGTTGAGTTGAAGACACAGATGTAAATCCACATACCTATGGACACCTGTTTTTTGACAAAGAAGCCAAAATTGCACAAGGGAAATAAGAGCATCTTCAACAAATGGTACTGGTCTAACTGGTCATTGGCCTGTAGAAGAATGCAATTTTTTCCATATATGTCACCCTGCACAAAACGCAAGTCCAAGTGGATCAAAGACCTCAACATAAAACCAAATACACTGAACCTGATAGAAGAGAAAGTGGGAAATAGCATCGCCACAGGAGACAACATCCTGAACAGAACACCAATCGTACAGACATTAAGATCAACAATAAATATGATCTCATGAAACTGAAAAGATTCTGTAAGGCAAAGGGCACAGTCCACAGGACAAAAAGGAAGCCTACAAAATGGGAAAAGATCTTCACCAACCCCACATCTGACAGAGGGCTAATATCCAAAAGACATAAGTAACTCAAGAAACTAGACTTTGACAACCAATAATCGAATTACAAAATGGAGTACAGGTCTAAACAGAGAATTCCCAAAAGAGGAAATTCAAACAACCAAGAAGCACTTGAGTAAATGTTCAATATCATTAAACATCGGGGAAATGAAAATCAAAATTACTTTGAGATTCTATCTTAACACCTGTCAGAATGGCAAACACAAGTGACACCTCATTCTGGAGAGGATGTGAAGCAAAGGGAACACTCCTTCATTTCTGGTAGTATAAACTTGTATAGCCACCATGCAAGTCAATATGGGTATTTCTTAGAACATTAGGAATTTATCTACTCTAAATCCAGTTTTACCATTCCTAGGCACATACCCATCCTATCACGAGGATACTTGCTCCACAATATTCATGGCAGTTTTATTTGTGAGAGCCAGAAACTGGAAACATCCTAGATGCCCCTCGACTGAAGAATGGATAAAGAAAACATGGTACATTTACACAATGAAGTATTACTCAGTTGTTAAAAAAAAAAGTCATGAAATGTATAGGCAAATTGGTGAAAATAGAGAAAAACATTCCAAGTGAGGTAACCCAGATCCAAAAGACAAACAATGTATTACTCAATTACAAGTGACTATTAGCTATAAAATAAAGGGGAATAATGCTGTATTCCACAGATCCAGAGAGGCTAAATAACAAGGAAGCCCCAAGTGAGAATAAATTTGGGAGGGGAACCACAATAGATTTTGTGGGTAGACTGGGGCAGTGGGGATAGAAATGATATGGATTAGGTGGGGATGTGGAGGGAGAGAATACTAGGAGAGAAGATTTGAAGGGGGGGTAGGCTTTTCAGAAACAAGGTAAAAACTTAGTGCAATGGAAACTCCAAGGAATTCATGAAAGTGACCATAGCAAGACTCCTAGTAAAGGGGGATATGGAACCTGAACAAACCATCTTCTGTAACTAGGCAAGGCTTTCACTGGAAGGATTGGGACAAACCTCCTACCTACAATTAGTCCTTCCTTCAAGATGTGCTGGGGTAAAGGTTGCACAGAACTTGTAGGAGTGGCCATCCGATTACTGATCCAAATTGAAACCACAAGAGGGAGCCCATGCCTGATACTCCTTGTAGAACCAGGAACCAGAATCTGGATAGCACAGAGACCAAGGATAGGATCAAACATAATCTGCTTTAGAAAAGAAGTCAATCAGTGACTAATGATATTCTGCTATGCTTGAAGAACAGAACATAGAATAATTATCATCAGAGATGTTTCATCCAACCACCAGTAGGAATAGATACAGAGACCCACAGCCAAACAATAGACAGAGCTTTGGGAACCTGCAGAAGATGATGTGGAAGGATTGTGGTAGCCAGAGAGGTCAAGACACCACAACAAAAATAGCCCATAGAATCAACTAATGAGGGCTCATGAGGCTCACAGAGCCTCAACAGACAATCAGGAAGCCTGTATGGGGTCTAACCTATGTCCTCTGTATATATGTTGTAGCTTAGTGTTCTTAGTGGACTCCTTACAGTGGGAGTGGGGGCTTTCTCTACTCTTTTGGCTGCTTTTGGGACCCTTTCTGTCCTATCCAGCTGCTGCATCCAGCCTTAACATGAGATGTGCCTAGTTTTATTATAACTTGGCATGTTGGTACTCCTGAGAGGTCTGCCCTTTTCCTAAGGAAAATGGGGAGGAGTGGATCTGGAGGAGAGGGAATTTGGATGGAGGTGGGTAGACTGTTGAGGAAAGACTGCAGTTTTGAATGAATGTATCAGAGAAGGAGAAATTTTTTAAAAATGTAGCACTTCTTCTAGTTCCCCAGTTTTACCAAGAACACACATAAACTCAAATTTGATAAGAGCTGAGACACATAAAAGGCAATATGTAAAACAGAAGACCTTAGCAGAAAAAGAGGACCCCCCTCACCCAAAAAGGACAGCTATGTTAATAGAATGCCAGGGGTGAAGGTGAGATGGGGTATAACACAAAGTGCACAATGAGTCAAAGATCTGAGACAATTGTGCAAGCTGTAGGTCCCAGTGGTCAGATGTGATGAGAGTAAAAACATGAAATCAGGGAATCCTAATAAGCCTATACGCAGAGGAACAACAGACATCCAGAAGTTTCTTTTAGTCAGAGTGCCCTAGAATTGTGAACATGGGAATACCAAGGGATTTTCCCATGAAATACCCTGTGACTGTCCCAACACAAGAAGAAAGCCGGCATGGCTCCATGCTTTCATAGTCCTTCTTCAAAAGCATAACCCCTACTCAACAGTCAATAGACAAACCAGCAGCACACTTCCATAATGCCATGAGAGATGCTTAATTATCTGCAAAAGCAGTGCTATTTTTATTATCTTTAACATAATAACATCTTTAACTGGTGTGGTAGTTGTAATAAGAATGGCCTGCATAGGCTCACATATTTGAATGCTGGGCCATCAGGGAATAGCTGCACTTGAGAAGAATTAGGAAATGTGGCTTTTAGGAGAAAATATGTCACTGGAGGTGGACTCAAGTCTTTCAAAAGCTCAAACTAGTTCTTCCCTCCCTCACCCCTCCCCTTCTCCCTCCATTCCTTTGTTTTACCCTTCCTCTCCCTCCCTCACATGTGGATTCAAATGTAGAACTGTGTGTCACCAGGCTTTCTGCCAGGATGATGATATACTAAACCTCTGAAACTGTAAGAAAGCCCTAATTAAATGTTTTCTTTTATAAAGTTTGCCATAGTCATAGTGTCTCTTCAAAGAACTAGATACTAAGACAATTAGTTCAATTTTGTTTCATATTTATTTCTCATTTCTCACTTTCTTTTGTTTTTTTTTTTTCCACATACTCTCACTGTACAGGATATCCCTGGTTGGCAATGAACTTACAATTCTCCCATACCAGCCCCCTAAATACTGGGATGACAGGCATATATGATTTCACGTAGGGTCTTTTTAATTTGTTCAAAGAAGTTGTTGATACATTATATATATATATATATATATATATTTTATAGCAAATTCCAAAACCTCCCAATGCCTGCCCATATGCTACTGTAAAGCTCCATGTCTCTAGTAGAAACACACTACCATGGGGGAAATTCTCACGAATGTTCTAAGTCAATGACTTCACTGGAGACACCACCATTCCTTTCCACATGAGGCTGCATTTAGCAAGAATTACCATTTAAATATATAGCCACAAAATATATGTTGTCACAGGTCTGAAGACATTTCTTCTGTTTGTTATCCAATAAAAAGACAATGGATTTGAAATAGTCAAATCCCAAGCACTCTCAGGAATGTACAAGTTCTTTTTATCCAGTAAGGCAACCCACTCATTCACCGCATAGTCCTGCAAACACATTTCTAAAATACAGTGCTGGTATTTTGTGTAATTGACATGTCTCCTGTGGTAAGGAGTGCAACAATTGTACAGATCCACGGTCAAAAACACTTTTACTGACAAAGGGGCAATTTTGCAGCCAAGGCATGAGAAGCTGGACGTGAAAATAATTTAAAGGAACATGAGGCTAGTGATGACCATGTGGCAGGTAGAACAAAGAGGAGGTTTGTGTAAGTCAGCTTTCCTTCATCACAGTGATATAGCCACAACATCAACTTAAAAATAGGTGTGTGTGTGATTATGCTTTTGGAGATTTCAGCCTTTGACTGGATGGTTTCACTGCTTTGGGGACTTTTGATGACTAAGAATTTCATAGCAACTTTGGTAGAGTCACCTATTCCACATCCAGGGAAATCAGCAAATAGAGAGGACAGGGTCCCTCAACCTCCTTCATGCACATACTCCCAGTTTCTTAAAAACCTTCCATTAGGCCTCACCTCCACTTTTTCTCCCAACACATTTTTAAAAATATTCTTTGAGAATTTTATATATTGTATTTTGATCCAACCCCTCCCCAAATTCCTCCTGGATCCCTTTCCTCTGTGTGTGTGTGTGTGTGTGTGTGTGTGTGTGTGTGTGTGTGTTCTTATGTGCATGGATTTGTGAAATATGCATGTTGCTACTCCCAGTGGCTAGAAGAGGACAGTAGATCCCATGGAACCAGAGTGAAGCACTATATAGGTGCTGGAAATGGAAGTTGGTTGCTCCATAAGAGCAGCAAGTGCAATTAACCAATGAACCACTGAAGTATCTCTCTTTATTTACTGTAAAGTTCAAGCTGCAGAGCAAAGAGCTTGAATAATAATAAAGATGCCAACACTGACCCTGGCTCAGTAGCTTAAGGAATAGTCTCCACATGTTTCTGGCCTTCACTAGCCCAGGCTTCTTGAAGGCAGAGACTGCGTCTTGCTCATAGCTGCATTATCAGTATCTAGCTCACAGCAGATGACAAGTGAGCATTAGTTGAGGTATTGGACATTAATTCATATCAAGATGAAATTATTAATTTGTTTCATCTCAAGAGTTCTGCTTTTAGACTGTTGAGAATGGGATCCTACAGTCTGCCTCCGTCAAGTGCACTAACTTTCTTTGTGCCTCTGTGTTCTCAGTAATAAAAAAAAAAGAAAACAATGTTGGTCTTCACTTGAGTGTTCTGCTTATAATATGTCCTGTTTAAGGATTCCTGTGAGTATTCAATGTGCGCAATAACTTGTAGGCAATTTTCTCTTTCTCTTCTCTTAGTTTAACACAAAAGAGAAATCTCTAAGTGTGTGTATTAACATTAAACTTTTCAAGCATCTTAAAACCTTCTAAAGTCTGCTATCTGATAGCAATAATTTCTTGTGCATTAAAATGTGGAGAGGCCTGGAACAAACTTTGACTGGGGTTAGCAAAGCCAGAGGCAATGCTTCATGTAATTACCCAACAAATTTGCCCAAATTACTCATCAGCTTGGATGACAAACCATTAGAAAGTTGTCACTTTTCAATTGTGTACAGGAAAACAAAGTCAAAATTAGTAGAACAACAAGGATGTTCAATAAGACTTTGTTTGTCCAAGGCATCTGTTATAAAGTCTGTGTCTGTCTCATGCAAGTTTAAAG
The DNA here is from genome assembly GCA_030556225.1 of Cricetiscus sungorus. Lineage (NCBI taxonomy): Eukaryota > Metazoa > Chordata > Mammalia > Rodentia > Cricetidae > Cricetiscus > Cricetiscus sungorus. The sequence continues at coordinate 4,982,680 of JANBXA010000366.1, read as the reverse complement.
GGGCTTTCTGCTCACTTAGAAGAACTGGGTCCCCATGCCTTGTTAGTTTACTAATCAGCACCAGAGAGCTTCTAAATATGGCAAAATAGGAATGTTTATTCCAATCATGTATGCAATGGCATGAAGTACTAATCGAATAAGTGTAATTTCAACTGGTGACACCTTTGCAAAAGAAATGAAGAGAAGCAATTGAAATGGCTTCACCAGTCCCCAGATAAATGCTAGCAGCTATACTTGTGCAAGCACTGCTCCCACAATATCTGACTCTTAAAAAGTGTTGTATTGTCGCATAACACCATTAGAGACTGAGTTGTGAGAGAGACAGACCAGAGAAGACAATTTTTCAGCCCATATTCTCATAAGAAATGAATCTGTGTATTTGATAGTAAATATTAAATTACTTCAAGTTAATTCTACAAGGCTGCATTTTAGACAGTATTTGACAATAATAATAATATTATTATTTGACAATAATAATCCTTATTACCCAAATTTACTTGTATCATTTGTTTGGATTAGGAATGCATGTATAAGTATTAGAAGTAAATCAGGAACCATTCTGAAACATCAGTAGCTTTTCTCAGGCAGTCCATCGCTGCAGAGTTAACACTCGGTATTGCAGACACTATCTTGACCTTATATATAAAAATCTCTCCTCAGTGGGAGAAAGAGAAATTTTTATTTGGATAAAGAGGAAACATCCTCTTTTCCCTGCAGCTTGGCTTTAAACCTACACCTAGCTCCAGAACTAAAGTGAGAAGTTTTCTGATCTTCTTCAGCAAGGAAGAGGGACAGCAGAGAGACACAAAGCAAATAGGACTTTCTTAAGTGTATCAGGAAAGATTATAGGGAAGAAAAATCAATATCGCCAGGTATTGGTGGCACATTCTTTAATCCCAGCACTCAGGAAACAGAGACAGGCAGATCTCTGTGAGTTCAGACCAGCCTGGTCTATAAGAGCTAGTTCCGGGACAGCCTCCAAAGCCACAGAGAAACCCCGTCACAAAAAACAACAACAAAAAAATCCATATCACTAAATAGACTAATTGAACTTAGTAATCTTCATTCACCTAGCATTGTAAGAAGCCATCAGATCTAAAACCATCAGTGAGGGACTATGCACAATCCTATTGGCCTCTATTTGGAATAACGTATGTGATTAGTTTGGAAAAATGAGAATGTGGCCACTGCTTATCCTACAGAAGGCACAAATCTGGGTTCCCCACATCCAAATTCAGTTACAGGATTTTGTTTCATCACGAAGCAGGCTATGCACAGTAAAGGTCTAGCTTATGACCCTTCCATTACTACACCTTTTTAGAAATTACATAGGAAACACAGGAAATGATAAATCAGAAAGGGCAGGACAATGATTATAAAGACAAAAAAAGGCAGAATTAGAGTCTGTTCAGTTTGGTAATTCTGTCAATCTTTCTATGAAATCCAGGAAGAGAAGGTGACATAGGAAAGGAAGACTTCTATTTCAGTGCTGGGAACTGAAGCCACAAAATCTGACTGGGCTACAATTCCTGACCAAGTTAAGGTTTGATTTGAAGGTTTATTTTATGCTTATAGCTAACATACAATCTACAGACTTAGAAATATTAGAAATAGAAGAAGGGACTGAAACACACATGATTCTCTCTGGAATGGGGAAATAATAGATTTTTTGGGTAGACTGGGGGGTGATTGTGGACAGGAATGGGAGGATCAGATAGGGAGAAGGAGGAAAGATGGAGTTAAGGGAGGGAATTTAGGAAGAAACATAAGGAACTGGGGGGCATTTAAGGGATGATATGTGATGGGAGATGTTATTCTGTGAATATGTTTCTCATACTGGTTAATGAACAAAGCACTGTTGGGCCAATGGGAAAGCAAGATAGGCAGGGCTCGGAGACAAGGAGTATGGTATATTTTGCTATGTTAAGGTTAAAACCCTTCTTTTTATTTTAGACAGAAAAGAGGAGATGATAGTAGTAATAATAATGTGTTAATCATTAAGACAGAGCTAGCTGATAAGGAATTAGGAACTGGCCAACAGCCTTATATCAAATACAGAGTCTGAGCCTGTTATTGGGGGCTAGCATGGCAGCAGGACCAGACCAGCAGCAGGCAGGCTGGTGGAAAACATACATGCTACAGATATGGAAAACTAGTGTAGTGAAAATTTCCTAAAATATGTAATGACAATCTCAATAAAGTATTCTAATTGTGGCATAAACAGAGTAACACCTGGCTATCTCTTGTCACCAAGCAAAGTGTTAATACCAGATCTGGGTCACATTAAGTTACGTTGTTAGCCAAAGTGATCCCATGGAAATCCCCAAACAATCCAAGCTTTTGCCAAGACAATATATTGTTCTCTGAAAACTGATCCAGGGCCCCATTGCCAAGTATAACACCTACATGATTCATTGAACATGGAATGGTTGAGCTGATGCCTACATGAAACCTTCACCAGTGTGTTCTAATGTCTTTGGTGTAAGAAGGTACTCTGCAGGCTACCAAAAGAGAGAAGTAAACACCAAACCAACCACAAAATCTTTGACCTACAATATGTTTTGCATGAAAGGTATGCTAGGGTAATGTGGGCATCATGATTGTGGGAATAACACACCAATGTCTGACTTGAATTAAGGCCCATACCACAAGACTTAACCCATAGCTGGCACTGTTTGGGTATAGATAAAGAGTAGATAGCCCAGAGACCTATGGTAAAACCAAAAGCTACTGGTCTAAACATAGGAAAAAAGAATAACAACAAAATCACTCCAAATGGTATTTTGTTCTACTCATAGATCAGTGCCTTGTTTAGGACACAGATGCAGAGACCAAGCACCTTAGATATCCCTACAGAACACTGCACACAGAAGATACAGAAGCAGCTCATTGTGAACATGCAGCCAGAGTGTGGATATGGACATCACTACATCCACTTAGATGCACATGGGATGAAGTCCAGACACTGTGGCCTGTTAACACTATTGCAGTTAACAAAAATAGAGCAAGTCAGACATCAAATGCAGTGTGTGTTGGGGAGGGGTAAAAAAATCACTGGCTATTTTTGTCTTCTTTTTTTGCCACCTCTAGTCTTGACACAGCCTTATAGTTCAAGTGTAGAACAGACCTAAATAAGCAGGAATTTTGGTGTCACTTGGAAATAGAAACACCTCTCTGATTCAAAAAGGAACATGCAGGGAAGAGGAAAATTATATTTAAAAATCTTGGTAATCAGGGGGGTAGCTGCAGTTGTTCTCACAGCCTGCTGGTTCAAAAGGAATAGTCCTGTACAGTGACATGAGAAGAAAGAGCCTCATATTCACTTCCTAAAAGTCTCAGATGGGACACTTCTAGCCATCCTCCAGTTTATTAGCAGAAGACAGCAAGGGTTCTTGCTCTGTCTCTTCCCAAGGGAACACCTGTCTGGGCCCCAAGTGGAAATCTTAGAATCTGTGGGTATTGAATCTGGACAAAAACAAATGTATTCCTTCTTGGGGCATTTTGACACACAATGTGGAAATGAGGACCACACACCTGGATCAAAAAATAATGATAACCTCAAACCAGAGGGGTGTGGTTGACTTGTAAATTTGATTGATTCTAAAATGGATGTACATCTCTGCCATTACACAAACTGATTGAAAGTTTGGATAATAAATGGGCTCTGACAGTGTTCATTAGACCTTGATGTCTACACATCAAGGTGGACCTGCTTATGTTGACTTGGGACAGGAAGCTTGTCTATGTGTCTCTGTCCCCAAACTCTCTGCTAACTCTCTGTGATCTCTGCTAACTTCAACTGAAGGAACCACACTCCATTTGCTATTACTTCTCAGACCATGAAGTCAACACTTAAAATCTCTCTGTGCATCACTTCCATTGCTTAGTGGTACAGTTTCCATCAACAACATTAAATTAAGGTACAAACCACAATGATTCTCCAACCACTATATTCATTGACAGAACCTGGCCCCAAAGCCTAAATTTTAGGGTAGCATTGAGCTTGGCAATCAACTAAGGTTTTTGGAGAAAAGCTCATATTTTTAAGTGTTCACAGATAAAAAAAAATCATATGTTAATATATGTTATACATGCACATACACACATATTCACACACATATGTATATGTTTGTATATATCTCACACGCTCACAAACAAAAAGGGAGAAACTTGGTGGAACCATAACTGGAAGGTCGATTGTTTCCTTTGTATTCTAGTTTTCTTCTTTCTGTTTTAAAATGTTTTAAAAGAAAAAAATAACTCAGTAAAAATGTTTAAGTAAGAGAAACGGGCTTGAATCACGGTTCCACTAGTTGGTCCCATGATATTCTCTGGGCCTCAGTCATATTAATAATGCCTCCCTGGTGTATGCAGTAAAGGCTTTCTGAAGTACACTTGCATACATCACACTGGTTTGGCTCAGACATCAACATTTATAAAAAAAAAAAAATAATACTAGGAACTACGCCTAGGTAGAAACACCACTGCATTGTGTTGCATAGGTTCTTAACCTCCGAGATGTGACACCTTTGGGGGTCACATCAAATATCACCAATATTATATATTTGCATTACAATAGCACAATTACATGTATGAAGTAGCAATTAAATAATTTTATGGTTGGTGGTCACCATTAGGAAGGTTGAGAATCAATGGAGTAGAGGCTTCATTTGTAGACAAGTGTATAGTAATATAGAAACTGATATAAAGCACATAACTACTAAACATTCTAAAATGACATTTTCCTTTCTTTGGACACACACACACACACACACACACACACACACACACACACACACACACACAGGCACACATACTCATGACCTCAATTTACTTTGCCCCCACATAAATGATATTTTGCTTGTTTTTATGTTTACTGGCTGTTGGAGTCCATGTAATTATTTCTAGTTTTCTGTCACTGCTAGTTCCCCTGCTGCAAAAGATATAATCTGTTCAGAGGAATGTAATTTGGAGCTGTTGCGATAAAAAGGAAAGGCCTGCGTCTCACCACTGTTATGAGCCTCCAGCTGGGAGGCAGAGTTCACAGCCACCTTGCATAGTGAACAGTAGAGCAGCCTCTTTGCCTTTTCTTCCTCAGTCTCTGTGGAAGGACTTGAGCTGTTCCCAGTGGCTGCAACTGTCGTGGGGCTTTTTTCTGTTTTAGAGGTGATTTCAGTTGTTATGGCATTGCTCTTGCACATTTCCTCACTTGTCGCTGTTGATATTACGGGTGTCCCAGTGGCACTGTCTGTATTCAAAACAGAATAGGACAAATTAAGAATAGGACAAGTTAGGAAATGACAGTGTCATCTTTCCCTCCTTAAAAAGACATTATTAATGCCATAGTTTGCTAATAGTGATAATAGCAGCTAGCCAGAATGGCTTGTCTCCTGCGAATTAATGCAAGAATCTATCAAAAGTGACCACAATTAATTTCACACATTAAAATTAAAGATAGATGATGCTTCAAAATATATCCCCAAGTGCAGGTAGAAACATTTCACACATTAAAATAAAAGTTAGATGACAATTTAAAATATTCACAAGTGCAGTTAGAAATTATTCTGTTCTCACAGAATAGGCATAACACAAATTTTCCTGAACACACTACCTCCCTGGAGGAAATTCAATACTATGTTTACCTCTTTATATACGCAAATAGTTCTTAAAATAAAGATATAACATGAATGCTATTAACTGTTTTTCTTTTTTTAGTCCTTGTCTTCCTACTACATTTATTTCTTCATTTAAACAATAGCCCAGACCCTTTGGTACACACTCATGAAAAAGAAAAAGAACGCTGCTGCAAAATTTCTCCATTCACTTCAGCATCTCATTGAAAACATGGCTGTATTTATAAAGAATTATAGTTCAATACCTGGTATCAAAATCACCGATATAAAAAATAAGTGAAATTCTAGTCTGAATATTTATTAAAGGCATGCTCTGTTTCAGGATGTGTGCACGAATTTCATGGCAGGTGTAGTGAATCAATAGACACTACTCTCAAGGCATCCCGGGCTTGTCACACCACGTTAGTATTTCAAGAGCTTGATGACCATGAAAGTGTTGATGTATTGTAACCCAACAACCCTCTGGCTCCAAAGTCTGGTACTAAATCTGGAGAGATCAGCCTTCAAAGTGAAACCACCTCATTCTTACTTCCTTCAAAGGCACAGTAAACTCCAAATGTATGCTACTCATCATATTAGTAATGTTTATCATACCCAATGATCATTTGCAAATAAGATCTGTGCTTGGATACTATCTAGCCCATATCTCTTCTGCCTATTTGCTGAATTTTTAACATTCTATCCTCCCAAATAATCTTAACCTGCTTCTCCAGCTGCTCTTCAATTGTTCTTCTATATATCATTCTATAAGCATAAAGGCTTTTGACAGCGGGACAGCGGTCTGTTTGTAATGGTGTATGGTATCAGTAAATACATTTGGTGTGTGTGTGTGTGTGTGTGTGTGTGTGTGTGTGAGTGTGTGTGTGTGTGTGTGTTGCAGACTTGCATAAATGCCAAGTGCCAGGATCTCAAGTATTTCTTAGAGACCACCCTCCTATTTTTTTTTTTTTTGAGACAGGGTTTAAATGATCTGAACCTTGTCAAGCAAGTAGGGATGGCTGGTCACAGAACCTCAACGACCTGCTCCTCTTTGCTTCCACACCAAGGTGATTACGAATATGTACTGTCATACTCAGCTATTTTATGTGGGCATTGAACTTGGGTCCTCATGATTGCACAGTGGGCACCTACCTGACTGGGCTATATTTTAGCCCTCTATAGCTCCATATTGTCATGCATTTCCTTTACTTGTGGGTAAGGCTATGGACTGAGGCTATCAGTTACAAGAAGAAAATGGGTTATTCTGAGGGCTAGCCTATAAAAAAGATGCATCTGAGTGTGGTTTCCTTCAAGTGACATTTCACACACTTTAATCACATACTTAGCAATAAGTCTCCAATGGAAGAGAAAATATTCCCCAATTAGTTATCTACCTTTAAAATGTCATCTATAAATTGGTACCTCATGAGCAAAGAAAACCAAAATTACTCAAATTTTTACTCTGGAATACATGTATGCTCTATTTCTTTTTCTTCTTATATTTATTTATGTATATGGACAGTGTGTGTGTATAAGTATGCATTGCATGTGTATAAATGTGTATAAAGGCTGTGTGCATGTATGCATGGTAAGTATGTGTGTGTATGCACAGTGTATATGTGCATGCCCCACATGTGTGCATATACCTATGAAGGCCAGACTAGGGTGTTGGATTCCCTGGAGTTGGAATTACAGGTGGTTTTGAGCTGTCATGCATGGAAGCAGGGAAGTAAGTTTGAGCCCCCTGCCTGTGTAGTATGTGCTCTGAACCACTGAGCATTATTAAAACAAGACATTAGTTCCCAAATATCTCTAAGAATCTATAAGCAACATAAAAGCAACAGCTTTCAGATAGGTCTATAACTCTTCACTGTCCCCAATAAACAAAAACAACTGAAAACTTTTGTCTATGAAATTATTGCTAGCATCAAATTTACCAAGGGTTCATATAATAAAATTAATCCCATGTACTTCCTAAACCATTTCATTTACCCTTCAGTGGAGCTAGGGAAATCAGAAAACTCTAGAATGTAAGGAAGTGTTACAGGCCTCACAATAGGACAGACTGCGTCAGGGGAAAATGCTTTATGAAAGGTAGAATTAGAAATTTAAAAAAGAGCACAGAGAGATTAATAACAATCTTTGCCAAGACTGTAATTGTCCATGATAAGATCACAAGCATCTATGAACTACAACTACTGAGTTTATTTTGTACTCATCTCTAAAGGGAGTGAGGATTGTAAATATTATACTTTAAACACAGTATGGCAACACAATGAAGTCAGAGTGCACTGGCATGAGTGTTTATTTCATGGAATGACCACTGGAAAGATTTCCCTGGTAATACTCTTCTTCTAATAACACTTTCCCTGGACAGGCATATTTCTTTTCATATACTGATTTAACAAGGATATACAACACAGACCGTATTAATCTTAAGATAATGTTCTTATTTATAGTGAGATCCATTTGTAAATTATAAAATGCAACCATGGCTCTTCCAGTCTCTACAATAAATATACTAGTGTATTCTGCATCTAGATGGTAATGCTCCTTTATTGCAAAGACATGGTAAAGTGACAGCTGCCAGGTTCTGTGCATAGGAATTAGTGAAGCCTTAGCACCCTATAGCGGCTCTTCACTTGAGACAGTCTTCTGGGAATTCACAGCTAAATGCTTAACTACCAATATGTCTATTTTGTGGCCTATTTTGGACCATATAGTTGAGGATGTGTCTTTTATTTTTTTAAGCTTAAAAATTTTTTGAAAAAAGTACAAAGCTACATTTTGATCATTTTCAATTTAATGTGTAGATCTTGGTTTCACAAGGGAAGATTGCTACTCATTTATAAAAAGACGTCTTTTTTTTTCTCTTGTCTTTGTTTTGTCTCTAGTAGAGGGGCATTTACTCAAATTAACACAAACGTTATACCATTTTCAAAGAAAATAAACCAATTTGAATTTGGTGATAAAACTAGAAAAGAAAATTTTCATTTAAATAAAAACAAAGGAAAACAAAAAAAAGAAATTTTTCTATAACATGATACATTACCTCACCATTTATACATAATTCTTATCTACCCATTAAAAGAAACTTAAAGTCAGAGGTGTTCTGCCTACTTCCTAACGAGTGATCCTCCATGCTCATCAGTGTGAGTTCATTTGTTTTAACAAACAAATACTGATATAGGGAATTTGTCATAGGGCATGGAGGGTTGGTACTGTGTTCTTATATCTATTTGTAAATTTAATAATTAAGATTCAAGTTTATTAAGTCCAAGGGAAAGGACTTGCCAACAAAAGTGTGCTAATATCAGAGGGACATCCAGGGCTATAGAACACAGTACTCAACTTTTAGACAATGTAGCTTCAGGAAATTTTCCATAGTCATGTTAAGAGTAGGTTTTTCCACCAGCTTGGTTCCACAGCGGCACCAGCCCCAAAAAACACACAGACACTGTATTTGATATAAAGCTGTAGGCCATTTATTAGTTTCTTATCAGCTAGCTCTGTCTTAAATATTAACCCATTTCTACTTATCTATGTACTCCCATGTGGTCTAATCATACCAGAGAGAGAGAGCCCAGACCTCTGTTCCCTCAAGTCTCTCAATGTTGACTCTTCCCTGCTCCTTCTTCTCTCCTCATAGTCTCCTAGTCCTAGTTATCATGCTTTCCTATTGGCCAACAGTGCTTTATTCAATAACCAAGAAGAGAAACATATTTACAGAATGACATCTCCCGTCATAGTCATGTTGTGTTTTCAAATGAAAACTCAAACTGGATATTTCATTACCCACTTCCAAAGTTGAGCTGGTCTTCTTACTCTGAAATGACTCATGTCTTCAACATCCATCCCACAAACATTTTGTATTAAACAGCAGAACACTGTAGGTAGCAAGGTACTTAAATATAGATCACATACTTACTGGTAAGAGAGACACATTGTCAAAACTTCAAACACTGTGCTATATAAACCAAACTCTTTATCTGATTTGTTCACTACTGTATTCCCACTTTGCACAAACCAGGCACTTATAAATACTTATTGAAAGGAAGGAAAGAATATTATATTAAATTAAGCACTGTGAGGTACTTTTGAATGTGTTTGTATGCACTAACTCATTCAACCCAATAAAACCTGAAAGCTGCATATTATTTTTATGCAACCTTTGACTTGAAATTCAACTTCCCATATTCTAAGCTAATCATGACTGTGTAATCGTGTTGTTACACACTGCTCAAACCCACTCAGACTAAGAGGCAAAAAGGAAAAGCTACATCTGTCAAGTCACCTCTGATGTAGTGGTAAGAATCATGGTGGCCTTTAGTGTTTCTTCAGCACCACAAAATTCAGGTGGGGGTTGGTAATGATTCATTCTTACCAGTGTTCCCCAAAGGCTGTTCAAATTTCTTTGCACTATTCAGTCAGTGTCTCTAGGAACAATATATGTGACAGGAAGCTGAAAATAATGGGTGAGGTTCAGGCAAAAGAAAAATGGTGTGAGCTTGGATTTCTGTGCTGTCTTACTGCCAGGGCCCCATAGAAAATATTCATTAATGCTACTGTCACTGTTCAGCTCTGCCATCCAAACAGATTGCTAGTACCTTTGTGGAATGGGCTTTAGTTGAGAATGAAAAGATCTATGTCAGTATTCCAAGTGGCCATTTGTAGCCCTGTCTTCTATAAAAACCGTTCTAAATACTGCTTTTGTAAAATCTACAAAGCAGAGAAGTCTAGAAATTACTCACAACTTGAATTCTTTGTAACAAAACAGAGCAGACAAACTACTCAGATGTATTCCTGCAGGGATGAACTTCAGAACCAAGTGGGGAAACACAGTTGGGTCCCACCAGGTTCCTCATTGACTCTTGGGATCAATGCTGTGACTCTCAAGCAATCATTATATTTTCCTGTGGACAGAAGACTCTGAATTGCACTTATTTATTTCTTCACCACGAGAATTTCATTCTCAGACATGCTAAAAGATAAATACTGAATCTCTTGAATACACTGACAAATGAAGTAGGGTTTGCAGAAAGACCTGGTTTCAATCCCCAGCACTGCTGGAAAATGGTCCCCGGTGGTCCACATCTATAATCCCAACACTTGAAAAGTGGCACAAAGCCTCTGTGAGTTCCAGGCCAGCCTGGTCTAAAGGGTGAGTTCCAGGACAGCTAGGGCTACACAGAGGAACCTTGTCTTGAAAGACAAAAAAAAAAAAAAAAGAAAGAAAGAAAGAAAAAGAAAAGAAAGCAAAGAAGGAAGGAAGGAAGAAAAGGAAGGAAGGAAGGAAGGAAGGAAGGAAGGAAGGAAGGAAGGAAGGAAGGAAGAAAACAGAGGCAGGAAGGTCAGAAGTTCAAAATAATTCTTGGTTTTTTAGAAAGTGCTAAGGCTGCCAAGTTAGATGAGACAATATCTATAAATAAATAAATAAATAAATAAATAAATAAATAAATAAATAAATGGAACAAAATGAGAGAAAGATGAGAGAGAAAAGGAGAATGAGAGAATGAATAATAACCCTCAGCTGAGGAGTTGTTGGGAGTCTGTGGCTGCTGGTGAGGAAGAGTCATTTCGTTTTGATATGTGTGTCCCTTAGTAGGTTGACCACATTCCAGTGGTGTGGACATGGGCAGATTAATTGGACCCAATGATTATTAAAGACAAAATTAAACTCACATGAATTTGGGAGGGAAATGTGATAGAAAATAGAATAGGAGAGCAGAGGTAGATATGAACAAAATACATTATTGCCATGTATGAATTTCTCAAAGAATAAATAAAAATACACAAAAAAGAATTATAGAGATTATAGATTATAGAGAATGAAGCAAGGGAACCATGAGTTTTAAGTAACATTGTACTAGATAGTGGGGCATTGTCTTCCTATTAAAATAATAGAACAAAGCGTCTAGAGTCAGGCAACTAATAGCAGAGTGCCTGCTAAGTAGACAGAAGGAAACCGTGACCAGGCAGAGGGGATACGCTACAGCTCTCACAAGCTTCAAAGAAACAGGTCTCATCAGAAACTGCCCCACGACTCTCTGGGAAGTTAGAAGATTCCAGTAATTGGCCAAGCAAAACATGGCTAAGGCCTGTTTTGTATCTTCACACTGTAAAATTTTGAAATATTCTGACATTTCACAGGATCACAATAGTCTGATCTGGGATTTCACCAAGTATAAGCAGGATACACTATGTAGGTAAATGTCCCTTCCAAACAAAAGTAGCCCACAAGCCAATGCAAGAAGCTAAAGATGGAAACGAGTGAGGTAGGCCAACTGTGCAGACACTGTTAAGGGTTTGCCTGATGTTTTAATAAAAGCCCCAGAAATAAGTTTCATGGAAATGTTCTCAACTATAAATGGCAATGCCTCTATAAACATGGGCTAAAATCCCAAGTTGGCAAGTCTGAAAGTTCTCAGCCACACACGGCTAGTGTTGGAAGGCACTGTGGGACCCAGAGATGCTCATGGACCCCACAGTTAAGGGACTTTACCCAAGCTCCCCTCACAATACAAGGACAAACACAATTATTAGTAATTATTAGGGCTTTCACTTCTTTTTTTTTTATATCCTAACCAAAGCTTCCCAGTGTCCCCTTCTCTCCCTGCTTATACCATCCATTCTTCCCCTACTGTCCCTCTGTCCCTCTACTGCTTCTCTTCAAATACAGGCAGGCATCCCATGCAGTTCAGCCAGCCATAGTTCATATCAAGCTGCAGTGAGATCAGGTACCACCTCCTCCAAGAAGGTTGGATGAGGCAGGAGGAAAGGGATCCAAAATCAGGCAAAAGAGTCAGAGACAGTCCCTGCTTCCATTGCTAGGTGACCCACACAAAGACCAAGTTATAAAACTGTAACATATAAGGGCCCCAGTCAGTCCTGTGCAGGCTTCCTAGTTGTCAGTTGAGTCTCTGTGAGCCCCAATGAGCGGAGATTAGTTGGCTCTGTGGGTTTCTTGTGGTGCTCTTGCCACCACTGGGTCTTACAATTCTTTGTTCTCTTGTGCACGATTCCCCAAGCTCAGCCTAATGTTTGCCCATGGGTCTCTGCATCTGCTCATATTAGTTGCTGGATGAAGTCTCTCTGATGACAGTTGAGCTAGGCACTAATCTATGAGTATAGCAGAATATCATCAGGAGCCATATCACTGATGCTTTTCCCTGTCATGTTTGCTTCTATCCTAGGTCTCTGGGCTCTTCAGCCTCTGGGTCCTGACCCTCAGGTGTGAGCTTCTTCTCAAGGTATGGGTCTCCAGCTGGGCCAGTCATTAGTTGTTCACTCCCACAGTTTCTGTACCACTTTTACCCCACTACATCTTATAGGCAGGGCAAATTATAGGTAGAAGGATTTGTAGCTGGGCTAGTGTCCAAGTATCTCCCCTGGAAGTCTTGCCTGGTTACAGGAGATGGCTGGTTCAGAATCAGTGTTTCCCATTGCTAGGAGTCTTAGCTGGGGTCATTTTCATAGATTCCTGGGAGTTTCCATTGGTCTACATTTCTAGCTCATCCCAGAGATCCCTCATGACTTTTTCTTTATTACAGATAATTTTCCCTCTCTCCTTTCTTTGGAATCTGCACAGAAGGAATAACACTTAGGGTAAAAGCCTTCATGCATCTTCCTAGACTCAATGTTCCAGCATCTTCTTGGTTGACAACAGAATGGCAAGCAACATGTACAGGAAGACTTTATCACATCAGAATCACAATTTCTTAATGTTAATGACCATGTGATTCTTTGAATGTTCCCTGTTTTGATATTTCACAGCTAGACCTGGACCTGCTGGTGAAGAGATGATGTCATTGGATGTGTGACATTAGCCTTTTTTTTTTTTTTTCTCATCCTTTCAAAGGATGTGTTCTTATCTTCGTCAAGGGCTATACCAAAATCTGGCAGTATACACAGTGTACCTTTGGCCTCCTGAACTAAGTTGCTACCCTTATTTATTTTCTCCAAGTAATTAGAAACCACTTTCGTTATGTACTTCATCAGTTCCCACATAATCTCAGTGTGACAGGCAGTGTTAGACACATTCAAGAACCAGTCACAATTGTGCTCCTGTAAATTCATAATCCTTGAACTTCCCTTGACCTCGTGACCCCAGGAACATTTTAAAAAGAGAGATTTCAAACTCCACTGTACTGGGTGGGAGCCCGAATGCTTGCATGTCTAACAAATCACCAAGTATGACTGCAGCTGTGAGAACCGCACTTCAAAAATGCTATGGACATCACTGGCGGCCAGTTTCTGGCTCAAATTTATTGCTGCCAGCTGTGAAGTTAAATACCACTTAAACAGCAAGTCACACACTTATGAAAAGAAAATTGAGAATTGAGTGGCTTAGTGTTCCCATTTGTCTGTGACTGAGGGAGTTCAGGGACATGGAACCTTTTGTACACAAATGGAACTATCTAGGTGTCTTATGAAAGCCAAGTCAAGTCAAATACCCATGAAAGCATTTCAGAAAAGTTAGGAAACAAATAGACAAAACAAACAAAGAAAACAAGAACACAACAACAAAAGCCACGGGGCTGGAAAAGATGGCTCAGGAGTTAAGAGCATTTGCTTTTCTTCTAGATGACCAAAGTTCAGTTCCAAGCATATAAATTAAGCTGCTTGTAACTCCAGATACAGGGTCCAACACCTCCTCTGATATATATATATATATATATATATATATATATATATATATATATATATATATCCCCTTTAAAATGAACATGCAACAGTCATAACAAAAAAAACAGTGATCTGCATAAATGTTTCTGCATGGGCACATGTACACAAGGCATGTGTATGTAAAGGTCCCAAGCACATCATGTGCATTTCTATCATGAGAGGCAGGTCATGAAATAATTGTTATAATCAAGAATATATGAGGATACTTTCAGATCTTTGATGCAAAGCCCAATCCCAATCTATTCTTCATTCAGCAATAAAACCACAAGCTTTTCTTTTTTTAATGAAAATGGTGTCTTGTCTTTCTAATTAGAGTGTGTGTTTCTAAGAAGATTCTTTTTTTTTTCTCTTATCAATCCAATTATTTAACCCTCTCTGAATGTACATTATACCAATGTAAATCTATCACTAGTCAAGCTCAGTCTATCTGGGTGGATCCATTCTCTGTACACAGAGTTAATAAGCACCAAGGTAATTATGTATTTTGTCAGAATCTGTGATGTTTCTGCTAACTATAAAGGGAAAGAAAAAGAGGAAAAACAAACAAGATAATGTGTTCCAAAGCTAGTTTAAACAAGTGGATAGTCTTAGGGTTTTATTGCTATAAAGAGACACCATGACCACTGCAACTCTTAATGAGGAAAACATTTAATTGGAGCTGGCTTACAGTTCAGATGTTTAATCAATCCATTATCATCATAGCAGGAAGCAAGGCAACACTCAGGCAGACATTGTTCTGCACAGGTAGCTGAGAGTTCTACATCCAGAATGGCAGACAAAATGAAGAAAGTGAGAATGGGACTAACTCAAACATCTGAAACCTAAAAACCCACCCCCAATGACATGCTTCTTCCAAGAAGGCCACACCTCCTAGTAGTGCCACTCTCTATGCAACTATGGGGGCTATTGTCATTCAAGACCCCTGTCTTAGTTAGGGTTCCTATTGTTGTAAAGAGATGCTATGACCACAACAACTCTCATATGGAAAAACATTTCACTGATGCTGGCTTAGAGTTCGGGGCTCAGTCCATGAACTTCACGATGCAAGAGAAGAGCTGCTATATGTTGATATGCAGGCAACAGGATACAGACTGTGACACTGGTAGCACATGAGCATAGGACCTCAAAAACTTCCATCCCCACTCCCACCCCCGTGACACACTCCCTACAACAAGGTCATGTCTACTCCATCAAAGCCACATCTCACAGTACCACTCCCTTTGGGAGCCATTTTCTTTCAAAGCACCACACCCTGCATCACCACAGATAGCATGATATTAGAAAGCTACCTTTTTAAAATCTTCTTAGATAATGTTTTTCCCTAGTAAGACAAAAGAAAAAAATCATTGTATGGATAGTGGTTGTCATGTTTCAAAAGCTTCCAAAGGTAAAAAAAAAAAAAAAAAAAAAAAGTATTGCATATGGCAGTAAGCCTGTATATTGAAAGTCTTGGTTCTTGGTTCTATATCTGTCAAGAAGTCGAGGTTTGCTTTTGCAGTTAGTGTCATTGGTAGCCATCTGCTTAAAACATATAGGATTAGTGTTTTCTGTGTAGCCAAGTGCTCTAAGGAAAAATAAGAAGGCATCTTGTGTCCTTAACTTCTACTGTAGCTATGTATCTGTCAGGAATGATAGCACAGGGTGTCATGAAGTTAGAAATATTTGCTAATCGAAACTGAACACAGAATGAATGAACCTTGCCTATTTCTATTTAGGATATATAGAGAGGTTAGAAGGCCATCATGCCATGTTATTTAAAATATAGATACATGGTCTATGGTCCTATTAGGCAGACCATACAGTGAAAAAAAACACAATAATTATCTGCTCTTCCATGTAGAATGGTCTTGGAGATAAGGGGACAAGTTTTCATAATGGACAGTGCCTGATGAAATACTTAGTATGGATATAATTTAGAACATTATCTCATCTGGTCATAGGCATTTTAGTGATTGTACAAGATTACTCCCTTTTTCCATTACAGTGCTAGAATGTCATGGATTAACTAGAAAGAACACATTTTAACCATGAGAAAGAAGCCACAATGTAACCAAGGGGCTTCTGCCAAAGTACACTTTACAGACCTCTGGAGTAAGGGGGTCCTTTAATTTCAGACTACTAGCAAAGAAATTTCCAGGGAGACAATTTCACTGTAGAAATGATGGAATATTTACAAAGAAGAGGAAGAAATAAAAACAAACAAAGGCCATTACAAAGACAGAATATTTATTTTAAGGGAACATTATCAACAATTACAAATTATCCGTTTAACTTAAAATTAAAAATAGCAATTTATTATTCATTTTCACTTTGTGGGATGGGTAAGAAAGAGGTCATAAAATAATATAATTACCTGGTAGAATTTCTCTCTTCAAAGAAGATGCCTCTATATAGTATTAGCCATGACAATTTCTAAACAGCAGAACACCCATAAAATTAGAGGAAATATACATGATATATATAACAGGAGAAATCCAAATTCTATTATGTACCAAAAGTATGAAAAGAGAAAGGTTCCAGCAGTTCTTGTCTCCAGCCAGAGAGAGGAAAACCGTACAAATAGAATTTCATGTAATTCTAAGTATAATGTTGTATTTCCTATTCTCCTCATTAGCTATCACGTAGTTACTGAATTCCCAAACTATACAATTTTTCTTTATAATTTCTCAAAATAAGCATTGTAATTGTATCTCTATTTCAGCAAACACTAAATGAACAGTACTGAACAAACACAAGTATTTACTCTTTACTTTAAAAGAGTATTTGTCTGAATAGTTCAAAACTAATTGTTTGCATATACAACAATTAATTTAATAATTTAAATTATTTTTAAAGCAGAACTGTTAATTTTTTAGAGTTCATTTCAAAGGATATCAGTGAGCTTTTAGAGACTGATAACCCTACTGGCTAGATTCCTCCTATAAAATGTTAAATAATTTTACAGCCACAAAAGGATAGAAACATGTTCCCATGTGGCCTAATTTCACAAAGGAAGTGGGCATTTTTCTTCTGTTTCTGCTGCTGGGATCTTATTTCAGGAGACAAATCACATAGAGGGTATCATATACAGACAGAAGATCTAGACTTTATCATTCGTTTCAGTAAAATAATGTGTAGAGAGCTGCGAAGTGCCTCGCCTTAAAGATGGCGCTGGCTTCCGCCTTCCACCTCCCCGAGGGTGAGCGCTCTATGGTGTAAACAAGCCCTTATTTGGTTAAGTCTGTTCAGCTTGTCTGCTTCCGCATTAGAGTAGCCTATCTGCAGGGTCCACCTAGCTCACTGGGGTTGGTTAGCGCAAGGGGATTTAAGCCTGTGCAGGGGTCCCCGAGGGCCCCACGGGTCAGAAGAAGCATGTTCAAGGATCCTGATTAAAATTGCATGAAGAAGATCTTCCCAGAGTCATGTCTTCCTTGCTGGTCAAGGTTGGGTGCGTACAATAATGTTTAATGAAAATAACATTAAAATATCATCCAAGACCATGCTTATGTTTTAGGAGTCTGATGGGAGATGTTATTCTGTATATGTGTTTCTCATACTGGTTAATAAAGCCCTGTGGCCAATAGGAAACAAGATAAGCGGGGCTAGGAGACCAGGAGGAGGAAAGAGGAAGTAGTACAGGGGTCGAGAGGTAGCCCCTGGAGGAAGGAGGACGCCCGGCGTGGCTCCCCGATAAGACGGCCACGTGGAAATACTTAGATAAGTAGAAATGGTTTAATAATTAAGGCAGAGCTAGCCCATAAACAGTAATGGTAATTGGCCAACAGGATTGTATCAAATATAGAGTCTCCTGCGTGTTATTGGGGGCCAGGACGCCAGACCAGCGGCGGGCGGGCTGGCGGAAACTTACATGCTACAGGAGTCAGTATTTTTTTGTTAGGACACATATACCTTTTGTTTTGCTTAGATTAAATTTAGATTTTGGTAGTCATGACCAATCTTTATTTAGCTTACTTTGTTCCTCCAAGAGATTTATGTATGCTTTATCAAATTCATGGGACTGAGTGAATTATCACCAGAATAAGTTTGCACCAAATTGCACTGTGATTAAATACACCTAAAATAAACCAGTCAGTGTCAGATTCTCAAAGTTTGGACTAACAGCAGCTATTTAGTCATGGTGAACAGAACTGCCTTCTTGCCTCCTGAAGATCATCACTTTACTGGCTATGGCAGTCTCACAGACTCTGAAGCCAGGAAGAAGACTGGCTCACTGGTTTAACAGTGGAGTAACCCTGCAAAGGCAACAGCAAGTAAAAAGACACCGTGTCCTGTGCCTCTTCCTGCCAGACCCATCCTCTCTTGCTTTCTTTCCACTTGCCTGTGCCCAGAGGGCAGTGGCTCCTTGCCTTCTTCCTTCTCTGGCAGGCCCAGGCAAGCCTCTGTTGGATCTTTTCCAACTTTTAGTATCTAAATGAGTTACTTCATACAAGGAACAAAAAGGGAGCTGAGGACACATATACATTAGGTATTTCATAGCTTATTGGTTGATTTTTGAGACCTGGGTGACCTAGTCTCAAAGGTACCTGCCTTCATTTTCCTAGTGCAAGGTGTGCTTCACCCAGCTTTGCAAACTCTGTTTGAATTATTGATATTTTTGTTATGTTTAGTCAAAGAAAAATTATGGAAAGTAAGAGAAAATGTCAGTCCCTTGAGTTAGTGATTTGACTCGCCTTAAAGAGCATTTCTAAAAAAAAAATAATAAAAGAAAGAAAGAACTTCATTTTCGTGTTTGGAAGATGCACTTCTGATGTGTTCTGTGTCCTGAAGAGCTGTTATGAAGGCAGTGTAGGCTTTGGAACTGTTTCTCTAGCAATGGAAAAGCCTTCCCACAGAGCAAAGAGATGTTTTGTCCTTTCTAACAGGTTGCTCTTGCCTGAAGAGGAAGTCAGTCCAGGAACACTAGTACTCCAGCCTTGAGTATTTGTAGTCAAATGTCTCCGTGTTCTCAGAGTGTGACAGGCTACAAACACAGCCAGGCCTGGTACTTGGAAGGTTTCTGCCAGGCAATCAAGATCACAGCCAGGTCCCAGCAGCCAACTCACAGGGCTGAGGTGACAAGGCAGAGCCAGGAGGCAGACTGGGCTAGAAGAAACAAAGTCCTCGGGTATTCGAGGACATGGTTTAAGATCACAGTAGTCAGACAAGGTAGTGACCTTGTCAGTTTATTTTTAGCATGACAGTCTGGCTTGTTGGACAGCTCTCATGGCTTCATGGAGGAGAATTTTCATGCTTACCACCTGGCCCTTCATAGAAGAGGCCAAGGAATAAAATCAGCAATGGTACAGATTCTATCCATTGTGCCTTGAGACCACACCAGTCTAGACAGATGGCTTCCTAACTCTTTACATTAAAAGAAAGAGGCAAACAAATAAACATTTGTGTATATGTATTTTGTCTACAATATTTCTCTGCCACCATAAACTAGGCCTTGTAGGGGACATTTATAGAGAAAGCAAATTAAAGCTTTTCTCACGCTTCTGTGGAAAAAGCTTTTATTTGTTTGTTTCACAAGAAACAAACAAATAAAAGTACAAAAGCCAAGGATTGGTCAACTCAAACAATGGAATCTATTTGTATGGTCTGGTCCAGCAACATTATCCTCTTGGAAAGAGGATGTGCCTCTTTTTCATGCTTAGAATCTCAAATGGCCAAAAGACAATAAAGGAATTGTTCAACATCCTTAATCTTCATGGAAATGCAAACCAAAACCACTCAAGATACCACTTTATACCTGTTCAGAATGGCTAAGATCAAAAATACTGAAGACAGCTTATGTTGGAGAGGATGTGGAGTCAGGGGTATACTTCTCCACTACTGGTGGGAGTGCAAACTTGTACAGCCATTTTAGAAATCAGCATGGTGCTTTCTCAGAAAATTGGGAATCAATTTACCTCAAGACCCAGCAATACCACCCTTGGACAAATATACCCAAAGGACACTCAATTGTACCACAAGGATACTTGCTCAATAACATTCATAGAAGCATTATTCATAATAGCCAGAACCTGGAAACAACCTAGATGCCCCTCAACTGAAGAATAGATAATGAATAAGAGGTACAATAAATTAAAATGCCAAATTTTCAGAGATATGCTTTAAA
Source organism: Cricetiscus sungorus (assembly GCA_030556225.1). Taxonomy (NCBI): domain Eukaryota; kingdom Metazoa; phylum Chordata; class Mammalia; order Rodentia; family Cricetidae; genus Cricetiscus; species Cricetiscus sungorus. The sequence continues at coordinate 4,962,283 of JANBXA010000366.1, read as the reverse complement.
ACTGGGGTTTAGATATAATCACTTTATGAGTTATTATGATGGGGCTTTCTGTTGTTTCATGTATATAGTGTTCTTCATCTGCAGGCATCCCCCTTGATAAAGATTTACCCAAAGATTAAGGGATGCTACCAAGGTGAACATCATTTGTTGCTCTTCCAGAGGACCCAAGTTTGGTTTCTAGTACTAACATGAAGTTCACAACCTCTAATAGCTCCAGAGGACCTCACATGGTCCTCTGTCCTCCACAGGGACCCATTATGTGACATATACTTATACATTCACTTAAATAGCAAATTTTAAAAGAATAAGACAAGTTTCCACTTTGCTCATGTTACTGCTATTTATCATTATGGTGAAAGTTCTAATCATAATTGTTAGCCAAGAAAGAAAACGACATATTAAAGGGAACAAAGCAAAATGTCCTCTGCTTTCAGCTGATGTAATTTCATGAACTAACACTTGTAAAACCCTAAAGATTATAGCAAAGAGCAATAGTTTATTAGCTCGGCCATGTCATAAATGCAGCATTTATGTACAAATTCCATTGTATTCCTATTAATCAGCAATAAATAATTTGCAGGAGAGATTAACAGATTGATCCATTTATAATTGTATGAAAAACGTACACTACTCAGCACTAAATTGAATCACTTTAATGAGAGACACACACACACTGGAAATTATAAGATAATGTTGATAGGCATTAAAGAAGACTGAAGTATGTAAGTGGAAAATACATGTTCATTTATTGGAAAACTTAATGTCAATGTGGTAAGATGATCGAAATTAGCTCACATCATCATTATAATCACTTCAAATTCATAAGTGTAATTTTTTGTAGAAATGGACCATTTGACCTATGACACATACAGAAAGGCAACAGTTCTTAACAAAGACAAATATTGAAAAGCATAAAACTAGATAACTCACACTTCTTGAATTCCACATATATTAAAAATGATAGCACTCAAAAGAGTATGCAGTATAAAGATTAACAAGGGAAACAAAAGTGAATCTGAAAATTGATACACATGTCTGTGGGAAATTCATCTTGCACAATGGTGACAATACTATTCAATTGTTTCATTTTTGTAGTCATTCTATTGTTCTGCTTAGTGTTTTTTCAACTTGTTATAAGTCAGGGTCACCTGGGAAGAAAGACCCGAAATGTGAAAATGCCTCCATTAGTATGGCCTATAAACAAGTTGGGAGGGCATTTTTTTTTTTTTGATTAATGATTGATATGCAAGGGCCCAGATCCCTGTGCTTGGTACCACCCCTGCAGGCAGTCCGAGGCTTTAAATGAAAGCAAACTGGGAAGCAAGCCAGTAAGCAGCACTCTTCCATGTTCTCTGCTTCAATTCCAGCCTAGAAGTCCCTGCCCCACTTAAGTTCTAGCCTTGGTTCTCCTCAGTAAATGACTGTGATTGGAACCTGTAGGCCAAATAAAACCTTTCCTACCAAGGTTGCTTTTGTTCATGTTCTTTATCACAGCAACAAAGAGGAATGAGGGCAATTATCCTGTGAAGAGTCAACACAGCTACCACAGGTGGATATTTACAAGTTAAAGAATGCAGTTGATTTTGTGCTCTGTACAACACACCATTCGAAATGATCCAATGACCTAAGCCTAAACATAAATTTGTAACATTCTTAGAAATATGCATATAAATATTTGTGACCTTGGATTAAACAACGACTTTTTCAAAAGCAATAACAAAACATAGGAAACAAAAGAATAGGTAGAAATGCACTGAAATTCAAAAATTCTATGTGTCAAAGGACTCTATCAAAAAGAAGGTATCTTAAGAGTTATAGTGCTGTGAAGAGGAACCATGACAAGGGCAACTCTTATAAAGGGAATATTTCATTGAAGTGGTAGCTTACAGTGTAAGAGATTTAGCCCACTATCATCACGCTGGGGACCATGGCGGCCTCCAGGAAGAGTTTGTACTACAGAAGGAATTGTTGCTGCATGTTGATATGCAGACCATAGGATGTAAACTGTGTAGAAGTACCTTGAGCATAGTAGACCTCAAAGTCCAACCCACAGTAACACACTTCCTCCAACAAGGCCATCTCTACTCTAATAAAGCCACACCTCCTAATAATGCCACTCTTTATGTGCTTATATGGGCCAATTACATATAAACTATCACAGAAGGTAAAATAAATACAACGGCAGAAAATATATTGTACACTTTATACCATACAAGGAAGCCCTACAGTTGAATAGTAGAGAATAATCACTTAAAAAGTAGATAGGAGTTTTGAGTCAACTTTCTAAATTAGAGCTGTACAAACCAATAAAGACATGGAAAAAATCATCATGAAACTTTAGGGAACAAATTGTAGAGTCCATTTCATATTCACTAGAACCATTACATAACACTAAACATCCATCCAGAGTATTGGCAAAGCTGCCAAGGAACTGGAATCCACCTATGGTTGGATGTTTCTCAAAAGTGTGAATTTCTCAAAAAGTTACACATGGGTTTCTTCATGGCTCAGAAATGTAGCCCTTTGGACATATGCACATATGAAAATATATGCTTATAAGTAACTTGACTATGAACAGCCATTGCCAAGCTGCACAGTTTATACTAACCAACCCATACTAACAACCCTTTTGCCTCTGCACTGGTTACAGGATATGTGAATGCATGATGCTTCACAAGGAACTTCGGGCTGGCGGGCTGGCGGGCTGGCGGGCTGGCGGGCTGCCGGAAAACAACATGCTACACAACCTCATGTAGAGAAGGAAATACTAATTGAAGCTATGCTATGGTTGAACCTTGATAGCATATGCCAAACAAAATGTAGTTGATGATCATAAAGTCCACACTTTGCATGGTCTCATATAAAGTGTCAGGAGTATTAACAGTGACAGAAAGCAGATGGGCAGCCACCAGGATTGATACAGGGTAAGTTAGGAGTTCTTGTGGGCATAGAAATGGTTATTATTGCATTAACGACAAATCATTAAGAATGTTTAAATCTCCTGGTTGTGTACCTTAATCTGGTGAAAAACTGAATTTCATATTATGGACACTTGCTATCTTTAAGTTTCTTTATAAGACCAATGTTTCTGCAGTATCCAAAGCTCTGGGTGGGCCTGGTCTTCCAGGCTTTATATGGTTTTATCAATACAAGTGAAGGTATATCCACCCACCTTGTAACTCTTCTTTATGCCTTCTTCTCTTGTATTTTTGGCTGTGAGCCTAGCTTTTAATGTCTCAGTCATCTCTCCAGCCTGCCTTCTTTTGCTCAGTAGCATCTATCACATTCAAATATGCTATATCACATGTTATAGCCTCAAATGGTTTTTAATCTATATTCTATGCTTGTGAGCAAGAACTTAAAGTTGGTTTATTCTCTGCTGACCCTTAGTATCTAGACCAGTTATTTAAACAGAAGGACTTTCTGATAAGTAGTTTCTGCATCAATGAATGAGACCATTCAGGAAAGCAGGGATGCTTTGGGAAGAGAGTTATAGAGAAATCCAGTACTCTGCATGGTCACATGTATCAAAGTCATTTTCATCTCTTCCCAAGTTTTATTATCTTTCATTGAAGTATGATTTAATTAAGTAATTTGGTGATGACTTCATTGAGCAAGGGTATATATCCCAAGATTCATCAGGTTCCTTAGGACTCTAAACTAATTGATTTGGATAAAGAAAATGGTTATAAAAACTAATTTTAGGTCTTAGTCGGGTTCCTGAAGTAGCCAAGGGGGGCTGTGTTGATATCTGTGGCTCTAATTGCTATTTGGGGCTACAGTCTAGGCTGCCACCTGGGGCCATGTTGGTGTTCAAGGGCCATGCTATCTTGGGAGCCATCCTGGTTCAAGTGGCCTGCACTTCCATATGTAACCATGGTGACATCCAGGCCTGGGCTGCTCTGTAGGACCATGTCAGGGTCCATGGTTCTATCATAAACAAAGTCTGTATTGAAATCCATGGCTCATATTGCTATCAAAGGCTACATAGATGCCAGGGTCTGGCCAGTCATCTGTGGCCATGTGGGCACCTGAGGTTTGTGCTGCCATGAAGGACATCCAGGTCTGAGTGGCCTACACTGTCACCTGGGGCCATGATGTCATTCAGGCCAGGGATGTTGCTGAGAACCACATATGAGGCCATGGTGCTGACGCAGCTGTGTCTGTGGTGATGATTAAGGTCCATGTTAGAATGGGGTAAGGGTGGTCATTGTACAGTGTTGTGCTGACACAGCCCTGCCCTTCACTGGTCCTAGGATAGTTGATCCAATGCCTCACTGGATGCTGAAGCAGACGAGCTGGCTCTGCCCCACAGGAGAGAGCTTGCCCCTGCACTAGAGATAGATGACCCTTCTCCTCTCTACAGACAGGAATATCATCTGGGAAGTACACTAGAGCTGACTCTGTGGCCCAGACACAGGTAAACTAATCCTGAGGGTCTGAGAGCAGGAAAGCTGACTCCTCCCTTTCTCATCTGCCTTGTGGTAGCATGACTGAAAGAAAGATATCTCCTGCCCCTCACTCATTACCAGCAAGTGACAGAGTTGTCCCCAGGGTCAAAATAACTAGCCCTGCCCCACATAAGCTGCAACACATAGGACAGGGGGCCTTGCACCTTGCCTGGGCAGCACACTAGAGCTGACAATGTTATCAGGGCTATAGTATAGTCAGCCCTGAGGGTGGAGAGCAGAAGAGCAACCCTGCCTTCCACCTTCATATTCCCCCTACAGCAATCAAGAGAGAGCCCTGCACCTTGCCTGGGCAAAACAGTAGAGCTGGCACTGAGGGAGTTAGTGAGGGGAACTGGACCTGAGGACTGAGAGCAGGCAAACAGCCCCCACTCCGTGCTGCAGGCTGCACTGGGGGAACTAGCAGAGGCAGTGCTGGACAGCTTGCCCTGGTAATGAAGATGAGGGGATGCTAGCGAGCTGAACAATCCAGCTACCACCCAGGCCTAGAACCAGGGTTTTGAGTTGGCCCATCCCAACATCCACCCCATCTATGAACTGTTGGAGCACGTGAAGGAAACTAAACTATAGAATCAAAGTAGCAGGGTCTCCATGACACAGGACAACAACAAGGTATCCAAGAGGAGCCCCAGGAAGAGTCTATTATCTTTGGTGTAGCAGAAACTAGAGGATTAGAACCAATGACTTGTGGCAGTGAACACTTGCATGTAAAGATGAATGGACTAAAAGGTAAGTTCTGACTCAACGGGCCGCATCCACAAGATTTTGGTTTTGGTTTTGAGTTTTTCTTTTAAATTTGGTTGGTTTTGATTTTGGGGAGAGGGCAGATGTGAGGAGATAAGGAAATAAGTAAGATAAGAATGCATGATGTAAAATCCAAGAAGAATCAACAAAAGTTAAAAAATAAAAAAAAAAAAACAGTAGTCTTAATGCTTCCCATTTCTAAAAGAGGATTGATGGGTGAGGAATTGTAAGTAATTCTGAAGTCATTCATTTTCCTTGGGCAGAAAGAAGGGAGCACTACAGTCCAGAAAGAAAGATGCAGAGACTCTTGGGAAAAAGGCAAAACAAAACAAAGCAAAGCAAAGCAAAGCAAAACAAAACAAAAACACCCCACAACTTACACAGCTGAGATAAAAAGCATGAAAATCAGACTAATAAGACTGTGGGGAATGTGAACTATCAGGCATCATGAAATCAGGAAGCCCTGGAAATAGGACTTGAGATCTGGATGATCTTTTTTTAAAAGCAAAGAAGAGAGAAAAACAAAAAGCCTGAATGTAGTAAACATCTAAATACCGTGATTCAGCTTTGTTCTGTGGCTAAGGAACCTTGTGCTTGTCATTTGTTCATACTTGCACTTCATGTTTGGACATTTCACAGTTTTATGGAAATTCCATCGTTGAATAGAAACACTTGCTGTTAATCTATCCTGTGAGGAATCCACTATGGAAAGTATCAACCCAGTGAAACTTCAATAACATTTTTTCCCCTTTATAGCTGAGAATAAATACTATCAAACACAACATCCAATAAGCTATCTCACTTTGGAATCAGTGCCAGAATAATCATTCAGATCATAAAATACAAACTTTTAATATGACCCAGAAATACTCTGCTTGCCTAATTTCATGCATACTAATAGACACACAAAAATGTCTACAAGAAAATTTCACACAAACATGTGACTTACTTTCTCCAAACCTCAGAAATAAGAACATGTCTGAATAAACTGTGGTATATTCCTATAATGAAAAATTATTCTGCTACCAAAAAGAAATCATCATGACAAAAGACATATTGTGAAAAACTTGAAAACATTCCACTTAATTGAGAGAAATGAGGTTCAAACTACTGCCATTTACTATTATTTATATGGACAATGCAGCATGGGTACATCCTCACTGAGATACTAAGGGAAGAAGGTCATGGATGGGGATGATAGCTGATAAGAGTCTGTATTTTCCTATAGGTCTGAAATTGACTGTAGTGGTGACTACACAGCTAGCCATGTACTTCACAAACCACTGGGTGAACACATCAAATGGTATGTTGCCTGTTGAGTACATAGGACCCAATATATTTTAAGAAATCCATTTAAGCTCTAGTTTCTTCATTTCCTACTTTGTACCAGGGAACATGACCTTATGTTGACTTTTGTCATCTTGAAGAGGCAGGGGTTTTGGCAGATTAGTTCCTGCATTGTTCAATGGTGCCTCGGGCCTGAACCACTGTTAACAGAGTTTCTGAGTTTCTGAACACTTGTGCTTTCCATGATCTTGTGGCTCTGTTTGATGGGTGAAAGCTATGGACTCATTTAAAAGAATAGGATGGTAGACATGCAGCTGGAGCTAAGATTCTTCTAAATGATAACTTCGTTATCATTGTTTTGTTAAAATCTCCATAGTATCAAAGTTAATCTTCATGCTCTGTCAGTCTTGCCTGTGAAACCCCCTAAGATTTAATGCTACCTCCTCCCTGCACTTCAAATGTTAATACTGGCAAGCCACTGCTGAAATTTGACTACAGGATGTTTCCCAGAGGTCCATGTCTCAAAGGCTGGATATCCACCACTACCAAGAGATGACAAAATATTTAAGAGGTATGGCCTCATAGAAGAAATCACCAGGATGGTATTTAAGAGGAATACATCCCTGTCCATTCCTCTGCTGTGCACTTTCTGGTTGCCATGTAACCTAATGGTCCTCGTTATTATGGACACCCTCTCCATATACTCAAAGGACTACAGACAGACACTTTACACCTGAGCCAAAATAAACCCTTTCCTTCATAAGCTGGTCATCTTGGGTATTTCTTACATTAACAGAAAGCTAAGAGTTACCCTATTTAGCTGCTGCAAAGGAAACCCCTTTCTTGCTCCAACTTCTGTCCATGCATCATAGGGATGCCAGTAAAGAAGCTCTGAGAGTTCTGCAAGTGCTCCAAACACTGTACTTACTCTTATTTTTGTTTTAATCAAGTTACTGTAATTATTTTGAAATCAGAAAGCTTTCTCTAAGATTCCAAGTCCCCAAATGGAAATATCTGTCATATTAAGTTCTTAAATAAAGAACCTATTATTTGGCTTTTGGAATAAATGACTGGATCTGGTGTTGCATGTAACTATTTCTGCTTGACATCTCTGTTTTATAGGGAAGGAAGGCAAGAGTAAAATAAAATGACAATATGTAAGTAAATGCAAAAATGAAGTTAAACATCTTGAATGAATTAGACAATCATGTATTAAATGTAGAGGACAGAAGTATGGGGTATTCTGTGTGCAGATGGACAGTTAGGACATGTTCTACCCTCCATGAATTCTCAATCAATGTGAAGAATATTCTTCCAATAAAGGTGACCCATAAACGCAAGCCACTTTCCTCATCTAGTGCTCATCCCATGCACCATCACCTACTGTATTGCTTGATGAAATATGGACTGAGTTAGGCTCTCCAGACAGATGGAATGTTCCCTGCACATTGCCATCTTTGAAAGATCTTCAGCTAAGGCTATCCTCCATGCTCATTTTAAAATGTTAAGAGTTTAAAACTAAGCTCTCACAGGAGTACGGGGGACTCAACTCTCCCAATCTGGACATTATGAAGTTGTGCTCAAGTCTCCAGCTGACCACTTACAATTCCCACACTCCTGCTCCCCAACCCAAAGTGAAGTAAGATTCTACCACATCTTGAACACCACCAGCTGATGCTGTCACTAGCCAGAGGTTCTGAATTAGCTTTTTCACCCATTAGCTTGCTATTTTGTGTGGGATTTCTGTTGATGCTGCTTCCACAAGAATCCCTCAGACATCCCAGAATGACCTCAGCTTTGTGCTCTGATAATTTTCCAGTAAAGTCACCTTTTTCTCTTACAGTATTAAAAAAAAATAGAAAACTCAATTTTTGCTTTGTCTCCCATGTCCTGACTTACAAAAATTACCACCGATACAAATTTGAGAAGGCTGCTTTTGTCCTCATTTCTGGCAGTTCAGATTCCTTCACTTGAGCCTCTATGTGTTTAGCTCACAGAAATCACATATGCCAAAATGCAAAGGGGTAGTGACCATGCTGGGGAAACTCATAGCAATAGCTGACCTAACTAAGTGAGAGCTCATGGACCCCAGTCATAAAGCTAGGGAACCAGCATTGGACTGAAGCAAGCCACCTGAATGTGGGTGTTAGTTAGGAGCCCTAGGCAGTCTATGGGACCTCTGACAGTGGAACCAGTATTTATCCCTATTACAAAAATGGACTTTGGGAGCCCATTCCTCAGCCAAGATACATGGAGGAGGGCCTAGTCTCTCCCACAAATGATGTGACAGACTTTGATGATCCCCCATGGAAGGCTTCACACTCCCTGGGGAGTAGATGTGGGGAGTCAGTGGAGGGGATGAGAGGATGGTAGGGAGAGGAGACTGGGATTGATATGTAAAATATGATTGTTTCTAAATTAAATAAAAATGTAAAATAAAAAAGGCATTTGGTGGATACTGGACATTTATCACCTAACTTGGTGTATAGAAAGTTAGAATTGGTATAAAGTTTTAATGGCATGCTGCTTAACGGTGTCCATCAAGAGGAACAAAGGATAAAGCAATGGGTTTTAAAATATTGCCTTGCACACACCATAGCATCAAACCTTCCTATTATATATTATCAAGGTTCTACATTAATGAACACAAGTGTTTATCTAGTCTTTGTAATGTATATAAAGAAAATTGATATTTGGTATCACTTGGTTTTAGGGGAAGGAGAATTTGTAAAGTTACTCACCGAAGCAGCTGTAAGCTCTAAAATTGATGGTTGCCTAATTTGATTTAGGACCATAATGCAGGTCTCTCTAAAGGAAAGGGCAATTAATTACAGCAATTGGATTCATGAGCTACCTCTGGAGGTCTTGAGACTCATCTTTCTCTGTCATGACAAAAACTTCAAATTGATTTGCCTAATCATTTCTCAGCTTTCACACCATAGGATATGGAACATGCTTCCATACCCTCTCATTCCTAAAGGACTTCTCTGAAATCAATAGTTTTGTTTTCTTTAAAGTTTGGAAACTTGGTGCCTATAAAGAGCTTCCATCCCTATATTCTGGCATCTTCAGTAAAGGAAGGTGCCTGTCAGGCTACCAAAAGGTAACAGCTGAACTGTCATGTATACCTACTGAGAGAGGAAAGAGTAAGTTTTCTCCAATGCAGTGACACTTGGTATATCAACCACTCCAGGGCAGGCCTCATCTTCAGGAGTAGTTGACCAGCATTTAATCAACTCTACAATTACTTCATTTTTTTTTATTTACTTATAGTTTGGTGGTATTTTTTGTTTTGTTTTACTTTTTGGGTGGTGGTTTATTTTGTTCCCTTGGTTTAGATTTTTTTTTGTTTGCTTGTTTTACTGAATTTTTATTTGTATGTTTGCTTCTTTATTTTTTCCAAAAGAACTTAATATTGTGTGAGTATGGAGGGCAAGAGTGTTCTGAAGGACTTGGAGAAGGGAAGAATATGATGAAAATAAATTAAATGTTTAAATTTGTTTTAAATGATAAAATATATAATTAGCAAACCAAATAAAAACAAAAAAGTGTGGAGACAAGATTTAATTCACTTGAAGACAAGCCCTGCATGCATCTCATCAGGTGAGTTTTACCACAGGTAGCTCCTTAGGGGACAGCAGGGAGCAAAGACCCTTCATCCCTACATTCGTGTAGATTTCTCCTTGACATTCACATTCAAAATATGTGATTAAAAATTAAAATTCATCTCTGAAATTAAGTTTTAATTTTGAAGCAAACTGTTTAAGAGAGCAATTTTGGTAAAGATGTTAGAAGTACAAATTATTCATGTTGGGCCAAATGTTAAATAGTAACTTAATCGCTTGCAAATTTGCACAGTAACTAATTAGGCCTCCAGCCAGTTGAAATCACATACTATCAAGTTGTAGCTGGATATATGAAATGCTTGTGGAAAGAGGGCAGATACTCTCTGGAGAGTTCACTCACCTGATAACTACCAATATCGAGTCAAACTTTTTGATGGGTCAACCATGACAGATACCCATCTGCAGCCATGTGGATATTACCCTTATCCTCTATTTACCTATGGGTCTGGAGTTGGATTTTCTCATTATTATAATAAAAGCCAAAAGTAGGTACGCAAGAACACCTCATTAAATAGTAAGAGACATAGGCTCTGCCAAGTAAAAATTTACATGTGACTTAATTCTTTAGGTTTCTCATAACACTTTCATGGCTAAAGGTTTACAGTATATCACATTATAATTGTGTTTAGTAAAGCACATTGTCTTCACCAACAGACTAAAACTACCAGTGATCCATATGGCTTGTGGCTTGAGGTTTATTCACCTTTAAATATTACTCTTTCCCGTTCCTTTAAAATTTATTTCTCATTTTTTCCTCATAAAAACAGGCACAAAGAATTCTCTGGTGTTTGGAATTCCCCACGCTCCATTCCATGTGCAAGTAAGTCAAGAAAAGAATCACAGGTTTTAAGAAGGAATACTTAGATAAGTAAGGAGATTTTTACATTATATTTTAAGAAAAAGTACACATGAAAATGTGTTCAGTGTAATGTCAGAAGTAAGAGCAGGACTGAGGACTATAAGGGTAAAAGCATGCTGCACATCAAGCAATCAAATAAAGTAGCATTTAAAATAGCTTATTATACATGGCATAAAATATGCCAAACAAGTGTACTGTATAGCTAAAAAGCCATACCAAAGAAAATAACTTTTAAATAACTTTTAATTTTTCTCAAAAGAGTTTTGATACATTTAAAAATACAAATGGCTAAAATGTTACACATATTGCATGGAATACTATAAGGTGGAATTATTAAAATAGTAAATACAAAATGACATTAAAACTAAGAGGAAGACAGGAAACAAGACAAAACAAACAAACAAACACACTCAACATTGAATGAGATGTACAAAAAGGTCAAACTGTCATCAAAACAAAAGCACTGTTTAGCTTCCCTTTTTTTGACTGTGATGAAACTTTGTGATCAAAATCCCAGAGGAGGAAAGGATTTATTTGGCTTAGAGCTCCAGATCTTGGTCCATTACTGAAGAATTCCATGCGGAAACTCAAACAGGAACTGTGGAAGAATACTGTTGCTGGCTTGCTCCCAATTCATGCTTAGCTGGATTTCTTAGACCAGGACCACATGCTCAGGGAAGGTACAGGCCACACAGGGCTTGATCCTCCTATATAAATTAATAATCAAGACAAATTCCCAAGTCTCTGGACTTGCCTATGTCAAGTCTGCTTCTTCAACTGAGACTCAGTCCTTTCTCAAAGAGTCCTAGGCTATGTTAAATTGACATAATTAAAGCCAAGGAGAACAATATATGTTTTTAAAAGGAGACTAGAAGGAAGCCTCTGGAGTTGACAAAGTCTTTATTTTCTTCAATAAAATAAATTATGCACAATTAGATTCTGTCCTAGTGACTTAGAGCAAGTAACAGACAGTATTCAAAAATCTCATGGCCTACATCATGGGGCATCCCTTGGGAAAAGTGCCAGGGTGCAGTGAAGGTCCAGGAACCCTTCACATGTGTTCTTGTAGAACCACATACTTTGTGATACTGGCTGTCTGTCTTAAAAATGTTTCTGAGATGGGTAGCCATGAAATACCTGTTGTATGTGGTACCATCATGGCCCAGGTGTCTGGAAATCAAGATGAGCTTGCTCAGGTGTGAGCCCTCTCATTTGTGAATGACAGAATCTACTGCTTAAATCCAAAATATTGGGTAGGGGTAAACAGTTTGCTCCTGGTGAGAGATACATTAGTAGGAGAGCCTTTATGCAATAGGAAGTGCATGTCCTATATTTTCTGTCTTTAGGAGACTGTCCCACAGGTGCAGATGAAGCAAAGCAATTATCTGAAATGATAGCCTAAGTCTTTGCACAACTCTTAGCTTACCAAAGGAAAGTAACACTAAGAGTAAACCCTAAACTCATTTAAATCTCTACTCAAAGCAAATATTTCACTGATTACAATGTTCTCAGGGTGTTTTGTAAAGAAGCTCTTCGACCATATAATGTAGATGTTAGAGAGAGTAATTGCAGAGATTTTATAATAATTTCTAATCACTGACTGCAATTTAGTATAGAGCAGCATACTCATGTTTTTATGAACCATGTAATCTCATATTCTCAAATGGAAAGCAAAAAGCCCTCTTTTAAATGCTTCTCAGAGACTAGTTCTACTAACCTAAAATGAATAAATCTCCCTGCTAATATATGAATTTTTTAATATTAAGAAAAGCACAAAATATTTTCTGGTACCAATTCTTCATGTTGATCTTTCTCCTTGTGGTTAAAAACTTACACACACACACACACACACACACACACACACACACACACACAGGGGCATAGGAACTCATACAGTCAGATAGCTTTGATATTTCTCTCTAGAATATTCATTAGCTTCATAAGCAAAAAGCCAACCTTCAAGCAGAGATGAATCTAGAACTGTAGTTGGTAAAACAGCTCTTAGAAGTTGCACTCCAACGTTCACTTGTGTAGGTCATATCTGCCACTCACATGCTTAAAAGGCAGACTCACATGTTCAATTACATATAATTGTCAAAAAATAAAACATACACATATACACATTCACATAATTAATTTCCCTCCTGCAAAAAGTTATGAATATGAAAAAATAATTCAGCTGGTACATAGCCCATTGGAATGTCTATAGACACAGAATATCCACTTCTTCTCTGACTTGGGGAGACACTGAGGGATCCAACCATGTTCATGTGACCTTACTACTGGTCAATGCATGCTATAAAAGAATGAGCTCTATATTTCTGTCCCCTGAAATACTTAGTCATCTTCACACAGACTTCACAGACAAGATTTATGTGTCCTGTTCTGGATTGATAACCAATTCTACATGTAGAATACTGTCTATTAAGTATTGCCCAGCATGTAAATTCTCCCTATGCCCTTGGCCACCTGGAAAACCCACATTATAGGCCTGTATCTATCTTCTTATTTGCTGTATTTCCATGATCCTGCTAAGTGCCAAATACAAAACACACTAATCTGTTACGAGCGGGTTTTCTGCCAGCCTGGTCCCGTAGCCACATCAACCCAAAATAACATGCAGAGATGCTGTATTAGATATAAAACTATTTGCCAATTACTAGTGTTCTTATTGGCTAGCTCTGTCTTAAATATTAACCCATTTCCATCAAGCTAAGTATTTCCACATGGTCTTATCTTACCGGAGGGAGGGTCTGGAGTTCTCTCTCGGTACTACATTTTGAATCTCCTCCTCTATCTGTCCCCAAATCTTCTTTGTCTCCTAGTCCCACCTATCTTGCTTTGCTATTGGCCAACAGTGCTTTATTCATTAACCAATATGAGAAACATATTTACAGGATGACATCTCCCATCACTAGTCTCTAAGGACTGTTCTTTACAATGTATGTTTTGGGGGCTACTAAGATACATAGGATCTCAGTTAACTTGTAATATGTTCCCTTTACAAAATGAGGAAAATAATGCACTAAAATATTTTTTATTCATGTCTTCCTGTTGTGTGTTGTTGGGTGGGTTGTGGATATAAATGTGGGTACCCTTGGAAGTTCAAATAGGACATTGACCTCCTTGGAGTTGTGGTTACAAGCAGTTGTTAACTACTTGATACTTGTTCTGGGAACCTAACTTGGATCCTCTTTAGGAGCCACAAAGGTTGCTGAGCCATCTCTCCAGTGCCTATATGAAATACTGTTTCAAATCTTAGATCTAATGAACCTAATGAACCTCTCTTTTTTGTTTTTTTGTTTTGTTTTTTTTTTGTTTTTTTTGTTTTTGTTTTTGTTTTTTTTAAACAGAGTCTTCCTATATAGCTCTCAGTGTCCTGGAGCTGCTAGTGTAACCCAGGTTTGCTGTGAACAAATCTCTGAAGTGCTAATATTACAAGCTTGTGCCACCACACTAGGATGCATGTCTCTCTCTTTTGTCCACAGTTTTACAAGTGCTAATGAAACCCTAATGGCAGACTGCACCTAAAAAGAACCACAACTTTTTGTTACCTGGCAAGGGCAGGTACCCAAGAAAATAACTTCATAAGTTCCATGACATACCCTGAAACAGTGAATGAATCATATTCTTAATTATCACTGTGGTTTAAGCCTAATTCTCAAGGCACTCCAAGAATATCTTGGAGTCATTTCTTTTTCTTGGCACTCCGTTCTTTCACATCCGTGTAGTCTCAGGGTCTCTTACGTCCTCTCCCAAATGTGATTCTAACTTACTGTGATAAGTCCCCCTGTGTGAATTTCAGCATTTCTGCAATTTGTCTCTTTTTCACCCATTTTAAGCATGTGATTAATCACACAGGAGACCAAATCCAGGCGCTGAGCAGCAGTATTTGTCACATAACCAGGTGTGCAGGCTGCAGAGTTAGACAATCTCTCAAATTACACACACTCCTGTCTCCATCATTGTCCAGGGTGAAATCTGCTGTGAGCACCATGAAGGACACATTTCTGTGGCAAGCATCTCCACTGAGGTTCACCAGATGCTCAGAATACTGGGATGTCATCTTCTGAGTTCAGAATACTTATGTTCTCCATGCATCAACACAGGCATGCTGTGAACCTGCCTTCATAAGCTGCTTCCTACCTCCCAACCCATGCTGATAGGCAAATTAGTTGTAGAACTTTACTTTGCAATGCATTAGTGTGCTCAGATTTTGGAAAAATGAAGTTTAATGTCCTCGATATGTTTTTCTGGCTCCTTAAATCTCTTCCCATTTTGCTTTTGAGACATATGAATCTGTATATGGGAACACCCATCAACAACTTTATTATTTTATATGACTATAAAAGGTAATGTGAACATGATAGCAGGAAGATGATTAGTTAGAGGTAACCCAGATTATGCACTGGGGTCTTTGCTCAACAACAATTAAATTAATAGACTGATTTTAAGTGGATATCTCCAGGATAAACAATATCAGTTCACTAGCATATCTATCATTCCTATGGGGAACTTCAAACAACCTAAAAATACCACAACTGAACCATTACTGTTAATTCCCAGGCCTACTCAAAGGCTACTAGTGACTATACAAGAATTTAGTGTCAATGAGATCTTGCATTTTTAACCCTTTGTTCTTTATGCCTTTTTCTCAGTGTGAGTTGGTTTACTTATTAGGTTTTTCCATCAGTGTCTACTTCACTTCTGACTAGTGTTCCTCCTTATTCATCCATTCAATTTGTCCCTTTACCTGATGTAGACTCGAGTTGGTTGGCAGCTGAACTTTCATGTATAAAACTATCTGAACATTCTTGTTTACATTTTATTATTATTATTATTATTATTATTATTATTATTGTTATTATTATTGGAAATGTCTAGAATAGATATATCCTAGATATGAGTTGTTTTATTTTATAATAAATGTGAGGATTTTATAATTACTGTAACATTTTTATTTCCATAATAACATACTGGCCATTTTTGTTCTATCATTTCCCATATATAAAATTACAGGCTCTTAAGATGTAGCATTTAGTGTGTCACATGACAGTTCATTGTAGTTAATAGTCTCATTGGAGATGTGCAAATAAAAAGGTGGTTGAGAAATGATACGTTGTCTAAATCAATAGCACAGGTAGGGGCAGGAGCAATGCCTCATGTGCTATCTGTTCTTTGGCACATGTTCTTGCCAGGAGAATTTTCCAATTCTGAAAACTGTGACATCAGATAAACCCCAAAGGTTTCTCAGGGTTTGTTGGGGACAAAATCACGATTAATACTCTGCGTTATGAGGAACAACACACAAAAGAATGCCACTGACACCTACCATGTAAGAATACGACCAAGCTCTAATGCTGGAAGGTAAATGAAGTTAGTACTTTCTCGCCTCATTCTGAGTGCCAGATTAGAGAGAGTGTGACATGCTGAAGGATGTCAAAATTCCCTTACTTTAGTTAATGATGCTGTTATCAAAATATAATGACATCTACAGGCATAAATAATAATATTTCAGAGAGTTCAAGTTGCATGTCTTCCGGTTTATTTGTACTAAACAGTCAGTCTTATTTTGTTATCAAAATGTGGAAAGTCTATAATACAAATTCTTATTAGCAAACACCATAGCCAGAAAAATAACAAAAGGACTTTTGTCCCAAGGACTTGGAAAAATCCAGGCAGCACTGGATTTTAACCAAGGGAAGTGGCTTCTGTGTCCTTGCACAACCTGCCCTGAGAGTGTGTTGGTGTGTTCACCCTAGGGTGTCCTCATATTCTGCACTGATTGCTTTGTGGGACAAAATAAGAGTGGTTGTTCCTGTCAGGTTTTTTTAATCCCTTTATTCACAGTGAATTAGCACAGGAATGTGAGTCCTCTGTAAACAGCTGGTCTTTTCTTCAACAACAATAATGGATATAAGTTGAGCATAATACATTAGTGAACGATCAGGTTGAGGCTTAGCTTCTGGTGGGAGTTTTAGCTCAGTATCTGTCAGAAGTCATTCCACGCATGCTCAAGCTCCTTCTACTCTACTACTTACTTCTCAAACTGATGGAGGTTCAATTACATTCGTTAAAGACACTTTCCTTATTTTAGTTTCACAAAAAGTTCTACACAGGCATAGTCACATGAAGCTCAAGAAGACATTATTGAAGTGGATTTTCAGATACTTAAAAAACTGCACAATGTTGACTTAAGGAGGGGCAAAAATAGTCAGTAATTGTTTGGTGGTATAAAATTTAATACCAAAGATACAAAACAATCTTTTACTATTTTCAGTCCATGACAAGAAGCAGCTGCATTAAGGAAGGATTGATGGGCAAAAGGGCTGAAGATTTAGGTATTAATGGAAGGTGTTGAATTTAAAGTTGGTTAAAATGGAAGGTAAGTGCAAGGCTTCTCTCCAGCACTTTGCTCAGTGGGTATATTATGCACTTAAAACACTTGGATTATTTCCCTTTGAAAGTATAGCATTGTTGTATAATTATGACAGGGACACATTGGCTCCATTTTTTGTTCTTTTTCTTTATTTGCCTGGTATGAGGCTTCTCAGATTTTCTCTTTGCAAGGACATATTGAGACAATTAAAGGAATAAGCTAGTGTTACAAATATTCTTCATGGTAAACACAAACTGCATCCTAAATGTTTACTCAGGTCACCGCTGGAGAGTAGAAAGCTGTTTGGTTGTAGAACTCTCATCCCATATCCACTACTATTACTCTGAAGTGTAGGGGTTTGAGTCTTTAAAGGAAGAATGACTGAGACAACACAATGTAAATTGAGAAGCAAGGCTTTCTAAAACTTCAAAATACCGTTTCATAGAATTATTGTCAAAAGAATCCTGTAAAATAATTTGGAGTCATAAAGAAAACATAAAGGAAAGGCAAATTAAATTAGGTATGGTTTGTAAGCACAGTATTTTAAATCCTTTGAGTTTTGGGTTGCTGAAGCCCTTCATCATTTATCAGAATTAACTTCCACCAGAATTAACTTCTGGTGGAGAAAATTTGCCTTGCAAACTCTGTTACCATTAGTTATGATCTAATCTTTATTTTCATCTCAATTCTATTTCTATATTAGGCAGACTCATAGTTAGAGAACTGTTCTGTCCAACACAAGTACCTTCTTGGGACAATGGCCAATCCTGTCTGTGGTAGGTAGAGTTGATTTTGCATGATCACTCACAGCCTTCTGCCACCCTTGGGCCCAAATATCCCTTTTCCAATATGGGACATGAAGGGGTTCCAGTTATATTCAAGCATGAAATAACTGTATTTGAACAATATACTAAAGAAGCAAACAGTAAAACTACATATTCAAATGTTATATAGCTGTCACATAAAAACTGTCTTAATTTACATAGGAACATAGGAAAGTATAGAGGTTTGGCAATGAACCAGTCAAGTGCCCAAGATACCATGCACACACTCCATATCACAGTCTGGGTCACTACTGCTAATTTGTCAGTCTCTAGAAGGACCAAAGGTAAATGTCTCTGGGCATATCCATGAGAGTTTCTTGAAAAATTTAATTTGGGGAACATGAGGCACTAAACTGTGAGTGGCATCTTTTCATGGGCTATGGTCTCATATTCAATAAAATGAAAATGGCATGCTCAGCAGAAGCATCCATTACTCCCTGATTGTAGACTCCATGTGGCCCATATCCTCATTCTTCCCATTGCCATGCCTTTCTCCCAAGATGGACTTCCTCTTGACCCATGAACTGAACTTCCTTCAGTTACTCCTTCAGATTGTTTTAATCCAGGCAACAGAAAAACAGGCTAAGGCAGCCTCCAAGTCTTCTGAGCACCCGGCTAGAGTTCAGTTCACTTTGTATGACTGCTGCTTGCTTACATCTATTCACATGCTTACATTATTTTCATGGATAAAAGCCCAAAGCCTTCTGATATTGCAGAAGAACCACTGATACACAACCCCCAGAACAGCTCAGATGGTCTCTCTGAAGAGCCTAGAGCAAACAGAGACCATTTATGTTTAAGTGCACTGTCAATGGGGTATTTATGGTGCAAATGGTTTTCTGTTAATTAATCTAGTATAAGAAAACTTCAAATAATCAAAAACTCCCAGAGGAGGAAGTACAGAGAATCTCTTTATACCCCTCAAGTGAAAAGTACCAAAACATTTAATAATATTCAGTTTTTGTATCTTTCAGAATAACCTGCAGTAGGAAGGGAACATTTCCCTCAAGACTCCTTAATTTTGATACAATTACAAACACGATTTCTTTTTGAAAAATTTTCACGGCTTTACTTAATATCGTTGAGCACTGAATTCTCAGAAAGTTAAAGTAAATAAGTCAGTATTGTCTATGGTATTCTCCACTGCAGTCAAATGTAAGACTTTTCATATATGTGTGGGTTCAAAAGACAAAAATACTGTTAGACAAACAAGTTTGCTTAAGTTACAGAGAAATTCTGTGGTTCTATGAAGACTGATTAGGACTGTTATGCCTTGAAATACATTCAACACAGTGTGAACTGAGGGTTTAAACTATAGCTCATATCCTTCAATAAAATTTGAAGCTCGTTTATCAGAAGCTTTGAAGTGAAGGAAATTTTCTTCCTTTCTTCTTCCTCTACCTATTTTTTTCCCTTCTCTGTTGGGAACCATCACTATCCTTACCCCTCCCTTGCCTGCACCCATCTCCGTTTAATTTGTTTTGTTTATCAGTATTGAAAATTGAAAACCCTAAGGCCTGTACATGCTGGGGCTTGAGCTATGTTCCAATCTGGCACTTTCTCATGTTTCTATAATAACTTTATGGCCACACTTAGAACTCAACATAGGAGGAATATTCCATTGCATGCTAACATTCAATGCCTTCAGCAACTGAATGAGAAATGTTAGAATATATATATATATATATATATATATATATATATATATATATACTAGAATCTGTATCTGTAAGTCCCCATTTTTGAAGAGCAGAGAATATTAAGAATAGAAGAAAAGGTGTGCACGCAGTATGGGGCAGAAGAAGCAGTTTTTGACTAGGATGTTAATATATTATTAAATTGAATTGTCTTTGCCTGAAAACTGACTTGAAGAAGAAAAGTTTTATTCTGGCTTTACAAGATAGTCCAGTGGTAAGCATCTGAATCTCAACCAGTCATACCAGTCAACGTTCAGCCAATCATAGTTTGAAATCAGGTCATGTCCATGGAAGGCAGAAGGGTGACCCTACTATGTCTATATAAGACAAATACCAGCCATTAGCTGATGTGATTCTGCAGACCACTTCTGTCTTTGTGTCTACCTATATATAATCTGTCCAGAATATTAGGTGGGACACTCGAAACCTCTCCTGCTTCTGAGAAGTGCTGATTTATGAACTGGCTTTTGCACAAGGAATTTCAAGTAAATTAATTTCTTTAACAACATAGAAATTTCTTATCTGCCTACCACATATATGCCCACACTTGTCCACATCTTCATCACCTCTTGCCTGGATGGTGAAACCATATCAATCACCCTACGCAATCCCATTCTTACTTCTAATCTACTCTTTGTTCTAAAATCACAGAAAGTTTTTGAAACATGAAATTCAGATGACTTTTCCTCAACACCTTCTAGCAGCTCCCCAGTACTCCCCATACTGCTTATGTCATGCCTTGTAAACTTCCACTGTGTTTCATTTCTATATATCCAGGGGATGTGGTAGTGGTGGACTGAAGAATTAAAACTGTTACCTATCAAGATCTTGCCCTTGTCCTCAGTGCATTCTGATTTCACTGCTCCCTGATATGCAGGCCTTGGCTAAGAGAACTTCAAGACTGATGCCATTGCGATGGCTCAGGAGATTCTCCCACAGCACAGCATCAAAGCAAGGTGAGGAATCCCATAGCATGGCAATAGAAGACTGTGTGCAATTGGAGGCATTGAGCTGGTGCTTGGGTGGGTGGCAAAGGAACCATCATATACAAACTTTACACATAAGAACAGGAAATCCAAGGAAGGGGGCAATGTTACTAAAATCTACTATATTATCTTCAGATGGCTTTGGGTGAAGACTAGTCAGATACACAGAAGCTGTCCTTCCCTGAAACCACATTCAAGCAGCCTTTCTCTGAAATTCCTCCCATTTGCACTCACTTCTGAGGTTAGAAATATAATTCACTTATTTTGAATTCTGAAAGCAAAAATTATAGAACCACTTTAGACACTTTAAAAACTATGAGATATTTTCTAATCAAAACCTTTTCACTTTCAGTCCTCGTGAGCCAAAATGTTCTTATACTGCTTGAAAATGAGCACTGGCTTTCTCCAGGAAAATTGTCCTACAGAAACAAGCACCTTACTGTGACTACAGTGCTTCTCCTGACATGCAGTCTAGAACAGGGTTTTGCTTTAAAGTATGACTGTCTCGATTAGCTTGATTATAGCCCAAGACAGTATAGAGTCACCAGAAAGGAGAGTCTGGATTGGGGGATGGCCCAGTTCAGATCTGCATGTGGGTATGTTGGTAGAAAACTGTCTTGATTGTGAATTTGTGTTGGAGGGCCAGGCCACCGAGCTGCACCATTCCCGGGAAAATATTCAGTCCTGGACTGTTTAAGAAATGTAGGTAAACATGAGCCTGTTAGTGATACAACAACCTTCAATTCCTGAGGACAGGTTCTTATTTTTAGTTCATGCCTTGACTTTCTGTGGTGATAGACTGAGATGTAGGGTGTCAACTGAATAGACCCCTTTCTCCCCTATGATGGTTTATTTTTGTCAACTTGGTACAAACATATACGTATTTGGGGGGAGGAAATCTCAGTGAAGAATCTGCTTCCATAAGACAGCCTCTAGTCAAGGCTCTAAAGCATTCTCGTGATTAAATTGATGTGAGAGGGCTTGGACTTCTGTGATCAGGGCCATGTGGTCCTAGATGGTATATGAAAGCAGACTTAGCAAGCCGTGACCAGGAAGCCAATAAGCAGTGTTCTTTCATGGTCTCTTCTTCAGTCCCTGCCTTGCATTCCTTCCTGGATTTCCCTATGAGTGTAGGATGAAATAAAGTTGCTTTTTGTAATGATGTTTTTTTTCACAGCAACAGAAATTGTATTTATCAGGATACTTCCCACCCAAAAGTGTTCTCTGTCAGAGTGTTATCAAAGCAACAAAAAGCAAACTAGAACAATGACTAGGACACATCGGCACAACTGATGACACCTTTTTCTCTAGATGTCTACAAGAGAAATGTTGTAGAAAAGACAAAATAAGAATAAACACTATTTTTAGTTTTTCTCATAGCTAATTCCCTAATATTATGTTTTCTGTCACATTTTTTACACAAAGTGAAAGAAGCTGCCACATAGGCAGTCAGGCTTGCAAAAGAAAAAATCAAAAGTCATTGGCTTTGTGGGGATGGGCCTTCATTCTTCTGTTCTTCTCATTGAGATTACTAGCCCTTGACACAGCTCAGTATTTACATTAAAAAAGACATCAAGTGGAGAGATTTACAGCAATATATCTGTTTTGTGTAATAGGTATGAAGACATTTATTTTGAATCCACTCCACTGCTGTTTGTGATGTTCAAATAATAATTTCATGAGGAAAACAACATATATCTTTATTTTCAAGTTCTTAGTTATCATTACTAGTTATCATAACTTCAGTATTCAGCAAGATAGAATTCAGGATTTATTTTTAACATATCCTTGGTAAAGAAACAATAAGTTCCTCTTGAAACCCAAAGCACCTACTGAGACCAGTTGATTTCATTTTGCAAAGAAGCAAAAGGAAAGATCCTTTCAAGTCTAACACATCAAAAGTATAGAGCATTTTAAGACATTTTAATTTTTTTTGAGTCAGAGAGCTCCTCTGCTCATAGATAAAGATACACATTTAAAATTACCTGTTCACTATGCTTTTCAGTTGTCCATGATTGCAGAGGAACACACCCACCACTGTACAGTGCATATATAAGGCAAGGAATATCAGTGTATTTAACCTAAGACTTTAAAGCAGACATGAGAGGCACACCTAGGGAAGTGCAATTATTTTCTTGTGGTTTTCAAAGCTTCATATAAAGCTCTATGTTTCCCACTACTTGAGAAGATCCTGGGATCATGAACTTCTCTTACCAACAGTCCTTCTGTTCACCAAAGATCCTTTATCTAAACTCATCCCCAAAGACAACATGACTGCTACCCTTCCTCTTACTACCCCTAGGCTCTGGGAGGTGATAGTGTCATATTTACAACTAACACTTTCACAAAAGTCTCCCAAGCACAGTTTTTCGTCAGGTCAGTGCTGTCTAGTTACCATAGATTTCTGTCCCTGTGGTTACATCCACACTAGTCAATGGGCTGTGCTTCTCTTCACTGCTGGAGGTATTAATTGCCTCTCCAACTTGGGTACTTTACCACCACAGAAAGCCACCCTACAGTCACACACTTTCATTCTGTGTAAAAAAAAAAGGCTTGCCTTTCCTTTTTCTGACACCAAATAGGGGCCAAAGTAAATACTTCCATTAAATTATTCTACATCTCTCTTGTAGCATCATTGCTAGAAGATAAGCCTAAAACATAACCATCAATAGCCTGCTCTTAGATCTGAACACACAGTGTCTTCCCTCTACTATCAGGACAGGAAGGACATCCTTACAGAGCTGTACAGAATCTCCAGGAAAATGCATGGGAATGTGCTTGGCTCCAACCTTATTCTCTCTGCCCCAGTGAGACTTTCCTTTGGAAAGAATTATTCACAGCCTCTTCAAAAGTAATATGAAAGTGAAATCTACACATTCTCCAGGGAATAAGACAGTGAATCTACGTTAATGATCCCTCCAGTCTAAACACCAACACAATATAAGAAGTCTTAGCACATTTTAGACATTACAAAATGTGCACCAGGAGAACAGATATTTACTACACAAATGTTAGTGTCATTGTTCATGATATTAAAAGTCTTCCCAATTCCTATCTATAATGTGGGATTGTCTATTAATTATCTCTCAAATGTCATTGACATGACAAAAAATAAAGAGGAATTTTGAAGGTGACATATGGTATCTTCTCATGGGGAAAGGAGGTTTAAAAAATAAAGTATGCACTAAATTCATATTTACAGGAATTTTAACCAATACGGCCCCCATGCACCTGTTACCTTAAACTACATTCAGAAATGAATGTCTGTTCAATGGGACAAAAGCAAAGACCTCAATACTGAGATAAGTGTTGCCAAACAGGATTTAGCTTAAGCTAATAATGTAGAGAAAATATCAGAGGAAGATGACCCACTCCTGATATTGACTATTGTCTCTGGCAGGAATAAAGGACAAGTCCTCTTAGGCCAGTTCATAAATACAGAAACAAAATCCTAGGGACACAGCACATGGACTGAAAGGGACATGGTGAGAGGCAGAGGCAAAGGAGGTAAGTTTTCTCTACCTATTTTGTCATCCTCAGTAAGATAAAAAATTTGAAAAATAGATTAAAAGATGTTTTAAAGTTTTTAGGTTATAGAAAGATTTTTAAATATGCATACTAAGCTTGTATAATGTATCCTTAAAAGAATGAATTGTGAAGAACTGAGGGTGGGCTATAGGGCTAAAGAGACAGCATACATCACTTATTGGCACTTTATGAACACATTACCTATTTCATGTGAAAGTATGAAGTATCAGCTAAGATTTTATGTTGTAACTGATAGTCCAGGAGTAAGATATTCATCATAATAATTATTAACTCATTTACTGAAAGCTTTAGTGAATCCTAGACTGTATATTAATTCCATTGGTTACTCAACCTTGAGGCAGGAAGTGCATATGCTGTTCGATTTCTTCCAGGATGTCACCCAAGAAATTCACTTTTGCTTTGGATGATTTTTGTGGAAATTTTCCTTCTCATGTTGGATCCATAATTTAGCATGTGTGATTAACACATGTAATGATGCATTAATGAACACTTATTTTTACAGCATCTAGCTTCAATGAACACAATGTGCTCTATTTACCTAATTTATTCTCTGAACATATGCATCTGGAACTATCTTAGGATTTTATAAAAACTGAATCAACTAAGGAGTATCCTTCTTCAAAAGATTTTATTGAAGGGGCAAGGATAAAAAATGAGATATATGGCTATCCTTTTGTAGGATATAATTGTCCGAGGCTCTTGATTTAGGTTTAGAATGTAAGCAGCACACGTCCAATGCCCTATCAGTGTTCAGCAGGCTCCTGATTACTAAGAGCCTTACATTTGTATTGCTCTCATAAGAAGAACTTAATTTCCAGTGAGAGGCTACTTTGTAGATTCCGCTAATGCTACATTTACCTGCCTCTGTAATTTGCTTCACTTATGGCTGTCTCTTACATTAATATTCATTACAGAAGCCCTCTCCAATATTAGTTGATTT
Organism: Cricetiscus sungorus; assembly: GCA_030556225.1. Taxonomy (NCBI): domain Eukaryota; kingdom Metazoa; phylum Chordata; class Mammalia; order Rodentia; family Cricetidae; genus Cricetiscus; species Cricetiscus sungorus. The sequence goes on along the minus strand of JANBXA010000366.1, from coordinate 4,936,923 downwards.
GACAGAAATGCATTAGCTATGACAAATGCCCCATAAATTATGCAGTGTTAATGCAAGCAGAGCCTATGGTAATTATTGCTATTTAAACATACAGATTATTCCTTTTGGCCTACTTTTAAAGACTTGAAGTAAAATCTGAAGCCACCAGAGATTAGAACTCTTGGCTTCCTAGAAAATATTTTCTATAATAATACCTCTTCATATTAAAGCTGTCACACAGAGATAGTGGCCTGTAATAAGCCATATATTTATGTAGCCCACATATTTACAATAGAGAAAAGAATAAATGATTTGACTAAAAGACAAGGCAGAGGATGAAGCTTAGAAGGAATAAATCTCATATTACATTTGATCCAAGGTATATTTGATTTTTAAATTGTTTAAATTTTTTGATTTTTCAGAACAGGATTTCTGTGTGTAACAGCTCTGGCTGTCCTGGAACTGACTTTGTAGACCAGGCTGCTCTCAAACTCCTTGCAGAGATACTCCTGCCTCTGATGCCCACGTGCTGGGATTAAAAGTGTGCATCACTACCCAGCTTAATCAGGTAAAAAATAAAGAGAGAAAGTAAGAAATAAAGAAAGAAAGGAAGGAAGGAAGGAAGGAAGGAAGGAAGGAAGGAAGAGGAAAGTACATACAGATATTTAAGTAGTGGTGGGAGGGCACCCATTTTATTTTTATAGAATAGAGTCACAGCCATTGAAGTGGTAGACTAAAGACTTACAATGTCCACAGGTACAAAAGTGTATCTTGGACAGCTTTTTGTTTCCACGTGTTTAAGTTGTATTTATTTCTTTGGAGACAGAGCCAGACTGTATCTACTTATGAAGATCCTCATGCTTCTAGCTGTTGAGTGCTAGGATTACAGTTGTGTAAATCAAGTAGATGGCTTTTAGTTTTAAAGAGGTCTTTGATGGAATATGGCCTTCTATATACATGTTTCTCTTATGGGTTGATGAATAAAACACTGATTAGCTGATTGCCCAGGCAGGAAATGTAGGCAGGGCTAGGAGATGAGAATTCTGGGAAATGTAGGTAGACAGAAGCATCATGTGGAGCCCAAGAAGAGAGGACACAACAGGCATTCTTCAATAAATCAAGACCACGTGGAAATACATAGATTAATTGAAATGTAGTAAGTATTGAATAATTGTTGATGAGTTAATGATAGGTGGGAAGATTTCTTAAATTTCACAATTTTTCATGCTTTGATACTCTTCTCAACATTTTATTTGGGTTTAATCTTGTAGTCCTCACCAGTATTTTCCTTATGGTTTTGCAGAACTACACCATCCTGGGCAACTTGTTCTGGAGATGTAAAGGTTACAAACCTTCTATAAAATAAGGAGAACACACTAAGCCCATAAAATTAAGTGTAGTTTGATAAGATCATGAAAGCAGAGCCTTTGGTAATATTAGTCTGAGTTCATTTAAGAATTCTGATTATACTCATAAGTGTGTATGCCTATAATGCCAACAATCTGGAGGGCAAGGCAGGAAGTTCAGGTGTTCAAGGTCAGCCTGGGAAACAAATCAAGACCCTGTGTTGACAAACAAAACTCCAAACAAACAAAACAAACCATAGTTCTGGGAAGAACAGGAGAACTGTTCTTAGATAGGGCCAGGACTATCTAATGGTTGACTCTTCCAGTGTGCTGGCCACTCAATTCTCTAAATAATTCAGCATCAACTTGTCTAGCTTTGTAAATGAAGTTTTACTATAACATAGTCATGTTCTTCTATTTGCAAGTATCTTTGACTGCTTTGGATGGTATTTTCAGAACATAGTGGCTGTATAGGAAGTATATGACTGGAGATGGTTTAAACATTTCTCTGGCCTAAAGAAAGTCTGCCAACTATAGCCAAGTCATTATTGTACAGGATTACTGAAGAGCAGACTACTTAGCATGTGGCTTTATAGGAGAGAAATTTACTAGCATGCACCAAGGTCCTGGGCTCAAGCCCCAACCCTGGGAAAAAAATACTATCAGCTACAAGAAATAGTACTTCCAATCCAATAAATGTAGGAAACTACTCATTCAGATTTTTACCCTAGAACTTTTTTAAATCAATGTATCCTCAGTTTCTGTAATTAGTAGAGAATTATCTGTGGTTTCCTTCCTTTAATGTATAATAACATAACCTTTAATTTGATACCCAGGGTATGAATTTTGATAAACCCCAGTATGCCTTGCTAAGTGGCTGTAACTTATCTTTCTACTATTGCATTGCTTTGCCTATTAGGACATGTCTTCTGTGTCATTTGGTCTATTATGATCATTTTTTTTGTTTTTTTTTTTTTACTATGAAAACATTTCAGATGCACATAGAGGTTGCAAAAAGTTGTCATGCCCTCATTTGTAGTCTTTCCATGACAACATCATATAACCATGGAAACATGATCAACACCCAGAACTTTGACATTGAATGGTATTGGATGACCTGAAGATCTCACTCAGGCTTCATGAGTTTGAGTGGACACTATTTCTCTAATATGTATTTCTATGGAATTCTAACACTTGTAACAGTGTTTTACTATTACAGTTGTAGTCAGGAACAACCTATTATCTCACTCCAATGGAACTGGCTCCCTGTCACCCCACATCTTCCCTTTAGAATTGAACTATGAACAATACTACAAAAGCATAAATTGCAGAATATCATGTAAAAAATAATCAGGAAAGGTCATTTCGTATCAGCTTTCTTTCCTCCGTTTAAGGCCTTTGGAATCCTCCAAAGTGTTTACACAACTCAACAGTTTGTTCTTTTCAGTTGCTGAGTAAGATCCCATTGTGTCAGTCCACCACTGCTAATTCACTTGCCCAATTGAAGACATTTGGGTTGTTTCAGTGTTTGGTGAGGATTAGCAAAACCACTGTAAATATTTGTGTTGTGTTGTTTGTGTGTATATGAACTTTTGTTTGTCTTAGGCAAATAGGCAGAAATAAGTCCAAATCAGGTAAGTACGTCATATTTTTCTCTCATTTGTGGATCCTATCTAGTATATGATGCATAAAACTATACACATATGAAGAAAGGACAATTAGCAGGAAGAGTAAGGAAGAGGGTGGAAGGGAGAGAACTGAGAGGTCAAACAAGGTCAAGTTTATAATATACTTGAAAGACATTCTCTATGGAATTGGTAGGCAATGAATAGACAACAATAAAAACTTAAATTTAAAGAGTAAGATTACTTTGTTCTATGGTAATTATATGCTAATTTTGTAGGAAATTGTGGAACTGTTTTTCACAGCAGCCATATTTAGTTAGCGTTTCTTCAGTGGAACTTAATTCTCCCGAAAGAGCCACATTCTTATCAGTACCTACTATTGCTGACTTGTGTTATTAATTTTATTTTAGCTATTCTGATATGCAATGTATTTCATCCTGGCTTCAATTAATTACACATGATAATTTAATTATCTTGCATTACTGCAAAAGCTAATGCTACAAGAGATGATTCATTTTTGTATGCATGTTATTGCATACTTGTGGAGGGCAAAGGACAACTTGCAGGATGATCTGTGTGTCAAACTCAGATACTCAAGTTTGATAAGATGCATTTTCCATAGTGACTCATCTTGACAGCCCCTCTGTGTCTTCTGGTGTATTAATTAACTGTTTTGGGTACTTCAGTGGAATATCTATTCAAGTTTCTTGTTTCAAATGAGAGTATTGAATTTCTTGTTACAGGATTCAGGTTTTTTCACATACTGTGGATTCAGTGTCTTGAAGCAGGTGCGTGAATGGAAACCATTTTCCTTCAGACTGAGCCTCTTTCACATAGAAAAAGTTTTCATTTCTGATAGTGTCCAATTCATTACTTCTTTTTACAGGTCATACATTTGATGCCATTCTTAGTCAGAGTGCACTCAACGAGGTATAGAAGCTCCACAACGATTTGATTATAAACAGATTTATGTTAACTGTATAGGACTATGTAAAAAGAAAGAGCAGGAAAAATGTAAGAGATCTCTAAATAATGGAAAATTGTGAGATGCCTGGACAGTTTGTACCAAAGGAAGAGTCATATTCCTCAAACATGGCTAAACACCAGACCAGATTGAAGAGCTATCACCATCCCTCAGTGTGGAGCTTCCTGGAATATGTCCTCTCATCATGCAGACATCATTCACCAAGTAGAGCAGAAGGAGTATAATTATAGGGTATGTGGAAAGAACTGTTGGTTCAGAGATGTTTCAGCTACCTGTTTTGTTAGTTTGTGGCCACTGAACACTGAAAATGAGGAATAAAACTATCCTCTTCTTGTAGCCTCTTTCTTGCACCTCTGACAAAGGTCAATATCATACCTACTTGTCAAATGATCTTAAAAGATCTGGACCCATCTCCCCAGAGTAAAAGTTGCCAATGGTTCTTTAACTTGGCTCTGGTTGTGGTGTACAAGTAAATGTTATATAAACAGGTGTCTCTCCCATGGGAATTGTTTAGTTCATTTTTCCTGATTGTGTTCAAGTAAGTGACAAGAAACAACTTAAATTGGGATACTTTTATTTTGGCTCACTATTCAAGAGATACAATCCATCATGGTAAAAAGACATGAAAATTGGACCTGTCTGTGGTTGCAAAAGCTATCTGTGGAAGAAGGAGACTGCTCACATTTTGGAAGATCAGGAAACACAACTCTGAGAGCAAGCATTCAGGTGGCTTTTCCTTTGCCCATTTTCCCATTGTAGCTCTTGGTGGCATTGAACTCAGAGAGATCTATCTGCCTTTGCTCCTGAGTCCTGGGACTAATGTTGTGTGTCACCATTGTCTGTCTTCTATGGCTAACTAGTATGGCTGCTTTGCTATTTTTATCTCCAGTGCCTTTAACAAATCATAAACAATGTATCACCTCATATGGCTGTGTGACATCCATTATGGTATGGACTTGGTATGTTTTCAAACTACTTTGCTTGGCTATTTTTGCTTATATTAATATTAAGCACAAATTGTCAACAGGTCAGTCCTATCTGATCATCAAGGCCAGCATGGGTGGGAGAGACAGAGGGGTACAACTTATTCATGGCACAACTTCAACATTTGCCTGATGTACCATGGCCTGCATGGTTACTTTTCTCCAGGACTAGAAAGAACAGACTTGTGTTGACACTTTTGTGTGCACCCACTGTTGGTTCCAGGACCAAAGATCCTCTGACCTATGTAGAAGACAGAAAAAGCAAAACAAGCAAGCAAAAGCAAAACTCAGAATAAAGTATTTGCTCCTCAACTTCTGAGCTTCCTTGTCAGTTTCATAGCATTAAATTTTGGTTTTACCTAAAGTATTTTGAAATAGTTTTGGTAAAGGTAGTTAACCCTAAAACACCTGACTATCATAGTGTGCTTTTGGTATGAAGTGGCTAGCTGCTAATTTATGGCCTTTTCTTTTGTTTTTGTTTTTTCGTTTTTGTTTTGTTTTGTTGCCAGTTTGGATTTCAGAAAACTGACTTAGCTGAAAGACTGTTAAAAAAAAAAAAAAAGATATCTACAGAGTCACAAATCCAGCCAAAACCCAGTTTAGTGGCAGAGACGATGTGGGAATAAGAGGGCTAATGTGACTGATGATCAAGATTCAGCCATGCATACATATGAGCATCCAACTTGAAATGAGGTGTCACAAGGCACATTAATTTATAACTACCTATGAAGAATCAGAGCCAAGTGTCATAAATGAAAGTACAAGCCTTGCCAACACTCAAATTTCAAAGGCTGCTATTTGATGATGACATGTGGTAAAGGCTCCCATCACTCATGCCACCACCTCCCTTCCTGATTACAAAGCACATGCTGTCCATTTCTCTGAACATAGTGACACATTATCAAAAGATGATAAATGCCTTCACAAACAGAAAAGGCTGAAAAATGCTTGCAATATTTCTCTGTCATTCTGCAACAACAAAGATCTTGACTGGTTTTCTGGTCTGCTAGCGAGTAACAAGCAAATGCAGTAACCATTAGGAAAGTTCAAATTCAAAGACAGAAACACAATCCAGTTTCAAGATAGAACTAGGTCCTATTTATCAAAACAAAATGCAAAGATGTTCAATAATATGCTACAAAAATCAATCAATTTCCCCCAAAGTTAGGTGTATAAATTATCATCATCATCATCATCATCATCATCATCATCATCATCATCATCATTAGTGTTTCAAGACAGGGTTTCTCTGTGTAGCTTTGGAGCCTGGTACTCACTCTGTAGACCAGCCTGGTCTTGAACTCACAGAGATCCACCTGCTTCTGCCTCCTGAGTGCTGGGACTAATAGAGTTCTTTGGTGGTTGGCTAATTCATCTCTTCTTGCGTTTACTTAGTGACTGTGTCATGCTTTCCTTTTATTCTATTTTTGTTGTTGTTGTTTGTCTGTTTGTTTTCAAGGTAGGTAACAGCTCTGGCTGTCTTGGAACTCACTTTGTAGACCAGGCTGGCTACCTCCCTCTGCCTCCCAAGTGATGGGATTAATGATGTGTACCACCACTGCCCCAGGCCATGCTTTTCATTGTGACCCAGGAATATGCAAAGCACAGGGACAGGGACAGTAGTCACAGTAGTTTTTTGTTTCATTTTTTTTTTGTTTTTTTTTTTTGTTTTTTTTTAATACATTCTTGATCACAAGTAACTTCAGAAAAGCAACAAAACCAAGTGTGAAAAAAGTACTTACAAATGCAAAGCAATATTCTAAGAAATGCTACTTTTACTGAACCAAGTGAGGCACTCCGAACCTTTTTCCAGTTAGTCAGTCACTTCCACACTTATGGGAAAGGGCTTTCATTCTTCCACATGGGGCACACCAAACAATTGGAAGCATCTGGACCTCTTACTCCCAAACCTTGCATTAACAGATGTCTCCATTTTCACTTTTGTTTACTTTCTCCTCTCCTCTCTTCCCTTCTCCTCTTCTCTCCTCTCCTCTCCTCTCCTTTCCTCTCCTCTCTCCTCCCCTCCCCTCCTCCCTTCCCTTGTCCTCCCCTCCCCTCTTTTCTCTTTTCCTCTCCTTCCTTCCCCCTTCTCCTCTCTAACCTTACTTTCTTTTCCCTCTGTGTCTCTGTGTCTCTTTCATCTCTGCCTCTTTCTAGTCTCTGTCTCATTACATGCAAAAAAAAAAAAAAAAAAAAACCCTTTGACAAAAAATGAAACACCAGTCCAGTCCAAGATAAATGAACTGGAGAAAATAGAGATAAGGAACATATCTGAATGTAATGAGAGAAATTTACAGCAAGCCAATAGATAACATCAAATTAAATGGAGAGAACTCAAAGCAATTCCACAAAATCAGGAACAGGACAAGGGTGGCCACTTCCTCCATATCTCTTCAATACAGTGCTTGAAGTTTTACCTAGAGCAATAAAATAACTAACTGAAGTAGATCAAGGGGATACAAATTGGAAAGGAAGAAGTCAAAGTATTATTTGCAAATAATATGATAGTATACATAGGTGAACCTAAAATTTCATTAGGTAAATCCTACAACTGATAATCAATTTTAACAAAGTTGCTGGAGTAAAAAAAATAACTCAAAAACATCAGTAGTCCTATTTATACAAATGAAAAAACGACTGAGAAAGAAATCAGTGAAAGAACACGCTTCACAATAGCATCAAATAATATAAAACATTGCTGGGTAACTTTAACCAAGCAAGTGAAAGACTTGTATTGATGATAACCTCAAATATTTGAAGAAAGAAAATGAACATGGTGTCAGAAGATGAAAAGATCTCCCATTCTCATGGGAGAATTTAAGAATTAACATCCTTAAAATGGCCATCCTACCAAAGACAATCTATAGATTTGATACAACTCAATCAAAAGGCCAACACAATTCTTTACAGACCTTGAAAGGAGAATTCTCAACTTTGTACAGGAAAAACAAACAAACAAAAAAAAAACCAAAACAGGATCGCTAAAACGATCCTGAACAGTTAAAAGAAATGTGACAGTAGAATAGAAAAAGACAAGCTGATCAATGGAATCAGTTTGAATTTCCAGACATGAATTCACATACTTATGGACAACTGAATTTTTGATAAAGAAGTCAGTCAAACTAGATATCTGTATTAGCAGAATTCAGTAGGTCCATATTTATCACCATGCACAAAACTCAAGCCCCAATGAAAAAAAAATCTCAACATAAAACCAGACACACTGAACTCAATTTAAAAAAATAAAATAAAAGTGGTTAAAGCCTTGAAAATATTGACACAGGAGATGACTTTCTGAACAGAACACTAATGGTATAGGCCCTGAAGTCAATAATTAATAAATGGGACCTCAAGAAACTGAAAAGTTTCTGTGAGGCAAAAGATACTCTCAATGTGACAGGCAGCCAAAATCAAATAATCCAATTAAAAATCTAATGTACAGACCTAAACAGAGAATTCCCAGTAAAGGAATTGAAAATGGCTGAGGTACACTTAAAGAAAATTTCAATATCCTCAGGAAAATGAAAATGAAAACTGCTTTGAGATTCTATCTTATAACTATCAGAAAGGCTAAGATCAATAACACAAATGACAGCTCATGCTGGCAAGGAAAACACTCCTCCATTTCTGGTGGGAGTGCAAATTTGTACAATACCGCAGTTCCTCATAATATTGAGAATGTATCAACCTCAAGACACAGCTATACCCCTCTTGGACATACACCCAAAGTAAAGGAGGTTCCATTTTATTAATAATAGCCAGAAACTTTACATAACCCAAATATCACTTAACTGAAGAATGGATGAAAAATTTTAATACATTTATTTAATGGTTATATTTTATTTGCATTCTAATAAAGCTTGTGTTATTACCAGAGGGTGGAGCTAGCCACTATTTAACCATAGAGGCCAGTTGATGGTGGCTAATACCTTTGATCCCAGCACTTGGGATCTAATGCTTTTGATCCCAACAATTGGGATCTCATGCCTATGAGCATTTGGTAGAAGCATGCCTTTAATCCCAGCACTAGAGAGGCAGAGATAGGAATGTAAGGGAGTGGAGAAGGGATCTCTCACCCATTCAGTGTGAGGATTCATAGACAGGAACTCAGTCCCTTTGGTCTGAGGATTTAGTAGAAATAAGAAGTCTTTCTAATGGCTGGTTTGTTTACTTTTCTAATCTTACAGCTTCTGTGGTTTAAAACCAATTAGAAATCGTGCTACAGAGTTTTACTCAGCTGTTTAAAAATATGACATAATGAAATTTACAAGCAAATATATGCAACCAAAAAAAAAAAACATAATTATCCTGAATGAGGAAACCCAGACCTAGAAAGACAAATGTGGTAATTGTTCACTTATAATTGCATATTAGCCATTAAGTAAATGAAAATCAAGCTACAACCTCACAGACCTGTAAAGGTTAGGTGAGGAACAGATCTATATTGGAGAAAAATGGCTCTCCATGGGAAGAGGAAAGAGAATAGATTTTACATATGAACTTCAGTCTGGTGGGGACAGGAGCAGGAGGAATCAGATGTATGTGGGGACAGAGAGAAGTAGTGAGGCAGGAGAGAGCTCTGGGATTGGGGGATCATATGAAGGGTGGTGTGGAAACCTAGGGCAGTGGAAACTTCATGGAATCTATGAGGGTGACCCTCTTTAGGACTTTTGAAATGGAGGATATAGATTCTGAACTGGCAATCTTTTGTAGCTAGGGAAAACTTCCAGTTGAGAATAGGTTATATTCAGTTGAGTTGTTGGCTAAGAAGGTCCCATGGAGAACCCTAAACATCCCAGGTTATGCTAGGACAGAAGGTTGCTCTCTGAAAACTTGCAGCAGGTCCCTGTTATGAATATAGATCTGGGCAGGTGAGGGACAAATGGTGGGTGGGAGACAGACAGAGGCCTGCAGACATAACTTATATGAAAAGTTTATTAGGAGAAGTTAAGGGAGTAAGGAAAAGGAAGAGAGAAAAGAGAGACAGAGACAGAAACACATACATGCACGCATGCACGCACGCACGCACGCATGCACGCACGCAGGCACGCACGCACGCACGCGCGCACACACACACACACATACAGAGCTGACTCCTCAGAGAAAAGACAGAAGAGAGGAAGTGGGAGAAGCTTGTCTCTTAAAGGGACCTCTGCTCCTGCATACAGAGCCAGGGTACTTCCTGTCATGCACAGAAGGGTGACACAGTGTCAGATTCCAAAGGGTGGAACAAGGTTTGCCTGGATTACAACAGTCTTCATTACTGAGAAAAACTTCTACACAGCTTATTGAATGTAGAGATATTTAGCTGGTGTGAACTTCTCTTTGGCACTAGAAGGTATTCTGGAGGTTACCAAAAATGAAACCTGGACACCAACCCAGCCTCCAAATCCTTTACCAACAATTTGCCTTGGCTGTGATGTATGCTATAATATATGCTGAGACAATGGTGACATAGGATTTATGGGAGTAGCCAATCACTGTCTGGTTTAGCTTCAGGCCCAAGCCAGGAGAGGGAGCCATGCTCTCCACTGCCTGAATGGCAAGGAAGCTGAGATTGAATATTACAGAAACCAACCAAACATAACTGATAAAAATATTAAAAACAAAATAAAAAAAACAACATTCAAATGATCCCTAATGAGAGTCTGTAATACTCATGGATCTAGATAGGTATATTGGCAAGTTGTCATCAGAGAGGCTTCCTCTGGCAGTAGACAGGAGCAAACTCACAGAACCACATTTAGACATCATTCAGAGAGAAAGTCCTACTGGAGGTCCTCATCAGGTCCCTCCACTCAGAGATCTGGGAACCCTCCCAGATGAGAGGAAAGATTATAGACTCCTACAATCCAAACCCCCAAAGGTGATACCAGGAGAGCGTGGCACAAGGAATCAACTATGCAGGGCTCCCATGGGCTCCCAGAGAAAAGCAGCAAGCACGGGGCATGTTTGGGTCTGCACCAGCCCTCTGAGTAAATGTTATGGCTTTTAGCTTGGTGGGTTTTGGGAACCCCTAACAATGCCAGTGGGTGTGTCTCTGACACTGCCTGGTCGTGGGACTCTTCCTATATGGTTGCCTTGTCCAGCCTCAACATGAGGGCTTTTGCTCTTTTGCTTTGTCTTATTGTATCTTGTTTCGGCCTGTTTGGCTGTTGTCTATTGGAGGTTTGCTCTTTTCTGAAGATAAAACAGGGGGGACAGCATCTGGGGGAAAATGGTGGTAGTGGGGAACTGGAAACAGTGGAGAGAGGGAAAACTGCTTGGGATTTTTTTTCTATTGAATGCTGGGTCAGTTCCAAGGCATGATGGAGACACCAGAAACTCTAGTCTGTAAATGTGTGTCATTTTGCCCAGCTTGGAATATATTGTATGTGTAGATAGCGTTCTTAATTGGTCTAAGTAATAAAAACCCAAAGTCAGATATAGAGGAAAATGCTGAGAGATCAGAGAGAAGATGGAGCAAACCTTACCTCTTTAGCATCTCAGCAGACAAGAGTGATTTTCTGTTTCTCCCTGCTTATATCCTGTTTCTGCCCAGCTATCTCACTTTCTGTCTATACAGACCTCCAGACTTCTATAGTTAGCTAGTGACAAGCTCCATTCTCTGACCCTCAGACACGCTTTATTTGTATAAGCAAGATCTCACCATAATATGAGAAAAGATTATATTTTCAATGAAAAAAAAAAGATGTAGAAGAACCTTGGAGTTAGAACAGAACAACAGTAACATGGCAAGCCTTATATCTAATGCAAACCCCAAATCTCACCTAACATTGCAATAGTAGATTCAATAACACTATCAGCTTCATCATTGTAAACTCTATACAGATTTTGAGGCATCCAAATATAGTGGCATAAACAAATGTATTTATTGTGCATAACAAACCTGCACTATACAGTGTTTACACATAACATGTGAACACACACCCAAACCAGTGTGTATACATGGATACACCAGAGTGCTCTATTTGTAAGTTTTACAGATATGTGTACTATTGTTATTACCCATATAGATATGAATGGAGATATAACCTCATTTTCAAAGTCAAGCCAGTCATCCTTTTGACACCCAGCATGCTGCATTACATATATTTAATTATGAATTACATGTTATTTTCATAATCTCTTCAAGTTCCATAGGTTCTATTAAAAGATTTGTGGGTTCTATAAAATGACTTCATGGAATTTATTCTAATCTTTCTGAAATTTCGGGCAAAAGGGAAAACAAATCTCTTTGACAAAGTGAAAGAGCATCTAGTTAGAAAACTAGAGTCTGCTCTGCTCTTCTGGTACCCACAGATATATAATATAAGGTCCTACCGAATGACCATGGAGACAAAATTAATTTTATCTCACTCTAGTAAATGTGTCTTACCTTAGTATATATGGTTTTCCCTGCAAGGATTCTTGTGAAATCTACCCAGTCATCTTTTCTCTCAGTGGTTTGTGCATCTAGTACCCCAGCTATGCATTAGCAGGGTAGAAGTGCCATCCAGACTTCAAGCCTGGGATAGACTTGAGCTCATTGGGCATTTTCTACTTTTACATTGGCTGTTTTCTTAGGCCATGGTTTTCAGAGAATCATAAATCCAGTCAGCCCCAGTACTCTGGAAAGAAAGTTCTAACATTTATTTGTTTAATCTCTCCCAAAACAGCCAAAAAGCATGACCCCAGTAGAGAAGTCAAAATTGGATTTCTGGTCCCAAAGGATAAGGCTGCTGCTGGGAGAGTCTGCCCAAACCCTGATACTCGACAGGCACATCTGCATCACAAGTCTATTAATAACCTGGGGAGGGTTCAGGAGCTAAAGCTGAGCAAGGCTGCTTATTGCTCTCCGTTGTTTGTAGGAGACTAAAATCTGTGAAATAGTGCAAATGATAAAGCAACTGTTTCTGCAGTTGTTAAAGTGATAAGAACTCGCACACATGCGCGCGCACACACAGACACACAGACACACGGACACACACACACACGGACACAAACACACACTGACACACACACACACACACATATGATGGATTTGGATTTTCATAGACCCTGCACCAACAGCTACTGAGTTTTAGCAGTACCTAGAATCTACAGGGTTGCAGAAGTCCCCTCCAAAAAAAAAAAGACAAGAGCTGTGACTGGAGACAGTCCACTCAGATAGAACTTCTATGATTACATTGTCAACTTTCCTGGGGCTATTAAATCGGTGGAGCAAAAAATAGGCACATTTTGGTTCATAGACAGTGAAGGCCGGGTGGCGAGAAGAGAAATGAAAATGGCCCGGCAGCTGTCTCGGGGCTCTGGCATCAAGGTGCATGCTCCAAAGCACTCTTCTGAGGCCTTTAATGCAGAGAATGGCTTATTGAGCACAGAAGTGGAGAAGTTAGGGGATGGAGTTTTAAAGACTTTTCTCATTCTTTAACTTCCCAGATGGGCCGTTTCTATCTATTTTTGGCTTTGTGATGTCAAATCAGTCAGCTAATGTAGTCATTTTGGTGACACTGTTGCTCCTGTGACACCTGTCAGGAGTCAGCTTCACTGGTTAATACCAGCATTTCCTATCCCAAACCCTCATCTGTTCATCTACCCATCACGTGCATCAGGCCAGCCTTGGGGCACAATAGGAAGCAGAGCTCAGAACTGTTTGAATCTCTTTGTTTAAACATAATGTGGCCTTTTGTGTCACTGGACCCCATTATTTTACTTCAGTAAACCCTTTCTGGTGTCCTTTCGCTCTCTGGAATTGATCCTTTTTCTATCTGTTCAGCTTTTAAACCTATCACTTATCCCCTACCCCGACTTTTCCTTTTTTGTTTTTTTTTGTTTTTTTAAACTTAGCAAGCATGGCCCAAAACATGATACCAATATGGACTCTGCTTCCCATGTCCTCATTCACTGTTCTCAGTGTATTTATCTTTTCTAGCACCAGACTCTCCTTTGTGGCTCCCAAGTCTTGATGTCTTGTTTTGTTTTTCTTGCCGTTTGTTCCATTTTAAAGTAAAATGATAATGCAAATCTAAAACTTCACCGTGTCTGATTTTATTTTCCAAGGACAGTCACAAGTCATGCTCTTGCTCATGTGTGCTCTCTTTGCAATGTGACTGCACCATTCCATTATTAGTGGTTGGAGGCTGACCTTTCTAGTCCATTTTCAACCAATAGAGTAATGCAAATTGATAGTAGATAACAGTGACCACACCATGAAAGAATGCAGCACTAGTCTGATTATCACTGGGCACATACTAAAATTTTCTGTTCTGAAAGCACCAGGTCATACACATGCAGTGGGTACCAGTAGGTGCTAAGGCTGCATTCCTGGTTGGCTTTCCAATCTGAGGTGAGTAACTCCATGTACCTGCTTCTCCTCTCTGATAGACCTTGAGTTCCAAGGTCTTGAGTTCTTCAATGCCTAGAAGAACTCCTACTTAACCATAGCCAAACATCAGAATCACCAGAGACACTAATAAGAGTTTTTCACTGCAAATTTTGGTTCAGTTTTGCTTATCTAGATAATAGAAGCAACAATTAAGTAGCAGAACATTCAGAAATCTCCAGTCTAAAAGCATGAACTATGAGCCAAATTGGTATTGCTGCCTCATATAGTAACAAAGTTTTATTGAAGTGCAGGCACGTTATTTACTTGTGTTGCCAATGGCTGTTTTTGTGCAGTAGCATTAGTACTGTGACATTGTAACAGAGGTAAGAATATTGCCCCATGAAGAAAATAAAAAATAAATTGTAGAGCAATAACTAGCCAAACAGATGACTTCCTGATTTTGAGAGTTGATATTTACAATTTTATAACCTAATCCGGTAGTGTAAAATTTTACATTTGATTTGCAAAGTAGAGGTACCATAACATATACATATGAGAGAGAGAGAGAGAGAGAGAGAGAGAGAGACAGAGACAGAGGGAGAGAGAGAGAGAGAGAGAGAGAGAGAGAGAGAGAGAGAGAGAGAGACAGAGAGACAGAGGGAGAGAGAGAGAGCCCAAAGCTTCCCAGTAGGAGAAATTTGAAATAGCAATGCATATGATTTTATAATTCTAATATGGAGTTGGGTGTGAGGTAAGTGTCTAAAAAACTGTTCATAACCTAATCCAGAGAGGGTATATATTCATAATGAAATTTCTCTTTTTATTTGGAATAAGAAGACAGCTGATGAAATCAGAAATTCCTGAATGTACAGAAAATAACAAATTTGGGAAGGGTTATGAGGAAAATAAAGCAAAGCCTATTTCAGATATTTAAGTAAAAAATATTCTTTAAAATCTACATCTATAATGAATCAGATGGCAAGTTGCTCACAAATGAAATCAGCTTGTTTTATAGTTTCTAAAAGTGTTCGTGTGTATGTGTTTCATATATATATATACACACATACACACAAACAAACATACATACATACATGATACATGCAGAGGAAGAAGAAACCTTGGTTCTTTCCCCTGAAGCTGAAGGTACAGGTGGATGTGAGCTGCCCAACATGGCACTAGAAAGTAAACTAATGTCTCCACAGGAGCATCCAGTGCTCTTGACAGAGCCATAGTTCTAGCTCCTTAGTTCCATTCAGAATTGAGAAAACAGTAGACAGAAGCACTTCATGGACTTAGAGCAAAGAGAAGCTAATTATTCAGATATTGCTTCATGTGTAACTAATAGGTCCCACTGTGAAATTCTTTTTTTAAAAGAATATAAATATTTTATATAAATATAAATACTCATATAAATATTTTACATACATGTATGCCTAGTTCCTACAGAGGACTGAAGAAAGCATTGGATAGTCTAGAAGTGGAGTTACTGCTCACAATCTTCTGAATTCAGTTTCCCTAAAATTAGGTGTCAATAATCAAGAGAGACCTCTTTCCTGGGTGTGCTTTATTTCACTTATGTGAAGAGCCTAAATCGAGAGCAGACTTACATCTTAGACATTTTTGACAAGTTCAAATTTTGAGGATATTTAGGCATGTGTGAGGGTTTGCTGAATAAGTGTAACAACATTGAATAATCACATCCTACCTTGAATTAGATGCTATGTTGTCTTCCCAACCAGATTAAAGACCCTTTTTCAGGCAAAACTAATGAAGATCTTAGCTGGAAATACTATAGTATCTTATGCATTGCAAAAATACTTGTTGATAAATAAGTATGGAAGGACAGGTAGGTTAAGAGATTACTAATTCTCTGTCTCAAGTCTAATTTTGGTAACTTTTTGAGATACTCAGTCTTCTATAACACAATACTTTTTTTGAAATAATCTTTTCTCATTTTACATATCAATCCAAGAACTCACTCCCTCCCCTTCTCCTGCTCCTCCCACATTCCACACCCCATCTCTATCCACTCCTCAGAGAGGGTGAGGCCATGGGGAGTCAACAAAGTCTGGCACATCATTTTGAGGCTGGACCAAGGTTCCCTCTCTATATCTATTCAAAAAAAAAAAAGCAGTTCAAGCACTAGAGATAAATCCTGGTCCCACTGCCAGTGATCCCCACAGACTGCCCAAGCCATACTACTGTCACCCATATTCAGATGGCTTAGTGTCATCCTATGCCAGTTCCTCCAATATCAGTCTGGAGTCAGTGAATTCCAACTAGCCCAGGTGAGCTGTTTCTGTGTGTATCCCCAATATGGTCTTGCCCCTTTGCTCATATTATAGGTCATCCCTCTCTTCAACTGGACTCTAGGCTATTTGTGGTGGATTTGCTGAAGGAGGCAGAGGTGGAAGGTAACCCAATTCTTTAAAATTAGCATGGCAGCAACTTAAGGGAGTTCTTCACAGGTGTGCTTTATTTACTTTTTGTGAAGAACATAAACAATGGGCACAACACACACACACACACACACACACACACACACACACACACACCGATTTTAACAGGTGCAAGTTTTGAGATGCCAGACATTAACAGCTTAGTGGTATGTGATGACTTCTATGGAATTTAAAGAAATCAAAAGAATACTGGGGTAAAATGATTACATGATTTTCTCAATGATCTGAATTTGATTCTTCCTACTCAGTGAAGGTCCGTAGGGTTTTTGTTGTTGTTGTTGTTGTTTTATTTTATTAATTTATTTTAATTTATTTGCCTTCCCACAAACTGGTTGTTTCAGTTGGGAAATATTATAAAGGGTTTTTTTTCCTTTTTCCTGCTGTTTTCCACTCCACAATCAGAATGGACAAGGATATCCGGATTTGGTGGCACTTTATTTCTGTTTATGGTTTCACTTAATCCCACTGTTAGGGAAACAAAAGGTTGAGAATAGCACTATATGAGATCCAAATGGCTCAAGGCCCTTCCCACAGTACCTGCTTGCTGATAGTGTCCTGGCCTTGGGTCACTCTGAGGGTGATTTACTGGAGCAACCATGTAAAGTGAAGCATTGCCAAGACTATCCCAAACTGCAGTCCTAATCAGCTCAAAGTCAAATGGAGGCTAGCTGTGTCTCCGCTGCCACTCTTCCCAGGAAAGTCTGTGTGGTCTCCACTCCAGCTTTATCTTGTTGCCAATGTTGCAACTAAAAGTTCAACAGCTAGTCAACCTGACTCAATAGAGATTTTTAAAAACATCCTTAAGTCTCATTAGAAACCAAACTAGCACAGTAATTGAAGGATGAATCTGAATGCAATTATGATAATTAAAATAGCAGCTTAATTTTAAGCTCTGGGAAATGTTCAGCCCAGTGCTCACACTTTCAGATCCTGAGCTATACTGGTTAATAACTTAGATTTGTACTAGGAAGCAGTCAAATGTTAGTTTAGCTAATAAAATTTACTGACTACCCACATTTAAATGGTTACTATATATTTGGAGTTTGTTGTTTTTACTGCTAATAGGATTGTTGAAGTAATCTTTCTCAAATATAGTACAGTTCTATTTATGGGTATCTTTACTTGCCAGCCCCTAAATGCCAGGGCCAAGATGTATGATGAGATTAAGGTGGGTGCTTTACAGAGACTTAAAATGTTCATGGAGGGGACAAACAAAAATCTATATAATAAGTGCATCCTGGGACCATTCACATAGAAGACTTAGAGAGGAACGCATAAATGAGGAGTGTGATAGGAGCTATGCAAATGTGCACAGACAGCACATACCACTTTCGACACTGTATTTGACACAGACTGAAATAAAGGTTGGGTTATTCTACAGCCCGTGGCTTCTAATCCTCAAGTGCTGGTGTTGGGTTGGAGATAGGGTAAGGTATGGAGAATGGGCAGTAAAGAACACCATGCTCAGGAATTTGAAACTCCAGGTGATAAAGTCAAGCGTAGGTTTAAACAGAACCACCTGTCTTCGATTTTAGCTTTCCTAAGAACTTCGCAGAAGCCCGGATGCCCTGACTCTAGGAACCAAACTATTAAAATGCTTTCCACATTTGGTGTTCATCACCATTCTACATGATCTCACAGCTACACATGTGCCATTCTGAAGCTTTTGATCATTGTTCCACTCCTTTGTTATAGCTTTGATTTCTATTTTCCATAGTAAATATTTCATCATATAAGATTATGTGTACTCAGTCCATCTCTATCAATGGCATAAAGAGTGGAAGGGGGACCTCTTCTGTGAGGATGCATAGATGCAGATGTTACCAAAAGTATTGTATCTGTAGATAAAGCAATTGGGAACTATGACTTAATTTTAAGAATTTAATTCTCATATCTAGATCTCATGTATATGGGTAGTATACTTAGCTTATGATTTACTTTATAAATTTTATATTTCTGGTGAATAAAGATTCTACACATACACACATACATACATATTACACATGTACACAATAATCCATCTTCTTTGAAGAACTTCATGTAACACTGCGATGAAATCCACCATTGATCTCCCAAGCTATGAAACCATGGACAATCAGGGAACATTTGATGCAGGGAAGTGATATGTTCAGCAGTTCGTCACTTCCACAAAACAGAATCTATAAAGGGAGTCCCACTATTATCAATGCCCTCCTCTAGATACCCATCAGCAAGGGAAGATTACATCCTATCATAAGAGAGAAGAGGAAGTCAGGGCCATACCCAGAGAACTCTGACATGTGTTATCAGTGATGTTTCTACAGTGAAGTCCACATTCTTCTAGGTACTTACTACTGCATAAGTTGTCTATTGCCCTTCTTTCCTGTCCTGTGGCAAGAGAGTATAAAGAGAGCTGTCTGATATCAATGTGGCATGGGAATTCCCTTTTTTCTCAGGTGTAGTTCTAACCACATGGGACCTTTGTGTACCTTTTTCCCCTACTAATCTGTGCTTGTCATTTGTTTATTCTAAAACAAAATCATCAAGTCCATAGAAGACAGGCAGAAGGGGTTCTATAGTCCACATACACATGCAGGTATATGCATAAGTCAAAAACTCAGATGACCATAGATGCCAATGTTAAAATACACACTATCATATCAACTCAGCATGTCTCCTGTCTTGTATACCATACAGCAACATGTCAGTGAGGCAGACAGCAGAATGTCACAGGTCCATCTTGTCAAGATGAAGAGTGCATTGTGAAGTTCTTCTGTGCCTGGGGAGTGGTTTTATGTAATGTGCCTAGGCCCAAATTTTTATCCCTCATCTAACCAGCAAAGATGCCATTATCCTTAAGCATGAAAAAAAAAAACCAGAATGCACTTCTGTTATTTTCACGTCACCTTCAAAGTGCAATTAGTAACCACACATTTTTATTCAAAGATCTTAGAACCATACTACTAGAGTGTTAACAGTTTTTTTTGTAACTGCATTTTCTTTCTTTACATTTTTTTCAATCTCTTTTCTGACCTGCCACTAGCACAGTCTATTGGCACTTTTAATACACTTGATAAAATCCCTTTCTTAACCAATCTTGAGCCAGGGCTGAGAAAGAAAAAGCTCTTGATGCATAAAGGGCCTCCAAATGGTGCTTCCATTCCTGTGTGAAGATGCTTGCAGTGCTACTGTTTTTTAGGAGTAAATGTCCTGAGGGAGTGGGAGCTTTTCTTGAGAAATATCTGAAAAGATGAATATATTAACTATCACTGATTCCTCATGTTGCAGAAGCCTAGTACACATGCGATCAGACCTCTATGAATCAATGAAAACATGTCCCTGAATCACCTGATATGTCCGCAGATTATTCAAATTCCACAAATATGTTCTTCTAGATGCTCCTTATGAAGACACAGTGCCATGCTTCAGCAACAAGGACACGAGAGAGAATTACGGTAGACCATAAGGCTTTTGAATACATAACAGTCATCATACAGGCAAGCACATATTGCTTGTATAAGAGACACATTACTTTCCACAGTAAAGCTAGGGCTGTATATTACCATTTTCAGCATATGAGACATTTCAAGCCTACATCCATGAAAGCAAACTCTTCTAGCTTCCTCATGAGAACAGAAATAGATGTGACTGGCATTTGTCATCCCCTGAAAATTCCTTGTCAGTTTTCCAAATGACATTTTGGTTGGTTTTACTCTAAACCTCTACCATCTTTCTTTCTCACCAGCTCAATATTGTCACTGTCTCCTACTAAAACTCTAAAGAAAGTAATGCCTCACTTTGCTTGCCAATCTGCCTGATGGAACACACTGATCAGGTAGGTGGTCATGTGAAGGACAGAGTCCAGGCTTGGGGCCTGAGCATGCACCGATTTTCCTAAGAGGCTTAATTTCCAGTCACTGGCTGCCAGTTTACATTAGACTTCTTGTTTGTGAGGAAAGAAGTTCTGTCCTTGTTAGTCTCACAGCGTGTTTTCAAAGCACAGTATACATGGACAGCCAGTTATTAATCTGGAGCTTGATACCCTTATGTTGGGCAGAACAACATCTCCAGACTACAGTTTTAAATGTAAAGTAAAAGTAAAAGGAAGGAAGGAAGGAAGGAAGGAAGGAAGGAAGGAAGGAAGGAAGAAAGGGACGGAGGGGGGAAGAAACGGAGGGAGGGAGGAAGGAAGAAAGGAAGGAAAGACACACAACTGAGTACAACATGCCTAAATCATGAAACAAACTAGTACAAATTTGCAATTTAGCATCTTTGTCTGCTGAACTTATTTGCCACTAAGACCTGATAAAGAGAATTATGTAAATTAGTAAACATCTTCTCAGGCCTTGGCAATTTTCGGACATGAGTAAACCATATACTCAATAGGCTAATTAACTCCTGATTGATAGTCACTGAAGGGCCTTTGCAAATATCAAGTGTTTTCTACCTGTGCCTAGAGGTTCTCAAGAAGCAAGACAAAAGAAAACACAAAACACCTCCTTAGGGCCTCCACCTGGTGAAATTTTATAAGACTTGCAAGCCTGAAATTTGATGACTAGTAAAGAACCACTGTTACTTAACAGAACCATCTGGATAGAAACTGAAATTCTAGAAATTGCTGTGTCCAAATGCTGAGCTTTTCTATTTATTTGTTTGTTTGTTATTTTTAGATGAGGGCTTTTGTAGCCCAGGCTATTTTCAAAACGACTATGTAGGTGAGGCTGGCCTGGAACTCCTGATCCCATTGCATTCATCTATCCAGTGCCAGGGTTATTGGCCTGCACCACCATATCCCAAAAGGACAATCTTTAAGTAAGTGTGGGAGGGGAGATTACTGCTCACCAGTCTCTGACCTTGATGGAGCCCATCCTGACTGAAGGCAATCAGGCTTTGCCTAGAACTTTGCAGTAGAAACTGAAAGGAATGCAATATACCACTGAAATACTAGCTTTACCAGCTAAGGATTCCTGACCTTCTTTTTTCCCCAGGTGGAATTAGCATGGCACAGCTACTCGCTGCGTCAACAACATAGCCCTGGTGTTAAATCCATGTGGAAAGAGACAATGCAGCTGAGGCATCTGAGACAAAAATAATGAATTCCTGGCAAAGCTACTGGGATGTGGACTACTCAAGGACAGAGTGTGTGTGCGTTCTCAAAACATTAAAGATCAAGGGACAGTGAGACAGAGAGCATAACCAGTCCATTTATAATTCATTCCACAAAAGCAGACCACAGCATGGTTAGTTACATTATTGAAGTTAACTGGGATATACATATTTTTTTTTAACTTTGGTGTCAGTCTTATAATTCTTAAATTTGTATTTTATTTAGCATTATTGTGTGTATGAATTTAAGTGTGGGTCTGTTTGGGGCACCTCTGAAGACCAGCGGGCAGCTTGTAGGAGTCACTTCTCTTTTACTCTGGTAGCTCTAGGTATTGAATTGAGGCCTTCAGGCTTGAGCTATAGATGCTTTTACCTGCAGAGCTGTCTTAACTGCCCTGTTTAGTTTTGTTATTTTTTTGAAAAGATGATACATTTATATCAATTTCTCGTTCCCTCCCTTGCTGTCTTTCCAATTCGTGGGTTCTTTTTTATTTAATTTTGTCACATATATAAACATATGGATACATGTATATCTGTAAATATATATTGTCTTAGTTACTGCTCTATTGCTTTGAAGAGACACCATGACCACAGCAACCTTGCAAAGCAAAGTGTTTAATTAGGGCTTGATTACAGTTTCTGAAGTTTAGTCCATTGTCATCATGGCAAGAAGCATGGCACCACACAAGTAGACACGGTGCTGGAGAGGTATCTCAGAGTTCTGCATCAGGATCTGAAGGCAGCAGGAAGAGAGAGGGCCACTGGGCCTGACTTGGGCCCTTGAAAGCTCAAAACCCAACCCCAGGGATACACTTCCTCCAAGAAGACCACACCTCCTCCAATAATGCCATACTCCCTAATCACTTCAAATAGTGACCCTCCCTAAGCATTCAAATATATGAGCCAGTATACAGAGTCCATTCTTATTCAAACACACACACACACACACACACACTTCGCACTATGTAATACATACTAGAATGAACCCTATAGGTGATTTATATATATTTCTACACTAGGACGAAAGCATGATTCTTTTTTTTGACTTTGTCTTTTTTATTTAAATTTAAAACACGCTTGCATCCTCCCATCCTCCCCTATCACCCCCACCAAACCCTAGCCCATCTCCTTTCTGCATGATTCTTATTTATATTTGTAATCACTAAATGATCTGAGAATTTAAGAGAAAACGTCTGTCAAATTTTCTTCTTATTAAGCAGGTTTAAATTCAAACTTTTTTACTATCTTCTTCTAAACTTTTATTATAATTACTTACATGAATACATGTGTGTTTTTGCATGGGTGTGTGTGTGTGTGCTTGTGGATACATGTGGGTGGGCATTCATACCACAGTATGTTTGGAAGTCAGAGGACAACTGGTGGTCTTGCTTGTTTTTTTGTCCATTATGGGTTCTGGCAATCAAACTCTGGTCATTGGGCTTGGTGGCAAGAGCTTGGTGGCAAGTGCTTTATTAGCTGTGCCATCTTGCCAGTCCTCTGCTTCACATTCTGTATCCCAAAGTCTACCTTCAGATTCAGTCCCACACCATCTCCCATCTCCCTACTGCTGCTCTGCTCCCCCACACCTGACCCCTCTACTTGCTGCTATTCTGCCTTCCAACACCTGTTCCCTCTCCCTGCCCTGCCTTTCCACAACTTCCTCCTCTCCCTGTTGCTACCCTGGTCCCCCACACCAGCTTCTTCTTCCCTCTATTTCTGTCCCTGCTTTCCTAGAGGTCTCAGTATTTTTCAAACAACTAAGTGTTTGCTTCCAATTTTGGTCAGTTTGTTCATTATTTCATAAATTTAATATGTATTCAAATAATTGGATTTTATTTATTGAGATGATTTGGCAAAAGTCAGAAAAAATATTTTAATGTCCTCCAATGTTTTATACATAGACAATGTGACAAGTCACAAATATTGTTGTGCAGGAAAGAGCAGGATTCTGATTTTAATTCTTAACAGACACACATTTTTTGGTTGTTGCATTCCATCTTCCTGTCCTTCTAACAAGGACTTTAACTGTTCTAAAAAAAAAACTATCTTGTAGGGCGCCACCCTGCCGCCATCTTGTTGTTCACTAGTTTGCTGCCATTTGGCGATCCCATTTTCGCTTTGCTCAGCGCTGTTTCACGTACCCTCCCGAGTGGCGAGAGAGAGTGGTGAGAGAGTGGCGAGACCCAGCCTTGGCCTATCATGTTTCGACCCTTTTGCTAAGGAGAGGCCTGGACCAATCAGACATGGATACGTCATGGCTTTTGTCTACACTGTATATAAGCAGTGTGCGCCTGGGGTCTGGGTCCTTCTGCTTCAACTCAAAGAAGTATGCACCAATAAAGCATGTGCTGAGAAGAATCCTGTTGTGGTCGTCTTTTATGCTGGCAGACAGGGCATGCCACACTATCTCTAAGCCTAATTTTGGCACCATTTGAAAGATTTAGGAGATATAGTTTTGTTGAGGCAAGTGTGTCATTAGGAGTAGGCTTTGAGGTTTCAAAATGCCTACACTAAGTGCAGAGTTCCATTTCTGTAGCCTGCAGATCTCTCAGCTACCTCTCCAGCACCATGTCTGCCTGCATGCTGCCAGGCTCTCTACCATAATGACAATGGACTAAAATTCTGAAACCATAAGCAAGCACCAGTTAAATGCTTTCCTTTATAAGAGTTGCCAGGGTCACGTTGTCTCTTCTTAGCAATAGAACTAAGACATCTCTTCTTTTTTCCTTGGGTCCTTATACATATGCATATCCCCACAAAACACACACACACACACACACACACACACACACACACACACACACAGAGAGAGAGAGAGAGAGACAGAGAGACAGAGAGACAGAGAGACAGAGAGACAGAGAGAGAGAGACAGAGAGAGACAGAGAGAGAGACAGAGAGAAAGAAACAGAGAGAGACAGAGAGAGAGAGGGAGAGAGTTAAAACTTAAATATATTTTTGAAAAAGACAACTCAATCAAAAAACTGTTATGGATTGTTTCAATGCTAGTGCATAAATATTGGAGTAATTAAAAATTGTACTCTAACCTTTTATATCACACTCACCTCTTCTCCCAATAACTATCTTTTCTGCATCAGAAAATTATCTGCACCTTCTCTGTGACAGGGGTGGCTTTGGGAATATCCATCCTTATATCGCTATTTGACAACAAAGACCATGTTCATCAGCTTTCTTACCATTGCACATTCCTCTACAGTCACCAAAAGCAAGCTATAAGGCTTTAATCCTTAGAGAAAAGGCAAATGTTTTTACTGGGACTTTCTGCATTTATATTAAAATGGCAGAACCACCCTTTTGTGCTAGATACCAAAGAAACGTGTATGATAAGCCCCAACAGCAACAGCCTGCTCATGTGGTGGTGGCAAATGGAACCTATTAGAGAGTCACCAATGATTATTTAGAATCTTCAACCTAAGAGACCCAGTGAGGGCACAGAGGTAAAGGATGCTTGCAGCCTCACCTGAGATATGCACAGAGGCTCCTAGGGAGGGGGTGGAACACCAGTCAATAGCAGCTTGGTATGAAACATTCAGTATGATACAAAAATGTCACAGATTACTGGAGTACTCTGTATGTGCCCCAAGGACAAAATAAATAAATACACAGTCACTTGAATCTGTGCTCTGGCTAAGCATTCTATATTCTTATCTGTATGTTCAAAAGGTTCCCTTCTGACCAAGACATCCCTCTAAGTGAAGTTATAAGCATTTCCTTCTCTTCATTCATGTCATTTGTACACCCTAGAAGGCATGTGACCTCATTAGCCCCTGTTTTCTAAATTTTATATTCTAGAAAACAATTTATTACCACTCTGTCCCCAAATCACATAGGACTACCTGTTCCATAAACTCCAAGGACCAATGCTATCATGTTTTAAATGGGGGCTTTGGGAACCCAATAGCTTCTGTGCTGTAAATAGCTAGCTGGTCATTTGCAAACTAACTCATGGAGCCATCCCTTCATTAAAAGTAATAATAATAATAATTGGCATCAATCATACTTACCTGAACATGCAGAAGGAAGGTTACCCAGCCATAAGGAGCCCAATCACATAGACACACTTCAAGCAATGCAGTGCTTAGAATTTATGCAAATAAAGCCTAGGGGTAGTAGTGCTTCCATCCAGATCTTCTCTATCAACTCAATAGATTTAGCTGTGCACTCACAGCTATGCAGAAGTTGTTGAGGACATATACAAAGTTCATTTCTCAAAAAGTAGGAAATGTGGCTTCCAGGGAATGTATAACAACCATGTCTTTCTAAACAGCCATAAGACTACTACAGTATGCAAAATACACTGTGAAACTAATGATTGTCTTAAGGGTTGTGGAAAATGAAAGGGAGAACGACTACCATCACACAGATAGATGGATTCCAGTGTGAGTCAATGGGCACATACTTACATATACACGTGGTTAGACAAAGAAGGGAACCCCAAAACAATGAGAAGGACAACAACAGAGATCATTGCTTAACCTGTTTTGTCAGAGCTGGTGGTCATGGTATTGGTAGTGATGGAGGTGAAGGTAGTCTTTGCGCTGTCCTTGGCAGTGACAGATTTCTGCTTATTTTTCATGGCTTCCAGGGCTTTGAGCTTCTTGGCATGCTTCGTGCCTTTGTAGTGGGCCGCAGCCTGGCTCTACAAAGGAGAACACAATGAACCATGCGATCAGGCTCATTTCTAAACTGGCATTCTCTGTATTACTGCAAATACAGACTCTCTTTCAATAACAGGTACCTTTCAAATTAATGCTGGCCAGGGCTGTCTTAGAATGATGCATAGAAAGCAATGGGAACTGAATTCTAAGAGGCAGAAGGAAAAAAATATCCACTTGCTTCTGTTATGAAGCTGAATATTAACACATCAACATTTTTTTTTTGGAGTATGAGGGTGTAAGAATTTATACCTGCATTGCTTTTGTTCTGCCAGCAGAGATGCTGGGCTCCCAAGAAGAATCAAAAGCTCTAGCAGAGCCTTTCTTACCTTCTCTGTTCATAAAACATATTTCTTCTTACTGCAATGTGACTGATGGCTGGCCACTCATTGGGTTTACAAGAGTCATATAGTCGAGGATGTGTGTACTCAGGAGGCTGAACTTAAAAACTCAAAAGCAAACCCAGGGCTGAAATCCAAAGGGGGAATGGAGAAGCAAGAGAATTTCCTGCTTCTTTCATTTTGCTTCCTACCACAGCCTCCTCAGTGAGTAAAAAGTGATTTCTCCCTCCAGCATGATACTCACGATGGTGAGGAGGCTCTGTGACTCTTAAACTCCTAATGTGATCAATGCAATTCTTTTACCTGTGGCTGCTGAGATTCCATTTTAAAGGCAATCTGTGTTTCCTAAGGCTGCTATCTATTATGGGGATGGGGCATTTGTTAAGGCACTGTCATTCACATAGCTTAGGCTAGTTTGGAACTTGAGACTTCCCTGCTTCTGCCTCCCCATTGCTGGGATTTACAGACATGCAGCACTTCCCCTGGTATGTTTCCTTAAAACTGTTTTTAAGAAGTTTCAAGAGATGCATTAATTGAAACAGAAAGTCACCTGTTATGAAATAATTATTTACTAATGTTCGGAGACAAGATTAAAGCCTTTGCCTGAATGGCACATGGGTAAGCAAGGAGATTATTAATTGAATGACAAAACATTTTATGTTTACTTTTTTAAAAAAATCTCCTTGAAAGACTATTTCTTTTGGGTTACCCATTACTTTCCAATGCACATTCAAGCTAAATGTCTCATTTTATTGATAAAACAAGCAATGATTTCATCGTATCAACTAGAGCAAGCAGATTCATTCATTTTAATATATTTTAATAAATAAAAAATAATATTCCACAACTTCATTTGCATCATTCTGAAAAGATGTTCCCAAAGGCCTAGGTACCTTTATTGAAAGAACACTGAATAAGGAAATTATATATTAGGAACAATTTGAACAGAGAGCACACTCATCCACCAAGTATACATTTCTAACAACACAGAACACTAGAAGACATAGTGTGATCCCATCAGGAAGTTCAAGCATGCTGAAATTAACTGAGAAGTCAGTGACAGGTTGCATTGCCCTGATCCTAAGGGGGAAAGCCACTCTGACAGAATATTTAGTTTTGCTTTTCTTGCCTGGTTCTACTTTTCAACTCATTGCATTGCACTGTAAGTGAAGCACAAACCACAATAGTTTAAATTCACACAGGAGCTACATGTGTTCTTCAGATCACTGTTGTACAATATCTTTTAGAACAAAGTATTTCCCCTGGGTAATTGACAGGAATGCTTTTTTTATATAATACATTTTTAAAAATTGAATTTTAATCAACAAGGCTACTATCTCCACTTATGTCTTCAAAATACACCTATGTTTCAAATGTTGAGACTAGTTCATTCTGCAGACCAGGATACGTTGACCTCACACTTGTGTGATTCTTGCTTTAGTCTTTTCAGTGTTGAATTACAGGTGAGTTACAGCCATTATGCTCAGCTTGGAAATGAAAATGTTAAAAAGTTCCTAGAAAAATGCACATTTTCAGGGGATTAGAGGAGATTTTCCATAATATAGCATACTCTAGGTGAATCTTCACAGATGCAGAGGCCTGGGGTCTCTGGTGACTCAAGAAGGGTTAGGATGGGAGCTATAAAATGAACAGGAGTTGGTAGGTTCTTGAATGGCACATCTGATATGTTGAGATCGAAAGCATAATAATTAAAATGCATACTCACATTCATGTTCACCAAGTAATAGCCTTGAAGAACCAGTAATAAGTCAGTCACTTTGGTTACAGATTACCTATGTTTTTCTGAATAGGCAATTAAGGCTTGTCTAAATTAGAAAAAAAAAAGTTCAATGGTAGAAAGTTGCAAAGTAATACTCTGGCATTCTAATATATGCCTACTGACCCTAATTGCTTTGTCTGCCTTGATTCATAGTTTATGTGAAGGTTTGGAAATCTAACCAACTTGCCTTATGCTTAGGTCATGTGACTGACTGCAGAGGTGATTCAGCCATGTCTCTTTATCTGTCATTATAGGCAAGGCTGAAGCTTGAGCAGCAGTGCTGCTGAGAAATTTTCAAATGCATCACTTGGCAAAGACCTCATCTGCTTCTCTTTGGGGCAGAGAGATACAAGTCGGTCTTGCTATACCCCAGCATACTTTGTTCCCTATGAGACTATTTTGGGTAGTAATCGGTCTGTTTCTGAATTATATCATTCCCAGAAACATGAGAATCCTGAAGAGACAAGCAAATGCCCATTTTTAAACACAAATGATGTCATCACCAAATCAGCAAGTATGCTTATAATTGGGATGACTTCAGGATTCTGTACTTCATTCCTAAACAGAATCATATGCACAGAAGCCATTGTAGCAGAACTGTGTGGTAACAGCTGCCTTTAAAAGAAGTGAAATGTGAGACCACCGTGCCACAGGAATCACTGCATGGATGTGAATTTAAAGCTGGCATATGGCATCAAAGAGCTTAACAGGTGTCATCCCAGAGGCATGTCCTGCATAACAGGATGATGCCATTCTAAGTGTTGCCTCCACACCCTGTTTCTCAGTGCTATCACAGATTTCCTCACCTTCAGATTTTATCATGATTATTTCAAGCTGTGTTTTAGCCTAGGCAAACCTCAATTTCCAAAGTGGCTACCATTAATTTGTAAGAAGCTAACACTTGAGAGGGGAGTTGTTTATTAAAACATAAAGCAGCAGTTTACTGATATAGACAAGAAGCATCATCTGCATCCCTAGCATCCTGGGAGATTTTATAAGGCATGGCATGTTATAATTCTACAGCCAGTTCCTTATGAATTTATATTTTGTGAAACTTTTACTTGCTATGCTTCTCAAAAGTTAATATTTTTTTATGTAACCATGTGTATCTGATTACCACAAACAGCCAATGTTTTGGGACTCATCTGGTCTTAGTTTATGATATCATGAACTTGCATACTCCTTAGTCCTGGTAAGGAATTGGAAAAGTGCACACTCAGTGTCCATTCTAGGCTTCTGCAATCAGAAGCTACACAGAGAGAAGGCTATTATACAGGTTATCAGATATTCAAAAGCTTGGTGGTCACTGAAGATGGAAACCTCTCTCATAATCAACACCTTGTAAAACAAGGAACTGAAACAGCAGGCCCATGGGCTGCTGCAAAGAATGCATCCTGAGTCCACCTCTGGTTCCAGATGGGAATATGACCTTCTGAACTTCCCAGAAGATCATAAGATTACTACCTAGTGGAGGCTTTCTGGAAAAGAGCAATGACATACAATTGGATTCTCCAAAGAGTCTGTGTATTACCTAAGCAAGGAAGCACCCATTAGAGAAGTTGGGCATGCAGGAAACAGAAAGCCTAGCTGGATGAACATGTGGCTGACCATAGTGGTGTTCTGTCTCCTCCCAGCTGTGAGACTATTCTCCTGTGCAATGGCCCCTCCCCTTCAGAATGCCCACTGTTATTTTTACTGAACTCCTACACAGCTCTCCATGTTGCATCTGCATTTATTCAACAGTTGAGGATGGAGACGTGGCTGATAAGTTAAGAACACTTGCTGCTCTTGCAGAGTGCCTAGGTTGGGTTCCCACTCCAGGCTGTTCACAATTGCTGGTAGCCCCAGTTCCAGGGGATCTAACATTCTGACATTCTCTTTTGCCCTTTGTAGACACTTGCACACATGTGGTATGTGGAGTACACATAGAAATCACACACACACATACACACATGCACACTCACACACACTAAATAAAATTTGGAATTGTTCAACAGCAACAAAGAACATCAGGAACTGAGAGCAGAAGGAATGCCAGGATAAGATCCTATTAACAGGGACTAAGGTTTGACTGTAGCATAAGTCTTTTGAGTAATTCTCATTCATACTAACATCTTTGAGCTGCTCATCTGAGTACTTTTCTATAGGAATTCCTTCTTGCCAAAGTACCTGCTCAGGTGCAGAAATGAACACCCCAACAATGGTGCTTTGGCTTTTTCCTCTCCATCTGCTCATGGTACAGGGATGTGCTTGCTCTTAGTTTCTGATATTTGACTAAAGCATTCTTACAGTGAAGTGCTAGTCACACAGCCCTTTCCTGTCCCCTATCCTGCCTCCCTCCCTCTAACAAAGAGACTGAAGGTTATCAGCACCTGCCTCATCCAGAATGATCTATTTGAGAGTTTAGGATGATAAATTACCTGAGAAATAAGACAGATTTCTGTTTTCCCACTATTCCATTTCTTTACCATACAGTAACTCATCACCACCATTTTCCCAAACCCAAACTCTTGTTCACTTCAAAAACTTAGATCCGTAGCTTAGGAAGCTATCCACATTGCAGCTACCAACAATCTAGAGCCTTACTCCAGCCTGTCTATGATAACTTTATTCCACAGACTCAAATTAGCAAAATCTTCAAAGGTCCACATCTCCAAAGTACAATTTTTTAATTGCCAATGCAAAATCATTTGAAGATTAAATAGTTCTACCATAAATACTTGCAGTGTATGGGGTTGGCAAGCACAGGAAACATCTTAGTACACTGGGAATCCCCTAATTTGGGGTTAGGGACACAGGCCTCTTGTGATGTACTTAGAAGTCCAGTTCCTTTACTTGTATGGGCTGACAAGTCACTCTCCACACACTGTATCTAGCAACTTCAGATCTTTACTGAACTTGTTTTAGAGTCATGTTCAATGAGATACCACTGTATACACTAATAACATTATAGGGAGAATTTCCTATATACTTATTATGCCTGTTTACAGGTAGGCATGCATGTCATCAAAATTGGATGCATTATGGGAAGAGGCATACAGAGTAGGAACAAAGTATTTATGACTATCATGTATGACTAGTTCTCTATTTTGACTACCATGTCCCTTGGAAATTGACTCATCCTTCTTGGATCCCATAAGATGAAATGAAGATCTGAGCACTAATCAGAGCCCTTAGGGATCCTCACTTACATGGTCACCCCCATCACCTGCACTGTCATTTTTCTTCAAATAATGTTTGTCTTTCTTCTTTTACAAATGTGTGTGAGTCTGGTTTTTGAGTCCTTTTGGAAAGCGGCTAAGAACTTGGAATCACTAGACACAGGCTTAGACCACTGTGCCTAACAGTGTGAATCACTGGTGAACCATTATAGAAGATGTATTTCCTTCCTACTTGGGTCCTGGGGCACATGGATTGTAATCTCAGATGCTCAGGAGTTCAAGGCAGTGGAATCCAAAATGTCAGTCCTGTCTGAATAGAGCTCAAAACCAGCTTAGGTAACGTAATGAGATTCTATTTAAAAAATAGAAAGATGGCTGATGCTATAGCTCAGTGTTAGGGTGCTCACTGAGCATATAAAAAGCTGTAAGTTCAAGTTACAGCACTGTCAAAAAACAGAAATAAAAACAAACAAAGGAAATATACCTGCCCCAAATCCCAGCACTTAGGAGGCAGAGGCAGGAGTATTAGGAATTCAGAGATAGAATGAGACATATGTGACTGGTTTTAAAAAAATAAAAAATAAATACATTCTGAAGTCAAGTCATAAGGCCCATGTCTATGACTGTGTATGCACATATGTTAGTTATATCTACGTCATCAATACCTAGCTACAGCTATATATCTAGAAACTTGTATCTAGGAGAGATAAACTAAAATTACTCAGTTAACGTGGACAACTTTCATTCTAGTCCAGTCTGTTCTAGCCCTCTAGCTGATGTCATCTCAGTTTCTTCTTTTTCTGATGTTACCTTTTCTGTCTAAGGTAATTACTGTTGTAGAGTGACCTCTGACACCATTACTTTTACCTATTACAGATATTCTATAGCCCAAGTTGTGACAGCTAGAGGAACATGATACATTGTGATTATAAATAATAATTATATTGAGTAATAATGATGACGATGATGATGAGTCAGCCAAAATAAGCCCTGTGCCAAAACTTTTGGAACTTCATTATAGCAAAAAAAAGTGTCTAAATCTATTTTACCTGCAGGGAAATAACTTAGAGTTAGCCATGTCTATGCTCTTTAATTATGCACTTCTTTCTCTTATTGAGGGAGTTGTTGGGTAGCAAATCACTCTGAAAACTCACGGCAGTTTTTTCTTGGCGATTTATTTCATGAAATATTGAAGAAAAATTTAAATATAGAATAATGTAGTTTTTCTTACACCTATGCACATCAATTCTCAGGGAATTGCAACAGGGAAAAGGACACAAGGTTGATATTTTTAGTCCTTAGTGACATCCCATATAGAATCTTTAATGATACTGACTGTACAGTTAAGAATTCAAGTACTAGACTCAACTAATCATGATTATTTACAAGTGGTATGTACCAAAGTACAAAACCACACATGGTGATTTACTTAAGTATGTTGGTGTGAATTCACATGATGGGAGCTTCCATTCTGTTGTGCATTCCAGTACAGAAACAAATAGAAACAACTGTGGGAACAGAAAATAAAGATAACATCATAAGTGACTGTCATACACTACCACTATTCAAGGGTGGGTGAAATAGTAACTGTTTCATGCATTGAAATAATGAGATTTGTAAGATACATTAACTCATCTCAGTAGACTTTTCCAGCTATGTAGCAAAGCCCAACAAAGTATTTTCTTTGTTTATAAAAGTGTCTTATATATCTGGGAGTTACTATTTCATGTTTCTACATTATACAATATAGTACCTATTTGAGTGAAAGAAGCTTAATGTAGAATCATTTCCTGACTTCTGCTATGGAGAAAACCATAGTATCTGTGTACATGGACCTCACATATCTGCATCCTTGAGAAATAATACTGGAGAGCTGACTAGGGGCAAGGAATAATGGTGGAAGTTAGATGCTGGTACTCAAGGTCAAATCTGGTTTGAAGCGACATCCCCTCTGGCTACATTTTCTTATCTGCTTTGGGTTGTGGCCAGATGTCTCTAGTGAGAATTAACTCTAGAGATCCAATTATAAATGGTTCAGGTTTGTGAAGAATGGAGAAAAATCAGAGAAACCACATTGTCTAACTATTCAGTGTAC
The DNA here is from genome assembly GCA_030556225.1 of Cricetiscus sungorus. Classification (NCBI taxonomy): domain Eukaryota; kingdom Metazoa; phylum Chordata; class Mammalia; order Rodentia; family Cricetidae; genus Cricetiscus; species Cricetiscus sungorus. The sequence continues at coordinate 4,903,104 of JANBXA010000366.1, read as the reverse complement.
AGGATGCTTGCTCATTACTTTCCTCATAATGTGAATGTCACATTCTATCTCAAAAGTCTGGAGACCAACTAGAGATTGTGAATCTAATTATGTCCTAGGGTTGAGTTGTCATAGGTGTTTGTCCTCTGGAATGACACAAATGTACTGCCTAACTAGTCTGTGACTTTGTTCAGTCACCCACTCCTACCACGGTTACAATGCCTGTCTCCAACAAGCAAAAAAATCACTCTCCCTAGAGAAAATGAGCAGCAGCCTTTTCTTTTCATCCTCTAAAGGAAAACACCTCAAGAAGAAATTTTTTTCAAGCTCTTCTGACTAGTTTGTTCTTGCCTGGAGTACATTTACTGCCTAGTGACATGACATCTGCTCTAGTATTGGATGTGTTCCATTACATCCCTTATGTCATTACCACAGAGGGTTAAGTGTCAGCTCCAGCTATAGCCACAATTCTACTACAGAAAGTCAGCCTCAAAATACTCCTCATTCTGTCCCTAGAATTCACTATCCATCTCTAAACACTTGCCTATTAAATGCATGTTGAATTAATTTCTCATTTTGATTTTTAAATGGAAATATGCATATGGTGTCTCAGCGGATTTTGTGTGTGCACAGGGTTCAACTTAATTCTCTGCTGTTGGTTGGCACTTCGCCCTGTCTGCTGAACACACTTCAGGGGAATTTTATGGCACTTAGCGTAGGCAAAGCATCTGGCACAAACACAACTCTTATTTTTTTTTCTCTGGGAGGAAGCTTATCATGAACCACAAATTGTACTATTTATGAGTACTCTCTTTGCATAGAATGTAGCCAAGGGATAATTTGGAGATGGTTTGCTTTTAAAAATTTTTAGTGAATAGTTTTTTTTTTTTTTCTGGAAATGCACTGGATAATTGCAATGATGACTTTACATTTTAAAGGTTATCAGAACACCAAATTCTCTCAAATACTTTTGATATCAAATGTTTCATGGCCAAAACTATAGAGAAATTATGACATCAACAATTGGCTTTCATCCCTGTGCATCCTTGTAATAAGGTATCTCTCAGATTTCCTGAAGAGAAGCCCCTACAGGAGACATCCATCCACACCTCATCAATCAGGTAAGGCTTTACTGTAGGATTTCGAATCTGAAATAAATGAATCTAAGTGTTACTTCTTTTTAAATTCCTTTTCCTTTTTAATTGTGTGTATCCATGTGTGTCTGTGTGGGGTATGTGAATGTGAGTGAAATTGCCCATGGATGCCAGAAGGAACCACCAAATTCCCTGGAGCTGGAGTTACAGCTGGTAATCTAATTGGGCCTCTTGGAAGAGCAGCAAGTTAGGAGAAGCCAGTAGTTTTAATGCCTGAGCCATCTCTCTAGAATAGTGGTTCTCAACCTTCCTAAACCCGTGACCCTTTAATACAGTCCCTCGTGTTATGCTGACCTGGACCATAAAATTATTTTGTTGTTACATCAAAACTGTCATGTTGCTTATGTTGAGAATCACAATGAAAATATCTGATAAGCAGCCCCAAAGAGATCATGACACACATGTTGAAAACCACTTTGAGTCTAAGCCTTCCAGTTGTTCTTGAAGAGATCTTGTCCCAAACACCATTTCAGAAGTGTGTGATTATCTGTAAGATCTATGGGGCCTTCAGAATGATAATCTGTATGTCATCCAGATGTTTTGTTGAAGGTGAACATCATGTGGATCTCTGGAGAATTTTGGTATTTTATGGAAATATGATGAGTTGCTATCATAGATAACCCCCAAGCCCTACATTGCTGTGGGTGGAGTTCACACATACTCATTTTTTTCTAGCAGTTCATTTATTTACAAAGGACTCACTGCACAGTTACTGTGGACCAGACATAATTATAGTATGTGGTCTGGAGATTACAGATGAAGTCTAGGCTGGTGCTAAATTGGGGAATTAATCAGCAACAGATGGTAACTGAAGTCCCTAAGAAATGCCATTTGTAAGACAAATTAAAGATATTTTTCTGTTTAAACATTGAAACCAATCCTGGCCAGCTACAGCATTTAAATGGATGAACTCAGACTCCAGCTGACAGTTATGTGGCTACATATTTACAAATCTTTCAGTGAGTTAAAGCACACTTCAGCACTTAGCTGCTTTTACAAAAATCTTTTCATAGAGGGCAAGTGCTTTCGCCCTTGATCTTCACATGTCAACCCTAGTAAATCCTCCTCTTCTCAGCGTAACACCACAGTAAGTTAACTGGGTGGGGGGGGGGAACACATTTGTTCTTGCTGAGTAAAATGCCATGGCTCAGCATTTTGTCTTGGGAGGCCAATTTCAAACTATTAAACTTCCATCATTAGAACGGTGAAATGAATTGGGCAAAGTCCAGCTACAGGAGACTTCAAGGAGGTGTCCTCAAAACCAGGCAGTAAGGCTGTTCTCTCAGAGTTAAAATTGCACCAGATGAAATTAGCCTTTTGAAGAAATCCTATTAAAGGGCAGGTCAAATGCAGAAAGGCACACTAGGAGCACTAATCAAGGGCTGACTGAATGCAGGATGGGCGATGACTTAATGAATATTATTAACATGTCTGAAATAAGGTTGTGCTTGCTGAATAGATCTCACCCTGGCATCCAGAGGAGGAAATTTAAAGATATGTGGGGCCTTTTCTTTCTCCCTAATAAATAGAAGAAGAAGCTACCATCTGATGTTATCTTCATGTATGACTTCTGCTTCTGTTTCTTCTGACTCAAAGGGCAAGGGTAAAGGTTGGTAAAGCACAGCTTTTAACAATTTTAAAACTCTTATTGGGCTGAAACTCTCGGAAAGCTTATGTTCCTGTGATATGAGTCAAAGCCAGCACAACTGTCATGACAGGAGATACTAATAAGAGAAGCATCATGAGTGGTTTAATCAAAATTTAGCATTGTTATGAGATGTTACTCAATAACTCTGGCAAAACACCATTGTGGTGATCTGATGAAGAGGGAAGGCAGATAGCTGCCTCACTACACAAAAGGGCTGAAGTCATGAGAAGAGGCTGTGTGAGCAGGCAGGAAGGTCTTTCTGCTTAGATGTCTTTTGGCCTCTCCATGTAGCAGTCCTTTCCCCCAGGAATGATCAGTACTCAGGCAATCAGAGTTCCATGATCTATTGTCAGAAAAGGCACCTTGGGAATTGTCTCATGACCAACTCTGACCCAGAGAAACTCGAAGAATATTGAAATAATTCTAGATTTGTATGACTGCTTTTGGTAAAGAAGGCTTCTGGTTTCTATGAGTAATTCTAGTTTCAGAGGCTTTTTATTGAAGAACAGAAGTTTTAAAGTCATTGGCCTGCATTTAAGGAAGACAAACAAGGAAAAAAGCTGGGACGTGGTTGCATGTGAGCCTCTTTCCTTCCACTGAAAGTTGTCAGCACACCATGGACTAGGTTTGTTTGTTTGCTGGCTTGCTTGGTTTGTTGATTTTTATTTCAGTGTTGGGGTTTTAAGCTAGGTTCTTGCATGTACTAGGCTAGGGCTCTACCATGGAGCTAACTCCTGTGCCCAAGAAATCATATTATAAGGCATCCCCACCTGGGCCCCAGGAACATTAGTAATTACAACACTTAAGATCCTCATTCCACAAATTAAGGAATGAGACCCAAACTGCAGCTTCCTGGAAATCCTAAAATTTTAGGTTTTTGCTCTGTTTTTCCTGTCTTAAAAGATTAGTTTTCAGTTTCTTAATTACTCTGTTAAAGTTGTATTCAGTGCTCTGGGGCAGGGAACCAATACCAGGACTGCGTTTATTAGGTTTCAGTAGTATTTGAAATTAGTACTGAAAAGTAAATTACAAAAAAGTTTTCTCTAAAATGAATTAATAAATTATGATTTTGTGAATATTAAAAATGAAACATATGACTGATTATAATATTTAGCGAGTCTCTAAGTTGTTTGAGTCCATAAGGTCAAAGTATGTTTAACAATTAATATTCTTTTATATTTTTATGACAACATTAAATACAGGAGCTTTCTCAGCCATGTTAATATTACCACTTCTACTGTTTAAACCAGCAATGGTTTTCCCCCTTAGGCATATATTAACAATTTACTTTTTGCAGACAGTACACAAATATGATTAGCTTTGCAAATTGCTCTTTATTCTGTTACTGGTAAGTAATTTTTATATTATAGCACTATAAACAGATGCTATTTCAACTACATACCCAGCTGTAATGAGCTAATTTAATGTGTTAAAACAACAAAAGAACTTCAGGAATGATTCAATGAGTCAAGCCACGGGGAAGCTCAAAGGAACATTGAAAATAAAGTTTATGAAAGTATTCTAAGATTCAGTTATCACTAAAGAATCATAGAGCCTCTGTTCTTTGAAATTCACCAATAGCTGTGTAGGCACCTCAGAGGCTGGTACTTTAAACTTCTAAGCAAAAAGTTCCATAGATGCTGTTCTTGTCGCTCCCATTTCCTCAAGCTAAGATGTCTGTCATTGTTCTAAGTTGAGGACATGATTTATGTATTTTTATATTCTTTAATTTGAATAGTTATATACTCTACACGTTTCTAGTCTGGGCATCCCGGCATGGAGACAGACCATTTTAGAAGCAGAGAAGAGAAAGGAGATGCATAGATGTAGCCTTGGAGACGGGATATACACCTGAAGAATGGGGCATAATGGAAGCTAAGAAAGAAAAGAAGCCCCAGAAAAAGGATCAAGCATAGCCATTATGCCAGACAAACAATCTGAGGGCATAAGAAGATTTGTCACATTCAGAGAAATTCATGATGCCAGAGACTCTGATTCAGGACAAGGAAGTCAAATGCTAATGAATTCCCTTGAAAAAGGAATTTGGGAAAGCTAAGCAAAGAAAGAAGTTTCCAAGTATTTGGTCACTGACTTACTAAGTGAAGTGACCTCCTGAATCAAGCACTCTGTCTTTAATTTCCCTGCTGAACTAAGCATTATTATCTAGTTATACATACATACATATATGTATATATAATTTAAATATATATTTGAATTATAAGTAGTAAGAAACAAATCTGTATTTGATTTTATCATGTAATTGCACAAACATTAAATTTCATTTTTAGTAACATTACTCAATATTTTAACTCCTTTCTTAAAGTCTGTAGCATAAGAAACCTTATAAGTCTAAATAATAAAAACAAATAAAACACAAGCTAATTTTCCAGTGGGAACTCTCTGATTACCAGAAAAGTGTGTTTCCATGAGAAGTCATTCAATGGGCATTGGATATCTATTTGGAGTGATAATTATATAATATGACACACAAAGTAAACCATATAAATTATTTTGTTCACTTATTAATATATTTCATCGAAGTTTCCCCATTTGTACAAGATTTCTTTTCCATTTCCGTATGATACCCGAACTGGTTAAAGTAGTTGTACTTTGTCACAAGCTACAAAATAAGACAGTACTTTATTCAAATATCCATAATAAAAATTTTAACCTCAAGAAGTGAATTTCTCCAGTATTTGAATTTAAAGACTACTAAAAAGGTATCATCAGTGTGATTTGGCATACTGATTTGTCAGTTACTTCAAAACTCAATGTATTTGTTGTTGTGGTTGTTGTGTTTTATTTTGTTTTGTTTTGTTTTTGCATGACATGGTCTTACTGTGTAGCCCAATGTCCTGGAATTGTAGACCAGGCTGGCCTCAAATTCACAGATACCTGCTTGCCTTGCCTTACAAGTGCTGGGATTAAAAGAATGTTCCACTATCATCATGCCCAAAAATCAATATGAAAAAAAGACCATGAATAAAATCTTTGTTTTTTTTCTTTGAGTTGAAACTTAATCCAAACAAATATCATTAATTTTCAGCTTTCTCTGTAAACAAGCATGTTAGGATGGCACCCTACTGGTTTTCAGCATTCCAGTCCCTATAATGTATATGACTTGCCAAACCACCAAGTGTTGAGCTGCGTGCCTGAGTTCAGTTAGAGTGGGAGGAGAGATCATATGAACAAGGGGGTGTCAAGAGCATGATAGGATAAACCACAGAGACAGCTGACCCGAGCTAGTGAGAGTTCATGGACTAAGGACTACAGACTACAGATTGACAGCTGTGGAACCCACGTGGGACAGATCTAGGCCATCTGAATGTGTGTGACAGTTGTATAACTTGATCTGTTGGCAGCAGCAGGAGGGGGAAGGGAGGCTGGCAATGGGACCAGGACCTATCCAGGGTGCATGAACTGACTTTTTAAAGCCCATTCCCTAAGATTAGATTCTTTGCTCAACCTTGATACAGGGAGTGGGGTTTGGTCTTGCCTCAACTTGGCCTGCCAGGCATTGGTGACAACCCAAGGAAGACCTTAACCCCACTGAGGAATGGATGGGGGATGGGAAGGGACAGGGATGGAGAAAGGGAGTGAGGGGGGAATTGGGATTGGTATGTAAAACGAAAAACATTTTCTGAAGAAAAAAGACTGCTAGTATATATTCTTAGGTATATTAACAAATGAAGAATATTTTGGTTCGTGGTAATAAAATGTTAATTTTGGATGTTATGTAAACAAAATATTTTTAGACCATTAGAGGTCTTATGCATTAGATCATTAGTCATTATCCATTGATTTGTATAGTGCACAGTCACATTATGTTCACAAATACATTTACCTATACTAAAATAAATTCACATGAGCAGACAATTACCAGACAGGATGAACAAGCCAGGTGGGCACACTCACACCTTATCTAAGTGAAGCATGTGGCAGCAGGGTCTTCTCTGCACTGAGTCTAAGCCAGGAAATCTCTTCCATGGCTCATCAGGACAGGGTGCCGATGTCTCACAGACTGTGACAAACTAGAATAAAAGATTCGGCTTCTTTGCAAGGAAACTAAGAAATAACACCTGAAAACTACTCAAGATATTACTGTAGTGGATGTCCCCGAATAACTACAGGTTTTATTTCAGTAAGCTTTCAAATGTACAGCTTTCCTACACTCCCTGGCTGTCATTTCTCCTAATACATGACAAAATACAAAACAATGACTCATATGTGCATCTTTATATATACAATTACTTTTAGAGAACACAAAGAAGACCTTTGTTTTCTCATTCTTACCTGGTCCTTTGCTAAACAGCTATTTATTTTTCTGTCTTCCAGTGAAGAGGAAACATTGTTTTGGAAAAGGTATCTAAATACAAAAGGTCCAGGTCTTTATGTCAATGCTTCCTAGAACCTGTACGTTTCCATGAGCTTAATGTTAGCTTCTCAATCTGCTTCAAAGGAAAACAGAATGAACTTTTGGATCCAATGATCCTGATGTGAAATTCTTACCTATGCAGAGAGACTGGCATCCACCTCTTTCTTCATTTGCAGCAGCATTTCCAGAAGTGCTGATCCTCAAAAGTAGGGACCTAATCAGAGGATCAAAATCCCCATGTATTCAGGAAAGACTAAACCTGAGTGGCAAATCCTGTGTATTTATCCTACAACATTGATTTATTTTCTCTTTATTCCTTTAGAATTCCTTTGTGGGAGGAATGACTTTCTCTCTATCCATTTCAAGATCCATGACCTTTAGAAACCCCAACTATTTGTATATAATCAGCTCTACCATAAGGTATATGGAGAAGGAAAGAGGATTATTCTCATTAAGATAGTTTTTTTTTAAATGGCATTAACAATGTCTAAATGTAATATGTACAGGCTGTGGTGAAAGAGACCCTCAAGGGCAACATGAGTTAGCTTACTGGTATTTGATTCTAAGGAACCTAAGAATTTTCAGTCTATGGCATCCAGCATACAGGCATGATCTAAAATTGCCTGTCCCTGCTGTTTTTGCACGTAAAGGAAAAGAGGATGAAAGGAGATGACAAAGGCAGCAGTGAGAGATGTCCAAGAGACACTGTCATTGGGATGTTCATGGAAAGCTGGCTGGAAGGACACATTCTGTTTCTTAGCTGAAGAAGAGTAAACTTCATGAACAGATAACTAGACAGGAAAGGCAGGTAAAGTGGGGAGTAGACAAACTGATCTCATGTCCTATCTCCATTCCCTGCAAGCCACACCTTTAGTCCTAAAAGTTTTCCTAGGAGCCCAGCAGTGGTGATGCACACCTTTAATCCCAGCATTTTGGAGGCAGAGGCAAGCAGATCTCTGAGTTCAAGGCCAGCCTGGTCTACAGAGTGAGTTCCAGCATAGCCAGAGTTGTACAAAGAAACCCTGTCAAGTTTTTCTGGGACATGTTTCTTAGCTTTGTGTCACATGAAATAAAGAAGGTATCTTTGCTATATGCAGAGACTAGGAAGGTTATAGACTTCCCATGTACATTAATAAGTCTCCTCAGATGCATTGTGAGAAACAGCAGAAAGGGTGGGTGACATGGATTTTTCTCACTTTCCCTTCACTTAAAACATTTTAAGTAATTATCACGGTACATGTTAGAGAATTAGGGAGAGCATGTGGTGCTTCAGAAAGGTTAATTTGTATTTCTTCCTCAACATTGAAATCCTCCTCAAAGTTACAAAGACAGTCTGAATGCATTTTTTTCAAAACATATACAAGATCAATATTTCATTATGAAGTAAATAACACTTTTCTTGTTTTTGCTTTTAAAATCAAATGTTGGATTGACCGACAAAAATTTAATTACAACTCCCACTTTGTTTCCTCTGGAATTTAGATTCATGTCACATTTCACCAGGCCTTCTCAAACACCAGGACACAAAAACCACAGTTCACATTGCAAAAATATAGACCTTCCTTCCCTTTCTCAGGGCCTACAGGAAGGTGCTACATTTAATAAAATGCAAGGACTTGGTGGTTCAAGGACAGGGCACCAGTTCCAGCTGCATCACTTTCTCAGATGGCCTTGTCAAATACTCTTCTATGCATTAAGCTATGAGCTGCACAGGGAAAAGGAACAATTGATGCTTGTTTGTTTATTCCTTCTTGTATCAACAGTGTTACATTATGCCATGCTAGCGCTAGGACTTCATAGCACATAAAAAGAAAAAAGAAAAAAAGAAAAAGAGAAAAAAAAACCAATCAAAAAATAAGAGGCCAGAGACTAGAAGAATACAAGGTGGTGTTCAAGCTGCTGGGGGGTGGAGGGAATAATTAAAATGGTCTTATCCACTGGAAATGAAAGTTGCAATACTGATCTTCCAGGCAAGATATACCTTCTCATACATACTGGCATGCCAGTTATGGGAGTAGCTAATCACTTTCTGGTGGATCTTAGGGCTGCTCTACAATTGGGAATATAAACATGGTCAAAGCCCATGATCAGGGTTTAAGCACTAATCTAATATTGTTTTGCTAAATAATCATGTTGTCAAACTGCTTTCCAAATATTTCTGCATTTTGTGAGAGGAGATATTTTTTAACTTTTGTTTTGTTTTCTTACATAAGTAGAGTGTTAAGACTTAGTAACTGTGAGTGAACCTGTACATGGAACAATCTGTAATCTACTATCTCAAGGCACTGAGAACACCAAGGAAAAAGAGATAGAAAGATACTAAATGGGTAAAGGGCTATGAAATGTCCTCTGGTCATCACATAGCTGTTGCACATATGAACTCATAGCAGCTGTAATTACCTGCACAAGATAAAGCTTGCTAAAATTCCAGCATGGAGTAGGAGGGGCTATTAAGACCACATCCCTAGCTGAGGTGCTACTGACCAATGATATTTCTTAGAGTAGGAGGAGTCATTTTTGTTGGGAGTGTGGTTGATGGTAGGTTGCACATGTCTTGGTGGATGGTCCTATACCCATATGCATGTGGTAGCACTACATTTTGTAAGAAAAAAGGATATTCAGGTAGAAAAAAGATGTGTTGGAAGTAGGTCCACTGAGAGTTGAAGAAAGGACATAGAGATAGAAATATTCAAGATACAATGTATACAACTCTCAAATTTTCAAATGACAAATAAAACATACTGTTTTGAAAAGAAAATAAATAGATACTTATAATTTGTTTTTGCCTTTTGAGACAGTGTTTCTTTGTGTAGCCATGACTTTCCTGGAGCTTGCTCTATAGACTAGGCAGGCCTCAAACTCAGAGATCTTCCTGCATCTGCCTACCAAAGGCTGGGATTAAAGGAATGCACCACCACCATCTGACTGTTCTCTGCATTCCTACTATGTGTGTATAATGCCTGTTATTATTATTTATCTATTAAAATAAATCAATGAAAATACAAATTTTCCATAAAAACAGATGACAAAGAAATAAAAGATATATAATCTGACAAGAAATAAAATTGTCCTTGTTTATAAGTTATATGATGAGCTATATAGAAAAATCCAAAAGAGTTAAAACAACAAGCCATTCTGGAACTAAGATATTATTATAGCCTGGCCGTAGGAGTCTACTGTTTTCCTGTGTACTAACAATAAACAAGTAGAACTTGAAATTACCAACAGAAATAAAATACTTGGCTAATAATCCAATAAGCTATATATAATATCTCTAAGAGGGAAGTTATAAATTCCTATTGAAAATAATCCAACAATAATAGAACTAACAAAAACTCTGTTTATTGATAAAGTTGATAATGTCAAGATGTCATTGTGTCCCCATTTCTTATACAGTCAATGCAACTGAAATTGAAATATTCTTATATTACCTTGTAAATACTAAAAACCTGATCCTAAAATTGAATATGGAAAGGGAAAAGACTCAAAACTTCCCATAGAACAAATGAAACTAGCAAACTTAGAGACTTAATGCAAAAGTACAATAATCAAGGCAATGAGCTGTCACGAGAGAATAAACAACTAGATCTATGAAACACAATGGGGCCCAGAAGTAGGTCAACACAAATACAGTCAAGTGACCTTTGACAAATTATTATAGACAGCAGATAATCTGGGAACAACTGTACATTCATACACAGAAAACAACTCTAGATGTTATATCCCTTAAGAAAAAGCAGAAGATGGAGCATAGATCCAAATGCAAAGCATGGAAGTCCCATAAGACAGCAGGAAGGAAAATCTAGATAGCCTCATGTTCTCTGGCTAATTTGCTACATACCAAAGAGATACCTGTTAAAAGAAATGATTAAAGAACTGGCTTCATTAAAATAAAATTTTTTTCCAATTTATGACAGACACTGTTAGGAGAATTAAATATCACAAAATAGAGAAGAAAAATAATTCCTAAAATTTTAAAAAGATATATCTTTAGAGAAGATATTCAGATGGACAATAAACACACCACACTTCACTGGGAAAATGCAGATAAACGCATCACTGAGATACCACTGAACAAATCCCAGAACAGTCAGTGACTAATCTCTGAAGTACTGAGGCTGATAAGGAGTTGGTGCGTAGAAGTTACTGTCCATTGCACATGAGGATACAAAATGGCCCAGATATTTTGGAAAATAACTGGCCAGTTTTTTCCAATTTTTTTACGTATTCTTATCATATAATCTAGTAGTCATGTTCCTTGGTATTTACCCAAAATAGGTGAAAACATATGTATATGCAAGAACTTGTACACAGATGTTTATAGCAGCTTTATTCACAATTGCTAAAATATATAGAGATCAAGACTACCTTTAGTAGGTAAACTAATAACTTGTGATACATCCACACAGTAGAATAGTTCTCAGTGCTCAGTGGTGAAAGTAAATGAGCCATCAAGTCACAGGAAAGAAAACCTAATGTAGACTATTAAGACGAAAATCATCTGAAAAGGTTATATGCTGTGTTACTCTCATTATTTGTCAGTCTAGAAAATGCAGAACTATGGAACTAAGGAGACAGTGAAAAGATTAAGGGCACCAAGAGTCAGAAGTGTGAAAAGGACGAACAGGAGAAGACAGGGAATTGTTAGGCTGTGTGTTATGCTCTGTGTTACTACAATGCTGAATACTTGTCACTACAAATTAGTTGTACCCCCTAGCATGTTTGACCCTGGGAGTAAAAGCTAGTACCCATCACTGGCATCAGTACTAATGATGTGTGAATGGCAGCTGTGATGGTAAGAGTTAATTTCCCACCACAGACAATATAGAGTCATCTGGGAAAGGGGCATTTTGCAAACCTGTCAGTGATTGTAGTGATTGCATCAGCTGAGAAGAGATGAATAAATTGCTGTTGGTATGTGAGGCCCTTGACTACACAGATGGAAAAAGTGTGCTGCAAAGCAAACTGATTTCTAAACTGTGGGTATAATATGACCAGTACTTTAAACTCCTCTTAGGTTGAGTTCTCTGCTAGCCTGGGCTGTACCATGAACATAATAAACCTTTTCGTCTTAACTTGGGATTGTCAGGATATTTTGTCCCATTAACAGGAAAAGAAATCAAAACAGAGACCTACAAACTATAATACAAGTGCCACTATATTGAGGGATATTGTTACCAGCAGAGACTTTACAAGGTCCATTAATTATTGTGCACTCTAAGTCATGCTAAAGAATTTTTCATGTATAGAAATTATATGCATAGAAAGAAATATACACAATTAGACTGTGGTTCTTTCTATTTTTGATTTTACGAGGCACTATTTTATTATTTTCCATGATGGTTGTATTAAATTATATTTCAACTAAACTCATGAAAGTTCCCATTAATTTAAACCCTCACAGAATTAATGTGTTTTGTGTGTGTGTGTGTGTGTGTGTGTGTGTGTGTGTGTTGCTTTTAAGTCACAGTCATTCTCACTGGTGTGGTATGATATTTTGTGATGTTTTATTTTGTAGACACTGCAAGTAGTGTAATGGATAATGGATGTGGGTAGAGTGGGAGTGAGAGAGGGTGGGAGGAGTTCACTATTGGTAACTATGCAGAAGTAATAAGTTCTAGGGTACACAGTAGAGTTAATATGGTTAATTATAAAAAGAAATAAAAGATGTGTCCCAAAATATCAAAAGGGAGAAAGTTCAGTTTTCAGACAGATTGATAAATGTTGATAATGGAAATGCCAATTATCTTAACTGGATCAATACAAAAGTATACATGAATTAAAATGCTATGTTATATCCTATAAAGATATATAATTCTTAGGTTTCAAGACCAAAATAAACAAACAAATAAATAAATAAGCCTTAAAGGTGTGGGCTTTCAATTAATGTCATGTGATAAATTGTACATCCTTTTCTGGGTGCAATTCTGTTTGTTCAGGATAGAAATTGAAATTATGAGAGAATGCCACAGCTATGGGTGGCAGACACGAAATAGGGGAAGGACGAGGATCCTTAATGAGCTTGTGAGTTCTTCAGACAACCCTAGACTGAAACTGTCCTTGAACTCAGTGTCATAGCAGAATAAACTCTTGCTCATGAAAAAGCAAAGCATTTCATGTGTTCACTGTATGGTACATTAGCTGAGAAAGAAGAAAATGAAAAGAATGTGGGCAGAAGAATGCACACTAATGAATATCATACATTGCAAAAATGTTAGTCCAGTCAATATCACATTTAACTGAACAAAAATTTCTAATATCTAAATTATAAGATATCCTTTAACATGACAAGTTCTTCTGCCTAGAGCTTACAAAATTCAAGTGGAAACCACTTAGAAGTGAAGTCATCTAAACCCCATGTCTGAAGGAAATGCAGACAACATCTGAACAGAGGTTTCTACACCTCGGCTCGTGCTATGAAACTGAGAAATACAATCATTTCCATGTGGTTTCCCCCACCAGGTTGTTCCCACATGTATCCTCAGTACACACTGTGGTAACTCATTGCATTCTCTTGTCACACCGTCCTAGGTCCTTTCAGATTTAAAGGCATTCTTAAGTTAGGAAAGTGAAAGGCACTCTGAACGAAAACAGGCTTATACATGTGTGAACTGACTCTCCAAATATCACTTGCCTTTAGATTTGGACTCTATGCAACTGCTCAGACAGATAAGCAGGTCTAGGGGTTAAACAATTTGTGATTCAAAGCCTGAGCCTAGGCTCCATCATGTAATTTATAATCATGACCATAAATTTGAAAGTTATGTACAAAGCAGCAGTGACAAACAAGGCCACAAGCCATCATAGGTTCCTGGGATTACTGATGGACTACCAGACAAGCTGTGAGTGAATGAGCAGATGCCCTCGCCTCACAGTCTGGGCTCTAAATCTTCCCACTGGACTGAGAAATAAGCACTTCACAATTTAACACAGGCGGGGGACTCACTTCATCATCTGCAGTCTGGAGAATGGCTGACATGAGAAACCTCCCACTTAGAAAACCACTAGTGCCAACCACATTCGGACCATAGGGAATGCCAGCTTTTGCCTGTGATAACAGTCTCATATGAAAACAAAGGGCAATGCTCTTTAAGAAGCAGTGGGCCATTCGGCATTAGTATTCCAGTCACCTATATTTCCCATAGAAAGACACCTTTGGTGATTCTGACCATGGCCTATACATTTATTTATAACTTTAACTTTTCCTCTATTACCCATGATATGACTCAAAATGCCAGCTGTCTGATCCTTGAGCCTCAATTCACTCGGTAACATTTTCAAAAAATTGTTGGGTCAAGCCTTCATTTATTACATGAAATCTGGTGGTTTAGGATTAGGAAGGTATCAAACTTCCAGTTACTAAGAACAGCTATCCATTATTTCTGGAATTAATTTACTTTATCCGTGTCTTTTTTTATATAAATAACATCATTAAAATGGACACTTAGGCTCACATGGAACAGCAAATTGGCCAGCAGGATAATTACATAGGCAGAATTCAATTAACATTCAATTATATTATTGCAGAAAACAGAAGCATGGGGTATCTAGTAATCTTTGCCCAGTTTTTAATTTGGAGAGATACTGAGTACATTTTTAAACCCATTTTCATGCAAATATCAAATTTAATAAAGAAAGGAAACTAACAACATATGGCTAAGATGAGTCGAACACTTAGTTTACAATATCCGCTTTAACATTCAGAGTGCTTTAATTTACTAGTATTATTTTTATTTTACAAGTAAGAACACAAGTATTTTAGTTTAGAAGTTAAAAGGAATAGTTTTCTCAAAATTATACAACTATGTCCTGAGACAGGATCAGCTTGGTGCAACTCTTTCCATTTTCCAAAGGAGGCACAAATTGCAACGTGAAAACTAACTCTTTTGTCAGCTGCATTTGACTGCAGACCAAATACATGCATAAAACTTTGCACCTCATGATATACAGAAGGGTGACACAAAGAGTTGTGCAGGCTCCTTCATCAACACTTTGAGCTGCCTCTAACAGACTTAATCCCATCCGCCCTCCAAAGACTCAACAAAAGTTCTCCTGACATTCAGAAAGTCTGTAATTTGGTTCAACTTCCCCAGCAGATTGTCCTGTGCTGCCCAAAGAAGCAGGCACTTGACAGGGGCCTCTGTAGCTGCTGCTCATTCTGATAGGCACAGCTGGGCAGAGGGGACCTCTTTTCCTAAATTCCATTGCCAAGCTGAATTTGATGATCTTCTCTGGCAGATGATCAAATGCAAGCTCCTAATTTACAGCCAAGTTATCTCGAACAGCTGTTGAAATGCATCATTCAGAATGCAAATGTAGTCTGTCTTAATCTATGGAAAACTGCTAGAGTGGTGATGCTTTTGAAGCATAAGTTTAGAGGCACTGCTCATGCCCTGTAGTATTACAGAAAAAAGCCAAATGTGGCTGCCATTTGTGTTTGCTTTTCCTTTGCAGCAATACCCTTCCAGGGATTATTGGACACCTGGATGCTGAGGCTAAACAGGCAAACATATCCTTCAATTCTTCCTGCTAGAGAAATAAAATTGAGGTACAGACTAAAATGAAGTCTACATTTCAGATATCTCCTCAGTGTCTAAAACTATATGTTTCAGGGCTAGTAGCAGGATACAGCAGTTGGTTGTGAAAGTTTTGTGGTAGAAAAACAGTATCAACAGCAGCACCCATCATTGACCCTGCCTTCAAAGAGTATGAACTCTATACTACATACACTCTACATGTGAAATATTAGTGAAACTGGACTTCTATGGGTGCTACAAATTACATATTACATACACAAATCTAAACATTCAAAGTAAGGATTCTCACATGTGAGAAAACATTCCAGGTTTGATTTTCATGGCCAGGGGAAATTCACTCAGCATAAACTCTATGGAGTTCTATCCATCCAGCTGCAAATACCACAATTTCAGTCTTCTTTACAGCTAAATAAACTATATATATATGTATTTCATTATCAATTCATGTAATAGGCATTTCCTAGCATTGTGAATAGAACAGCAATGAACATGAATGAGCAAGCATCTCTGCAGCTAGATCCAGAGTCCTTTGAGTTTATGCTCAGAAATAGTAGAGGTGGATCATATGGCAACTATATTTCTAGGATTTGGGGGAACCTCCATACCATACTGATTTCTCCCTAGCTTTACACAATGTAAAAAAAGAATATCTGTGAAATTCCACTTTTACTATGAGGGTGTATTTGGATTCATAGTTTTAGACCTTTCGTTCAATAATACCACAGCCATGTTGCTTTGTGCCTGTGGTAACATAGTACATTATGGTTGAAATGTCCAATGAAGGAAACCTCTTCTTGACATAGCTGAGAGTAAAGAAAAGCACATCAGAGTCCCAACAAGGTCACACCCCCAATGTCCTAAATTTCTCCGCCAAGCTCCACCCTCTAGAGTTCCATCACTTCCCAATAGTACCACAGTCTTGTCAAAAACCTTTAATACTTCAGGATTTCGAGAATATTGAGAAGTGAAAGACTAGCAATTCATTTAGCTCCCAGATAACAGAATCCTTCTAGAATACAAAATATGTTAAGAATTGACTGGATCATTGGACAACTTTGATCCCTTTTTCCAGTTGGATGAAATCTAAAAAAAAAAAAAAAAAATGGCTCAGTGCTTGTTATTGGGAAATCATTTACAAAAGGAACCTGGAATTTGAACAATATATATAAATCTTACATTTTATGTTAAGTGCCAGAGTTAAGGCCAAAGAAAAAGTTCCATCTGTTCTTGTTTTGTTGGACAGTGAAGCTGATTACTTCAAAATTTCAAATCATTGCCAATAATTATTAGGTAAAGAACAAGGAGAAATAGCCCTCATAAGGAAGAGATTAGACAAGGATAGTGATATCCACCTAGAGACACTTTCTACCCTGTCTTTGCATACAGCAAAAGAAAATGTTAATTCTGTATATGTCTAGAAACTGTCTTACTCAAGATCCCTCATGTGGTCATGTTTAGGAGATGTTTTCTGTTTCACATGAACTAATACATAAAAAGGGGGAAATGTTCCCACTTGTTTGCATGTCTAAGCCTGCCCTTCCCTTGTCTTATCACCAGACACCCCCAGAGTGATAATTAATTTTCACCATGAACTTGGCTGCATTTTCAATCATTTAGGAGACACATTGCCAGGAAATGTCTGTACATGCATTTTCAGATGTTTTCCTAAGGGTAGAAGGCTCATGTTCACGCTGAATAAAAATGGGAAAAGTGTATATAAGCTAACATAGACCTAAAACCAGGTTAGGTCTCTGTTTTGACTATGAACAATGTCAAGTCCACAGCTGTCTCACACTCCTGCTACCGCTCTAACTTCTATTATATTCCACACCATGATGTACTGGACCATCAAACTATGAGCAAGGACATTGTTTAGTTGACCTCTGTCAGGCAATTTTTAATACGGATAATAAAGTCAACAAATGCATCTAATTTCTTAGATGCACAGCTGTCTGTATTACTGATGTACATAAGTCTGATATAGAACGTGAGGCTTTGATTGGGACAAATACTATTATTCTCATTTTGTTACCATTGCACCAGGAATCTGGACCCATGTCTATTACAGTTATCTGCTTCTGCTTTCTGTTCTCCAAGACCATGTATTGCTGAAGCCCTTGCCCTCTAAAAGTTCTTGGTGGTTTAACATTAGCAAACTATCTAACTTTAAAGTACTCTTCTAATTCAATATATTATTACTGACTAAATGAAAGCACAGGCTGACTGAAATCATCATGCACTGAGTGAATGTGATGATGTTGTAATGTCAGAAAATGGAATAAGATCACAGGAAGGTTGTGGTCACTAAACCAAACATAACGGGCAGGTGTGGCTTCTGCCAACTCCTCAAAGGATGTCTCCATCTCTTCTCGTAAAATGTAGGATTTTATGTATTCAGTAGAAAAGAAGAAGAGAAACTTGGAAATCATGGGATTTTCATAGACTTTGGATGAAATACATCTTGGATGTGTACAGTTAATAAGCACCATGGTATTCATCTTGTCATTAATGTATGAATTCAATAAATATTCATTAAAGTATCTATGGAATAATGTTGTGATGTCTAAAGTAAGAAATAAATAATGTTAATATCATTATTCTGACAGAATTTACATTCAATTAGACACTATGGGAAATGAACACAATAAGTGTATTATATAGAATATTGGAAGCAGGTAAGAGAAAAATCATCAAATGAAAATGGTGGATGATGGTGAAACCTTAATGTACTGATCATAGTCATCAAGGAAAGAGTATGGCATTTTAATACAACCTGAAGAAGTAAACTACATATTAATCTGAGAAAAGGGCAAGCCTGGATGAGCAGAGTCATAGCAAAGTCTGGAAAGTAGAGAAGGCCTGTAATAAAGGTATGGTAAGGATTGGGGACTTGCCTACTTAGCACACTTGCAGAGGACACTAAACACTTAGTAACTGAGGCATAATACCCAATATACTATTTTAAATAATAGATACAACAAAAATACATGATAAAATGTAAGAATTTTACAAAAGGACAAGATCTGGCCCTGCACTTGCACAATGTTGCCTTGTGAAGCCTTACCTGCTTCAAATAAAACTTTATTTACAAAAGCAGATTGTCACTCTTGAGTCATGGTGTGAATGAAATTCTTTGAGTGCCATGCTAAACACTTAAAGGATTTTTGTCTCAATTATCAAATGTTTAGGAACCCTTTAAGTTTTGCCCCACCATACCAGTGCCTTATCATTCTTCCTCTGCCTCAGCTATGAGGTTCAGGAAGCCTGTGTGCTGGGAAGGAGTTGGAAAAGAATGTATAGAGCAAATTCTGTATAGAGGAAAAGAATGTATAGAGGAAAATTCTGAAAGGCTAGGGACTATGACAACACACACACACACACACACACACACACACACCTGTGATCCCAGCACTCAGGAGACTGAGGGGGGGTGTGCTGGATTGTTTTATATCAACTTGATACAAGCTTGGAGTCCTTTGAGAGGCAATTAAAAAAAGGCCTCCATAAGATCAGGCATTTAAAAAAATTATTCTCTCATATATTACATCCCAATTGTAGTTTTCCCTCCCTCCCCTCACTGCAGTCCTCTCGCTACTTTCCTCTACCCCAGATCCTACTTTTCCTACCTCCCCTCAGAAAACAGCAGGACTCCCAGGGACATCAGGCAAACATGGCATAACAAGCTACAATGAGATCAGGCACATACCAGCACATTGCAGCTGGATGATGCAACACAGTAGGAAGAAAATACAATATGCTAATGGGATTACAGTGTGAAGACCATCTTCAGAAAGAAAAGTTGAGAGATTGGTTAGTTACAAAGGCTTATTATTCCATAGCAGAGTAATTTTCCCCACACTTCAGGTGTTTTATAAACATGCGAACATAGCCACTTAAGTGATGCTGACTTTCGTCATTCATTTGTTTACTGATTAAAACTGCAGAATCAGACTGTAGTCTGGCCTGACAAACTGTCATGGCAAACAAGCCATGGGACTTGCATAGCACAGCTGAGAAAAGAGAATGAATTATTCTGTTCATTGTGTCCTGAGAAGATATGGGCTGCTCAGTGGTGGGAAGTAATAGGAGTGGGTTCTGGAAAGTAGACAGGGTAACTTTGAAACCTGTGACGTTAGCGCAACTACATAGAACTGATAAACTCCAACCCTGGGAAGTTTCCAGAACACATAGAAAACGATGAACTAGTTTGAGCTCAGTTTTTCCAATTAGCTAATTCCAAACCAGTATTGCATGTTCATAAAGATGACTTGTCATTAACCAATGCCATTTGACCCAACTTTTGTTTTACAACTTAAAAACCACAGATAGTAAAATGTCAGCATAATGTGAAAATATGGAATTCTTTCTCATTTTAAAAGAAGATGTATTTATATAATTTGAAGAAAAACTGGGGCTGAGTTGTTTATTTTACACAAGATAGAAAATATTAATGGCAAAGAAAATTAAGGCTATTGTAATTAAGCCAATTAAAGGAAACAGCTGGTTCCTGATAAAATCCACACTATTCTATCATTTCCAGCCATAATGTTTCCTGAAATTTTTGCACTTTAACTTTTAAATTATTTTTCGTGATTTCCTAAATTATCACTGCAGATTTCACGCAATAATAAAAACCATGGGTGTTATCATCCATCATCCGGGCAAATATGGCCCTGCCCCTTGGGACTTGACAGAGTCACCCTCACCCCCTGTTTCTGTAAGGAGGCACAAAAGGTTTCTGGGAGGGAGGGAGAGAGGGAACAGGGAGAAATATGTAAAGTATGAATATATATATATATATATATATATATATATATATAGAGAGAGAGAGAGAGAGAGAGAGAGAGAGAGAGAACCTACTCTTGCTCTTTGCTGTTTCTCTGAGTAGGCAGGTCTTTCTCTGTCTCTGTATCTCTTCCCCTCTCTCCATCTTTCTCTCTTTCCCTCTCTCCCTCTCTCTCTTTCTCTCCCTCTCTTTCCCACTCTCTATTTCTTTACCTCTTTCTCTTTCTCTCTTCACATACTCCCCTCCCTTTCCCAATAAACTTTCTTCCCTTGTAAGTTCTACCTAATATTGTGTTTGTCCCCCACCATGGGACCCACAGTCCCACATCACACACCATATCATAGCATTGGAGAGAACAAATAAGGACTAAATGGAGGACATATACTTTAATCACATGTCTGTTTCAAGTATTTAATGAAATAAGTAAATAGTTTGCTGTGATCAAAGTTATCACTGATCTAGCAACTTCTCTGTAATGGAACAACTTTAAGAACTATAAGATAACCTAGAGAAATCAGAAAGGCTTTGACTTTATAAAGCATATATTACACACACTCTGTGTAAGAGTAATACTGACATTGAGCGATTGGTTTCAAAATATTTTCTTCTCAATGTCTTTTTTAAATCACAAAGGCAGACAGTTAACATTACTTAAAATAAGATGAAAATTAAAGATAAATATTCAGTTTCCCAAGCCAAAAAGGAAAACAAAAATTCTAATTCAGGAAACCATTAAAAAAAAAATCAACACAATTAGACTTGCAAACATCAGAGTGAAACATATGATAAACTGGTTTTACAGTGGTACTGAATATTCATTGAATTATAATTCATGTGATTTGAATTTCCACAATATCTGCATTAAAGGTTGGAAAATTTAATATGATAATTAGGATAAAATAGATTATGAGCAGAATAATTGGGCAAATAATTGAGGAGACTAAGGGAGCTATTTTGGAAGATGATTTTTGCTGAGGGAGGAGGCAAAGTCAAAGGCAGACATGACAACTCAATGAGACACAATGTAAATGATAAAACCTTCCACAAAAACCTTGGAGAAAAATGCTTTTCCCCCATGGAGGACTGATTTGTACTGGCCTCCAGGTGTAATATTACGTGCACTGATGAGCTGATCAACAGAACAGAACTTCTATCCAGCTGTAATCAAGAATGATTGATGGTTGGGACAAAAAAAGTTGATTATCATGACAAGTTCACTGATGCAGAGAAAATAAGCCCTGCTTGGGAAATGGATAGAATCTGTTCAGAGACTACTTCTGTAACCTTATTTAAAAAGGAATCTACAGAAAGGTTAAAAGCCCCATCCACAGACCTGACCACCAATAAGTGGGATGAGAATAAGTTTGCCATAAGGGATGCAAAGCTCACTTGTGCCCAGTACAGAACAGGCCCATGTATATAGAGTGTTATGTGTGAGTATGCAAAAATCTCTTGTGTATCATTCAAAAGCATCAGAGCAAAGCACACATGCCTAGAAAACTGAACTTTTAGTCACACTGCTTCTTGCTTCTGGCTGTCCTATTCTGTATTCCTACATATCCATGATTTTCCCACACAACTGTAAACTTCATCTTGATCAGGTTCAATTTATGTCAAAACATTGATTTAGAACAAAACAACAGATGCTAGGGGCATTATTCTGTCTGGCTTCAGAACAGCTGAACCTAGAGCAAAATGTTTGATGCAAAACAAGTTTCTAAAACATTGTCTAGATTAGGTGGGACTGGTAGAATAGGCACAATGGCCATGTAAGAAATTCTACCAAAGTACCCTAAGCATGATATGCAATTTCCAGCATGCATGCTAAAGTTTCAGTTTCATTTAATTCAGAATCAAGCCAAATTATAACACCTGAAATAATCACCATAAGAAACTCGTAGTGTGAAGAAGAGAATAGAATATATTGCTAGGTTTGTTTGATCTATAGAGAGATCTGGGGCAATTCTAACAGTAGGAAAACATAGATGTGGTATCACAATTGCTCTAACTATTAATGCAGAAACTATGCCTCAGTAAAAACAGAGCCAAGAGCAAAAAGCAAAGGTTGAGAGAACAGGGTACAAACAGCCACAAAATCCAGATAATATACAAGTGGACACTTGACTTCTGATCCTTCAAAGTTCTTTACTTCTCTTGCCAGTAATGCAGGTCTGTCATTCCAGTTTCATGGTGGTGGTAAAACTGCATTAAAGAATAGTTGAAATAAACTCTAATGAGACATAATATAAGTGTCCTGAGGACCAGTGACTGGAGTTAAGGTAAAGGTATAAGTAATCTTTATCTTTGGATTCTGTATCCTTGTACTTTGGGTTCCTGGTGACATTAGTTCATTTGCTATAATTTATTAGTGGCTAGTATTACCATAAGAACAAATGCCCAATAGGCAGGTGGGATATAGCAGGGAAAGAAGTATAGACAGGGAGATCAGACTGCAAGGATTCAGGGAAGAGGAACTTGGAGAGAAGCTGCCAGAGAGACAACATGTAGCTGCTAAGGAAGAAAGTGGCTTATTCATTACCAAAGCTAAGTCCACGTGGCAATACACAGATTAATAAAAATTGGTTAATTATTAAGACAGAACTAGCTAATAAGAAGCCTGAGCCATTAGCCAAACAGTTATAATTAATAGGCGCCTCTGTGTATTTATTTGGGACTAAAGGGCTATGGGACCTGGAAGAATAGAAATCTTTCATCTATAGTATATGGTTGTCAAAAGAGATAGAGAATCAAATCACTGATTGAACTACATGAGATAGGCATATCAGGTAACTTCTGAGTCACTAACTGAGTTACATCAGGGTTCTTAGCCCATGGCTAATAACCACTAATCTCAGTCAAGCTGTGAGGTGGCTAGCAACATCCTTTGAATTCAAATAAAATCATAAAGTTCAAATTTTGGAATTGAAATGTTGGTGATGTTTTTTTTTTAATTTTTTTCAAATGATCTAGAACTCCAAGGCCACCACAAAATAAGCTTCTAGTTAATGATAGTCATCAGCAGCCCATGCCCAAGTCCATCTCCACTTTCTTCCTTCTAATTGAAGATGTAGCTTTTCAGACTTAGTTTTTAGTATCCTGTAGCTTCAGATATGAACACTGCATAGGGATCAGGCACTGAGAAGGAATGCCAGAGTTCATTTTCATCAATGCGTAATGAGGGTGGCAGACACACAGTGGCATAGCCAGAGCAGATCATTTCCCAGAATCTTATTTTTAATTCCATTTTCCTTCCAGAGAAATAAGGGAAGTGTCTGTAGGCTTGATTGCTCCCTTCATCAACCCACCCATCGTTTATTGAGCATTGTCTAAGGCCTTTAGAGAACATTCTTGTATTTTTGGTTGTGAGCCTAGCCTTTAATGGCTGAGCCATCTCTCCAGCCCTAGAGAACATTCTTACATCGCATCAGCAGATGCTGCCCTCCACTTCCTGAGACCCAAAGCCAAGTTTTGGGTCACTGAGATGGAAACCTGTCTGTTGCTTTGCTGACACATCTCCTTCCTCCTCCTCACAGGCCCACATTCTAATACTTGAAGTCATGTGCCTGGCATAATCCAGCCCTCAGCATCTCCCTCTCAGGATAGAAGTTCAGCATCTATGGCCACCTTCACAGTCATACTCTTTAAGTGGTTCTGTGTTTTTAAATGCCTTTCCATACTTTAGTGGGTATACAGTCTTGATCAGTTTATGCAGTATATACAAAAGGCCAGTGAGTGTAATTGAGAATATCAGCTAATTACAAGGTGGCTTTCAAAAGAAATTTACCCTTGTATCACCAGCTAATGAATATAAAAACACTATGCTTGAACTCAATCCCACTCTCTTAGCTATTTCAAGCCTAGAGACAATTACATAGTCAACTACACAGTGTGTCCTTTGGTTTCTCCATGTAAGAAATCTACTTATTTACTTACTATCTCTGTGTGTGGGTATGTGGGCATGGCATATATGTGGAGGTCAAAGCTTAACTTGTGGGAGTTTGTTTCTCCTTCCACCATGTGAGTTCTGGGAATGGAAACAAGTTCTTCGGACTTGACTAGATATGCTTCTACTCACTGAGCCATCTATCTGTTCCAAGAAAACCTCTTAGATATCTCTTTGTACTAATAAAGAACTGCTTCTGGAAGCAGTCTGAATGCTCAGAAATAGTTATCTTTCTGCTCATGTAAGACTTAACAGTTCTATGAAATACCACCTTTCTCTTTTTAGATGTATAAAATCTGATTTCTGTGTATGGAAACTTAGAGAAATGTGGACTCCTAGATTTCCTTTTCTCAGCCTATCCTTCATTTCATCCTAAGATGATGAAACTCTATCCAATGTAGACATTCTTGACTATCCCTATTGACATAGATCCTCCTACTTCCAATAGTCAGAGAAGCTTCCTTAGTCCTACTGCTTTGTATCCTGGGCTCAGTAGTTAAGAGCATCTACTGTTCTTCGAGAAAATTCAGGTTTGTTTTCCAACACCTGGAAAACTACTGTCTATAATTCTAATTACAGGGGACCCCACAACATCGGGTCTTTTAAGGCACCAGGAATTCACACACACACACACACACACACACACACACACACACACACACACACACAGAGAGAGAGAGAGAGAGAGAGAGAGAGAGAGAGAGAGAGAGAGAGAGAAATCACAAAACATAAAATAAATATAAAAATAAAATTTTAAAGAGCTGTCCTGACAGCGCTGTGTTTTTCACTCAGAAATCAACAGGTACTGTAGCTGAGAGACAAAAGGGCCCAAGAGTGAACTTGTAGGCTATGATCATTAATGGAGCCACCCAGACAGGTGGACCCACAACCTATGATCTGTCAGCACACACCACAGAACATGGCTTACACAAGTCACGCAAGTCACCCAAGAACCCACTTACACTCCATCCAGCTGTCTCTCACACAGGTCTCTTCTCTGACAAGCAGATAATCCCTGCCAGAAAACTGCTCTTCAGAAAGAAATGAACACACCAGTCCAAACTGTGAAGTACTATGTGTCCCACAGGCCAACAGATTCTCCTATGAGAGAGCTGTGTCAAATCTGACTGATAAGCTAACTGAAAACACATCACTCAGAAGGCTCTGAGGACAGGACACCACCAATAACAAACTTGAGAGCTTTTAATAGACGAATCACCACTATTTATTTCAAAGGTAGATATTCTCCAAGAATGAATTTCTTATACCAACAGAAATATATGCACTTCAAAACTAAAACCGAAAGCGAAAAGGAACCATTATCATTTCAAACATGGGTGTATTTTCTGAAGACTAGCAAAGATATTTCCGATTTGAAGTTTCTTACACGGTAATTTAATATTAAGTAGGGGGAACACATGACTATATTATATATTCCATGAAATAAAATGACTTTACTGTTTGCAAGCCTTCGTGCCATATTGTATTTAATTTTAACATCACTAAAGTATATAAGTAGTAATTTAATTTTACTTATTTAGATAGTTTGAAGATATATACTATGCTGCACAGGCTAGCATGAGACTTGGCTTGGTAAGCCATTTTATCTATTTATGTATAAATTTTTACTTTATTCTTTGCGTTTATTGTGAATATTGTGGGCTCACTGTCATGCCATGCACATGCAGAGGAAAAGTCAAGTAGTGGGAGTCAGTTCTTTCTCAATGTGGGAGCCAGGGATCAAACTTGGGTAGTGAGACTTGGTGTCAAGCACCTTTATCCACTGAGATATATGGCTGGCCCTTGGTTACTCATCTTATGTCATAAGATTATGAAACTTTACGTTAACAGGGGAGTCTAAAGCAACCAATTCCTCGTCAGATGTTGACAAGGTGTCCATTTCTCGTTGTTGGTTTTTTTGCCCTGCGTTCTCTTCCCCAGTTTTCTCTTCCAATGTAGGATTGGATGCACATTTTAAGTGCTGATCATTAGGAACCTATCTCCAAGTCATTCAATAAGACTACAATGTGGCATAAGATCTATGTTCTTTCTTCAGGATGTTTATAGACAATAGACACCACCAGATGTGGGCAAGGACCAGTTAATCTTAAAAAAAAAAACTCTCAAAATTGAATCTATATTTTAAGAAGCAAAATGAAATGCTAAGCTATACAAAGATAAAGGTGCATTGTTTCATTTTATGCTTTACAAAATTCGAGAATGATTACAACGTAGATATTTAGTTATTTTGTTTGTTTGTTTATGTAAGTTGGAGCTGGAGAGATGGGTCAGTGGCTAAGAGCACTTACTGGTCTTTCAGAAGACCTGGATTCATTACCTAGTATCCACATGACAGCTCATAGACACCCATAAATCCAGTTTCCAAGGAGCTTGTTCTGGAGATACCTGCATGCATGTAGGGCAGATTAACTCATGAAGACACATACATATCCACAGAAATATAAGAAATAAATAAATAGTTTTAAAGTAAGATGAAAATGAATAGGTCTTTGATGTTGATACAACCATTGGATTTTGTTTAAGTGGTATTTAAGCATCATCGCAAATAATGTTGATTTGAATAATAAAAAGATGTTTAACACATGTGAGAAGAGCCGGTAATTGACTGATTTGGTTACTTGGAAAAAAATCACTGCTAACACTGGCTTTATGAGCATTATGAAAGCTCTAAATTGTTTAATTTTGCTATGTCTCTGGATTAAAATATAGGACATGAACAATAATAATTAGAAATGTTAATTATTAATAGCTTCTACTTTACAACAGCATCAGGGAATCTATTAATGACACTAGTGGCTATCTCGAACATCTTCCTTTAAAGTGTCAGAGGCTCTGAGCCATGGTACCTTCTAATAATAACCTGTTCCCTCTGTTGCTTCATCAAATAAGATCCTAGAAATAATTAATGGTTGATAGTCCTAAGTTATAACTCAGGCATTTAAATTTTAACTTGTATTTAAACTGTGTGTCTATTCTTCAGTTGTCAGTGAGATGGAGTAAGAAGAATCATGAATCTTTGAGGGTAAGGCCCACATTTTCTCCACATCAGTTTTGATTCCAATCATTAATCTACTGAAATTCAAGATTATCTTCCGCAGGACAGTGTGGCTTTTGAGGAAGTATACAGAGCTTTATCCATGCTACTCTGCAGCATCCTATGCAATGAGAGAACTAAAAAGCAAGTGACATGAGTGCATCTCTCTGTCTCTGCACTTGCCTATGGCTGTGATGTGTCAAGCTATTACTGCTGTGTAATCCCCACATTGCTGGGTTATAACCTGGAGTTGCTAGCTAAAACTGCTTCTCCCCTAAATTGCTTTTTGTAAAACCATTTTATCACTGCAACAGAAATGAGACCAGAATACCAGCTATTGGCCACCTGACCACTTACAAATCTCTGATGGTATACCTTAACTTGGCATAAGAAATTAGCAGTTTCTTCTGCCTCTAGCATACAAAAACTCTGTTATTATGGGGTTGACTCCAAACACATTTCATATTCCTTGGTTTGTAACTTGAGATCTTACTTCATGTTTCACAAACAATCATTAAATATTTGTTTTTTCTTTCACTCAATTGTCTTATATTCCTGTTGTCCCAGTTTTAAGTTGTCTCAAAAGCATAAATACTAACTTTCTTGGGCCACATTTTCAAGACGATGATAAAATAAATGAACATATTACAACCTTTAAGCCTTAATTGGATGTTTTTTGTGTAACTCCAGTATATTCATATGAATATTAAAATATTTTTAGTAAGAAGTTTGTGTCAAGAAAAGGCGACTTGATTTAACTGAATTCAATATTGTTTGTGACATTTTAAAAGTTATCTGCATGGCCCTGTGTAGAAATTGTAGCATATAGGAAACAGGTGGGTATAACATCAAACTGCACTGTTTTAATATAAAGGGTTAAAAAATAAATAAAAGCTTAGAGAGTGTGATAAAATTGAATTTTCATGATCCAGAAATGAAAAGAACTATAAGCTATTACTTTCAGTAGAAAGAGGAGAAGCTTTGAAATGTAAAAAGGTTCCTGTGGCAAAAACACTTTCCTAGTGACAGAAAATTCAATCAAGCATACAAGCGAATTACAATGTTGCTCCAGAACATTTCAAGCTTAAAAACAGAAGGAACAAAATAAAATCCAGGTTACCTGGAAGGAACAAATGGGCCATGGTTTGGGGACTAGAAAGGGTTTCCTTGAAATTAAAATATTATGATATCCCATATATATATATATATATATATATATATATATATATATATATATATGTTGATTTCTTTATATATGGATTGTATTATTGTAATGTTATAAATTGATAAATCTAATTGATAGTATCATTTAGCACCTAAACAGTTAACAAAATTAGTATTTTATAATATACAGGTCAGTATGCACACAGCCCCACTGCTTTCTATGCCTTAGTTCTCACTGAAGCACAAAGGTACAAGGGTAATTATATATCTCTAAGGGAGGGTCATTGTTATTTTAATTTTGCAATAATAATTATACTTTGTTAGCAAAATGTGCTGAAATTTTTGCCTTTCTTCCAAAACTACATTAGATGTTTATATTTAGAAAGTTAAGGAAGCTATTGTTTAAAAAATGTAACTCTAAGGTGGCAAGCTGATTTAGAGGGTAACAATGTTTGCCACTAAGTCTGAGGGCGCAAGTTGAGTCGCTGGTACACATATGTTGGAAGGAAAGATTAACTCTGACCTTTACACACAAGTTGTGACAAACACATGCTCACATGCTCATGCACTTACATGTGTAAAGAACTAAACAAATAAATATAGTAAAAATCATTTAAGTATTAATCCTACATGGTGAGTTTATATTAAACATTAAATATAAAGAAAAATGTAAGAGCAATGAATGTGTAGGAGCTTATAAAACACATAGTTCATTTCCTCTGTGTTTTATAATGTCATGGCTATAAACTTAATTTTCATGATTTGCAGTTGGAACTATGGTCAGACTTCTCAGACAGTGGTAGATAGTGACTTTTCAAAGATGGCTAAAATCTCATCTCTTGAAATTCAACATTATGATTGTAACACAGAAAAGTGGGGTTAGAGCCAGGCATTGTTGGCACAAGCCTTTAATCTCAGCAGTAGGGAGGCAGAGGCAGGCAGATCTCTGTGAGTACAAGTCCAGCCTGGTCTACAGAGTGAGTTCCAGGACAGAGTCCAAAGCAATATAGAGAAACTCTGTCTTGAAAAAACATACAAGAAAGGTGAGGTAATTATGCTGGATAATGAGGTTGGCTCAGTATGATCTGTTGCTATGCAGGAGTCAGGCAGAAGAGTCAAAGCAATTTAGTTACGACCTGAGAACCCCTCTGTTATCCAGAGAAGTGGAGAGACTCACAAACTTCTACAAACTGGAAACCAGAAAAAACTAGGTTCTTCAGAGTCCCTTGTAGCAACAAAATCTT
Organism: Cricetiscus sungorus; assembly: GCA_030556225.1. NCBI lineage: Eukaryota > Metazoa > Chordata > Mammalia > Rodentia > Cricetidae > Cricetiscus > Cricetiscus sungorus. The sequence continues at coordinate 4,873,219 of JANBXA010000366.1, read as the reverse complement.
TTTAATTACCTAATAATATCCAGGGAGGCCTATGCTACTATTCTTGCTCCCAGAACAACAAGGTGACATGTTTTTGTTTTTGTTCTATCCAGTCACAGTACAAATAAACAACTAGTACACACATTGTATAGTTATAGTGATGGGTTCAAGCCTTAATCCCAAATCCCTGATGACCCAGACCTGTAATCCCAAATATCACACAAAGCTTGTCCACATTCATTTAACCACATGCCATACAGTAAAACTACTGTGAGAATGGTTGCCAGCTATCACTGATAAACACACATGTGGACCATATGCCACCTGGAAATGCTATTAGCAAAACAAATGGCTATAGTATTTTAATAAGAAAATGATATTGTATTTGAGAAAAGAAACATGGCAAAAGTTCTTATATTACCTTTTACAGGTTAATGTTAATAATGGGATCTGTAAAAGTATAGGTCACTTAAAGTTTATTGGATAACATTTCTAGTTTCTAGCCATGATTGAGATATCAATCTATGGAAAAAGAAATGCCTTCCCAAACTGGGACCATCCTCTGGAAATTCTGCATGGCTCATTACTGGGAATAATCAATCCATGGGCCTTCTATTTGCTCTCAGAATGAGAACTAGTTATGGAATTCCTGTTTTTTCTATATCCACAATTTTTTTATTCTCAGGACCTATTTGTCACCAAAACAGATTTAGGAATTGAGAGTCACATTTTCATATTTGCTACAAGTAAACACAGGTATCACTTGGGATGAACCCACAATCTACCTTCCTCCTCATAAAATTGTAAACAGTGTAAACAGCCTCCCCAACATTTTCAAACCACTGGCCAACTCCCCAGACATTTCCCTTCTATTGTTTTTCCCATGGAATTTCCATTCAACTTGTGTTTTAGAAATTAAGGTCTTTGGAGTCCCCTGGCATTTGTATTTCTGAAAGTTCTCTCTCTCTCTCTCTCTCTCTCTCTCTCTCTCTCTCTCTCTCTCTCTCTCTCTCTCTCTCTGTCTCTCTCTGTCTCTCTCACACACACACATACACACACACACACACACACACACACACACACACACATGCTTCCCACAGCACTAATTAGGAACTGGGAGCCTATCAATAGTGAGCAAAAAAGAGTTGAAGCCAAAGTCTTGGTTGATCTTGGGAGATGATCTGTCTTACTTCAAAGATGTAATCTAATAAAATCTTCACTGGCTCTGAATATGATAACCTCCAAAGACAAAAAATGTGATATCCATTAAGTATTCTCAAGATACTAAACCAAAACATTAAACTTCAAGTATATCTAGCTGCAATGCAACTTTTCTGTAGAAAATAATTAAACATAATACAGTAAACTCCAAAATTAAAGAATACAGGGACTTGCATGCTATCTTTGGAGTTGGGCATGCTCAGATGCTGGAAAAAAGAGACCTAAAATCTGAAAGCATATAATACATTTTGTAGTGACTATGTGGTACACTCACATCTGAATTAAATCTCAACTGGCAAATGTTGCATGAGATGATTTGCTTTCTCCGGTGAGGAAGAGGAACCCCGAATGTATGGTTTATTACAGCTTTCTGAATAGGGTCCATCTGTAAGGAGAGAAAACACACACACACACAACAGATAGAAATAAAGGTTGTCAGTTTCACTGAATGTTGCTTGTTTCATTAAATCCGCACAGCTCCTGTCTACTGTGTATGCTATAAAGGATGATTTTAGTCTAAGAAAAGGCATTTCTACTTTCTTGGGAAATAGATAACAATAAGCCCAATGCATAGTATGATAAGAAGATGAAAAATCTTCCCATTAGTTTCTGTACACTAAGTGCTTTTCTCATTTAGAACCAACAATTGTCACAGTTTGATAATATCCATGAGTAATTAAAGATTTATGAAAACTGAAGTTCTGACTAGTGTGGGCATTCTAACACAGAAATTTGTTTATATCATTGCCCAAACCTGAACTTGAAACCACACAGTCAAGTATGAATATTAAATATGTACTGTCATGCAATTTTAGTCTCTGTTTTGTATCATATATATCCTGAAAGTACACCATGCAAATCTAGTTTTGCAAGAATGGACACAAATAACTTCACATTATCTCACTTGACAGTCCATTTTTGACCACCACCTATAAGCTACATGTCAATCTTCCATGGACCGACATTGGTAGAGTCAAAGTATCTAGGCAAAATTTCACTTATGTTTACCCCAGTTCAGAGCAGAGTGAGCAACACCAAGCTCAGTGTCCCCACTCCAATTCTATTAAATGTAATATCCTTTTACCAAGCACTGTCCTTGGGGCCATGTGCTAATATCCCACCAATTAAGGTCAAATCAAAAATTTGGTCTGCACTATAATCTGCGGATGGAATCTTTGGTCACTTGTGTCCAACTTTTAAAGTTGGGATGAGGTTCAACTATAATGACTCATAAAAATTACTTAACAACTTTCTGTGTACACTAAGAAACCAATAGGTATAGTTGGTTACCTTGTAGAGTATGTGAAAGGATAAATTTAACATGAACCTCTAAACATTATTGGTGTCACTAATTGGTCATTTAAATTTTTTAGTTACATACATGTGCATGCACATGCAGATATACATATATCCATAAAGTCTATTGAATATTTCCACACTCAGGAATTATTTTCTTATTTACTGCTACTATTTATTTTTGTCTTACTATATAACCCATGTGGACCTTGAACTTAATGTATCTCAGGCTGGTTTAAAACTCATAATCTTTTTGGATCAGCTTCCTGACAGATAGGAATACAAGTGTACATCACTATATTTATCTAGAAACTCTTAACCCATATTCATAAACCTTACTCAAAACTTTATGGTGGCTTGATATAGCTAGAAAAGGATGTAATACAATGAGAGTGAACAACATGTCTAAGGAATGATACCTAATGTACAGTTTGCTACATATTAGATCACTAATTTTCCTCCTCGATACATTGGTCATCTTTAAATTGTGGAACCAGTCAACTGGTCTTACCTACCTCCTGGTAGGTAAGAGACAGTTCTGGGTTCTGACATTTGAAAATCTTCCATTCCTTGTCTAATCTAGCATTTGAAATGTACATTGCAAATGTCACTCAGTGGTTATTAAATATCTTGCCCTTCAGCTTGGTGTTTACTCAACAATTTCAGCAATCCAAAGAACTCATGGGCATGACTAAATAATCTTCTGCCTTCCGTAAGTTGAGAATTTCAATGGGAAATGGAGAGCACATCTGTAATTGCCAGAGAAGGGGGATCAAAGCTTGGAGGCCAATTGATACTGCTGCAAAGTGGAATCCTTTCTCGAAGAAATGAACAAAATAAGCCACATGACACTTTTTTATTTTTTCCAGATTCTGGTTGTAGCCTACACTGTTTCAGTGATTTGTATGTTCCTTTCCAAGTACCAATAAGTTACAAGGTCCCCTCATTGCACTGACTGCTAAACCTTACCATGATGCTTTGTAAAAATCCATTCTTGGGTATTATTTGCATATATCAAGACTTATCAATGTTAAATGTGAGGCCCAGAAACAACTGGTCTACTTCATGTCACCACATTTTAATTTTATGTGGTACACATAGAATAAAGACACTTGTGTACCCCAGAATGTATTCCTGTCACCAAATTTTTGCCATTTCCTTCAGTTCATATAAATGGTATTATAGAGCATGAAGTCATGGTGGTCAGTGTTCTTACAGCTCGTCATACCCTCATGTGCAACCACAGCTTCATCCTTTTCATTACTGAGTAGTGTTCCTTCAAGTGGCTACATCACAATATATTTTTGCACTTAGCACTTGGCATATATTTGCATATTTGCATATTTGCATGGTTTACAGCACGTTCTACATTATTCTCCAGTCTTGACAATTTAAAATCTTTCTTAAATTTAATTCAGTTCTTCTATCTAAGAACAGAAAACTAATCAAGACACTGTCCTTCACTTGGGCCTGGGAAAGGTGAGGGATCTGGTGTAGAATTCTTCTCCATATATACTGCCACATTTTGCAACCCAGCCAAGTTTTTATCACCCCCCCAAAGCCCTACTCAACCCTGTTTCCACAGAAACTGTACCAGTGAACCAAGTATGAGACTTTAGAAGCCACACACAGCTCAATCTGCTTCCTCGGGTTGGCCTCACCCCTTTTTACACGCCATCCCTCACATCTATAGTACACATGCAGAATGATTTCCTGTGAACCCTTTAGGTGAAAAGTAGCATGAGGCTGCTAATTTGAACAACTTGTTCCTACTGAGTTCTATTATGAATGTTCAGTGCACAAAACAAACCCATTTCTCTCAGGCAGAAACTGAGTTCTTCCCACCACCCATTGAGCCTTAATGATTAATAATTAAGGGCTATTATAGTTTCCCTGTAATGGTATTTTAAATTATAAACATCCTTCATATTTATATCAAAGATTTGCCCTATAAATTGACACCACTGATTTTATCTCATAATGGTGAGCAACATATTATATTGGTCTTTTTTTAATACTGGAGAAGCAGTATTTATTGGGTTGAATATCATGATTTTGTGTAAGGGGTTTCAGATCCAGATATTGCATGCAAATGAGACATGTTCTCAAGATTCTTTTGCTTGGGTTGAATGATACTTTGATCACTGTGACTATAAAATCAGATTTCAAGATGAAAAGTGACATATTCTTCAGCAATTATTTTATTTCTCTATATACTTCTGGGGGAGATTTAACTGAATTGAATTTTACAAGTGGATGTCACAAAAAATAATTGACATCATCAAAAATTATTTAATTTCAGGAATCTAGACAAATTTACTATAGTCTAACACCTCTAACCGTGAAAATTGATAATAATGTCCCCTATAGAAATGCACACAATGTGTCAATATGAAGCAAAAAGTTTGAATAATTACCAGTTCCATTACAAGATATTAACTAAGTAGCATATGACACAATGTGCACTAAAGCCAGAACTCTCACATAGCCACTTAAATAATTTTCCTATTATCATAAATATCTACCATATTTGCTTACAAAGACTGTCATATATATTTTCATCCCACAAATCTTGGGATCTAATCTGTTCAACAACTGCATCTTACAGTGTGTGCATATCAGCATGAGAGTTCTACACAATGGAGCACAAAGGTAACTAGTATGTGCAGGACATTTAAAAAGAGTGGTTCTTGGGTCAGTGTGATTTTTTAAAAAATTAGATTTTCAACATAGACACTGATAGTACACAATGGGGAATTAAAATCTTAGAGAAACAATAAGTGTGTTAAAATGATGACTCTACATCAGTGTAAACACAGATTTGCTCTTTTGCTTTTATATTTGTCATGATTTTCCAATGCAAACAGCAGTGTGAGAGAAGAGAAATTTGTTGTGAAAATGTAAATAAAATATTAAGATCCTGTGTAAATAAAACACACAGAACAAACACCATAATACAGAGAACCCTCATACATGGAGCCTTGAGACACATACCAAAGACACCACATGGCACTCAGGAGAAAATGTGACAGGATGGCAAAAGTCAACATGGTAAACAGTGGCACAATTGTCTGATTTCTAAGTAGAGATATTTGAAAGGGCAGAATTTCAAATTCATTAACTTGGTTCCCAAACACAAATGAAAGAGTAGAATGACACTCTTACCTATTTGCTATGCTTGTCTAATCTCAATTACATTTCAAACAGCCTATGGCCTTATTTAAAGTCAAATGAGAATGTTTGTCTTCATTTAAGGCTTAAGATCCTTTGTATTTCTATCTGAGGCCTAGGTTTTCATTATTTCCCTTCTGGGCTTTGTGTTAATCTGAATTATAAATGAACATGTCCCAGGGGCTACAGCCCCACACCCAGTTCACTGCTCATGAAACTATTTCAACAAAGCATAGGAGAAGCTTGACCCTCAGTTACATTTCTGCTCTTAGATATCACCTAAGATATTGTTGTGGCTTTAAAACTTTAAATTAAAGAATAAGAGTATAAATACCAGGAAATCTAAAAATGTTTGTTGCAACAGCAATCTTTGAACACTCTGGAAAGGAGATGGGGCCCCAATTGGACATTTCCACTTGACTCAACCTGATGCATCTGGACTACAAACTTCACCCTAAACCGGTTTGAGACTGCTTTTCTCGAGACAACTCATGACTAGTTAGCTGTATTGGTGCACCTTCTTATTACAACCTGGCCAGAGTTTCAAGTAGAATTCCAGTCAAGCATTTTCTGCCACACAATGACTTCCTACATATGTTACAGCCAGTTCTGTTTAGAAATTTGGTTGCTTAAAATTTTTTTCCAACAGGATCCCATAGAGAAATCATCATCCCATTTCAGCAGGAAGTAATCTTAAGATAACAACGCCCCCTTTCCCCACTCTTGGAATTTAGGAATAATATTCATCTTCATAGGGTTGGTTTTAGTTACTTGGAGTTGGGTTTGGAAGGTGATACTTAGACTTGGTTATCTCTTTTAGACAGGAATAGGATATGGTTGGGAAAGGTATGGTTCAGAATGGATATAGGTAGATTAGCCTATTTTCTTGTGAATTATTCAGTAAGAGTGAGACATTAGTATTACAGCTTACATTGTTATATACTATTATTTGTGGTAACCTATGTAAAATTAAGTTTATTCCCTTCCTGGAAGAATTGTATCTTATATTTGTTATATTGTGTGAAATCTTTCCATTTATGATGTTTTATGCACATTATACTTGCCATATTCTATGTATGTATACTATTGCTGTGTTCAAGACATTTTGTATTTGATACAATTTGGGATATTTGTCTTGCTGCCCTTTAGAGTTCTACCTCTTGTTTAGACATTTTTACTCTACCTCTACTTTAGGAATTTACATGTGCAGATATATATATATATATATATATATATATATATATATATATATATTGTACATAGTTATATTGTTTAGGTATTTATCCTTGCTTTACTCAAGGAAGTTTTACTCAGGTTTGTTAGCCAAATTCCTGAGTATTACAGATTATCAACACCCATGTTTCCTTTGCCTATGAGATTAGTCAGACATAGATGCTTAATCTTCAATCACTTCATAGACCTGCAGAACATGGCATTTAAACGTTTTATATATTAGTACTCTGTTGACATGAGACACTGTTGCTCCTGACAGCACCATGCACTTTCCCGAAAGTATGTTGGACACTGTTGTTGCTCCTTCTGGAGTTCATCCTCGCTTCGGCTAATGGCCTCTTGGGCAAGGAACTGCCTCAACCTTGACCACTGATTTGGACATGCGGTCCTATATGCTTGCTGGAGACAAACTTAGAAGACTGCTGAACCTTGCCAAGTCAGGGTAAGACAGCCTTTCTACCTCCCTGCTTTTGTTGTGGTCTGTCAAATACTCCTGGCCTTAGTCAAAACTGGCTGTACCAATGTTGCTGTGAGACCTTGGGTGACTCTCCAGGTAGCTTGCTGTTTCTGTCCTCGCTGCACCTTTTGGCAGTTGCCCATCCGCACTTCCCGTCTACCCTAGTATTGTTATTTTCCTTCTCAGGACTTGGTGAGGTTGTAGATTAAACTATCTTAAGTATTATTCTCTCTTCCTAGTTAGATATATTAAGTACTAGACTTAAGCTTTCCAGCTTAGGACAACTCTATTGTAAACTCCCTTATGCCTTCACCCTAGGACTAGGTATAGTTTTGGTCTCGATTTTCATTTTCTTAGAGCACACTTGTTATTCACTGTTTTGTATATAATTTTGTATCAAGCTTAAATCTTTTCTTTAGACTAAAAGGGGAATTGTAGTGGGATATTCACTGTGTCTGCTTCTGTGGCACTGACCACACCCATTGAGGGGTGGAGCCAGGGGCGGAAGTGACCTGTGGAGCTTGGTCTCGGAAGGAGGAGGAGAACGGCCCTTTCTGACGGGACACAGAGAGAGGAGCATTCAGTTTTAACTGCTGTGTTCATCTGTCTGAGTTGTGAGTTGTTTCTCCTTGACAAACATCTATTCGACCTATTTGTTTATCCTGACCCTTATTAAACCACAATATCTGGTGTCAGAAGTGGGATTGAGAACTTTCACTTAAAACTTAACAAAAGCTTAAAAAATAGTTTTTAGAAACAAGGGAACAGAGACAAGCAAGACTTCTTGGTAGCAGCATTTTCTTGGTTGGATTTGTTTTGCTGTAGACAGAGATTTGCGCGGCTCCTTTAAGTTAGGTTTCCAAAATTAGCTTAAGCAGCAAAAAAGCCGCCTTGCTTTTAAAGAGCTCTGCTAACAATTAATTGGTGTGTACGAGAGCTGCAATGAAGATTTACACTGTGTTTTAAAAAATACGCTGGCTTGGGAGAGAAAAAGAAACAGGATACAATGGTTTAAAAAAGAAAAAAGGAAGTAGAATGAATAGGTATGGTGGCGCACGCCATTAATCCCAGCACTCGGCAGACAGAGGCAATCAGATCTCTGTGATTTCAAAGCAAACCTGGTATGCAGTGAATTCCAGGACAGATAAAAGTTACACAGAGAAACCCTGTCTCAAAATATGTAAAAATAGAAGTAGAATAGAGTAATAAAAAAGCCACATAAAGATGGAAAACACAGAGAGATTTTGGATACTATATGCTCTTCTGTTGTCTTTAAATTATTTGATTGCTGAGAAAAGAACTACTGATAAAAGAAATGCTGCTGGATTAATTCAATTTATATATTTTAAAAATGCTTTGACTCCAAAACTTAAGCCTAAGGAGAAGTTACTGGGGAAAAGGATTTCTATTTTTGTCTCCACAGAAAATGGAAAGCTGTGGATTCTTTCCAGACTTATGTGGTTTGATCAAGCAAGACCCCCTGAAGCAATGTATACAGCCAAGATTTCTGCATCTTCTTTGGACCCCCATGACAGCACCCTCTACCAGCAGGAAGTACTTTGGAAAGAACGACGCCCAAATTCCCAAATATTGTTTGTAAATGTTTGTTTTCATTTGGATTGGCTTGCTTATAAATGGCTATAACCACAAACAATCTTTTTAAAGGTAAAAAAGGGAATTATGGTATAGATATGAATACTTTGCTTTGGAATGGATTTTCTTTTATTGATACAATTTAAGGTCAATTTTGTAATATGTATATTTCTCTTCTTGTTTGGTATTGTGTTTATATAGCTCATTGGAAAATGTAATGTATAATTGAGAGTTACCTATGGTAATTAAAACTTGGAGTTAAGTTAGTTAGGATTTCTAGATATGCAGAGATGTATTTGAGATGAATAGGTATTCTTCAAACCTTTCAAAGACCTACAGAATATGGCATTTAAAATGGTTTAGAGATTTTCTTGACAGTGAGGCACAACTGCTCCTGGTAACACCACCTGCATCAGAAAGGAAGATGGACATAGAAGAAACACATTATGGAGTTTGCTTCTAATATGGCAAGACTAGCCATTTGAGCAAGGTACTTCTCTTGTCTAGACTGTTTGACTTTATGTTGTAGAAACTGGGCATGCAGGACCCACAAAAATGTGACGGCTGAATCAAGATAGACATTGCTACAGGATTCGTGCTTCATGGAAAAGGCAGCCAGACATTCTGCAGGACACAGAGAAAAATGACTGACACACTGTCAATACAGGTGGACAGTTTTAAGTTTCCTGCTTTGTTGAGGAGTCTGGAGACACACTATGGCCTATGGGCTGAAGATGGAACATTACATAAGAACTTCGGGTGACTGACCAGGCAATGAGTTGTCTCTGTCATTTCTAGAGTTTATATATTATTCTTCTGTGGTCTTTGAAGGAGTTGAAGACAGATAGTTATGGTTATAGTTTTCCTTAGTAAGGATTAAAGATAAGTTACATATAGGACTTTAGACTCACAAAGATAGGATAGATGATATTTTCTTAAAGTCTTACAAAATGTTAATGGACTAAATATTGTTTACTGTGATTCTTATTTGATAACTGTTATTTGGTACCTTTTGCTATGTTAAGGTTAAACCCCTTCTTTAACTTTAGACAGAAAAGAGGAGATGATGGGAGATGTTATTCTGTATATATGTTTCTCATACTGGTTAATAAAGCTCTGTGGCCAATGAGATAGCAAGATAGGCAGGGCTAGGAGACAAGGAGGAAAGAGGAAGTGGGGGGGGGAGAGTCGAGATGTAGCCCGGGGAGGAAGGAAGACGCCAGCTGCGGCTCCCCGATAAGACAACCACGTGGAAATACTTAGATAAGTAGAAATGGGTTAATAAGACAGAGCTAGCCCATAAACAATAATGGTAATTGGCCAACAGGATTGTATCAAATACAGTGTCTCTGAGTGTTATTTGGGGCTGGTGCGGCTGTGGGCCCAGACTGGCGGCAAGCGGGATCGCGCCGGCAGGTAGGAAAAACATGCTGTAACACCCTCTGCTGATATTTCTATTAATTCCGAACAACACCAATTCTAAAGGTGATACTCAGAGACACTTCTTACATGTTTCAGGTCCATGAGTGTATACATCCCTTGCTAATGTCACTAATGTCACGGGACTAGTAAGAGCCAAGCTAGCTAATACTCACAAAACTTCCATATTCCCTCTGGTGTGCTTGGGTGCTATAATCAAATATTTTTCCATGCATTAACACCTACAAATCTGTGTTCTCACGACACATACCAATAACTATGAATCTCCAGAAAGTGCAGTACTTAATATTGTGATTTTACTATGAAAACATGAAACAGCAGTGAACCATGCAAGCTACAAAGACAATAACCCTGGAAAGATATGTCTGCTGGTAATATGAATGTTATTCAAAAGCTTCTGCTTGGATTTAAAGTCCACATGAATGAATCTCAAAAACACACATAAATAAAATAAGGATATGAACCATAAAATGTTAGGTTCCAATAAAGTAGCCTAAGTACAGGAACCAGGGGATCCCAAATGCAGACAGTGAACCATGTTTCCCAGAGTAGGGAAAAGGGCAGCTGCACCTTCTTTTCAGCACCAAGAGACCCAAACTGGCCTGGCAGTGCAGAAATATAACCAAGGTTTCCTGATGAGAAGACTGGTCATTTCACCAGGCTCCTTCCACTGTGGAGAGTTCTTTAACTCAAAGACCAAATCCTGGACTTAAATTGGTAGTCTCTCAGGTGACTAGGCTTCATCCTGGAATCTGGTCTAAGGAGGTCACTGAGAAAATGGAGAATTTCCTTGTGGAATTCCAGGATGTTAGAAGATGCCTCTCAGGAAATGAAGACAAATGCAAGTCAAACTACAACACAGATGCATTTCCTTTAACTTAACTGTGTACCAAATAATTTCACATAACTTTCATCTTCTTATTTACTAGTAGAAAACAATAGAACATGATTTCCCTAAGTGTCTGGGACATCATTATTTAAACTATTCCACTGTTGGATATTTAGGTGTTTCTCAATGCATGGGTTACTTCCTAAGACCAACAGTGTTTGATATCCTGGAAAAGCTGTAAGGTTACAATTTGTTGTCTTTTTCAATTGACAAGGCACTCAGTGCTCAAAAGGAATAGCACTGATATAAAATGGATAAGAGGTCAGCTCATCACATATAGACATAGGTTCTTACCAATATTCAATGCTAAATATAACCATGAAAGGTTATTTGCCCCTAGATGAGCATTAACAGATAGTTAACTTGATAATTGTTAGAGTACTGCAAACTGGCCTTCTGGGGTCATAGGCATCTGTCACCACGCCTAGCATCATCATCAGTTCTTATACTCACGTTTCTCACACATCTACTTCTAGATCTCCAGTGGAGTAAACAGAAACTAGATTAAGTTTACATGATTCTACTGTTTGTATAAGGAGCCATTTTAGTGTTCAGGCACACTAAAAGAAGCTTTGTCATCATAGCTGCTTTTGACACTATGTCACATCAATGACACAGGCTCTCTTTCAAAAGCAGGAAATTCAGATGGAGACTGACCTGGGATCCAGAGCAGTCCAGGGAGAGAATGAATTCAACCACAAGAAGAAAATAATGGCAGCTAATAAAAGTCAGGCACTCAAGTGGGAGGCTCATTGTCTATAAGGACCCATGCATCACAATGGACAATGTCCTCAGGGTAAGAGTGGCACCTTTATTCCCCTCCCCTTTTACAAAGATATATTTTATTTCTTAATTGCATGGTGTGTGTGCAGGTGTGTGTATTCATAAGTGTGGTACCCATGGAAGCCAGAAAGTGCATTAGATTTGATGAAGTTGGACTTATAGGTAGTTATGAGCTACCTGGTATGTGAGCCAAACTCATCCTTTTCAAGATCAGCAAACATTCTGTCTATATCCATCTTTCTTCCTTTTAAACATGGAATAATTTTTAGGTAACCAAACATGTTGGAACTTGGAGCAAGAGTCCTCTGGATGTGTGATTTAAAGTCATGATCTCAAACACCTTTAATCTTTTTCAACTCTTTAAATATTTACTTGTTTGTCATTTGTGTAGATGTCTGCACATGTAGGACATGCCACACTACACATTTGGGGGTCACAGAATACCTTGTAGCAGTTGGTTTTATTTTTCCATGATGTGGGGTTTAGGGACTGAACTCAGGTTATCAGACTGAGTAGGCAGTCTCCTTAAGCAATGAACCATCTCTGAACCTTATAATTTTTAATAATATTGTTTTATTCATTAATTATTTTGTGTTGGAGTGAGAGAGAGAGAGAGAGAGAGAGAGAGAGAGAGAGAGAGAGAGAGAGAGAGAGAGAATCATGGCACTGATGTGGATATTAGAGGAACTTAACTACTTCTACTATGTAGTTCTGAGAGATCACACTCAGCTAATCATTCTTAGTGGCAATGACCAGCTGAGTTAGCTATATTGCCTGCCATAACAAACTTAATCTTAATTGATATATTATTTTGTTGGCAAAATATCTGAAAAAAATATGGAGGAAATGTATCATCTAAATAAAGACAATAATTCAGATTATTGATTGGCTCTAGAAAACACAATTTAAAAGTTAAATTAATATTAATAAAATTGTTAACAGTGATTAAGCATCAAAGTATGGAAATATAAATGCATGTCTAGTCAAAACATATTCTCTGTTTATTGCAAAAATGAAAGTTGTATGAAGAATATATTTTTTCACATGGGTGGTTAGCAAAATTAAGTCTGATGACAATAAAGAAACACATTTCTTTCTTTTTATTTCTTTTTGTTTGTTTTTGTTTTTCTAGACAGAGTTTCACTGTATAATATTAGCTATCTTGGAACTCACCCCATAGGCCAGGCTGGTCTTGAATTCACAGAGATGTACCTGCCTCTGCCTTCCAAGTGCAAGCATTAAAGGTGTATGTTACCACTGCCCAGCAAAGAAACACATTTCTTAATGCACACAAATTACTGAAAAATGTTTGTGCAAATACAAGAATGTGTTGATCTCCTCATTAGAGAAAACAACATTTTATTAAAGCCTATGGACATTGAAAAAGAAAAATAAAAGTTAGAGGAAGCACACTTCACCTTCAGATCTGGCTATAGGATGTCTTAATCCAAGTGGAAATATAAACAACCATAATTTCTCTTGCCTAATAACTAAAAGAGGAAGCTTTGGAAACTGGCGGGGCAGTCAAAGCACTTCTTACTAACACAATCAATTTTCATCTCACCAAGTTTTGTGAACCCCAAGGATCAAGGAAAAAGGAAAGAGTTCAAGAAAGTGTTACATCCTGAGACAAGAATTCAAACAAATTGAACTGAGCTCTTATTGACCAGTCTAGAAAATCTTTAAGTAGTTTTAAAACTTCACAAAATGAAAGTTGTGATATCTGTAGATAAAGTAAACAATGACCTTGATTTAAGCTGCACTCCTGCTTCTGTTTGTTGAATTCAATAGATACAATTTGGGTGATAAACATTTTTAAATACACAGTTTCTCTTGTTTACATATTTACTTTTATCATAATTAATTGTTAAATGCATTGGAGGAAGTTTGAAAAGACCTGATGTCTCTTTTACAAACTTATCTGTAAGTAACCTGTATGATATCTTCATGCCTAATAGTTTCAAGACATAAATATACCTAAATATTTACTTCAGTGCCCAGAAATAGCTTCACTATGCAGGACACTTCATCCTACCACAGGACACAATGAACCATGCACATTGCTGTTCTATTCACAGTAGTCAGAAACTAGAAACAACCTATGTGTCCTTTGACAGAAGAATGGATAAAGGTGGTACTTGTACACAATGGAGTATTATTTAGCCATTAAAAAATGATATCATGACATTTGCAGACAAATAGATGAACTAGAAAAAATAAATTTGCATGAGGTATTGAAGACACAGAAAGATAAATTTGGTGTGTATTTGCTTATATCTGGATATTAGCCACTAAATGATAATCAAGCTCCAATCAGTAGACTTAGAGAGGTTAGGCATAGAAGGAGGGACTAGGAGAAATGAACACATTTTCCAGGGAGGGGAAAATAGAATAGATTTTATGGGAGAGGAGGTGGGGAGAAACTAGGATACATAGGGAGAAAAGAAACTATACTCAAATTATATTATGTGAGAAAAAAACATGATCAATATAAATCTATTTTAATATGTTAGCAAGAAAACCAAAAGAACAAATTTCATTTAGGGTGATTTTCAGTTGTTCTTGACGAGGTCTAACTCTTTGAATGAATGAAAAGTGGCATGGGGATGATCATGCTCAAATTCTAACATCCAAATAAAATATAATAGGAGAACCATCAAGAATAATTGATTGCAGACAACAAAATAACAATAGATAAGAAATCTACTTGAGACAACTGTGAACATTCTTCTTAAATAAACTAACTTCAGTTCAACACTGCAAAAGATACTAAGGTACAATGACATCATTTTTCATGGGTAATTATATCTATATAAAGTAAATCTTGCTTTGAAAGATTTGCTATGGTAGTCATAAGATCTAGCATTGCTTCCCAGTAAAATCTGTATTTCTGAAGTGGAATTCAGCTGAGGAATGGTTCAATGCAACAAATATCTGGTAATTGTCAAAAGGGAGGATATTCTGATTTCTCAAACAGTAGTTGTCACTGTGAAACAAACAAGTCCACTATCTAAATACTTTGTCTTTATTCCATACTGATGTATGATATCACCATAATAAGTCCTCTCCACATTAAGATTTTATTCGTTAACAAAATATTTTCTCACTACTGAACTGACTCCTTTGCATGCTTAGATGCAAGACACTACAGTCTAGTTGCTATACTCAGGTATCTCTCAGTACCATGGAATCTTTATTAATAAAACTTAGCTAATGAATCACCTGTTAAATAAAAAGAATGGTTGGTATAAAGCCTTAGCATGCATGGCACAATAATTCTAGAATAGCAAATTCATACAGTTCCAACTCTATATCTTATATTACAGACCCAAGAAATTCCGGAATTAGGTGATAATTAAACATCTTAATTAATTTTATGGAGTTCATTCAACTTAATAGAAGCCAGATTTCATATGGAACTGGTACTTCAGGGCTCAACGTAGAGGAGAATTCCTATGAGATAGTTCCAGAATGAGAGTTCAGCAGACAGCATTAATGTCATCATTTTCCTAGCCATTAAAGTATCTATCTGGTATATTCTAGAAATAGCAGCATATTTTCTCAATAAATTTCTCTGCTACATGGAGAAAAACAAAGTGAATCCTGTTCTGCTAGAGTAACAGAGCTCTGTTCCATCACCTATATATTGCTGCTCATATAAGCCTCTAACTCCAGACTCCTGGACTCTGAAGTTACTTGCACTCATGTATACATTCACACACAGGTGTACATATATCTATTATACATTTTATTAAAGATTAAAAAGTATCAATCCAGAAGTAAATCTATTTAAATCTATTCATTTTTTTATTATCATGAAGGTTTTATTTTCCAGCCAGTTGATATAATTACATAGAATGATAACATGCTTAGATATCCAAACACTAAAAAGTAGAAAATGTTTATATGTAACAGTCACTATACTTCATCTTTTTTCCACAGAAATGGTTAAAGTTCTATTTGAATATGCTACTTTAATTTTACAATATTAATAACACCATTCTGTTTACATACTTGGTTCTATATGTTAGAGTTGGGTTCTTAAATTTGCTTCTTATATTTTTGGTTGTGAGTGTAGCCTTTAATGGCTAAGCCATATCTCCAGCCCTAAATTTGCTTCTTGAAGTTATCCATTTCCTTATATATTTTCTTCTTCAATTTCTAATTCTCAAGCTTGCTAAATTAACCTTACAATTTTAAATATTCACAAATTTTCAGGTAAAGTGTCTGTGTTGGCTTCCTTCCACCCTCTAGACACTGTCCAGGTGTCACACTGCTGTTGGAAAGCTGATAATGAATGCCATTGTTGTTCTTAAGTGGTCAATGTTGAAGTCTGCTGGCTGGATGACATAGTAGTATTCATTTTTGTCCCCATGGTTCTAACACTACAAATCTGAGCTCAATCAATGGAACCATGTTTAGATTTGTGCAAAGTACTCAGACTAGTTCTCATTCTACCTCAGACTGAAAGGTGATCCTGGCTCCCCCAGATCTCAGACTTCTGCCTCTCCTCAGTGTGGCTGGAGAATCCTGGGACTTCAAATTCTTTCTATCCTCAATGTGGCTGGAGGATGAATCTTTGTATCCTCAATGTGACTGGAGGATAAAATGTTCAATCCTGAGACCTTGCTCCTGCTTATATACCTCCCTAGTGCTGGGATTAAAGGCATGTGATCCCAGGGTCTGAGATCATCTTTGTGTGAGCTGTTTCTCTTTAGGAGTGAATCAGCCTTATGTAGATCTGGGTGGCCTTTGGCTCACAGTGGTCCATCTACTTCTTAATCCTGAGTCCTAGGATTAAAGGTGCGTACCACCACCTCCTAGTTTCTGGCTGTTGGGATAAAACATATGTGTCACCATCACCTAATCTCTATAGCTTGAGGCTGACTTTGCTTTCTGAATCCTCAGGCAAGCTTTAATAACTCATAAATAAGGTATCACCACACTTTCCTTTATCTGCCATCTGACATATAAAACACCACACTTCATTTATGCTTATTTTATAAAAAATAATAGCGTGAAACAAATTTTCTCTCCTCAGTCAAGTCCCTTTTTCCATTTTTCTCTGGCTCATGCTGTTGTTATCCATCATTCATCTGCAGATACTAACTATACACCTTCCCTGGTTCTGGTCCTGTTCTCTCCACTTACCTCTCCAGGCACTCCCATCATAGGTTTGGCATCCAAGAATGCTTAAACTAAAGCTTTGTTTTACTCGTTTACTGATTACACAATGCCCCTTTATTCTTGTGCAAATAATCTTTATAACATTTTGAAACAAAACAAGAGTGTTTGAATGTTTGTTTAACATTCATTTATTTTTATTTGATGAGTCTGAATGTTTGGCTAGAATGTATTGTGTGTGCACTGTGGTGTGTGTGTGTGTGTGTGTGTGTGTGTGTGTGTGTTGGGGGGTTTACCAACAGGGTCAAAAGAGGACTTCAAATCCCTGTACAGATATCTAATTGTGAACTGTCATGTAGGTGCTGGGGACCCAAGCTGGGTCCTCAAGAGTAGCAAGAGTTCTTAATTCAGAAGCCTCCCCACTCTGTCCTGTGGAACATGTTTTAATAAAGAATCTACTGGAAAATAATCTGGGATGCTAAAACTACCCTCTTGGCCCAAATACCCTAGTACCTAATCCTTTTGTATGAAAGTTTGCAGGTAAAGAAGGACATTACACACACTTCATTGTGAAATTTATTCAATTAAGCATTTAGTCTTCTAAACACTTCTTGAATGTAAGTAGAATCATGGCTCTCCCTTTAATACCTTCTGGAAAATCTTAGTGAGAACTGCCTTCCTCTTGGAAAAAACAGTTCCTTCCATTAAAAAAAAAAAAAAGATATATGACAGAGGTGAAGTCTTGTTTGTGTCCCCTGTTGATGTATTTGACAATGAATTTTAAGTAAACTTCCTAAAGGAGTTATCCAATCTCATAGAATAACCATTTTGTTCTGTAACTGATTCTTAGTTCTCAAAAAAGAGAAAAAAAAGAAAATACACTAGTGCTGAAGAATTCTGCCAATCACCTGACAAAATGACCTGGCTGTGGTCATTTCTGCAGTAGTGATGCATGCAAAAATAAACATGCTAGTACTATAAACTCTTTAATAGCAACTGATCAGGCCCAGTGTAACGAGTGGATAACTGGACCAGACTTCCCAGGGGCCTTCTTTCACAGGAATATATAGAGGAATAAAGGCACTCAAAATAGAGCTGAAATAGATGGAAAGGGTCAGTTAAACATGGAAACTGGGGAGATGATCTTGGTTCTAAAGAAATAGACTATCTTGAAATAAAAACCTTGCATTTACAAACATGAAATGACTTTCCAAAATCCAGTTGCTAAATTTTTAACAAATTCTTTTTCTTTTTCTTTTTTCTTTTCTCTTTTGGTAAAAGAAAAGTAGGTGTGTGTGTGTGTGTGTGTGTGTGTGTGTGTGTGTGTGTGTGTGTGAATGTATGTACACATATGAAGGTATATGTACCTATGTATATGTGATGGCCAGAAGAAGGCATCAGAACGTGAGTTACAGGCTTTAGCCAGATGCTTGGCTTGTTTCCTGGGATTGGGATCTGAACTCTGGTCACCAAGACTGTGCACCAAGTACTGTTAGTCACCACACTATCTCTCCATCTATACCAGTTAAATTT
The DNA here is from genome assembly GCA_030556225.1 of Cricetiscus sungorus. Classification (NCBI taxonomy): domain Eukaryota; kingdom Metazoa; phylum Chordata; class Mammalia; order Rodentia; family Cricetidae; genus Cricetiscus; species Cricetiscus sungorus. The sequence continues at coordinate 4,854,500 of JANBXA010000366.1, read as the reverse complement.
TTAGATTCAGGAAAAAGTACTGGAGGTGAGCATATTAAATTAAATTAATGTGTGATGCACAGGAAACAGCTGCTAGGTGTGTTCTAAAACTATAAAGATGTTATATTTTAAACTAATCCTCCCATATCCTCCCAATATTGTAATTCAACAATGAAATGAGGATCCTCAAGAATACTCTGTATCAACATTGAATAATCTGATAGAGTTAAGATGGGGAACTGGAGGACAATTGGGTGTATAGAGAGATTGCTAAGGCTTTAAATTTCTCTATGCAAGCAAAATGAACTGAATTCATGTTGACAAGATGGAAACAAACCCTTTCCATGGACAGGAGATGTTCTCTGTGTCTCTCTCTGGAAGTGGGTTCAAGAAGGGACATGATATAGAGAGCAAGGGAAATGCTCAGCCAAAATGGGACATCTATATCACACACTGTCCCTATGAGCTTGGGGATCATTGTAGAAGAGTGCGAGGATGACGATTGCAAAACAGCATCCTCTGGACACAGTAGCAGCACTCACAAACTCACAACAGCTATGACTGCCTGCACATCATTTTGAATTTTACTTCAACTACTTTAGGACTTACCTGCCACATCTACAACTTCATACCCTCTTTTAATAATCCATTAGGTTTGATTGGTGCTGTCGTATCCATAAATGCATGGATATAGAAAAATCCACTAGAGCATGGGCAACGTACTGAGGGCACTTTCCTCAAGAAAACTGATGCTGCTTCCCCAGTAGAAGTGTACAAGAACATGCCAATCAAAATTCCAGCATGGATAAGGAAAAGCTCACAAAACACCACTGAGCCTAACTGAGCAGCTTTGGAAGATGAAGGCTATTGGCGCTCTCTGCATTCACAGATCAAAGGCTGAGGTTGCTTCCCAACACACATAGGAGATGTGCCTAGTTAAAGCAATAGCTACTTCCCCAAACATTGCACATATGAGCTAGAACATCTCAGGAAGGCATAGAATAAAGAGGCCAGAAGAGGCCCCTGTTACTTTAACAATGGAAATCATTAATGATGGCTCTGACACATGTTAGGCACTTATTGAACACAGATTCAACAGCAACATAAGCCAAGAGTGACAATTCTGTATACTTTCCACCATCTTTGAACATACAACAGGACATCTGGGGACTAAGGTTTCTAGAGAATGCTGCTCTGTAAGATAACCAAATGGAACAGGAAAAAAGCACATTGCATCATAGAAACACAAGAACTATGAAAAGCAGGGTAACAGGACTCCTCCGAAAGATTGTAATTCCTCAACTACTGAACGCAAAGATGATGGCTTTAAGGGAATACAATCAAGCAGTTAAATTATTTTACTCATGGGATGGGAGACAGTACAGTGATAGGCGAAGTCAGCAGCATGGATGAGAAATTTACCAAGAAAAGGAAAGAAAAAACATTATATAACTGGAGAAACATATCATCATATAAAATGAAATAATATGAAAAGCTATCGAGTAAAATTGTCAGCTCATACAAAAATAAACTTATGATAACAGCATCAGAGCTCTCATCAGCAACATAAAAGTCAGCCAGGAGTGGATGATACACTTCAAACACTGAATGTGAACAGCAGGCAAAACAGATTAATACAGCCAGCAAAATAATCTCACAAAATTGAAGGCATCTTGTCCGTGAACCTGGAAGGGTGGCTACACCACTTTGGGTGTGGCTTCAGGCAGATGGAAGAGGAAAGAAGGAAAGTTGAGGAGTGTTAGAATGTTTTTCCTGGTGGGTCAGCCAATCCAGTAGGAAGGGCAGAAAAATGCTCCCCATTGTTCTTCATATTTTTCTGTGTAAGTGTTCCCCAATAAATACACATTTATCATTTATCTCGGGTCTAGTGAAATCTTTACACCTATGCCTTCACAAAACTGTAAGATAAGCATAGTCCATGGCCACTAAGCCAGTACTATACAAAATACACAGAAATAATACTAAAGTCAGAGAAGGACAAAAGGCCCTTGCAATTGTGAGAACACAGGAACAAGTCAATTCATGACAGGAATAGATGAAAAAAAGTATAAGGAAATCTATTATATCTAACACAATAAGCCAGCAAACTCATAATATGTACAAAGGGGAGGGGAAAACAGTAACCCAAACAGAACAACCACAGAAATGAGTAAATGTTCCTTAGTGTAACATTAGATGCAAATGGCCTCAACTCAACAATAAAGAAACACAGAAAAGAGGGCTAGATCAAAACATTAATTGTATCCAATTATCTTTGTCTCCAAGAAACACCATAGTAGAACAGACACCCACAGACTCAGAGTCAAAGAAGGAACATCAACCTACAAAGAGGATGGAAGTTAAAAAGCAATCTGAAATAACTATTTTAATATCCAACAAAACAGTTCTCAAACCAAAAATTAGTCAGAAATAGTAAAAACAACACTACATACTAATAAAAGAAATGATTCATCAAGAAGATAAAATAATTGGAAACACACAATCACATTGGGACTTCTAATTTCTCAAAACACTAACCAGCATGAAAGGTCTGGTCCTAATACAGTAATGGTAGAGATGTCAATATCCACTGTCAAGTTTAGAATTAAAAATAACAAAGATGAGCTGGTGGAATTACTTACCAGATAAAGATGTCTTCCATCCAGCCTGATGTCCTGCTGACTAGAGAAGAGATCTAACTTTCAAAAACTGACCTCTGCATTCCACATGCGAGCTATGATATTTGTGCATGTGCACAGGTCACTCACCATACACACACACACACACACACACACACACACACACACACACACACACACCAAACAAAACCCAAAGTTAAATGCCCCATAGGCCTGACAGAATTAACAGATACCGGCAGAATATTCTATCCCAAACAAATAGAATACATGTTCTTAACATCACCCCAGTGAAGTCAGTAAAACAGACCACATCACAAAATAAATCTTAACAAATAAACTCTCCACAGAAACAAAACTTTCTCACAATTTATCAGATCTTATAAAATGAAATTGAACTAGAAATCAATAGCAAGAGAAACTACAAACACTACTCAGCTACTTGAAAATAAACAATGACTACTGAGCCATCACTGAATAATCCAAGAAGGAAATATTAAAAATTCCTAGAAGCAAATGAAGATGAAATCAAACTCATCAGCCCTTTGGACTATAGCTAAGGCACCTCTAAGAAGAAATTAAAACATTTCAAGAGTGCAAATAAATAAGCAGTGTTGCACCTCAAAGTCTTAGAAAAACAAGAATAAGAGAAACCAAAATCAATAATCACAAAGATAACAAAGATCAGGATAGAAGTTAATACAGGAAAGCTTAAAGAGCAATATCTGAATTTATCAAACACAAAGTTGAATCTTTTAAAAATAAAATAAGATTAGCAAATCTCTAAAAATCTAAGAGAAAGAGAGAGAGAGAGAGAGAGAGAGAGAGAGAGAGAGAGAGAGAGAGAGAGAGAGAGAGACTCAAATGAACAAAATAAGATATGAAAAGGAGGCATGGCAACAGCACTGAAATACATCTGGCCATCACAGAACACTGTGAAATGTGTTTTACAAAGAAAGTGGATAACTTGAAGAAATGGATACTATAGCTTACTAAAATTAAGTAAGAATGTATATTAATAGATACATAACAAGAAATGTGACTAAAAGAGTAATAAAAAGCCTCTCCCTCAAATAAAGCCCAGGATCATACAGGTTCAATTATTAATTCTATTCAATCATTAAGAATGAGCTAACACCAATGCACTTCGAGATGATCCACAAGGTAGAAAAGCAATAAATAAAAACAAAATCCTTCAACATAGCCAGATTATCCTAATATCAAAATAATTTTATGATAAAGTAATATGAGAAAGAAAACTATAGGACATTTTTTTTCCTGGTGATCATAGATCTAATAAAGTTCTCAATAAAATCAATAAAGAAAATCATATGCTTACTGGCTTGGTTCCCTATGGCTTGTTCAGCTTGCTATATCTTCTCCCCAGGGATGACATCACCCACAACAGACTTGGTCTTTCAACATCAAGTACTAGTTACCCTCATGCCTGCCCACATGCCAATCACATGAAGGAATTTACTCAGTTGTGGTTCTTTCTATCCAAATATGCCTGGATTTATGTCAGATTGACAAAAATCAATCAGCTTACACACTAAAAAAAACTCAAGGAATTACTAATGAATTTTGTTGGAAGAGGGTTATACAGGACTCATAGTAGGAGCAAAGTTGCCAGTTCAGGACAGAGTCTTTCTCCTAAAGTCTCAGGAGTTTTAATCAATTGATTCCTAAGATCTTCATGTCACAGTTGAATAAAGAAATTCTGGTGAAAAATGATTACTGAATTCTTCCAAAATCTTACATTTATTTAAAAATTCATGATATTTTGTGATTTAATTTTTAGAATGCATATATAGAGCCAATGTTTAAAGATAAGGGCCAGCTGATTAATTGAAGAATCTAGCTATCTCTGCAAGAAGAAGAAGCATTCATCAGTGGGCAATCTTAGGGAGATAATTCACAAAACATATTTAAGGAAAGTGAAGAAAGAACTAAATAAGTGAATGCTATATCATATTTATGGATAGAGAGATTCAATATAATGAAAACAGTTATACTGTTGTCTTCAAATTCAACTGTCAATGTGACAATAATAATAGTAATAATAATAACAAGACTTGGCAGGAAAATTCTATAATTTACACAGGAGAAAGGGGGATCAAGCATAGAAAAATTTCTCTTTTAAAAATGAGAACATAAACAGCCCATGCTCAATTGGATTACAAACTTTCTTATAAAGGTAAATGTCTATTGAGATGGTGATATTCACTTCAAGAAAGAGAAGTAGACTCTGGTAAAATACCTGAAGTAGATCTGGTGTGCATAAGTTATATGCCATTCAGATCTCTACACAGTTGCTGTTATTGAGCACTGATAATAAACTGGGATTTTTCTATAAACAAAACAGGAAGATCTCCTTCTTAGAAGCAAGGCATGGTGCCACCCACCTGCAATTACACTCATGATGGAGAGGCAGGGGGATCCTGAGTTTGACTGATCTGAGCTACATAATGAGACTTATTTAAAAACTGATAACATAATAGCCACACATAACCACACTCTCACTATGCCCATGTGATAGCACATAAGACAGACACATCACTGGCATAAAAAGTAGTTAAAGAATTTATCACCTACAGAAAATATTGCAATTAGGTTTGTACCACATACTGCACAGACTAAATGGGAAGGGAAAAGAAATTTCACAAGACACAGATCATATTTCAGTGTCCTTTAAGTAAGAAAACACTGTAAATATTTTAAATATTATCAGTTTTACATTATGGTAACTGAACCCATGGTCTTGTACATGGTAGGTTATTGCCCTACCAAAGAGCTATTTTCTAGAACTTTTAAATTTTAAATGAGGCAATATCTTGCAAAGTTGTGCAGTATGGTCTTGAACTTATCTCTGTCTCCCAAGGAAAATATTTTTAAAAGGAGAAAATGAGAGGAAGTTCAATTTTAAAAGAAATCTGTCCTCCAAAAGTCACTGTAAAAACAACAAAGCAACAAGTACCAAATCTGACAAAGGGTTAAAGTCTGTCACATTCAATGAACTTCAACAATGTAATGAGAATCTGTGATGGTTTGAATGCAAATGTCCCCATAGGCCCATAGATTTTAATACTTGGTCACTACAAAGTAGCACTATATAAAAGGAATAAGAGGTGTGGCCTTCTTGGAGGAAGTGTGTTACTCAGGGATGTGTTTGGAGGCCATCACTTCCTACTGCCTGAGGATCTGGATGTAGATCTCTCTGCTAATTCTCCAACAGAAACATGTCTGCCTCATATGCCACCATGCTCCTCACTATGATAATAATTGACTAAAGAACTAAAACAATATACAAGCCCCAATTCAATGATTTCTTTTATAAGAGTTACTGTGGTTATGGTGTCTCTTCACAAAAATAGAACACTGACTAGGAAAGAATCATAATTTAATAACATGACTAGTCACAGATAAGGAAGAGTTTATGTTCAGAAAAAATATGAAAAATTAATTTATCTTGTTAGTAACAAGGGAAAATACTACAAATTTGATACTACTTTGGACTTTACCATTGATTTTATTGTCATGACCTTTTAAAACGTACAGCAGTACTAATCATTGATCAAGATATAGGAAAACAATGATGCCTTGAACCTTTAGTGAGGGGTTGTAAAAACAAGACCACTTTTCATAATTTCTATAGAAGGTAAGACCCCAGTAATATGAAAAACAGTGATTCAACTCTTAAACAGACTGTATAGAAACTCTATACAGTTATGTATAATACAACTATGTACATACAACTTTGTACTAGTTGTGTATGAGTGTTAATAGAGACTGCCTTTGTAAATAGCAAAGATCTAGGCATCTCAAGGATGTAGAACAGGTCTTTAGTCTGTTCATATGGTAATCAGCTGTGAAGCATGATGAGCAATGAATTACAGGCAAATGTTTCCATGGAGATGAATCTCAGTACCATTAAGTGGAAAACAGTGTGTGTGTGTGTGTGTGTGTGTGTGTGTGTGTGTGTGTGTGTAATGTGATAGACCCACAGTGTCAAACAAAATACACAATATGTTATTCTAAGTATATATTTAGGTACTTTTGCCTACATAATTTGCATTCATTCTTTGAAAATTATATACATGTATACAATGAATTCTGATCATATCTTCTTTTATTACTTCTAGCATCCCTAAGGGCCCCCTATAGCATTTCTCCCTCTAAATTATTTATCCTCTTTTATTTTTTTTATAAACAGTTAGTGTTGCCCATACATCCGTCAGTGTTCAGTCATTTTCTGTGTTATGTAGAAGCTAATAGTGGTCATCCTACAAATAAAAGTAATTCAAACACACACACACACACACACACACACACACACACACACACACACAGCAGCAGCAGCAGCAGCAGCTAAAACTGCTCATAGCCCCTCAGGTAGCATGGGGCTTCAGTAGTCCCTCCTTGTTCCCTGCTAGTTTTCACATGGTTGATCTTGTTCAGGTAACTGCGTGTGCTGTGTGTTTCTAGAGGATAGCATTTTGCAGCTCTCCACCTCATCATCCCGCTCTTACTCTTTTCTTCCCTCTTCCATGATATTCCCTGAGCCTAGGGATAAGTCTGATATAGGTGTCCCAAGACACTTTTTTCTTTTTCTTTTTTAAATTAATTAATTAATTATATAAGTATGTTTGTTTTGTTGTCTTTGAAAGAAAGTCTCTTGTAATCTAGGCTGGTCTCCTAATATTCCTGTCTCAGCTTTCAATGGTATGCCTGGCCAGACAGGCTAAAATTTGAGGTATTTTTTAAAGGCCTTCCTGTGTTGCAGAAGTTGCCCTTTACCTCCAGATTCTCCTGCTTCATTCTCTTAAATGCTGGAATTAGAGGGTTGTACCACTACCACAGGCTCAAAGGGTGACTGACTCTGACTAGGAAGCAAAGGCCTGTAAATACGGACAGCAAAGAGCACAAGTTATTTGAAAATGAGTGTTTAACCCATGAGCCTATGAAATCCAAGACATTAATGAATGCAACTCAAAACAAAATTATAAACTTATAAGTATTGTGAGGCTGTTTCTGTGTGTTGCATTCAATTGTATGACTAGCAGGGACTATGTAGATGATAAAAATTGTTAAAGCAATATCACATATATCTGTTCTCATTAGAGCACTTATGGCTTCATAGAGCATGTCACAGAAATGTGTTGCTTCCCATGTGTTTTCCCCCAGGACCAGACAGCTGAACTGGCACCATCAGAAGTTGCTTGTGCTTGTGGTGGTAATTGGGCAATGAAACACAACACTATCAGTAGTGTTTAGCCTACCACTGCAATCAATAGGCACTTAACTCTATTTAAAAGACATGCAAGTATTCTTCTGTGATTATTAAAAGTACTTCCACACCTCAATTGTATCTCATACTTCACAAGCTGCACTTCACTCAGCCCTCTGCGTCTCTCAACACTGCCACATAAAATGAGAAGGTGCTCAAAGCCAGCTTTCTGCTTTCCTGTCAAATATTTTTTTAATAAAAAATAAGCACAGTCCCTTGTTTGTTATTATTTTAATCACATCATGGCTTCGGGCAATATCTCAAGAGACACAGAACCCCCAAATATAAAGTACAGATGAAGGAAAATTACTCAATGATGAGAGATCAGAAGGCTTTTTAATTGGAGGGAGGGGTGTCTAGATACTCCCCATAATTTGGAGGACATTTGTGTAAGTTTTCAAAGATTATAATCTGAAATGGCATTATATGCAAAACTAGGGACTCATACTTGGTATATGTAAAGGATTATGTCATGAGGTAAAAGCAGCAGAACTTAACATCTGTCTTTTCAGCAACACATTTTAAGGTAAAACTAAGATTCTGCTGAAAAAAGTTAGATATGTCATCACCTATTTAATTGGAAATATCCTAACAATTTGCTAATGATGAGATTGTAAAATATTTATGGAGAAGATAGAAATTATAATGTGTCTTAAAAGGGGAATAGTTCTAAAACTGTTTTTCTAAATATATTTAATATTTCTAAAAACTATTTTTGTTACCAGACTATAGCCAGTAGAATAGGAGAAAGCAGAAGTTGTATAAGAAGTTTGGAGAATTGAGGTGTTCATTTTAAATGTCATGATTTGATGATGGACAAAAGCACTGATGGTGAAAAATTGGCCAACTTGCCATTTTTACTGGAGGTATTGAAGTCAAATATGAGGTTACTGAAGAATTGGCTTTTTTATGACCATTAAAAGATACAACTAAATCAAGAGATTAATACAAAGAAACAAAATGATGTCTAAATGATGTTTATGTCCATTGTCAGCCTCGTTTGGTTACTGATGACACCCAGTAATGTTAGGTAAAAGAGGACTACTAACTCACATTCAGGGAAGTATTGTTACATAGTGGTATATCAAGGAAAGTTATGCACAGAGGAATTAAAACTGGTCTGTGCCAGGCAAATTGTCATCAAGATTGAATTTCATAAGGAGCAATGAATTAAATTATCTCCAATCCCTGGAATTTCTTAAAAGTGATGAGACTGAAAACAGTGACAACATTTGCTTTCTGGAATAAGATGGCCAATGCTAAAAAAATTTTGTAGACTTCACCTCTTCCTCTGGGTTCTGTATCATGACTTATAACTTCAGAAGGTTACTAGAGGCCAAGCCAGATCTAGAGACCCTGGGCAAGACTCCCTACTGCCTGCTAAGCCCCTTTTAAGCCCACCCAACAACCTCAGACTATATACCTTCCCTTGGGCTCTAATCCTGGTATGCAATTTCAAAAGAAGTCTTTTGCTTTACTGGAGACCAGGCTGGAGCCAGAGAACCCAGGTAAGACACCATCCACCACCCACTAACACCCCCTAAAGTGTGTGCCAAACAAACTCATATTTCATCCCCTCCATGGGCTCCATAATAGGGCTCATAACACAGGCAGCTTTATGGGAGGCCAGAGTGATCCCAACAACCCCAGGTAAGACACCAACAACTGCCAACTAAACCCCTTTAAGTCTGCACAATAACCCCTTCCCCTAGGATCTATATTCTGGTCTACAACTTCAGAAAAAGATTTCAGTTTTACCAGAAGTCAAGTGGGATCTAGGGACCCCAGCCTGGCAGAAAATGTCTGCTGCATTGGAGGCTTTGCAAGGAATCCCAGACACCAGGAATGTACCCAGAACATAGGTACCTAACACCCCAGAGATTTTGCAGGCCTCCAAAAATCCAGCAGACATCCTAGGGGGCATGAAGACTCACCAGTCACCATAATACTTGGCAACTTAAGGCAGAAAACCAGAGAGGAACAAACCAAGGAGCTTAACAGATTAGTACAGAAATCTACACCTAGACCTATAACCATCTCAAACCCAGATACCTAAATGTGTAAGAACACAATCAACAGCAGAAAAAGCAATATGACACCGTCAGAACCCAGCTATCCTGTGACAGCAAGCACTGAACAATCTAACACAGCTGAAGCACAAGAAGATTACCTTAAAAATAACTGTAGGAAAATAATACATATTGTTGAAGAGGAAATGAAAACAAAAAATTGAAGAAATACAAACAAAATGAAGAAAAATGAAAAATGAAGAAATCAATAAATCCCAATGTTAAAGGCCAAGAAAAAACAAACAGGTGAAGGAAACAGTTCAAGTCCTGAAAATGAAAATAGAAGCAATAAAGAAAACACAAACTGAGGGAATTCTGGAAATGGAAAATCTAGGTAAGCAAATGGGAGATACAGATGCAAGCATTACCAACAGTATACTGGAGATGGAAAAGAGAATCTCAGGATTTGATGATATGACCGAGAAAATAGACTCATCAGTCAAATAAAATGTTAAATCAAAATTTCATAACACAAAACATCCAGGAAATTTGGAACACTGAGAAAAGACCAAACCTAAAAATAATATGAATAAAGGAGGAGACGTATCCCAGCTCAAAGGTCCAGAAAACACATTCAACAAAATTATAGGGGGAAATATTCCCAAACTAAAGAGAGCATGCCTCTAATAGTACAAGAAGTTTACATAATACTAAATGGATTGGACCAAAAAAAAAAGTCCCCTTACCACATAATAACAAAAGCACTGAATATAAAGAATATTAAAAGCTGCAAAAGAAAAAGGCCATGAAACATATAAAGACATACCTATCAGACTTCTCAGTGGAGACTCTAAAAGCCAGAAGGGCCTGGAAAGATGTCTTGCAGACTCTAAGGGACCTTGAATGCCAGCATAGACTACTATACTAAGTAAACCTTTCAGTCACCAAAGATGGAGAAAACAAGACATTTCATGACAAAGTTAAATTTAAACAATATCTATCCACAAATCAAGGACTAAGACAGTACTAAAAGGAAAACTTCAACCCAAAAACATTAACGACACCCACAAAAATACAAGCAGTAGGATAATCTCACACTAGCAAAACCCAAAGAAGGGAATCACATACCTCTCTCTTTTCTTCTCTCTTCTTTCTCTCTTACCGACAAAAAATAACAGGATTAAAAATCAATGGCCATTAATATCCATCAATTTCACTGCATTCATATCACCAATAGAAAGACAAAGGCTAAAAGAATGGATATAAAAACAGTATCCATCCTTCTGCTGTATACAAGAAACATGCATCAACATCAAAAAGAGACAATATCTCAGAAAAAGGGTTGGAAGAAAATTTTCCAATCAAATCAAATGGACTTAGGAAGCAAGCTGGTGTATCTATCCTAATCCTAACCAATTAAACTTCAAACCAAAATTAATCAAATGAGATTGAGAATGGAATTGTATACTCATCAAAGGAAAATTCCACCATAACAATGTTTCAATTCTATGCCCCAAATGAAAGGGTACCCATATTTATAAAAGAAACATAATTAAAGATTAAAACACACTTCAAACCCCATACATTAATACTGGAGTCTTCAACCCCCCCACTCTCAACAATGGACAAGTCAGAAACTAGACAGAGAAATAACAGAACTAACAGATGTTATGACTCAAATAGATGAAAGAGATATTTACAGAATATTTCACCAAAACACAAAAGAATATATCTTCTTCTCAGCATCTCATGGAACCTTCCCCCAAATTGATCACATACTTTATAAAAAAGCAGGTCTAAACAGATATTTTAAAAAATTGAAAATTACCCGTTGTATCTTATCAGATGACCACAGATTAAAATTGGATTTCAAGAACAGCATAAACTACAGAAAACCTACAAACTCATGAAAACTGAGCAACTCACTACTGAGTTACCCCTGGGTCAAGGAAAAAAAATAAAGAAAATAAAGAATTCAACAAAAATAAATGCACAACATACCCGAACTTATGGGACACAATAAAAGTAGTACTAAGAGGAGAGTTCACAGCATTCATACTTGTAACTTAATAGCACACTTGTAAGCTCCAGAACAAAAAGGAGGAAACACACCCAAGAAGAGTGAGTAGACAATAGTAAATAATCAAACTCAGAGTTGAAATCAAAATGCAAAGAGAATGATACAAAGAATCAAAGAAACAAGGATTTGGTTCTTTGGGGAAATCAACAAAGTATATAAATCCATATACAAACTAATTAAAAGACAGAGAGAGAATATCAAAATTAACAAAATTGGAGACCAAAAGGGGCACATAACAAAAGACTCCTGAGAAACCCAGAGAATCATTAAGTCATACTTCAAAAAACCTATACTGGACAAAATTGGGAAATATAAGAGAAATGAGCAAATTTCTTGATAACACCAAAGTTAAATTAAGATCAGATAAACAATTTAAATAAACCTATAACCCCTAAAGAAAATAGAAGCTGTCATTTAAAAGTCTCTCTCTCTCAAAACACACACACACACACACACACACACACACGGCCCAGAATGTTTTAGTACAGAAATCTGCCAGACTTTCAAAGAAAAGCTAATACTAATACTCCTTAAATTATTCTATAAAATAGAAATAGACAGAAAATTGCCTGCTGGTTCAACATGCAAACATCTGTCAATGTAATACACCATATAAACGAAGTAAAAGGGAAAAAAACATAGGATCCTCATATTAGATGCTAAAAAGCCTTTAACAAAATCTAACACTCCTTCATGATAAGTCTTAGATCAGGCATGCAAAGGACAAATATAAATATAATAAAAGTAATATGCAGCAAGACAATTTCTAACATTAAATTAAATGAAGAGAAACTGAAAGCAATTCCACTAAAATCAGAAACAAGACAAGATAGCTCAAATTCTCCATACAAATTCAATATATTACTTAAAATTTTAGCTAGAGCCATATGACAATTAAAGGAGATAAAATGGTTACAAATCAGAAAAGAAGTCAAAGAATTATTTTTGCATATGATATGAGATTATAAATAAATAACCCTAAAAATTCTACCAGGAAATTCCTATAGATGATAGACACCTTTAGTTAATTGGCTCATTAATTTATAAATAATCTTTAGCCCATCTATATAAAAATGATAAGAGCTGAGAAAGAAATCAGAGAATCAACACTCTTTACAATACCCTCAAGTAATATAAAATATCATGGTCTAACTCTAAGCAAGTAAGTGAAAAACCTATTTAAAATATTTGAAGAAAGAAACTGTAGAAGATATCAGAAGATGGGAAGATTTTCCATGCCCATGGATCAGTAGTATTAGAATAGTAAAAACTCACCAATACCAATCTACATGTGCAATGCAATTCCTCTTAAAGTTCCAACACAATTCTTTACAGACCTTGAAAGAACAATAACCATTCAATTCTATATGGAAAAAACAAACAAACAAGGATAGCCAAAACATCTGTCCATAAAAAGAAGTTCCAGAAGTGTCATCATCTTTGATTTCAAGCTCTATTACAGAGCTAAGGTAATAAATACCCCTGAGTATTTGTAATAAAACAGACAGATCAGTGGAGTCAAACCAAAAACCCAGATGTAAATTAATCCACATGGACACCTGATTTTTTTACATAGAAGTCAAAATTATACAGTGAAAAAAGTGATGGTTTTAGGCTATCTGGATGTGGTCATGTAGAAAACTCAAATATATCCATATCTATCACCAGGCACAAAACTCAAGTTCAAGTGCATTAGAGATGATAAACCCAGATACACTGAACCTTATAGAGGAGAAAGTGGAAAATAATGTTGAACATATTGGCACAGGAGACTATTTCCTAAATAGGACACCAATAGCACAGACACTAAGATCAACAGTTAATACATAATGCCTCATGAACTGAAAATTTTCTGTAAAACAAAGGATACTCTCAATAGGAAAAAACAAAACAAAACAGCAGCCTGTAGAATGAGAAAAGATCTTCATAAACCCCACATCTGCCAATGTGCTGATTTCCAGAATATATAAAGAAACTAGACATCAAGTCAAAAAACTAGACACCAAAAATAATAATCCAGATGAAAAATGTGGTACAGATCTAAACAGATAATTCTTAACACTGGAATCTCATATGGCCAAGAAGCACTTAATGAAATTCTCAACATCCTCTGCTATCAGGGAAGTGCTAATCAGAGTGACTCTGAGATTCCATCTTACACCTGTCAGAGTGACTAATATCAAAAACACAATGGACAGCTGATGCTGGCTAGGATGTGGAGCAAAGGCAACACTCTTCCATTGCTGGTGGGAGTGCAAACATGTATAGCCAATTTGGAAATCAATATGGTAGTTTCTCAGAAAACTGGGAATGAATCTACCATACGACCCAGTTATGCCACTCTTGGGCATATACCCAAAGGATATTCAATCATACCACAACAACATTTACACACCTATGTTCATAGCAGCTTTATTTGTAATGGCCAGAAGCTGGAAACAACCTAGATGTCCATCAACCAAGGAGTGGATGAAAAAAAAATATGACATATTTACATGGTGGAGTATTAACCAACTATAAAACCCAATGACATCGTGACATTTGATGGCAAATGCCTGGACCTATGGGAAAAACTATCATCCTTAGTGAGGTAGCCTATACCCAGAAAAACACGTTGTGTACTCACTCAGAAGTAGATATTAGCTATGAAATAAAGGATAACAATGCTACAACTTACAGACCCAGAGAGACTAAGTAACAAGGAGGGTTTAAGAAAAGACATATCCATATCCCTGGGAAAGGGAAATAGAAGAAATTTTGAGTATGGACCATTGAGGGGGTGAGGATAGAAACATAAACTCTCAAGTAGGAGCTGTGCAGAAGGGGAACTAATGAAAGAGACTATTAGAAGTGGGGGCCATTGTGGGGTCAGGTAAAAACTCAGCATAAGGAAATCTCCAAAAAATCGACCAGAATAATTCCTGATAAGATTCCTAGCAATAGCAGACACATATTCTAAATTGGCCATCTGTTCTGACCAGGCAACACTTCAAGTGGATGGATACCAACCAGGCCACATAAAGTCTCTCCTCCCCTTTGGAATGTGTTGGGGTAAGGGTAGGCTAGAGATTGTGATAGTGATCAGCCAATGATTAATCTAGCCTAAAACCCATACCAGGGAGTGGGCCCAACCACTAACACTGCCTTGAACACCAAGGCCACAGGTTGGATGACCCAGAGACCTAGGATAGAACCACACAGGACTGGAGGAAAGAAAATGTCAGCACAATGATGCCTAATGATATTCTGCTATATTAAAAATTTGGTGCCTATTCCAATTTTCATCAGAAAGGCATCATCCAGCAACTTATGGAAACTGGTGAACACTCACAGCCAAATATTAGGCAGAATTCAGGGAAATATAGGAGCCAGGGTGTCAAGGACCTTGTCAGAAAACCTACAGAATCAACCAATCTGGAGTCTCATAGGCACTCACAAAGACTGAACCAACAACTGGGGAACCCTCATAGGACAGACCTAGGCCCACTGCATAAATGTTAACAGTTGTATAGCTTGGTCCTCTTATGGGACTCCTAACAGTGGGAGTAAGGGCTGTTTTTTACTCTACTGACTTTTGGAAACCTGCATTCATACTGGGTTACCTTGCCCAGCCTTAATACATAGGGAGGTGATAAATCTCACTCACTGTACCTTAGTAACATACACTAGACAAGGAAAGTCAGAAAAAAAAATGTCTGAACAAACATTCCAAGAGGTTCCTTTATCTGCTTTCAATCACTTAGGCTGAGAAATTTACTTCTCTTGCTAGTGATGCCTTGTTTCAATAAACAAAGGCCTTGTTTCAATAAACAAAGGCATTTTACAATGCCTTTGTATTTTCTTGCCTAAGGAAAAAATATGCAATATAAATTCATTCTTCTATTAATCTTTCCTGAGTGAGGAAAAAAATCACTGAGGGCTTATTAGCATGTCAGAGAAAACACATTTTTAAAATCATTTTTCATGAAGAGTTTTCTTTAATGTGTTGATTACCTAATTAAATACCATGATAATTAGCAGCTTTATAAGCCAACTGTATTGAATCTAATATGAATATAAATTAACTTATGGAGAGTCCAAACTGCCTATTACATTATCCTCATATAAAGAGCACACAAGATAGATAGCTTTAGTGCTGATAAACAATACTACAGTCACATCCTGACCTTGATTCATCAAGAGTTGCCTGCCTTCAGGATCCTAAGACTTTTTCTCATTCCATTTCACCCCTTTTCTCTGTCTGGAAGTCCATTCAGATCCTCTCTTCTATTTTTAATACCTTCTTAATGTCCATCCCATACACCAATGGACTTGGTTTGTTGGTTGTCTCTGTCTGGAAGTCCATTCAGAACCTCTCTTCTATTTCTAATACCATCTTAATGTCCGTCCCATACACCAATGAACTTGGGATGTTGGTTGTTGCATTTTATTTCCATAACATTTATTATAATTCCATTTTATATTAAACAAGTCTTGGGTTTTTCGATTGCTATTGTTCACTTTTATCAGCTCCTCTTATAGCCTGTTGCTCTTCCAAATGTCAACTTCAGTTTCTACTGGTGACAGGTAAAGTAGTTAATTCTTGTAAGTCCGATTATTTATAAATGAGATAATAGGATGCAATCCAAAGGTATGTTATAAGGATCCAGAAAGATTGTATTTATCAGACAGTTAATTATTATAGTTTCCGGCACATAACACATGGTTGTAATTATATAAGCAAATAAAACTACTATGTAGACATCCTACTGGTTTCTATTACTTTTAAAACATTGTGTTAAGATTATTCATTTATTTGTATGTGAGATTTTGTGTGTGTGTGTGTGTGTGTGTGTGTGTGTGTGTGTGTGTGTGTGTGTGCGTGCGTGCGTGCACACGAGAGAGAGAGAGAGAACTATGAACATAAAAGCCAGAAAATAACAAATTAGTTCTCTCCTTTCACATTGTGTGTCCTGGGGATCAAAGTCAGATCATTAGGGTTGGCAACAAGCACCTTTACCAGCAGAGCCATTTAATCTGCCTGGTTTCTACTTTTAGTAGTTCTCTATAACTTACTTGCCTTACAAAATTCTGTTCACAGTGTTAATGATACTATTCTCCACTACATCATTTGTGGTCACATCCAGTGACCTTCTATTTAATATGATTCAGTGTTCTTACAAAAAATATTTTGTTTTAAAATTATAAACAAACCCCAAGAAAATAAGTTACCTATGGCTTCAGTTGGCATTGAATCAGTGGACATTGTATTGTTTTCTTCCATTTTGTCTTTTAAACATATTTATATTTTCTCAGAGAATACCTTGCTCAATAATGTTATCTTCATTGAAAAAAAATGATTGCGTTATGTGTAAGCTTTGGCTCTCTGTAAAAGAAAAATTAAAAGGATATAACTGTATCAAAGCTTTTCTTAGCTAAAATTCCTGTTCTCAAATCAAATCTCTTAGACATGAATGAAATGGCAACTCCTATTTTATGATTGAAATCCCTACAACAGGGAACTTCAGGAATAAAACCTATTCCATTTCTCCTAAGTCGAAAGCAGTTAAAATCTGTCAATCAAAGCACAAAACTTCCACCAGGGAAAAGGATTCTAGAACACAAAGCCACACATTTATCTAAATCAAACGAAAGGTAGATCTCTCTGTTCTTAGTGTGCTCTATTCCCAGCCCTGACTAAGGGGCAGCCAGCAGTGAAAGAGGCAAAAAGAAAAAAACAGTCTCTGACATTTTGTGACATGACACCAATTATGGAAGACCTTTGCATGACCTCAGTGTGTCCCCATGCATCTACAGTCATCAGATGTAATGACTAGTAGTTGCCGGTGCCCTGCTACTGCAAGTCATTCTTCAGTTGTCCCTTGTTTTTGGGTCACTCCCTACCAATCCTATTCAATTCTGCTCACTTGCTTTGACAAGGACACTGGTTAACTATTTTTAAAAAAGGAAGGTTGCGTTAGTAGTGAGGTACTCTTCTAAATCCATTAGCTGTTCTTTATATCAGCTCACTTCCAAAAAAAAATGAAAGTTTTCTTTTTCATTCTTAATCTCACATATCATCTTAAATCAGGCCCAACTCAGAATCCAAGCATCCAAAGCAACTTCTGAAATATAAATGTCTCTGTCCTTTTTTGAACAAGTTTCATAACTGACATCTTTTCTCCATTAGGGTAGCTGAGCAAGAGATATATAAAGAAGCTATTTGCAATGATGCAGAGTCTTTGGTCTGTGTGGCTTTCAGTAAGTTTAGTAAATCTTTGGAAATATAACTCTACCCCCCTCAAGCATAAGCATATACAAGTTCATTTATTATATACAAAGCATTTGAAACACTTGCAAAGGTCTTAGGTTTCTTTAAAATTACTATGAGAATTTTGAAAAAATAAAAGGGCTGTTTAAAAAAAAATATGGCTAGGAAATGAGAGAACCAAAAGTATAGGTAGTTCTAGAAGCTGGGAGAAAGCCAGGAAAGCTGGTGGGAGTGCAAACTCCTAAAAGGATGCACATTCATACAACAAGAACATCTGCTCAACTATGCTCATAGCAGCATTATTTGTAATAGCCAGAACCTGTAAGCAACCTAGACAGCCCTCAACTGAAGAATGAATGGAGAAAATGTGGTACATTTATACAATGGAGTACTATTCAGCAGAAAAAAAAATGGAATCATGAAACTGGAAGGCAAATGAATAGAACACAAAGAAACCATCCTAAGTGAGGTAACCCCGTCACAGAAAAACAAACAGCGTATGTATTCAGTCATATAGAGATATTAGACATAGAGCAAAGGATTACCAGTCTACAATCCACACCTCCAGAGAAGCTAGGAAATGAGGAGGACCATAAGAGAGACATGCAGGATCCCCCAGTGAAGGGGAAAGCAACAAGATCTCCTGAGAAAATTGGGAGCAAGGAAGGAAAACAAGGAAGGAAGAAGAGGAGGGGGAGGAGAACATGAGGGATCAAGGCGACTGAATGGGAAGATAAATAAAGGAGAGCAAGAAAAAAAACACATCAATGGAAGGAGGCATTATAGGTTTAAAGAGAAATCTGGTACTAGGGACTTGTACAGATATCCACAAAGATGACCCCAGCTAGGAATCTAAGCAGTAGTGGAGAGGCTACCTTAAATGCCCTTCTACTATAATCAGAATGATGACTACCTTAAATGCCATCCTAGAGCCTTCATCCAGTAGCTGATGGACACAGAAGCAGAAATATACAGCTAAGCACTGAGTCAAACTACTGAAATTCAGTTTCAGAGAGGGAGTAATGAATGACAAAGGGGTCAAGGCCACATTAGGGAAACCCACAGAAACAGCTGATGTGAGCAAGTGGGAACTCGTGGACCCCAATCTGACAGCTGGGGAGCCAACATAGGACTGACCTAATCAGGCCCTTGAATGTTCCTGTCAGCCAGGAGTACTAGGCAATCTGTGAGACCTCTGGCAGTGGAACCAGGATGTATCCCTAGAGCACAAAGGGACACATTCCCTATGGAGGGATATTCCCTTAGCCTAGAGACAGGAGGGAGGGCCTAGGCCCTATCACAAATGACTTGACAGACTTTGATGATCTCTCATAGAAGGCCTCATCCTCCCTAGGGAGTAGATGGGGGATGGGATGGGGAACTGGTGGGGGACTTAGGAGGTTGGGGGGGGAGAGAGAACTGGGATTGATATGTAAAATAAGGGGGGGGGGGAGGAAAAAGTTGTCCGGACTTGGGCAGGGACAGCACCAAGTTTTCCTGACAGCTTTTGGTCAGTATGAAACCCACACTGGCTGGCCCTCACTGTCTAGATCTGCTCCCAGGAATAGAGTTGAACATTCAGCAGATTAGACTTGAAATAAAGTCAGCGTGCCTACATGGAGACAACAGACAGTAGCTTTCTCTGGCCCTGATGATGCAGAGCACTGTGAATCTTAAGAAACAGCCATAGCCCAAGAGGCTTTCTACAGGTTGGGGCAGGTGCAGCAACACAGTGCTCAAAATTGTTCTTTGAGCAATGAAAGCCACCCAGGTCCCTTTGCAATGCTTCACACTTGAGCCACAAAGACATTCACACCAAAATTACACATTTGCTATGCTTCTGAACTTCATTTGCTTGAAAGGACACGGTGATAAAATCAGAGTCGAGTCAGCTAATAATGAAGTCTGTGTGTTTTAATTGAAAAAAATTCTATCCTAGATTTGACTTTCAGAAGCACACTCTAAACAAAGATTCCACTGTACAAATTGATTTTCCAAGATAAGCTCAGTTAAGGGGGGCAGGAAGGGAGGAAGCAGAGAAGGCCTAAGGAAGGAGCCAGGCAATTGAGAGTTATCAGACTGCTCCCACAGAGGTGTCCGCACTGAAGCTATCAAGGTTAGTGCTGGTGGAGGAGAAGCATACTCCCACTCTTGTCACTGCTGTCACTGCTCCAAAGGATCTCCTCACTACCTCTGACTCCTTGTCTACCCCAGCCAAGTGACTTCAGTGGTCCAATGGCTCTCATGAAGAAGTCAGAGGTAAAAGATGCTGGGGAAGTCCACTGTAATTGGTAAGGAAAAAACATATGGGTGACAAAGATAGCATGACAGTGTGCACTGTGAGCCTGTCACAGAAACTGTGCATTAAGCATGGTGATGTGTCAGAACTGGGGAAAAACACAAGTTCAACATGCAGGATTCCTCTACCTTGACTTGTCTCAAAAAATATTTGTATGCTCATTTTGTTGTTGTTTTTTTGTTTGTTTGTTTGTTTTTGCTTTTCAAGACAGGGTTTCTCTGTGGTTTCAGAGGCTGTCCTGGAGCTAGCTTTTGTAGACCAGGTTGGTCTCGAACTCACAGAGACCCGGCTGCCTCTGGCTCCCGAGGGCTGGGATTAAAGGCATGTGCCACTGCTGCCTGGCTAATATTTGTATGCTTTTCAGTCAATTAAATCCTTTGTCTTTTCACAATGTCGTTCAACTCTTCTCACCATGGCTTCTAAAATGAAGTAATGCAAACTGATGACCTCAGTTGAGAGTGGCTTCTGTGA
Source organism: Cricetiscus sungorus (assembly GCA_030556225.1). NCBI lineage: Eukaryota > Metazoa > Chordata > Mammalia > Rodentia > Cricetidae > Cricetiscus > Cricetiscus sungorus. Next base: position 4,833,489 of record JANBXA010000366.1, on the reverse strand, counting down.
TTAACTATTGGGAATAATGATAATGGCAGACATGTGCTTAACAAAACAGGGATATATACAGATACAGAAACATATCTCACAGAACATAGATACATAAATGTAACTGTAGCCCAGAATAGTCAAAGCATGAAAACAAACTGGTTACTTGTTACCACAAGTAAAAATGTTGGGAAATTTAAGTACTTATCCCTTACAGCTCTCTTCCTCCCCAACCAGCTGTAGAACTCCCATGCTCTCAAGGTTGAGCAAACAAGGTTGTTCTCAGAACTTTCTGGTGTGCAGTGCTGGTACCTTGATCCCAGGTGTGGGTGGTGCATGATTTCCTCCTATGCTTAGCCCATCCCCTGTCTTGGGTATTTAAGCCCATTACTCTCTGTAATAAGCAACAGCTTCTTCTTCACTTCTCATGGTTGTCTGTTAAGTGTTTCAATCCCAACACCCTCCACCAGCTGGGTACTCTGGTTGAGCAGGCATGGCATAAAAATACAAAGTTTATTAATTATCAAAGTAGTTTATAATGTTAAAATTATTGTAATACCATCCAACAAAGATGAAAAACCACACGTTTGTCTTAAAATAACTGAAACTCAGAAAAATAATGTGCAAGTTTCTACCAGTGTTTATGGAAACTGGGCTGAGCCTATGAGTTTCACCAGACAGTGACACACTCAGATGACCTATATTTGTCCTAGCACATCCGCAGCTACAATTTATTTTGTGAGTTTGAATTTGGATGCTGCAGGTAATTGTGACAGGTATATAAGCCAGAGGACAAACTGAAATGTCATCCTTTGAAACTGGGTGTCTCATTGCTCTGGAGAGCACTACTTAGGGAGTCAGTGAAATCAAGGCATCCTCTTAGCTCTGCCTCCTCAGTTTTGAGTTGACATGTACATTTCTATGTGGGTTCATGTGAATGGAAAGCACTTTGCCAACTAAGCTAACTGCAGCTACATAGCGTCTTCTTCTTCTTCTTCTTCTTCTTCTTCTTCTTCTTCTTCTTCTTCTTCTTCTTCTTCTCCTCCTCCTCCTCCTCCTCCTTCTCCTTCTCCTTCTCCTTCTCCTTCTCCTTCTCCTTCTCCTTCTCCTTCTTCTTCTTCTTCTTGTAGTTCCAATTACTACAAAACCCTGTATTGGACAATCATTGCAGGTCTCTTGAGCATGCATAGTTTCACCTTTCACCTTCACTCAATCTCCTGTGATATCCTTCAAATCCTATCTGCCACCTATAAAATGGGAAGCAGGGGCTGAAGACATGGCTTAGTGGTTTAGATCAAGTTTTGTTCTCATAAAGGACTCAGCTTTGTTTCCCAGCATCCATGTACAACAGTTTACAATTGCCTGTAATTCCAGGTTCTGGTATCTCAGATGCCTTTGACCTCTGCACACGGCACTCACCTGTACATACTCTCACATAGATACGTAAGCAAAAACATAATTTAAGGGGAATGAAATAAACATTAGAATGTCAAAAGAATAGAATTCTTTCTGCAAATGCATGCTGACGGTTGGGCCACCTCCAGAAATATTAATAGGCTGATCTACAGAATCACCTTCTATCTCTAATACAATGTTAATGAAGTCTAGAAAACCATGGCACTCTACTCACTCAAGGAAATATATGGTTCTCACAGAATCACATCTCACCAAACTGGCTTACATAACATAAACTTGGATAAAATCTTTAACAAAGAGAACTGAAATCACTTTCAGACATAAGAAAAAGACAGCATGTAGATCCTAGGGTGATATGCCTGAAATTGCTATTGTACCTTCACTCTGAGGTTGTTTTCCACTCATTTAAAGTTAGCCTCTTCTGATAAGATTAATTTGGATATCGGAGTCATTTTGGAATGCAAAGGAAGTACTCCATTTATAAGAATTAGCAGTGTAAAAGCCCTATCTGAGGCATCGTGAACATTTAGTAAATCACACAGAGAAGCCATTAACTTAGGTTCCTCTGAATTTTAGTCCAGCTCCTAAAAGAAGATATCATTGGATAAATGTTTGGCAAATATTTCAGTAGTTTACTAACAATACTAAGAGAATAATAAAATCATAAAGCAAAGAGATCACCAAGTCACAAGCCCTACTCTTAGAATTCAGGAATTATGATGCCCTGCCACCTATTAACTAGCAGGATGAACTCAGACAGTACTATGGCCAGCCCAGGGTTCTATGACCTCTATGTCTTTAGGTAATCCTGTACACACATACAAAGGTCCCTTTAAGAGGCAAAATCCCCCCCACTTCTGTTCTTCCTCTCCCACTGTTTCTCTGAAGGCATTGGCAGCACTTTTTCTGTCTCTTTTCTTTCTCTTCTTCTCTCTCTTTCTCTTTTCTTCCCCTTCTTTCCCTTCCCCACACTCCCTTCCCTTCTGCAATAAAATTCCTTCCCATGTACTTGCTGCCTGATGGTGTGTTTGTTCCCCACCGTGATACCCACTAAAGTCCCATTTTTTTCAGTATTATAACACCTACTACTCAGTTTAAACAACTGGGCAGTTATAGCAGTTAAAGTTCTCAAGTCCGTAGTCCCACACTCGTTATAATGCAGTCTAAAGCAACTTTTCACCCATCTATGATCCTTTCTTCCTTTCTTCCTTTCTTCCTTCCTTCCTTCCTTCCTTCTTAAAAATGGTGGTATGAAGGAGTAGGAGGTCTGCCACAGCTGGTTCTGCTTTTACTCTCTTCCCAGCTCCTTCCTCTTCTATTTTCAAGTGAAAAGAATTCTCAAGGACAATAATGGGGGTGAGGAGAGTGCAGCCTGAGACTTGCTGTGGCTTCCCCCTTTACTTGTATACTTGGAAACAATAACGGAGTCTAAAAAAGTTCCCATGTGATTGCTAGTTTTGAGCAGTTACAAGTTTTGCTTTTCAGATCATGCTGAGAGATTTCCCCAGTGTTTCTCAGGTATCATATCATAACAAAATCTCAATAAATGATAACCATGACTACAAAAAATAATCCCACAAAACCCAAGAACCCACGATTCTAAAGCCAAGGCTGTTTACTTAAATAACAGCTGCTTTTCAAAATAAGTTTTAGTTAAAAGTTTAATAAGCTAGTTATAATTTGTGACCTAATTAATGAAACTGCATATCTTTCCCTGATGGAAACAGTTTTATCATGTGACATCCCTCCCAAATCCTACAATTCACATTGCATGGTAGTTTTTAAATGGAGAAAGCAGTGTTCTTGCAAATGGATAACTTATAAAGCCTCAAAACAGTCTTTCAGACAATACTAAAGACAGATGGGACATTCTAGTCTGTCCAAGAAGAAATATACAGAATGGAGAAGAACAGCAAATTATAGACAAGTTTAGGATGAGGGAGAGAGTAAGAGCATTCTCTTCTGACTGGAGGAAAGAAAGAATATTTCAGTGAAGGTTAGAAAAGACCATAAATGAGCAAGGAAATCAACATCATAAAGGAAAATGGATGGATGGATGGATGGATGGATGGATGGATGGATGGATGGATGGATGGATGAATTGGTGAGTGGGTAGATGGATAGATAGACATGCAGGCAGCAGTGCATGCAACCGAAGGGTCTCATCAAAGATCTTAAGTATGTTTAAGGCTGTGTGAACAATAGCACAGTAGTCAGCCTTACAAATTGTCCAACATGACCTTATTACCCACAAAGTTCACCCTGGAGTACCACACAAGATACAAGGAAGAAAATAAGCTGTGAAAATATTCATAATATTTCAGGTGTTTATAATCTTATGTTGGGTCTCATTAAAAGTTATGGTAGGACACATGTGAAATCAGGTCACAGGTTGTACAGACACTGCTGCAAAGTTTAATACAGCCAGCATGTAGATAGTTGATTAGATAGGGAAAACAGAAAGATACAAAAATCTGATGAACACAAGAGTAGTCCAATGACAACTATTGAGTAATGAAACACAAAGAATGTCCTGGCGGAGTAACATATCTGGAAAGAGGAGGGTTGGAGAAAGGGTTCAGTGACCTATAATTTGTTCCCTGTACCCGTGTAACATGGTTCATATCTGTCTGCAATTCCAGCCCCAGGAGATCCAACATCCTCTCCTGGTCTATGGAATCACTTGCACTCATGTGTGTACTCAGAGAGCAAAGAAGTGAATCTTCTGAAAAAAGTTAAATGTAATTGGTATGGCACCATACTTAAAGAAACCTTCTACTTTATAATACCTGTTAGCAAACTCACTTCAAATAATTCCTCACTTGTGAAAGTATTATTTCATATTTTTAGCATGATCAAACTCTTGAGATTTATTTGCCAAGCTTTAGGAAAGATGAATTTTATTTTTAAGTTTTATAACAAAGCCTGATTTGTGAGGATTTCCATGGATCTTTATAGAATAAAATAAGAGATTCTTAGAGAAAAATAGTCTAATTTTATTTCTCACTTAAATACTTAGTATAAGGTTATAGTTGGTTAATATACAAAGCCATACATCCCTATCCTTTTCCTGAATTATATTGGAAAGTTCCTAATTGCAAAGTTTCCCAAAAGCTAAGGGAAGATAAAGTTGGAAATGACAGAAACAGAGTTTTTAGCCCATGAAGAGAAAAATCACTGATACGAATTTTAGAAAGCACAGAGTAAATTTTGGAGAAAGGGCTTGCAAGAACAAAATAACATATTCCCATCTGTACCATGTATTTGTGAATGCAGTTTTACAGAAACTAATGCTCTAATTGGGTTTAATGACAGTAAAACAGGTTGTTGCCCAAAAGTGAACAAAATTCAATGTTTGCCTAACAGAAAATAAAAACTGGAGTCTCAAATAACTTCTGGTATTGGTGTGGTAAGAAAGTGATCATATGATGCCAAATGTTAATTTATAGCTGAATAAACTATTTTTATTTAAAACATAAATTAGGTGCTATGAGTTAGGTTAAGTAAATCAAGGCTTGGGAGTGTTGGTAACAAAGATGGGCAGAAAAGACCACTGAGCCAATTCAGCATGGTCAACTTAATTAAAGCAAGCACTAAATTAAAGCAAGATTTTTTTTTTTATACTTTCCCTTGGGATGCTTCCCCCTAAGGCAGGGTTCAAGAGTCAGCACTGGAAGTGTGGAAGACAAAATTTTTATCCCTCAGGGGTAGGAGGTTTCTAAATGGAGGCAAAAGTGGGTGGGGTTACAGGAGCAGAACATAAGCATAACAAGTTAGTTCCTCCTGAAACAAACACACAGTTGCAAGGTGGGCAAAGCAAAGAGTCATAACAACAGGTGGTCTTATGACCTTTTGCAAAAAAGGTAGGTCTCCAAAATGATTATAAATTACTTCTGAAACAAAGACATGATTCTTAGAACAGGCAGTAGAGAACCATTTGTAGTTAAGGTTACAGGTGGGGCTAGCCCAATCCTTGAAAAACAGAGGTTTCATCATAAACAGGAATGAAGCTAGTTTATCTTTTCTGTAAAATGGCTTTTAAGCCTATGATGCAGGCTGGCTGGTGCTCCACCTTGGAAATTAGATGCTGAGTTTCTGTGTGAGACACTTGGTGTTGCCAGGCTGGTGTGGTCTTTCAGGGAATACATTTCTAATGACATCCTATTTACCCAATTTCTTTTAAAGTTCCATAGAATCCACTCTGCTCACTTAACACTGAGAAGCATGTGAAATGAGGACCATATCCCAGTGAGGTGTCCAGTCTACAGCCATGATGAAAGGACTTCTAAGGCCACAGCTATAAAATAGCAGAAAACAATGCTAGGCAGCAGGAGATCCTTGCAGAATGGACTTATACCACCACTTTATTAAAAAAAAAAGAAATGGAACTTCATGTCAATGTGAATCATATAAACATTTCTACAGGTCACCAAAATGCCAATGCAGGTCCACCCTACAGCCTAGCTTTCTTATTTACTGACAAACATTTCCAAATGACACAGTTTTATTCATTGCTTGAATACATGGAAATGCCAATTCATGAAAAGGCCTAGAAGATCCTTGGAAGGATTGACACTGTGCTTAGAAAAGATCAGGTACCAAATGCCAAATGTGTAAATGAGCTTGTGGCCACACACAATGAAAAGAATAAAACACAAAGATGTGCATTTTAAACTCCAAATGTTTTCTGGTCGCCTGAGCACTCAGTTAAAGGTCTGCTGAGAACACAGTTTCTGCTGATGAAGGAAAGATTGCTCATCGAAACTGGCCCATGATGAACCTTGGCTATCCATTACCCAACACTGTGTTGTGTTGTTATTCTTATCCCACACATGAGGAAAGTGATTTTCCTTTAATGCACAGGGTCTACAGAGCCAATAAAACTGACTAGAAATGACTTTAGTTAAATATATATATATATATATATTTAACTAATATATGAGAGAGAGAGAGAGAGAGAGAGAGAGAGAGAATGAAGAGAGACAGAGACTAGACTGATTATTTAAATTTCCCAACAAGGGGATAGCAGATGGCTCCTGGGAGTAAAGGCAGATGCTCTCAAGCATGATGACCTAGTTGGAGCCCCAGTAACCCCATGCTGGAAGGAGAGAATTGATTCCTACATCTTATCCTCTCATTTCACATATGTGCCCTGGTAAGTACACACACACACACACACACACACACAGATGCTCTAAAAATGTAACAGAAACAATTCCAACAAGAAGTACACAGAATATTTTTGCATTTTAAAAATTTCACAATAAATCTTAATTTGATTTAAACTTTTTCTGTAAGATACTTTAAGCAACTGTGACAATCAGTGTTAATCATATAAAACTAATTAGCATAAACTAAATCAGAATACACTTATTTTAAAGGACCCAATAACTAAATTTAATATGTATTATCTGTATTGAAAATTTTTGAAATGAGTTCTGCAAAATAGAAAATAATAGTTTTGTTCATGAAATTGTCTATAGAGGCACTACAATCATTTCTTTTATTCCTCTTTAAAGAAAATAAAAGCACTATAATCAACCAAAATTTCTCAGGCAATTATAGTCTATTACTCTGGACAGATGTGAGCTATGCCTTTGAATTTACTAATTGATCAAGGTTTTAAGAATAGAGTTCTTCAATTATTTTAAAGTTTGAATTTCTCAGATAGTTGGCAGAATTTTAAAAATTGAATATTTGAAGACTCAGAACAAAACATTATCTTTTTTGAAGTGCAGTGGTTTAAATTGGGAGCTGAAGCAACACTCTCATAAGATGGGAAATAAGTAAATTTCTATACTTTCTCTTGATTTTTCACTTGAAGAAAATCAGTGAGAACAAGAATCCAAGTTAAAAATCTGTACATGGGGTGGTTGTAAGGCATTCATAAGCCTGTACAGTAGAAAAGCAACTCAAAGAGAAAAGGGAATGAGACTTGAACACTGTATTGGCTTGTGTTATTGTACAAACAGATGACATGATCAATTTACAAGAGAAATTGTTTTGCATGTTCTAGCCCAGAGCTGGTAAGATATTCTGTACCTGTGGCAAGATGGTATGGTATGAAAATCTAGTGGGTCAAAACTACTTACTTCACAGAGGGATGTGAAAGAGAAGGAAGGGGGAAGGAATTCCATCTCTGTCCTTCTGAAGGTGAGGGTCTATCCCAATGACCTGGAGTCCTTCCACAGGACAGCATCTAGTTCTACTTGCTCTCATTCACACCCTGGGCTAGGTAGGCACTAAGCTTTTATTACATGCAACACTTACCCAATCCTAGCAAGTAGTAAGAGAGAATAAAAACGGCCTAAGAATCTGATTTACACATTATTAGGACTGGAAATTGAGCAGGTGTTTTGTTTTGCTCTGTTTAGTTTTGTTTGCTTTTGACACAAGGTGTCCCAAGTTCCGGAAGTTGACCATGTAGCTATTAACATTATCAACCTGACGGAATCTAGGAAACACCTTGCAGACAAATCTCCAAGCATATCCATCAAGGATAATCTTGATAGGGAAGAAAGACAAACCCTATGGAGCAGCATCACCCCAAGCATCAAAAAATAAGAGAAACTAATAGAGAATGAGCATTTATTTCTTCTCTTTCTAGCTGTGGATACTATGTGACCAGCTGCGTCTTCATGTCTGCATGCCTTCTCTCCAGGATGGACCACATACTCACACTATGATCCCAAATATACCTTTCCCCAGTTAACCAACACCACAGCCAAGGAGTACCTTAAACTTCCAAGCCTCCAGCCTCTAGTACCTGGGAGCTTGGGTTGCTTCCGTGCACCACCATAAACAGTTTGTGTAATAGAACCCAGGGTTTATGCATGCACTGAGTGTGAGAGCATGTTCCCACCTCAACTATGTCATCAGTCTAGCACCATATCACTGGGGGATGGCACTTAAGGTTCTGAGTGTGCCAATACTTTGGGTTGTATATGGAATAGATAAACAAGGTGAACACACATCCTTTTCTTTTCAGTGTTCGCCCTAGGACTATTTCCAAGGATAATATGTTCAACAGGAAAAGAGCAGATGCCATAGTCACTTAGGGCAGCTATTGAAATAAACTGAGATTTAAGGAAGTCCAGGATCCTAACTAGTGGGATTCACCAGTCCCCTCTTCCTCCAACATGTACAGCTGTGCAGTCAGTATGCAGCAGCTTGGCCAACAGTAGCTACTGAAATAGTACTTCAAATAAAAGTGAGTAATAATGATCTCAAAACAATCAATGGCCACATGTGGCTTGTGGTTCCTGCACTACATTCATAGCTATAGGAAAGTTTATGGTGGTCCTGCTGAACAGCATGGAAAAATTAGCAATATCTATCAGCCACCAAAAAAAGAAGGTTAGATGATGACATTCAATAGCATCTGCAAACTACTGCTAAGATGATTTGTTAGTTTTCTGAAGAGATTAGATCAGGATCACTCTCCACTGATGGTCTAGGTTATCCACTTGTGAATATGCCTTAAATACAAAATTAAAACTGACAACATATAATATCCAAGAAGAGCTTCCAACAAGGAAGGCAAGGGTATGAACAAAAAGCAAAAACAAAGCAACACAAGCATACAAGCTTGTGGGCACACATACACACATAGACACACACACACACACACACACACACACACACACACACACACACACACACACACACAAGAACAAGAGCAGTTGTTAATCCCAAAGATGGAAGGAGAAAGACCACCAATCCAAATCACTATGACCAAATTAATTAAAGCAAACCCCTCTCCCTCTTCCAGGGTTGCACTGCTTAGCCTTTGCTGTCCTGGAAATCTCTCTATAGACCAGTCTGGCCTCAAACTGACAAAGGTTTGCTTACCTCTGCCTCCCAAATGCTGTGTTCGAAGGCATGTGCCACCACTGCCCAGCTAAAGCAAGCATTTTTTATTCCTGTATATGGCCTGCTTTACCTTAGGGCAGAGTTCAAGAGGCACAAATTGGGTGTGAGGAAGACAAGGCCTTTATAGCTTAGTGGGTGGAGCGCTTCCAAATGGAGGATTTGGTGAACAAAAATAGGTGGGGGTTACAGGAGCAGAACATACATGTAACAAGTTAGTCCCTCCTAGAACAAACACATGAAGCATCAGAAGGTAGTCATCAGTGGTCATATGACCTTTTGAAAAAAAAAAAGGTAGGGGATGCACAATTGTTATACACAACATGTTGAAACCTAGACATGATTGCCATTCCTCGGACAGGCGGTACAGAACCATTTGTAGTTATGGTTACAGGTGGGGCATAGCCCAAACTTTTAGAAATGGAGGTTTAAACATAAACAGGAATAAACCTGGTTTATACTTACAATAATATAGTTGACTTTTAAGCCTAAAATGGAGGCAGGCCGGTTATTCAGAGAAGAGCAGGCAAAGATTATCTTAATATGCCTGGAACCAGTACAAATGCAAAAATGACCCCCAAACACAGCAGCTTTCAAGATTAATTTAAAAAATATATCATCAAATTTAAAAAGAATAAAAAGTAGCTATCAGGCTGGCTGAGCTTGGTGGTGTACATTAACCCCAGCACTCTGGAGGCAGAGGCAGGCAGATCTCTGTGAGTTCAAGGCAGCTTGGTCTACAAAGGGTGTTCCAGGATAGGCAGGGCTACATACAAAGAAACCACATCTTGACAAAACAAAAGCAAAAGATAAAACAAGGGAAACTAAATAAACAAAAGAGAAACCAACCACAGCAACTAAATTAGCTGTCATGATGAACAATAGGTGAAAAGATGGGTCAAAGAAAGATTAATCTGCAATAGCCCCTATCTGCTGAGTATAAATTGCAGGAAGCAAAGCAAAACAAAAAAAAAATTTTTTAATCCTGAGAGAAAACTTCACTTAAAATTTGAATAAGTCTGTGAGAGAAGCCTCCTACTTTTATTGTTCATAATTTTAGAATATTTCATATTCATGACATTTTTACATATACATGTCACACTGATAGAAACAAATTAATCAAGTTATTTCATAACTAACAGTCATTCTCAGAGGACATGGGTGTCCTTTACTGAGGAGCTCATCACCATGCTTATAAAGTGTTGGTTTTCCCTCTATTAAGCGAAAGATAAACCATAGGCCAACACATCTGAATTCTTTCTGCTGACTCATTTGCATGAAGAAAGAAAAACATTCTAAACCTCCAAGAAGATTAAAAAACACCAGCTAATTAGGCTATTTGTGCAAATTCATTAGCATGAGCATTTCCAATTGATTAGCACAAAGTGTTACAAAAAATCTCAAGAGTAAAAAGTAACCTGCAAGCTTCCAGCCCCTGAGGCTACTCTCCCAAGATGGGAAAACCCCTGGGAAAGAGGCTGGAGTTAAGAGCAGCAGCTGGTTTGTTGTGCAAATAAAAATCTAAAGACAATTTTTTTTAAAAGTAGCTACCACCTAGTTCTGAGCACTCTGAACCTGCACTAGAGCAAGGCTTTACTTTTACAAAGTTGCTGAATGTGAAATCATTAAGAGAATGCAATTTTTCACCCTAATTCTTTGTGAAACATTGCCATTGTCTTTTAAACAAACCCAAAACATCAAACCACTTGCCTGGCTCAAAGGCACCTAAAAACGCCTTGTTCTCTGGCAAGCCAAGTGACTGAGTGAACTTAGTGATCCCAAAGATACTTTTCAGTCCTGAGCCAATCATAGACACCCTTTTCCAAGAAAACTTGACTAAATTAGGCCACACTGTGTTCTAACTAGCGGAACCTGATATTCTTACAGGACCCATTTCAGGGCACAGGCGGCAGCATTGGTAATGTTTCCTCATTTGGTCAGTGGTCTATGTGATTTTTTTGTCCACAGAGGATTAAGAATCAGCCTTTCAGAGGTAGGAATATTTTTTAACCATCAAAGTGCTTGTCTACAAGTTCCATTCCCAGTACCACACATACTAGGCTTGTTGGTCAATAAGCCCGCCCCAATACTTAGAAGGATCCAATAGATATTCACACTTATCCTTGGCTACTCAGTGAGCTTCAGGCTAGTCTTGGAAAAGAAAATCAGATCATCTCAACTCACTTAGTAGAGTGTCTAGCACTCTTTGGCATGTTGTGAATGGGGGCTGAAAGAATAGATGAGCCACCGGAACTGCTCCTTTTGCAGATGCAGAAAGCAAGGCTGCAGTCCCCTGTCCTAGTCCAGGGTCACCTGGCACCTAAAGTACAAGGGGAACACATTTCCTCAGGGTCCAGGCATAGTGCCTTTCCTCAAGTGCTCAAACAGCTCCTTGGATCACACTCAAACCTCTAAAACATGATTGTAAGTCACTTCAAAAATCTACCCCATTACTCTGTTCTCTTTGACAAAATAAATAAATAAATAAATAAATAAATAAATAAATAAATAAATAAATAAAAATCTCCTTTTTCTTTTAACACACCCAGGACAGGAATTACAGCTCCATCTTAGAGTGACCTGACAGCTTTTTAGAAAAGCAAGAGTAGCAATCAGCAAAGGAGGAAGAAAATTACAGAAGACCTAGAGATTGTTCTAAAGCTTCTTAAGCCATGGGTCATGATCCCTGTGATGTCACAAGAGTTTAGTGTACAGGTCCTGAAAAGTTTTACAGAATTAACATTGGTGGGCACACGTGACAAAAATAATAATAGCTTCAAAGTCAATGTGTAAGGCAGTGAGTATTTCTGGCAGGGCTTGACCATGGTGCCTCACACATCTTCCCCTATGGCTTGGTTCTGAACATACGTGTGTATTGGTCTTGCCAGTGCTATCTATGTCACACAATACCAACAAACACTGATAGAAATTCCGTGGCTCAGATTCCATTTGCATGCTATGAATCATAGTATTTTTTATTATATGTACAAAATTTTTTGTTCTTATAATATAATTATGGGAAACAAAGACTTTTAAAATATTTTCCTACTAATATCCTTTATCGTTACTCTCTTTTGGGTTTATTATGTTAGAATATTTGATTTTAAATTTTTCTGTTTGAAGACTGAGTATCATAAAAAGAAAACAAAAGTGATAATTCAAGGAAGTGGCCATAGTGTACCTCTACCTTTTTTTTGTTTACTATGCATTTATGTAAAGTAGGGTTTTGGGCATTCACTAAATACTGCTTCAACAATTCTGAAAAACATTTGAGGATATCCTACAGTACCAAAGTTTCATCAAACACTTAATTACTTATGTAAAAAAATAAATACACATATCCATTGCATTAGTATGTGATTTTGCTTTTTAACAGTTGGTAAAAGTCTATGTACTCATACATATAATATATACTACAGAATTGTTATAAAATAAATTTTGTCTCAATATATCATCAGTTACTGTTGGATTTGTATACCTATTTTACATATCATATACTCAAGGACACATAAACATTTCCCTGGCATAAGGGGCATGGAGAGGAAAAGCTTAAGACGCCCTTGGCCAGCATCCATGAGCAAAAGCTATGTGGTAAAGGGATAGGTGGCTTATCATGTACGATTTCAGGAGGTGAAATGAGGTGAAATCTGGAAGTAGAGACTCTGCTCTACACTGAGAGAAAGCAATTAGCTTAAGCTAGAACGAAAGTAGGCTGAAAGAGAGAGCTTGAACATCAACAGACAGGGAAATGAGGTCACTTGCTATAGGAGACTGGATTCCCAAAGCAGCTGGAGGGAAAGAAAGGAGACAAAAGGGAACAGCTCGAGACCTTATGAAACATAGCTTGTCAAATTATTAATTTGTGAGGAGAGGTACATGTGTATTAGAGACTGAAACTTTGAAAACTTAAATTTTTTTTAGACAATTTCACGTATGTAAGCATTGAATATTAGCTGCTCTTGTTAGGATGGAAAAATTCAGCCTAATTCCCCCCAAAACCCAGGAAGCTGGGAGTCTTAAATCCCAAGCTGATGGTCACCTACTTTAATGTTTACAGTAGTGAATGAACACCCAGAAGCCTGTGCGAAAGCAGACTTCCTGGGCTAAGGGCAGGGTTGGATACTTTAAAGTAATTGGTCCACACTGGATGCTATGAGGTGATTGGTTCACGATGCGCGGGCTTTTCTGTAACCCTATAAAAGTTGTCTCAATTCTGTGCTAGGGGTCATTGCTAAGCCCTCTACCCTGCATGGTGTATGGCTGACGGCCAGTATACTGGAATATAAAGGACCTTATGCGTTTGCATCTAGACAGCTTCTCCTGAGTGATTGGGGGGGGGGGCGCCTTTCCTGAGTGGGAGCGTGAGGGACCACGCTCTCGCGGGTCTTACACTCTCAACCCTGCCAAGAGTGACACTTTAAAAAAGTTAAAGAAAGGTAGTCATCCATTTATTTAGTTGGTTGTTTTATACAAATGATAAGGATAAAAGAAATATTTATGAGAGCTGGAGAGATGGCTCAGTGGTTAAGGGCACTGACTGCTCTTCCAGAGGACTAGAGTTTGGTTCCCAGAAACTACATGGAAACTCACTACTGTGGGTAATTCCAGAATCCAACACCCTCATACAGGCATACATACAGGAAAAGTCAAATGCACATAAAATACAAATAAATAAGGTATTTTTTTAAAAGAAATTTTTATGGGCAAAGAGGAAAACACAAGGAAGCCAGAAGGAGGTGGTCAAAGGTATTTGGTCCACAAGTAGAACTAGATGATAAATTCAAATTCAAAAGGGGAGCAGTCTTAAGTAGACCTCACATGCAAGAAAAGAGTACAAGGAAAGGGAAGGGACCACTAAGAGATGCTGAGGTGAGTAAGAGGGTGTCTGCTGCACTGGTGCGACCAAAGTTCCCAGCTGGTGGAAGGTGTCAGGATTGAAACACTTAACAGACCATCACTAGAAGTGAAGAAGAAGCTGCTGTTTATTTCAGAGAGTCATGGGCTTATATATCCAAGCCAGGGGATGGGCTAAGCATAGGAGAAAGTCATGCACCACCCACACCTGGAGTTAAGGTACAAGCACTTCCCTATACACCAGAAAGTTCTGAAAACAGCCTTGTTTGCTCAACCTTGAGAGTAGGAAAGGAAAGGGATAAGGACTTAAATTTCCCAACAAGTGTCTGAAAGGAAATCTAGCTTAACCCTAATGCTTCTGACATGATCATTACTTCATGTATAGCAATTACAGTAGTATTAGAATTGAAATGACTATAGAAAACAATTGTAGGAGCTAGGAATCTGTTCTTCCTAGAAAGGGAAAGGATGGACCACATGTGGGCCCAAGACTAGTGAGATTTCAGATATGAAAAAAGAAGGATGAAAAGAGGAGCCAATACAAACAATGGAGAACCCTTTTGGGGCCAGCACAGCAGTCCCAGGACAGAATGAAGAAAATATTTATAGCATTTCTGTGTCTCTGTGCCTCAGTTTCACTATTTGTAAAATGGAATTAAGAAAATAAATGTTCTTAGCATTTATGTACTCAGTGCTCATGAGTATTTTCTTATTTAATTCTTGCTTTCCTCTCTTGAAATAGAATTATCATTAATCATATTTGCAAGTGAATAAATTGGAGGACTTCATCCTTTGTTCACTTTCTGCAGCTATGAAAACACTTGAAGTTTGATATTTATGAAGAACAGAAATTTAGTTAGTGAACAATTTTGGAGGGGACACATAACAGACTAGATGAGAGCATCTACTTGACCTATGGCGACAGGCCTCTTGAACGGGTAACAGAATGGCAGGGAAAAAAATGGAAAAGGTGAGAAAGTGCTTTAGTGTCCAGGGCAGCCTTGTTTATAATCTTGGAAACTCAAAACAGTCCTCTTAGTCACTGTTCTATTACTGTGAAGAGACACCATGACTAAGGCAACTCTTATGAAAGAAGCCATTTAATTAGGGATTTATTTGCTTACTATTTCAGGCGTTTGGTCTATCACCATCATGGTGGGAAGCATGGTGGCATACAGGAAAGGGTTGGAGAAGTAGCTGAGAATTATTTGCTGATCCACAGACACACACTGACACACAGACATATACACACACAGACACACACACAGACACAGACACAGACACACAGACACAGACACACACACACACACAGAGAGAGAGAGAGAGAGAGAGAGAGAGAGAGAGAGAGAGAGAGAGAGGCAGAGACAGGGCCAGGCATGAACCTTTGAAACCTCAAATCCCACTCTCAGAGACAGACATTCCTTCAACAAGACCATACCTAATAATCCTTCTATCAAAGATTACCACTCCCTGATGACCAAGTGGTCAAATATGACTGTTCTTACTCAAAACACCACATTCCACTCCCTGGCCCCCATAGGTCTGTAGCTATATAATGCAAAAGTACACTAAGTTCAACTTCAAAGGTCTCCATAGTCTACCACAGTCTCAATAGTGCTTAAAAGTCCAAAGTTCAAACTCTCTGAGACTCATGGCAATTTCTTAACTGTAACCCTCTGAAAAAAATAAAAGTTAAAACAGCAGATCATATACTTGCACCACACAGTAGCACATACTACACATGATCATTTCATAGCAGAGGTAAAAAAGCACAATGAGAAATTAATATGCCAAAGCAAGACAAAAATCCAGCAGGGCAAACTGCAGACTCTGGATTTCCATGTCTAATGCCAAAATGCTCCTCAGATCTCTAACTCCTTTCAGATTTGTTGGTGCACTTCTGTCTCCTGGGCTTATTCTACACATGGTCTGCAGCTCTCTGTGGCATCTCCAGTGAAACCCAGGTTTCACATTTACAGCTTCACGCACTGATCTCTCTAGGATACATATGCCTGAAAACTGAGGACACACCCAGACACCTGGCCTCAACAGCTTCCCTTACCCACAGAGAGATTCCATGTCCCCTTCCTTGTGTCCTTGACTCTAAAACCACAATGATAAGGCCAAAGCTGACAAGTTATCCTGTCTAGTGGAACTGTGATTTAGCCCCCTAGTCCAATAACATCTTCATCAGCTTTTGTTGTGCATGATTTCCTTTAATTCCCTTTTCACAAGGTAGAAGTTTAGCTGCATGAGATCTTGCTCTGAAGTCTCCACTCCCTTTATCTCACCTAGTACCAAGTAGTCTTTAAACACCTTGAGCACTGGGCTTAGCTCTGTTACATTTTCTGGTGCTCCTTTTCTCCTCAAACTGTACATTTGTCCTTGCTCAGCTTAAGCTTGTCATTGTAGATCTGTGTAAGAGTAGCCAATCATAACCACATGACAGCCAATATTAGGCTTTCTTGAAATATCTTCTACCAATGACATTAATCTAAAACCCTTCAATTTAACCTCAGAACAGGTGCAAAAAGCAACCTCATTCTTTATTAAAATACCACAAGAATAATGTGTAGGGAACTTATTAATATTCTTTCCCTATGAAATTTCTTGAGCTGGGTCCCCACAATTAAAATTATCCTCAACCCTGTCTTCCATGCTCTCACTAGACTTGCCCCCTTAAGCTCTGCCTAAAGTGTCCAATTGTTTATCTATCCTTAAGTCCCAAAGTCTTCCACATTCCTCCAACTAAAAGCCTAATCAGTCCTGCTACAGCAAAACCCCAGTGTCTTAGTTCAGTTTACTATTGCTATGATGAAATGTAATTACCAAAAGTGAGTTAAGAAGGAAAAGGTCTATTTGGCTTACATCAAATACATAGTCCATCATAGAAGGAAGTGAGGATAGGAACTCAAACAGGATGGGAATCTGGAGGTAGGATCTGATGCAGAGGTTAGGGAGGAGTGCTGCTTACTAGCTTGGCTCCAATGGCTTTCTCAAGGTTGTAGTTAGGGCTTCTACTGCATTGAAGAGACACTATGATCATGACAACTCTTATGAAGGAAAACGTTTTAATTGCAGCTAGTTTACAGTTCAGAGTTTAGTCCGTTATTGTCATGGCAGGAAGTATGGTGGCATACAGGTTGACATAGTGCTCTAGATGGATCTGGGAGTTCTACATCCAGATCCAGAGGCAGCAGGAAAAGACAGACACCTTGGACTTCTGGTGCATCAAAGGCCACCCTGAGTGACACACCTCCTTCAACGATGTCACACCTGCTCTAACAAGGACACACCTCCCAATAGTCCCATTCCTTATGTACCTATGGGGCTAATTTCATTCAATCTACTACCACTCAGCCTGCCTTTTTTTTTTTATACTTCTTTATTGACTCCTTGGAAGTTTCACATTATACCCAATTTCATTCACCTCTCCATCTGCCCTATCCTCCCTAATTCCTGCTAAACCCCCGCCCCACACATACACAAAAAGTAGGACATCAAAGTAAGCAAGCAAGCAAGCAAGCAAAAGCAAGCAAACAAAACACAAGAAAAGAAAACTCTCTTTGCTTCTCCTTCCCTGCTTCTCCAACACCTCTTCACTCTTCCAGGTGGCAGAGAAGGCTTCAGTAAGCTATGTAGTATATTTTGTTGTCCCATCAGCTTTACTGGCAAATGTCTATTGCAATGAGTAACTGGTCTGATTCAAGGCCTCTGGTTTCTGGTGTACCATCATCATTGGATCCTCACAGGAACTCCTCTGGGATATCCTGTGGCTGCTAGGAGTCTTGGAGATCCTTCCAGTATCATTCCACAGGACCAGTCCCTTCTCCAGCTCCAGCATGTCCAAGATGGGGTAGGTGGTTCAACCCAAAGCCTGGCTGTGGGCCTGGATAGTAGCCAAGCTGGTCACTCTGGGCCCCTGGCGTCATTCACCTCAGGCTAGTGGTGAACTCAGCTTCCCTACATGACCTCAGGGCTGGTACACTCTGTCCTGTGTTGGGGGGTGGGCACCATCTCTCCAGCGCACAGGGGGCAGCTCTCTCTCTTGCTGTAGTGTCCTGTGAGAGGCAAGAACTGGTTTCCCAGGGCCAGTGAAGGGTGTGGCTGGCTCAGCACAGTTCCTAGGGCTTCCTGAGGTAATACAGGCCATGCACATTCACATATACTCAACTGTAGCTGAACCTGGACCCACATATGAGTCTCAGCAGCAGCTTGGGCCCACACAACATCCTTTCTCTGGGTAGAGGAACTTGCCACTCAGGTGGGAATAGTTGCAGCCCTATCTTTGGGCCTCTATGTGATCTTTGGTGGCAGTGTAGGACTTCAGCACAGTCTTCACCACAGACCCCAGCCACTGTAGTACCATGGGCCCCCAACATGGCCCTCAGCAGCAGCTGGGTCTGGATGTCACCACTGCCCCAGTGGCAGTATGGCCCTGAGACACAAACATAGCCCTGGATCTCTGGTGTCTGCACTACCTTCAATGGTAGCAGAATATAAGCACAGGCCTTGGCTGCCATAGGGCTACCAACCTTGACATGGTCCTCAGCTCTAGCCTGGACATTACCATGACATTGCATAGCAGAGCAGGCCACTCATATTTGGGTGCATCCTGGCCCTAACACACCAACCTGGATTCAGATGGCTCATCTGACCCTGGGCAATCTCATGGCACTTGGTGGCAACAAGAGCCCCATACATCAGTCCAGGCTCATGGACCCAGACGTGGCCCTTAGCGAAAGCCTGGGCTCAGATAACATCATGACCCCAGGTGGCAGCACAGTCCACCCATATCAGTTATGGTTCTTGCTGTAGTGTGACCCTCAGACTCCAACCAAGTCACAGTCTCTGCCCCAGATCTCAGGCCTCTATATGGGCCACAATGGCAACTTGTGCCACAGACTTCAGCATATACCCTGGCTGCAGCTTTGACTCAGACATGAGCCTCAGGCAACAGCTCAGCCTGGTTGACATCCTATTGCTAAGTGGTAGCCCCAGCAACTTGGATCAGGATGGCTGTGGTAGCCTTGGACTCAGACATGGCCTCAGGCAGCAGCTCAGCCTGGTTGACATCTTATTGCTAAGTGGTAGCCCCAGCAACTTGGATCAGGATGGCTGTGGTAGCAGTCTGAACCCTAGACATCAATTAGGTAGGCCTCAGATTGTGGCCCAGGCCCCAGGCTTCATACAGCCTTTCATGGCTGCATGGGACATGAGCATCAACATAGACCTCAGCTGTGGTTGGACCACAGACCTTTCAGGTCAGGTTGGCTTTCTTATATAACCCAAAACCATAGCCTAGGAATGGCCCCACTCACAATGAGTTAGGTGCTGTCACATCAATCACTAATTTAAAAAAAAAATGCTCTACAGGCTTGCCTACATAGAATCACTTTTTCCAATTAGGTTTCCCTCTTCTCAGGTTATTCTAACCTGTGTCAAGTTGACATAAAATTAGCCACCCAGTTCCTGGTACCAATTTCTGTCTTAGTCACTATTCCATTGATGGGAAGAGACAAGTCATCCAAGAATTACATTACTCTTTTATGAGGGTAATGACCCAAACTCCTTCCAATGAGCTAGAGCTCTCAGGTTAAATCACTTCTTATCATCATCATCTAGGGTCCACCAGGGTACAAACTATATATACACAATAACACCCAGATCTTTAACGATTTGCTAGAACACTGTCAAATGCAGAATGATTAAGCCATGCTTATCTTGTATTCTCCTTTTGTATCCTTCTGCCACATTTCCTCACCTCCTGGGCTCCCCGAAAAGACTATTTGTATCCCTTTACCTAACTTCTGCTTGCATTTTGTCATTGGGGACAGAGATATAAGAGTGAAGAGTCAGAGGAGAAAAGGTATAAAAAGAATTTTCTGTAAGTGTTCAAATGGCTCTCAGAATATATGATGCTTTCCAGTGTCACAAATCAATCCTTGAAGACCTTCCAGTGCCACCAAAGCTCTTTCCTGGTCCCACAACTTCACCTTCAGATCCACAGGTGGTAATGATGTCGCCTTTGGATGCCTGAAACTTGTTTTCTTGGTTGCTTTATCCCTATCCTTAACTCTAAGCATAGCCATTTGGATGACTCTTATTAATAAACCATTTGAACACCCTCTCTCAATGAGTAGTCTGAGTAAGGTACATAGTCCATTGGAAATGTCATACACAAAGGAAAGCCATTCATAAATCTGAGAACCTGAAACATTTTAGGATGTATTAGGTGAAGAAACTAAGGACTGAAAAATAAACTTGTTCCAAGACTGCAAAGGCAATAAGAGCAGAAGAGAAGGTCAGGTCTCTCTATTCTAACAGCAGACAATCTGTGCTCTACCACGAGTCTTTGTCACAAGGAGATCTGAACTGGAAAACAAGAGCTTTTGATTATAGGGCACATCTGCACGCAGTGACTGCATTTTCCATTAAACACATTCCACCATAGAGTTTTCCACTCCACTGTCAGAACAGCCTGACCATCTCTCTTAGTGGAGATCATTAGGACTTAACCTTTTTGTGGAGTCAGTAAGCTGTTAGCTTTCAAAGAGATGCTGAGAAGTGTCAAAACTATTTTCTTCTGATCAGTTTTGCTGCTGTGAAGTTCCTCCATTATGTGTGATGATTGGGGATTGAAGCTATCATGTTGCCTCCAGCTCTTTTATACATGTGTGCACAACAAGTCTTACTTTCAGGCAAGGCTGAGGTACACAATACTCTCTGGAAAGTAGTTCTGTCATTCTGAAGCTCTGACAGAGAATTGGTGAATTAAAATTGACTTTCTCCCTGTGTTGAAATGTGCAGCTTGAAGACATTCCTATATACATGGCACACTCCTTATCTTAGTGCTCTGTGATCAGTAATATCATTGTCAACCTGACCACAGACTAAATTCTACTGATGAGCCAAGTTGTCTCCTTGGCCAACTGTTTCTTTGTAGTCCCTCATCTTCTCATGGAAACCAAGAATGTGCTGGATAGTTTTGTGTCAACTTAACACAAGCTAATGTCCTCTGAGAGAAGGAAATCTCCTTTAAGAAAATGCCTTCCTACGATCCAGCTGTAGACAAGCTTGTAGGGCATTTTCTTAATTAGCAATTTAGCATCTAAAACACATATATGGAAAGGGAGGGTGAGAGAACTTGGATTGACATGTAAAACAAGCTTGATTCAAGTTTAAATTTTAAAAAATATCCCCCCCCCAAAAAAAGGTCTGAAAAAATACAAATCAAAAGTCCCAAACAGGGAGAATGACTTCCTGGCCCAGCTTCCTGGCAACCATGGCCTCTCCAGTAGGCTTGGGTTGGGGTACAAAGGTGAGATTGTACTGTGCAGCTGAACACTTGAACAGCCAGCACTGGTTACAAATGCCTGCTACTGGTAGACACAAATTGCTAGAGCTGGGGTAGATAACTATGGCTCTGGGGAAGTTACCTGCCAATAGGTAGCTAA
Source organism: Cricetiscus sungorus (assembly GCA_030556225.1). NCBI lineage: Eukaryota > Metazoa > Chordata > Mammalia > Rodentia > Cricetidae > Cricetiscus > Cricetiscus sungorus. The sequence continues at coordinate 4,811,914 of JANBXA010000366.1, read as the reverse complement.
GCTCTCACAGAATGAAGGGGGTGGGGCAGAGTTAGCTGCCAGAACCACTCTGCAACTGTAGCCTAGTCAGTTAAGGTTTGTCTCTTGCTCAACTATGTTCATAGCAGCATTATTCATAATAGCCTGAATCTGGAAATAATCCAGATGCCCCTCAAGTGAAGAGTGGATAAAGAAAATGTGGTATGTTTACACACTACTCAGAGGTGAAAAACAAGGACATCATGAAATTTGCAGGCAAATGAATGGAACTAAAAAAATAAAATCATCTTGAGTGAGGTAGTCCAGACCCAGAAAGACAAACATGGTATTTGATGTAAAGTGGATATTAGATGTAAAGTATAACCAGGCTACAATCCACAGCCAAAGTGAAGCTAGGTGGCAAGGAGGACCCAAAGAGGGACACATGGATCACCTCGGTAAGGGGAAATAGAGGAGAGGGATGATGGATGGGAACATGAGAGATCCAGATGGCTGAGTTGGTGGAGACTGAGAGAACAATGAAAAAGACATCTTGATAGAAGGAGACATTATAGGGTTAGGGAGAAGAGAAGCCTGGTGCAGGGGAAACCACCCAGAATCCACAAGGATGACTCTAGCTAAGACTCCTAGCAATAGTGGAGAGGGAGTGGCCTGTAATCAGATTGGTTACTATTCTAATTGTTATCATAGAACCTTCATCCAGCAACTGATGGAAACAGATGCAGAGATTCATAGCCAAGCACTGGGCCAAGCTCTGGAAATTCAGTCTAAGAGAGGCAGGAGCGATTATGTGATTGGGGGTAGGGGTGGGGTGGGGGAGTGGGGGTGGGGTGGGGGGGTGGGGGTTGTCAAGATTATGATTGGCAAAATGACAGAGACAGCTGACCTAGATTCCATGAGCTCCCAGGAACTCAGGTCAGCCTTAATGGGACCTAACTATTCTCTCTGAATGTGGATGACAGTTGTGTGATCTGTTTTTGCAGCCCCTAGCAATGGGACCATGATCTGTTACTGGTACATGAGCTGGCTTTTGGGAACCTATCCCCTATTGTGGGATGCCTTGCTCAACTTTGATACAAGGGGGAGGAGCTTGGCCTCGCCTTGATGTGCTAGGCTTTGCTGACTCCCCAAAGGTTATCCTTTCTGAGAAAGGAGGTGGGGGAGGGAACTGGAGGAGAGGCGTGTGTGTGAGGAACTGTTGTTGATATGTAAAATAAATTAAAAAAATAAAATATATAGAAAATGTGAAAAAAAAAAGAAAACTCTGCAGCAGGAGTGCAGTAAAGAATTTCAGACAGAGAAAACATTTAAACATATTTTAAAAATGAGTATTGACAGTCAAAAATAGTTTAAAAATAGCAAAGTCTTTAAAGAGAGAACAGAGTAACATAAAAAAAAATAAGGTATATAAAAATGAAAAATATATAGGGCATCCAGAACCTGTATGGTGCTTTATTGACTTTGCATTTTTAAATGCTAATGAACAAAAATGATAGCTACTGAGAGACATTGTGTTATGGAAACTGCTAAGTTAAACCAACCCATATATTTTTTAAAATGTCTTGGCTTTAGAATGAAAGTCGGATGTTGTGTTGCATTGCAAGAGAGGTTATGCTATTGTTCCCACAGGAAACAAAAAGCTATGGATTCCTTCGAAATTAATTAATACAGATATGAGGAAGGAATTCTACATTCAGAGCAACTTCAAAGCTACTAGCCGAGATGGTCCAGCCTCACTGACTATCCAACCAAGACTTCAGATAAGTTCTTCAGGTAAGTCTTTCCCACCACACAGAAACTCAACAATAACAACAAGAGATGATACAGCTAGCTCTCCCAGGATTTTCTCAGGGTCACCCCAAAACAGAAAGTAATCTAAAGAACATGATACCCACATTCCCATGAGGTGTGGTGGGTAGTTTTTGGTCATGGGAGTGTTATGGATGACTGTCATGGTTTAGTGGGTTTGGTAACAAGTTGTTATTGGCAATGGCCAGAAAAAAAGCTTAAAAATAAAGATTATATTCAGGGATCTCTTTCTGAAGGAAAAAACAGCAGAAATAGTATAAAAGGATGAGATAAATAGATTGGTGCATCTACTTTTACACACCCACTAGTCTCAACTATTTTACATTGTTATGGATATATATATATATATATATATATATATATATATATATATATATATATGGTTGTTCTTGTTTTAACATACTGTATATGCTTCTACTCTTGTTTAAGGTATTGTTATCTATGTAACACATTAAAAAATATAATGAAGCTGTGGTATATATCTTTAATCCCAGCACTTGGGAGGCAGAAACAGATGGATCTCTGTGAGTCAAGGCCAGCCTGGCATACTTAGTGAGTTTCAGGATAGCCTCTATAGCTACAGAGAAACCCTGTGTGTGTGTGTGTGTGTGTGTGTTTGTGTGTGTGTTACATATATATATATATATATATATATATATATGTTTTTAAAATAATAAACATAAGCTAGTAGTTATTCATCTATAACAATTACATTTATAGTCATGTTAGGTATGCTTTCAAAGTTAAACAAAGAAATATTTTGAATAGATAAATGGTCTTCAAACACTTCAAAGACCTATACAATATGACATTTAAAATGCTTTAATAACATAAAGCTTTCATAACAGTGAAACATGTCTGCTCCTGGAAACACCAATTTGCTTCAAAAAAGGATGAGGAATATTAAAGAACCTTCATATGAATTTTCTTTCTTCATGACAGTGTTAGCCACTGGGCAAAGAAACTGTTCTTGCCTCAACTGCTGTCCAAATTAGACAAGCAGGACACAAAAAAGACAACTGCCAAACTTTGCAAAGACTGACAGAACAGTCCTTCAAAATTCCTGCTTCATAAAATAGACTGTCATATTCTAGGTTCATAGGCCACAGATGGATGCCCCAACACTTTAGAGGAATCTTGGGTGATTATCCAAACTGAGGGGTTGTCTCTGTAATTTCGATAGTTTTAGAATTTGCTGTCTCTGCACTTCTACTCAGACAATATAATATCCTTCTTAGTTCTCTGATACAATTGATAATGATATAGTTATAGTTAACATTTATCTTGTTACTGGACTTTATATGTATGTAAAATTAAGCAACATAAAAGCTTAAATTGTTTATCCAAGAAAATGTGTTGAGATATAAAAAGGTGGTTTTGGGTTGATAATACAAGGAAGGCTGAAAAGTAAATTAAGTATAAAATTTTGGGCTCAACATAAGAAAATGATAGAGTAATTTCCCCAAATTTGACAAATACAAATGATCTGGACATTGTGAATGTAATTCTTACTTGACAATTGTTCTTGTTATATGTAATTTTATTATATTCATTCTAAAACCTTTCCTTTTTATTTAGACAAAATGGGTAAATGTTGTGGAATGTTTGTATACTATGTGAAGACGTGTCATATGGTCATATGATTGGTTTAATAAAGAGCTGAATGTCCAATAGCTAGGAAGGAAGAGGCTAGGCAGGATTTCTGGGAACAGAGGGCACTCTTGGAAAAAAAAAGACAAAGTCACCAGCCTGACACAGACAGGAAAACAGGAGGTCCAAGATGGAAGAGAGGTAATGCCATGTGATAATACATAGATTAATATAAATGGGTTAATTTAAGTTATAAGAGCTAGTTAGGAACAAGCCTAAGCTAAAGGCAGAACTTTACTAGTTATGGTAATTGATGTAGGAGGTCCCAGGCTATTGTGTGTGGCCTGATCCCTGGGTTGGTAGTCCCCAGCACTATAAAAAAGCAGGCTGAGCCAGCCATGGGGAACAAATCAGTAGCAACACTTCTTCATGGCTTCTGCATCAGCTCCTACCTCCAGACTGCTGCCCCTAAATTTCTTCCAAAGCTGTTTTTGGTCATGGTGTTCTTCATAGCAATAGAAAACCTACCTATATGTCATTGAGAAGTGACACTCATTCCTGAAAATTTATTTAGATTTGAGTTTCTGTTGGCACTTGGATGGAGGTATGTCTTGAATATCCAAATCACAGTTATTATGGTCAGACCAGAGTCCGCTGACTACAGGGAGAGAACTGATACAGATTCCCAGATGAACAGACCACTGAGTTCTGAAAGGTGAATAGCCTTGGATTGGACTGGACTGCTTTTTTAAAATCTCCTTCTAAGAGGTTATTTATCACTTCTGTATCTGCAGTCTATAAGATGCTCTTTCTTCTCCCTTAAGTGGCCTCTTTAATTCACATAAACATGTTTGAACAATATTACCTATAGCAAAATAGCTATGATACAAAAGGTAGAAAATTTTTTCAGATAATTACATGCCTCTCTCAGGAATTCCATTAAGATCATAAATTTTAGGCTTTGCTGATTATAAAATCATACTCTTAATGGACTGTAATGTGACCAATGCTGTGAAATTTTCAGACAAAGGATAAAAGTGTAGGCTCTACATTCAGGTTGCCTGGGTTTGGGTCTTTATGTCAGTAGGGAAAAAACTCTGATTTTACATATTCTGCACCTACTTCATTTATAGTTCAACTTGAAAAGTGAAATGATGTATCCAGTGAGACAGCCATGAAAATAAACCTAATTAAGGTGTAGAGAGCAGTAATCACAAATCCTTGACCCACAGGAAGGTCAAAGACTGTGTCAAGTTGTTTTCCTTGTTGACCCAGTCATCTCTATGGCTACTTTCCCCATGGCTCATTCTACAGGTAAAACTTCATTTGTGATTTTATGTAAAGAATTCAAAACTCCATTTAGAAATAAAAATAGCTGAAATCACAGTTATGAAACAGAAGTAAGGCCTGCCAAGATCACTAATGCCAACATTTATATTTCAAGAAAGTTTCATTCATTCTTATGGGAAGTTGTTGAGACAATGAATCTGCTAAAACAGGATGAAAATGTCCTAACCATCTTGCCAATGATAAGTCAGACAACCTTGAGATATAACCATGCTCCCAATTTAGAAATAGGCTGTCATTCATAAATATAAATGACTACACATCCCCTCCTCTGGGGAGTTAGCCTAGAGTAATTTGCTCTGTTACATTATTAGCTCTGAGTTAAATAGTTCCACCTGCTCTTCCAGGGTCTGAAAGTAAGTGTGTTCTTCGAGTTACAGAAAGGACAGAGTCCATATTCTAGACAGAGATAACCCGGCTGGTACACTAGGGGACTTTCACAGCACATCTGCTTCATTAACATGCAGCTCTAGTAAACAGAACTAAATAAGAAAAGGCGACTTTTGACAGAACTATCATTAATTGTTCTCAGATTTCAATGTGTGTGCATTTGATTCTAGCATCTCCAATTAATACGTGAAGAAAAAGCACTGAGATGTGTAGAGTCAGCTCATGGTTCATTATCATCTAGCAGTGAGCCAGATGATCCATTAATAGAGAATGCAATCTAGAACAGGTTCTTTAGCAGTAAATATTTAAGTCCCATGCCTTGATAAAAAAGCTCACCAAATGAATTCTAGATATCACAGTTTTATCTAGTGAGTGAACTCCTGAGTCAGGCTGAGCCAGCTTGAGAAGAGTGACCCATGCACTAACAGGCATTGTCCCATGGCATAAGTACAGAACCCAAAAGGATCCAACCATAATCATCTCTGGGAAACATTTTAGGAAGCAGTTAAGAGCACATGTGCTCCCACACACACCGGTCAGGGCACTGTACATTAAAATGCATACAATGTTAGGGAGCATTTTCCTTAAAATGTACAGAAAAATAGGATAGGAAGAGAATATATATAACAAAGAAGCATATAATAAACTTCAAAACCAAAGCAACATAAAACCAAAAGCACCAGATACCAAAAATATAGAAATCAGGAAAATTTGCTTATTTTATAATTTATGTTAATTATTCCTTTCCTTTGCATGCCTCTGGGCCATCACTCTTTGTTTACCTCTCCACATGACAGTGATTTTATATAAATTTCAGTGAAGACGATGAAGAGAAAAAATAATTCAGTCTTTCATTTGCTATTGTTAACCTTTTTTTTTTCTATACACCAGTTTTTGACTCCATATATCTGAAATTTCATCTCTCCTATGCCACTCACATACCTTCACTGCAGGCTCTTCTGGGTAAGCTCCCACTGAGATTTCCCAGAAAGCTGCCAACCTGAGCTTTCTGTCAGATTACAAGGTGAATGAGAAACAATTTTTATACAATGACGGTTTCAACTTTACTATAAGAAAGATTTTGGAAGCCAGGCATGGTGGCACAGGCTTGGCCTTTAATTCCAGCACTTGAAGGTAGTGGTAGGCTGATCATTGTCAGTTAGAGGCCAGCCTAGTCTACAAAGGGAGTACCAGGACAGCCAGGATTTTTACATGGAGAAATCCTGTCTCCAAAGCAAAAACAAAAAACAAAAAACCAACCAACAAAACAAAAGTGCCTGAAACCAAAACAAATACCATTAAACTCAAATTGGGTATAGCCTCAATTCAACTCCCCATTAGCAAGATTCTGTGTCATTTAACAATCCTGCCCTGCATGTTTGTGGTGTCTGTAGCCAGAAGCAATGTTGAATGTTATAATAAAAAAATTACAAGAGCAATCAGGTGTCAGTGTGAAGATCTAAGCATACACGATGAGTTTTATTCCTAGAATAACAGTGGTTGGGCTCTGGCTTAGGTTCTCATGGTCAACAAGGGACAGTAATGGTTAAAAAGCTTTTACTATGCAGTTTTCAGGCCACTACATTACTTTGTTAGAGCTGCCTTATCAACCTTCACAGACCAAGTGGAAATCATCTTACTTTCTATTCCTGTTGGTAGAACAAAATGTTCTGACAAAAGCAATTTAAGGTGGGAAGGGTTTATCTCAGCTTAGTGTGCAAGGGTCCAGTCTATTGTGGCAGCGGAGGTAAGGCAGAGAAGGTGAGCAGCTGTTTATGTCATCTTCACAATCAAGGTGCAGAGAATGATAAATGTTAATGCTTGCTCAACATCTCCCTTTCCACAGTCTAGGACCCCAGTCCACAGAATGGTATTGCCCATTTTAGGATAGGTCTTCCCACCTCAGTTAACTTAATCAACATAATCCTCCACAGGCATGCCAAGAGCTGAATAATCTCTCAGATGTACCTGAAGGTTTGTCTTGCAGGTGGTTCAGGATCCTGTCAAATTGACAGCCAAGATTAACTGTCCTAGCATTCACTTAGGAGCCTCGGAGGGGGTGGATTCTCTAAGTAGCAGTTGAAACTTTCAAATGCTGATCTTTCTGCAGGCAACCCTCAAACTGCTTGTCATTGCTGAGTTAAAAATGAATGCAGGAGGTAAGGGCTTGAAGCTACGAGCTTAAAGATGTAGCTGGCAGCAGGCTAAATGACAAGTTGATAACAGTAAATACAATTAGTTCTTCCTTTCTGTTCCAAAGTGGAGAATAAATATGTTTAGCTAACTCCCATCTCAAAGCCCAAAGTTTGGGCCAATCAGAAACACTTTCTACTTGACTATAAAGTCAAAACAACAGTAATGCCATTGACATGTTGGTATATATTTCTTGGTTGGTTGACCAGGTAAGGACAAACTCAGATTTTACAGCCAAGTTTCCGGATATACTGAGTCTTACTTATCATGACTATAAATGCAATTTTCATACCCACTTGAACTCACTAAGACACCAGCAGTGAGGTACCTCATTTTTAACCCTCCATATGTGTCTTATATCGGATTTAAATCTCATATATACTTTCTTCTGGTTTCTGTTCTGTTCTTTGGAAAGATGCTTAAGCGAACATGGCCAATACTTCAGGCTGCCTCATTCAAGGATTAAAGTGATTTGACAGTAGTACTCTCAGAACAGATTTGACAGAAATTTCCTTCCCAAAATCCTTCAGTAAGTCAATGATGAAGGTGTGGACCAGTTTTCCTGCTCAAGATGCGGTTCCATCACCTCCTCACATGTACAAGGAGCTCTGTCCTGAAGGAAGGACTACCCTAACAGCCTAACAGACACATTGTATCTTTGTTGGTCTTTTTTTTTTTTTTTTTTGGTTGGTTATGGTTTTATTTTCTGTAAAGGAAATTACTCTAAGTATATTCTAAATCTCCGAGTATTGTCAATATGGACATTTTGAGGGGATATACTTCTGTCTGGAAAGTTTCTGTACCCGGATAAGCCTCTCTGCCCACACAGCAATCCAAATCAGATGGAATAAGAAAAAGCCCACAGATGATTTTCCAGCGCCCCTCACCCCACCCCCACCCCCCAACTCCCCCACCCCCACCCCGCGCGCTGCAGAGAGGAGATGAAAAGAGACAGGAAAAACACATCTGTTTTCTGGGGAAATTTTAAATACCGTGTGGGAGTGGTCTTAAGCATCTCTGGGGAAGGGGTCATCATTTTGTGGGCTTTCTGAGATGTACCAGGGTTTGGAGAGAGGTAGGACATGGGTGGCTTGGAGTGAAGCTTCTACCAGTCCATAGCAGGCACTTATGGATTTAATTGAATGTAGTAATGTGGGCAAAAGTATATCATGGAGGCACATGGGACACACTTGCAATATAATTTCTTTGAGGCAGAATGTTGTTGTATAGCCTTGGATGACTTTGTAATTGCTATGTAGCCCTGTCTGACCTTGAATTCATGGAAAACTTTCTCCCAGGTACTAGAAATGCTAGCCACTAAACTCTGCACCACACTGCTCATTCGGGGTTCTTAGCTGTTACTCAGGCAGAAGGCAACATTCCCAGGGAAGCTGGGAATGTATCTATCCCAGCTTGAAAATGTATCTATCTGCCATAGATAGAACACATCTGTGTAGAAGGTGAGCTTCTTTACCACAGTCCTATATTCCAAATCCCTCCTCTCTTTGTTGGAATGGAGCATAGTGGGATCATATTACAAGAGTGCAGCAAATAGGAGTTTCTTTCATTTATCTGTTTTCTTTCCATTCCAGAATTCTTTATCTCACCCTAGTCATTTCCTTTGTTCATTTTTTAAAAACTTTAAAATGCTTCTTTTGTTAACTATCTTTTTTGTTAAGTTTAATTAATGAATTAATTAATGTGTTTATACTTGAGAACCTTCCATGAACTCACTACAGCTACAGTTAGCTGCAAAAATTCAAGTCTCCCACCAAGCCAGTATGGGTGAGGGAGGAGTACTGGAATTTCCAACCCTTGCTAAGAAGGTATTGGGTGTTGATGGAGGAAGAGCCAATTTTCTTTAGCAGTGTTGCTCCTGAGAGGTAACCCATCCTCTGTGAACTATACCACACCCATGCACTTTTCTAGAGCAATAATTAAAAAAAACAAAAATAAGAATTTGAGAGGGTGCATATTGGAAGGGAAGGAGACAGGGATGAGTCTGATGGGGGAGTGTGGTATTTAGTTATGAACAAAATACTTGATATACATCTATGAAAATTTCAGGAATGAATAAAATATTATAACAATATTTTACAAAGAAACTTTTTATGACTTTCAGATGATTAGTCTGTCATAGAAGGCTTCCCCTTAGTTTGGGGAAATAATTTGTGTACAGCAGTGGAGGAAATGTATGTGATGGGTGGGTTAAAAGAAATAATTTTGAGATGACTTTATTATTCCTAAAAAAAAAAAAAAAAAAAAAAAGGAATGACAGGCTAACCACTCAGCTTTAAGACCTGAGTACTGTTGACCTGGGATGGGAAAGGACAAACTTGGAAAAGCTAATCAGAGTCATGAATAGAAAAATTAAGGGCTAGAATTAATTCAATAAAACTGGGGGTGGGTTGTCATCAGTCATCACATTTTCTCTATTTAAGTAATTGCAACTGAATAAAATGCTTAAAATGAAACCACTTTAAGACTGCCTTCTTTTAAAAATTAAAAGCTAAATGAGTAAATTAAGACCAGAAAAAAAGCCAATCTGATCATGATCAAATGATGTGTACCACTTAATCTGAATCAAGGCCAATTTCTATTTATGAGAATGCAGGTCAGACAATTCGAGGAGCCAGTGTCCACAGCTCACATAATTTGAAAAGGAATCTGGGTAATAGGAAAAGGGCAAGGAATAGCTTAATTCTTATTTACTGCTGGGAATATACAGACACCTGGTTCCCTGATAGTGCTAAATGAGGTGCCTCTCCATTGATGTTACAGATGCCCTTCAAGACCTCCCACAGGAAAATCAATTTCCTTACAGAAGAGTTTCTAGACGCTGGAGCACTTTTTTTCTGTTATGCTAAGTAACTAGTCCCTGCAAAACACATTTCCCTTTCTAGGATGACCTCTCTACAAAATGGGGGAATTCATAGTTTTGCAAACAACAGATTTTTCTCTTACCTTTAAATCTAACTAGTTTTGCTATAAACTGAAACTTGGAAACAACCCATTCTCCCTCTGAGTATCACATTACTAACTGTACCTAGTTGTGGGTTGTCATCATCCTCTGTGCAATAGTGAGCATCCCAGGAGCTAGCATTCATTGACTGCAGTAAATGATGTCTGACTGCACAGTACAAAACAGTTTTCCTAACTGTTTGCTTTTGGTGAATTAGATGGGGATGACTACCAGGTCACTGTGAGCTGGGACCTCAACACATTGCAGAGGAGATTAAACATAGTTGACATTTAAGGACTCCCTCTAGAATTCTTCACAGTAGCAAATACCCAAATTATAATTCCTCTTCCCTGATACAATGGTTTGCTACCACTACATATCTTAAAACACTAACTTGATTTTTCTCTTCCTTGCAAGAGTCTGGATTTAAGCAGTGTCATCTGTGCCCTTGGAACCCATGCATTTGATAACAATTTGCACATTTACAAGCCTTAATGTGGTAAGTAATATAGACTTCTGACTTCTGCTACTAAAAATTCCAAAGTTTCATTTCTAAGTTTTCATTTACTAAAATTAATAATAAGGTCTCTCAACTCCCATGTGGCTAGAACAATCACTTAAGTTCTGATGTGGTTTTTGTTTGTTTGTTTGTTTGTTTGTTTTGTTTATTTTCAGGCAAATGGGGGCCATGTACAACGAACAGCATCAGGTTCAACAGATGAGTTTGAGTTGCTAATGAACTAACTGACCTTGGAAGAGAGACAGCTGTCATTCTGATATAGATCACAAACGTGCTACTGATAGCTAAATGTTTCAGACTGTCCTTGTAGCTGGCAACTTCCAGCGCTGTCCTTACATTAGCTTGTATCATTTTCAGCACACTCTAAGAAAAGGTCCTTTGAATGTCTTTGCTTCACAATGTAGAAAAAGCCAAAGTAGACTGAAGTTAAGAATAGTGCCCAAGATCAACACAGCAAGTAGGCCTGGTACTAAATAATCTCGCCCACTTTTCATACTACCGAGCTCATTTCTAGCACCAACATGCTCTTATTTGCATAAAACTAAATAGAAGGGAGGGAACAGTAGATGGGGAGCTGGGTGGCTCTTACGAAGATGTTCCAAGCCAGGAATATAACACATACACATTTGGTATCATCCTGTCAGTCTTAGTTAACAGCCCCTGTGTATGTTTGTTTATCAGGCACTTTTATGTACATGTATACACTTCTACCAGATACACACATGGCCCTTCTTTCCATCTAATGCCCAGTTACACCAGTGTCACTATTGTTTATAGTGCCACAAAGACTCCATCCATTAAAAACTCCTGGAAGAAAACAGACTCCTTGCAATAATAGTGGTGTGTGTGTGTGTGTGTGTATTCATTCTACAGTCCTATCCTCTGAGCAAAACATCCACCATCTTCATTGGGTCAACTGTGTTTCCTTTGAAGAGTTTAACAGGAGTGGGCCTGTAGATCATTGCCTCAGGAAAGAACAGACCATTGCCTGAGTATCCTGCCAATCCTGTCCATCTTTTGTGAGTGACTACAGAGTCTTCTAGTTGGCGAATACATAGGCTAAGGCAATGAATGCTCCATCCACACACTGCTATAGAGAAGTCAACATCCAGGCTGGGTGAAGACTCCTATGTGGCTACTTTGTGGTCACATATCCTCCTGCCTGCACCTCCTCACCCATGCTCTATAAGTAATTCCAGTAAACTCATTGGTTCCTCTTGGTGACCTTTGGCAGGATAGTGCTGTGTTTTTTTTTTATCTTTGGGGCATTATGAGGAGGGTTAGATATATTCACATTCTCCAGAAAAGGGATTGTCAAAACCCTGTGGGGTGTGTGTGTGTGTGTGTGTGTGTGTGTGTGTGTGTGTGTGTGTGTGTGTGTGTGTAAGAGAGAGAGAGAGAGAGAGAGAGAGAGAGAGAGAGAGAGAGAGAGAGAGAGAGAGAGAGAGAAAGGGAGTGTGTCAAGTCAGCAGAAGTTTTGTGTTCCTATTCCTACCTTCTGTGAGACTAATGAAGGAAGGCCCCTCTCTGAGGTAGTCCTTGCCCCTCAATATTGTGTTCACCCTATGTCAGAGAAATAAGTGAGGTGCCACTCCACGTTCATATCCATAGGGCCCTACTCTATATTCCAGCAGGCTCCACATTTCACTGTGCATTACCAGATAAAAATATATGTGTTAATACTTGTCACTACAGACTGTCAGAGGCAGGACTGTGAGAACACAAAGGCCTGTTAGCAACATATTGCCTGTGTTTCCATGTTAGGTAAAGTTGTTTGGAAAGTAATTAAGACCATACCAGACATACAGGAAGGAGATATTTACGGTTGAAAACAAAAGCAGTCAGAAAAAAAAAAGAGGCTTGAAAGGACTGGATATTAGTTCTCTCAACCATGCAGTTCAGGAAGCTTGGCTAACATGGGGCTAAATGAATTATGACAACTCCTGAGCAAGAGTCCTCTTTCTGCCACATTCTATGACCTTCTCTCCTCTCCCTCACCTTCTGAATCCTCTCCCAGTGGCTCTTTTCAGTGAGTAGATTAGGGCAAGCCTCTTCCATTTTCCTTAGCAGTCTGTGTTATGCTAATGAAGTGCTATTTTCTCCTAACGAGCCAATGATTAGTCTTTCAAAGCAGGGGTTTCAACAGCACTGTGGCAGGCTACCCTGCTGCCAGACCTGTTTTTCATTTACACAGCTGCCTGTCATTTTAGCATCAGGTAGAACTGAATAGCAAACAAAGTGTTTTCCTGCAGCCCAACAGTTTCCACATTTGAATGCCTTTGACCTACTTGATTCTGCCATTTGGCTCAGTCTGCTGAATCCTGAGTCATCCATCCTAGGAACAGGGGTAGCTGCAGAAGTATGCTGGTCAATACCCCTCAGGAACAAGCACATTTCCAGAGCTCTAAGGGCAGGACTGACTGGGGGTGGGGATGTCTCTGAGACCCCAGGGAAACTTGCCATTATTGCAAATGTACTCAACACCAATGAAACACTGAGGGGAAGGCTGTCTGTGCATCTGGGCTGTGTGCCTGTGCACACATGGTGTTTACATTCTGAAGGACTGAATACCTAGCAAGGATTAGCCAAGGAAACAGTGGGAAGATATCAGCTCCCTCTACAAATCTGTCCCAGCCCAAGGGTGACAATAAGGCAATAGGGGCATATTTACAGCTGGAGTCCTTGTCCAAAAGACTGGGTGGTCCCCCTCCCCCCAGCCCAATAATTAAGCATTTGCTGTCTAAGATTAATCAGAGAAGCTAATGGTGCAAAAAATTACATTTATAATCTAGTCTGAATACAGCTGTACTGTAAGCTAGCTTCTAAGTCCTATTAAAGTAAATGGAATTAATGGGCTGTCACCAGCAATCTTTACATCTATCAGTTACTAATTAACATTCTTCTGTCTGTAAAGAATAGTTTGTGGTGAGGAAAGAATAAGGTACACTTTGGTAGTGGCTGAAGCAAAGTGTGTGAGTTTCATTAAGGACAGACCACAGCAGTGGCTGTGAAGCATGGCAGGGAACAAGAAACCTACAATTGACTGCATCGTCACTTAGAAGAAAGCCCTCCTGTGTGGTGTGTGTACTTGGGCATGTGTGTGTCACTGCCCATTCCACACAGCATCTATGGATGACCTTCCCAAGGGAAATGTTGACTTCAGCCAGTAATTCAAGGACAGGAATGGTCCAGCTTTGCTGGAACTGAAAGATACACTTAGAAGCTGTTTTTGCTAAAATGCCTTTGATACCTCACTTGGGCCCACAAGGTAAGTAAAGGCCAAATAAAAGTCTGGCATTTGTGCTGTCATGTGTATCTATCTCCTTCTGGTGGGGTCATTTGCTAACCCCTGCCTGTAGGCACTCTAATCATTTAGGGAATGCCTGACTAAAGCACCCCTTGGGACTCCAACCTGAAAGCAGAGAGATATCATTTCCTTAACCTGAGGTCACTTTGGATTCCTGGAACAGTAAACTTCACCCTGACGGATGTGAAAAACCTGTTATTGCTTTTTGAAGCCCTACTAGGACCCATATTACCTTCCCTTTGAGTCAGATTCTGACACTGATCTCTCACAAACAGGCTGAGATGCAGTTACCACCTACATCAGGGAGAAAATGGGAGCCATGTTAACCCTGGTGTGTCAGTAGGTGGGTTTGGATTTTGGCACACCTTTTAGTCCAAAGAATTGCCTTGCCCAGATAATTTTGCATCATGTGTTCCTCTGTGAGCCAACAAGATTATTCACGGTTCCTAACATAGAGCTCCCTTCCACACACATCAGATGACAGCAATTATCTATGAACACAAGACTGCACCCTGGGACAGAAATGATCATTGGAGAACAAAATCAATCCCTTCATGGAACGACAGCAATAGGGGCTTTTTCAGACAAGGATTAAAACAGACACATCCTGACTATGGCTGTTTCACTGTGTCTACTTCATGCCTCATTCTCCCACCCTTACCATGATTTTATTTACACCTAAAATTCATGTTAGGATGCCAGATTAGGAGTAACTGGACCCTTTATTAGTTCCTTTTCCCAGTACGACTGCATTGAGTATATTTCCTCTCTGCTTTCCCAGTGCTTCTTTAACTGGTAAACTAGATAGAGACCAGTGGCTGGAACTCACCTTTGTAACAACAATAACAAAAATGAATGAAAGAAGTTATCAACATTCTGAGATGTTCAAATACACTGGCTACTCTTCTTACAAAACATCCTAGTTTGATCAGTAATTCCCTTCTGCTCTTTTTATGTGAATTTGAAGTTTCTCTCTAGTCCTTTTCAGTTCCCATATGTGTCTATGTCTGCCGATCTTATGTACTCTACTGAGGATGTACCCTCCTCTGTATTTCAATCATGGCAGAATTTACTTACTCCTATTGTTGTTCATTTTGCATTTCTTGCCTTACCCAGAAATGTGTGTCTTGTTGTATCATAACTGAAGGAAAGTTCAGTTGCTCATGAAAGGTGCAATTACATATGAGGCAGTAAGCTTCTACTCATTTTAATCACATATAAGTTGATAATATGACATCACAAAGTCACCTTAGATCTTATCATGAACAAAGCTGTTGTAATTGGGGAAAAACAAAGAGCCTGAAAATTTTTTTACAAAGAATATAAGGCCAAGAGGAACTGATCTTAAATGTGTAATTTCCCAAATTTGCCTTGTCCCAAATGGCTAATACATAGAGTTCAAAGAGATCATTTGTTTGCAAACCTTCCAGATGCGCAGATCCTGCCTTTCTTTGAGCTAGATGCACACAGAGCCTCACACAGCAAAGGAAAGGCTGAAGAAGAGATGGTGTCTGAGACCTTCCTAAAGGATAAAGTTTAACTGTATTACTTGCTATAGAGGAATCCTGAATGCTCTATTTCCATCCATTTCCATCCACCCAAAGCAGGGGACAGTCCAGGACCTTTCTTCTTCCCACAGAGACACTAGGATTCTAGTCTTAACTTCAGTTTATAGACACAGAGTCTTCACAAAGCTAAATCAATTCTGTACATAGAAGTCAGCCCACCTACATAGCCCATTATCTAAATTTACTTTTAAATTTAATCAGTTTTAAATATAAAATACATGGTGTAGTTTGTTTAATCCTCATTTCATTTGATCATGGCTTAATACCTTTCTAGCATGGTTCATTTTAACTAAGATTTATGTTGGCAAACTCACTCATTTGTTCTTTCAAAATGATTTATGTGGATGCTCCAAGCAAAATCCATAGGCAAAGGGGAATCACAATTTCAATAGCTTGTCGCTGAATGGAAAAGAGTCATTAGCCTGTTTTCCTCAGCTTGTCACTGGAAGCAAGCTGAGATAATATTTCTCAATGCCTATAATTAGTATTGCATGTAGTTACAGACAGGAACATTTCTGTTGGATGATAGGAGCTCAGGTTTCTCAGATTTTACACAGTCTCTTCTACAAGGAGCTTTGATTGTTGCTGATGGTGGTTTTGGATCAGTTTCTTCACCTATCTTTAAAGACAACATAGCACCTACTGGGGTTGTTCTACAGATCCCCAAAATTTTAAAGTTTTAATGCCATTAAGGTAAATCATGGAATTTTGTTTGTGTGTATATGTGTATGTGCATTGGCCCTGCATATATGTCTATGTATCAGATGTGTACCTATAACCCACAAAGGCCACAGGAGGTAGTGGAGATACAGACAGTTGAGGGTCAAGAGTTGCATAGGCAGTTTGGGTGCTAGGAGATGAACCTGGATTCTGTGGAAGAACAGCCATGTTCTTAACTGCTGAGCCATCTCTGGCCTCTTAATAAAATTTATATTACACAGTGTATTGACTATAGTCAGAGAAATAAAATCAAAACCGAGCACATTCACAACTATAAGTGCCTAGAAGTCTTAATCTTTATTGGAACACAAGGCCAGTAATATGGATTGAAAGTCATAAACCCCAATATGTACTATGACTTTCAGTTGCAAAAATAGAGCAATAAACCTTTGTAAAGATGACCGCGGAAGTGTCCATGTCAATGTGTTTGAAGGGAAAAGTAGAAACTGGTTAAAATGCCAGATGGAGTGAGTACACAAAGGAAAAGTTTCCAAATGACTGAGGCTGCCAGCTTCTTCAGAGACACAAATGGACAGGAACACACACTTATTGGAGTGACAGCTAATGAAGGAAATGTTACATACTCTTCAATTCATCATATGAGCCCCACTTCACCCCAGGCCAATCACATGGTTCAATTTAAGGGAAGCAAAGAAACCAGAAATGCTGACAATCATAAATATGCTATGAACTGTCATCACAGCATGGCTCGGCTCTAGGCACCATTCCATATGACGGCTTTTGGGGTAACCTACACAGTTAGTCCAATATTAAATGGTGAAATTAAAAGAGAAAATCCTCTCCCACCCCCCCTTCAAAGAGCATTGCAGTAAAAACAACAATGCTATCTCCAGCAAGGCAAAACTGAGGAAAACTGTATATTATCTGAATTTGAAAAGATTTTGTTTCTTTTACCACTGAAACGTGGGAAACAATTTTGTCCTGTGACTTTATAATGACTATAGAGAAGGACTGGGCTGGTAGAAATCCAGGCAGCTGGGAAATTGCCTAACAACTTAGGAGAGAAACCTTGAGTCACTCCCCAGGAAAAACTATCAACACTTTGTAATGCTCATCTACCAAGGCCAGATTCAGCCCCACCCAGGCAGGCTCAATGATGACTATTCCAGGAAAACCAGCAGCCAATGGCAAACAGAATCCTGGAAGATGAGAAAAGGATCTTCCTCTAGCTAAAGTCTACTGCAGCTGTTATGCTGGTTAAAGACCGGAGGTAACACATTTCTTCCACTTTAATATGACCTGTACCCACATCCTCCATAGTAGGTTTGAAGGGGAAAGAAAGGAATCCATAAGAGTCCACTCACTCAAAATAGTATATTTTCATGATGCTTGCATATCTTTCAAATATTTTCTTAGATCCAGTGTCTTATTTTGGTTTCCATTGCGGTGATCAAGCATAATAATCAAAAGCAGCTTGGAGAGGAAAGGGTTTATTTGATTTACATTTCCATGTCACAGTCCATCATTAAGAAAACAATTAGGGACAGGGTCCTATGGTGCTCACTGGCTTGCCCTCCAGGCCTTGATCAGCTTTCATTCTCCTATAGTAAAGGACAACCTGCCCAGTTATGGCATTGCCCACAGAGAACTGAGACCGGTCATCTATAACACGCATTAATAATAATAATAATAAAATGTCCCATAGCATTTACAAGGGAAAGGTCAATCTGATGTAGACATTTACTCAGTTGAAGGTCCCTCTTCCTAGATGATCCTAGCTTGTGTCTAGTTGATACGTTTTAAGGACACATTAGTTAAATGTTTGCTGACCTTAATTCAGTCCCCAGAATACACATGGCAGAAAGAAATAACCAAAACCCATAAACTGTCTTCTGACCTCCATACACATATGATAGCATACCCATGCATGCCAGAATGAAGCCTGGTTAGTTCTAATATAACAAGTTATTCCAAGAAGTTCAAGGTGGTTTTTACATTTTTTTATAAACACTTGATGGTTGATTCAAATAACAAAATAAAATAACTTAAGAAACCATGTTTTGTAAATGTAATGTAAATTGCATCTGTAGTAATCCAGGCAGCCCTGCCCTTGCCCCTTGAGAACCTGGCACAATGCCTCTGTGCATGTCAAGCAATACCCTAACTCTCTGTGGAAGTCTCTTTAAGAGAAAAAACTCCACCCAATTTCTCTCTCTCTTTTTTCTGTTTCTCTAAGGAGGGAACCCCCACCCTGTGTGTGTGTGTGTGTGTGTGTGTGTGTGTGTGTGTGTGTGTGTGTGTGTGTGTGCGCACTGGAATGTCTCTCCCCCCCTTTTCTCTCTTCTCTCTCTTTCTCTCCCCTCCCCTCCCCTTACTCTTTTAACACATAAGCAGCAATAAACCTTCCACATAAGTTCTGTCTGTAGCTTTCTGTCTATTTCTCATCTGGCATTTGTTCCTCACCCCAGCTCCCTGTCTGTGCTGAACTGTAGGTAGTCATGGGGGCTGAACCTTAAAGTTACTTTGAAAATGACCATCTCCTTTCCTCTTTCTGTTTGCTGACTGAAAATGTGATCTGATCAGCTGCTTCACTTACGCACACCAAACTTTTCCTACCATGGTGGGTTATATCCCCTTAGTTAATACTTCCTAGAAATGTCACAGTCTAAGACACGACTCCACACTATCCTAGGTGTTTAATAAGCCAATGTAGCTGACAATCAGATTTAAACTCCTTGGATTCTGAGCCAGCTAGCTTTGCTACAAATTTTCACTCATCAGTAGCCAAAGTGCCCTCTAAATCTTTGCTGAATCCACTTCTATTAAACAAGAAGCCCAGCAATAACTTTCTATTCCTTCATAAGTAACTATGGAAACACAGGCACTCATTAGAAAACAAGAACAGCTCATGAGAACAATGTTACTCAACCAAATTAGGAGAATCATCTTTGACTTAACTCAAAATTTATTCTGTGGGAAGTAGAGTTGAACTTGCATTTTACACAGTTTGATGATTGGATAGTTGATACCTAAGAAAGGCACATAATATTTACTCCTGTATTGTCCAATGCTATGGACGCTACTGTGAGGATGTTTAAAACTCAGCTAATTTCACATTGCAGCTGCATATTTCCAGGCTGCACAGAGGCATTCAAGGAGGCCACATCACCTTCAAAAAGAGAGCATGGCATTGTCACTCTAGCTGAGATGCGTTGAGACAATCTGTCATTACCATTCCAGCTTTCTGTGCCTTCAGAGTTTTTTTCTAGCTGCCATTGTACTTAAGTCTAACCATTGGTCAGATACTTCTCACATTGTGTTGTCATGGAAGTTTCACAACTGTGCTATATCAGTGTCAAAGTTTGGATTTCACAGATAAGATAAGGAAACTAAAGTTGAGAAAGGTTGAGCACATTTCCCAGGGAATTCAAAGATTTTGCTGATCAAAATGCTGAGCTCTCATGATTTTTTTTTTTGAGTGATAAGTTTTATTAGAAAGGGGAGGGTGGGGAAAGAAAGAGAAAAGAGGTAAAGAGACACAGAGAGAGGAGAGAAGAGGAAGAATGGAGCAGAAAGAGAGGAGAGCACAGAGAGCAGGAAAGCACAGAGCAGAAAGAACAGCATGAGCAGAAACTGAGCAAAGAGACGCTCTCATGATTCCATCAAGAACAAGGTATTCCAGGGCAAAGTTGATCATGCAGGTCAACTTCACTTGAATTCCTCCCAGGTCTTTTGAGAAAGAAAATCATAAATATCTGTCTTGTTCATTGTCTCCTATGTCTCATAATTTGCTATTTGTTCCTCAGCTGGTAATGTGATCCTAAAATGTTATAGAACCATTGACAGATAGAAAGTGCAAGAGCAAGCATGTCACTAAGGGCAGCAGGATTTGAGGGTTCATCATCTGGTTCAACTTCCTGTTATCTCTGTTTCCTGAGTATCAGCACAATGTGACCCGTCAGCTTTCTGAACATGCATGTACCATCATGCATGTGGTACATTTAAGCTCAGAAACACATATACATGTGTATATAAATGAAAGAATAATAAAGTAATAACATCAAAATGTTGATAAACCCTGAAAAGTATTAAAGATGATCTATATTCTGCAGTGACAACTATTCAAGCATTTATTGTTTATGCAAAAATAAACAAGAACCTCTGTTGTGGAAACAAATATTTTTGTACACAGTGAAGATGTGTCTTTGCTAAGGTGCTTTCTGATTGGTTTAAAAAAGAGTTGAATGGCCAATAGCTAGGTAGGAAGAGGTTTAATGAGACTTCTGGGTAGAGAGATAGAGGAAAAGGAGAGGAATCTAGACACGGGAAAGATGCCAAAAGATATGGGGAGGAAACAGGAGATGCAATATGGAGAGGAGATAAAAAGCAACAAGGCAAAATGCAGAGAGTAATAAAAAATGGATTATTTTAAGTTATAAAAGCTAGTGGGACAGGCCTAAGCTATAAGCCAAGCTATCATAATTAATACTAAGTCTCCATGTTGCTTTTTGTGAGCTGGCTGCCCAAAGAAAAATATGTCTATGAATGTTCATCCGATTAGTATACAAATTTGGTGTTTTCAAGAGCAAATGGTAAAATTATGTGTATAAAAAAGAATTTTCCTAAAGTAAATATTTTGAACAGGTAAGATTGATAAGTGATTAAGGGTTTTTGCCATCATGACTGACAACTCATGAGTTAGATCCCAGGGAAGGAAAAAATTGAGTCTTACAGGTTGTCTTGACACTTTCACACAGGCACACATATATGCAAATTCATTGAATAAATAAGTGTGAATTTCTCAAGTTACAAAGGCTTGCTATCAGAAAAAGTTTAAGAAGTCAAGGTTTATATAATGAATCTAGATAAAGGGAAGAAATGTAAGAAGGAGATAACCTCTTAATGTTGCCAAGCCTTGATTTTCACTCTTTTCTATAAAAAGTGAATGAGTACATCAGTAGCTGCTAAATTCCATCCCTGACGCAGCAGCCTAGACTGGTCTGTGTAGTGAGATATTCACTTTGGCCTGGTCTGAGATAATTCTGGTGGAGGAAGACATTTGAGGCCAACTTTTGGCCTGTGCAAAATGTCCATGTACACATGTGAAAATTCATGTATGTATACTGCATATATACAACATACTTATATACAATGTATGTGTTAAATTAATAGCAATAGACAGAGGAGCTAGGGCCAGTCTGGAGTTCATCTGCCAACTTTCTTTGGCTCCATCTACCTGGAAAAACAATATAGAAACATAAAAGAAGCTGGGCCTCACTGAAAGCACTCTATGTAAGTCTATTGATATTTGCCATCTGTCTTTCACCAAACCTGGTTGTCTATGATAAAGTGAGGCAGTTTCTTTAAAAGAATGATAACCATGCTCTGTATTTGTTTTGGGCAAAAAAGGAATGACAAGCATGAAAAATAATCATCTGGCCAAGTAACGGAAGCCACTAATATTGGATGCTTAATTATGCCCACACTTTTCCTCTCTCTCAATGTTTCCCTCCCTCCATCTCCACAGCACAAATGTTTCAGGGGAAGGGATTGTTTATTATAGACAGGACCTCCCTTTGGAACCCATGATGGCCTAAGGTTTGGTGTTCATTTATCCTAGCCTTTCAAATGTTGAGATTAGAGTTTATACTACCACACATGTCTTCTGACTTCCTTCTAGAATGGTGGCCACAAATTTCTCCAAAGGTGAGCACCTTTCATGTGGTTTTTTTAAAGACTTGTTTTATTTATTTATTTTATTTTTATATGCGTGTATCTGTGTGAGGGTATGCACACATGACTTTAGGTAGCCAAAGAATATTGAAGAGGGAGACAGATCTAGAGTTGGAGCTACAGGCTGTTTTAAGCTGATAATGTGGTGCTGGAAAACAGACATAAGGCTTCCCCAAGAATGGACTCATTCTTAACCACTGAGCCATCTCTCTAACCCTTTGGTCTACTCCTTAAAGGTTCAACGGGTTTCCATTATTTACTAAAGAACAATTGAAGAGGAAATTTATAATATCAAAAACTCCTCTAGCTTTTGAACCTTCAAGTCATGGGTTAAGCAAAAAAAAAAAAAAAAAAAAAAAAAGTAAAATCAAACACACTGTGCCAACTCACCCAGGAATTGCTTTGATAGAATTATATCCTGACATCATCTCCCTGGAATCTCCTAAGTGACAGAGAGGAGACCCATTATGATTAAATATTTATCATATGAACAATATTTCTCCATGGAAGCACCCATGAAAAAAATGTTCCTCATTAGTTTTTCTCACAGTGTCCTTATATCATGAAGGGTGTCATCTTAATACCAGAACCACTTGCCACAAGGAAAGGAAAATTACAAATCATAAAATTTTCCCTGTAATTATCTATCTGGTCAATGATGGAACTGATATTGAGAATAACTGTGTGTTTGCAAAGGTGTAATTATACTTGGAAAAACCTCCCATAGTTCAGTGATACTGACACACTTGCACAGGTAGGCAAGTCACTGTTTTTGAGCCTCATGTTGCTGAATTGTAAAATAAGAAGTCAATAAAAACCACTCAAATGTCCTTGTTAATTTTGATGAGGCTATTTGGATATTGGGACGCTTAATCTTTGTGTTTATCAGAAATGTGTGATTCAAATTGCCTGCACTGTCAACACCATCATATTGTTCATCCTGAATACCTACTACTTAATCACTGAATAAGGGCTTTAGTTCATTAGCACACCCTGTAAATTAGATGCTGTGAATGTCTCCACTTAAAACTGAACTTTAAATGGATTGGAAAGAAGAAATATTAACCAATCCACATAGCTAGTAGGTGATAAAGATGAGGTAAAATACAGTCTATCAAGTTTCAGATGTACATTGACCTTAGGAAACAAACTTTTGGTCACTATCAATAATGTTCTAAAGGATATGTATACTAAAGACACTAGGTCTCGATATACATATACTTTTGGGGTGTGGACTTTAACACAGAGCAATGTGTCTTGCAACAATATGCTTTTGCATGGGTTCCAGACAAAGCTGGGCTGCAATGGACTTGGTTTCTAATTCACCTCTCTAAAACATATTTCTCTTGCACCTTAGGCAGAGGTCAGCCTTAAACTACATAAGACAGCTGGAAGTGTTCCATGTAATAAACTCAGGCAGCACACTTCCTGCCATTTTTCTTTTCTTTACTCTCATGACACCATAGATGAGGATCTGATGCATTTGGAGCCAAGCAAAGGAAGAATTAAAATTCCCTGTCTTTGGAGGAAATGTCATTTCAGTTTGATAGCAAGCAGTACAAAGTGCTTATTTTGCCTTTCTTGTTCATACTAATAAGGAATTACTCTCCCATAGAAGATGATGTGATCACATGCTTTGTTCAAAATGTCCACAGTGACCTGGCAAATGCAAAGCTTATCTGAATCAGAGTTATTCTTCTGTGTTAAAGCTGTGTACCAAAGGACTTTAGAGTTGTTCAAACTTTTTATGTATATATATATATATATATATATATATATATATTTTAAAATATAAAATATATATATATTTTAAAAATGAACACAGGGTATGTAATCAAAGGGGAAGCGTCTTAAATCCAGAACTTAGGCATATAGCAAATAGGGGTTCTTTGTAAACAGTGAGGTAGATATTTCATGACTAGATGTCATCTCAGTCTTGGAAACCAAAGCCTTCATTTTGAGTTCCCAGTGTTGTAGATGGGATCCTTATCTTTAGGGTGCATATAAACCTCATGCATCCAATTATGGATTGTTTAATAGAGAATGCCCTTTTTAACCAGTACTAGTGAATCCCATACAGGTGCTAGACACTCTTCTAATCAGTACTACCATGCGGACAGAAGCTGTAACAAAACCCCTACTGTCAGCCAGATTGTGATATAGTCTATCAAGAGAGAAATGAAAATAGGGATGCAGTTAGAGCCTGGCTAGCCTCAAACAGTTTATATCTAGTAGTTGAGAGATGAATTCTGTTTTAGCTACTGTTCTATTGTTGTGAAGAGACACCGTGAGCAAGAAAACTCATGAAAGAAAGCATTTACTCAGGGCTTGCTTTATAGCTTCAGGTTTAGTACATTATCATGATAATGAGAGCAAGATGGCATGCATGGTGCTGGAGCAGTAGCTATATCCTGATCTGTATGCTAAAGGTTTGGGTGGGAGGAAGGAGAGTGATTGGGCCAGGCATGGCTTTTTAACAGCTCAAAGTTCACCTCCAGTGACACAATTCTTCCAACAAGACCATAAGTCCTAATCCTTGTAATTCTTTCATCCTTTCAAAGAGTCCCACTCCTAATGACTATCTATTCATATACATGAATCTATGGAAGCCACTCCCATTCAACCTATTACAGATGCCAAGCAAATGGATAAGTGATATGACACCAGGTTTTGGTGAGCATCATAGAAAAACACTACTGGGAAACAGATGAGGCAAACTGGAGAAGTCACACAGGGGATAATGGGTCTCAACTAAATGTGACCAGCTTCAGCCTGATGTCCTCCATGTATTCATTTACTGAGTTTGTAACATTAGTGTATTTCCTTGGGGAATATATTAAATTTTTACTAACTTCTCATGCTGAGTTTTGTCAATCCAAAACAATTCTGCATGAAACACATTAAGTTAATTTGTAAAAGAATGTAGTTGGGGGTAAAGGCAATATAATAGCATCTTTCTCAGGGAGACTGAATACAGAAAGGAATACAAATTGGACCCATAGAGTATATTCTTTCATGAAAGGAAATAGAGAAGGAGGGCATAACAAATCTATCTTCAGATCCCCTGGACAAAGATTTCTGTGTTTGCCCAATTTGTGGTGGACATGTATTATTTATGTTAGATTGGATATAACCAAATTGGGAGAATAAAATAAAAGTATTTTTTAGTTGTAGAAATTAGAATCAAGTTATATGATCAAGCAATCTGAGCCCCAAGAAATTAATTCCTGTTATCTCTCTAACTAGTACAGCATAAGTAACTCAAGCATTTCTGTTAGGTCTATTTAGTTAATTTATCTGAGGAAATGTGTTTATAGGCAAGTTACTCTTCTACATTACTCAATTGTACTTGTTTTAACACATGGTTAAAATGAAATTGTAAAAACTTAGTTAAAATTGAAAACCATATAAAAATCTGAAAGTCAATGCTTTCAAAAATTAAAAAGGAAATATGTATATTTTACCAACAACATCTTGGTAAGGAGAAAAACAGGAATAAAACTCTCTTAGTTCTCTCATTTATGAGAGAGAAGTTAAATCCTGAGAGGCAGGACAGTTGTTTCACATTGTTATAATTGATTATCTTGAATAACAGCTGCCTGTAGGATTTGATTATGCAAAGTCAGATGCATGGACATGTCAGGATGATGGATCTTTAAATTGGAATGTGAATACAAATGTAGACTAAGGAAACAACACAATATGAAACAAATAGTAAAGAATTAGGACCATCAGCAAGCTGTAACAATACATTTCCTACTATGCCTGAATTAATAACGAATAAATCCTTCTTACTAAAAAGTTATAATGCTGGCATGGTGGTACACTCCAGCAATCTCAACACTTGAGAACTGGAGGCAGGAGAATTAGGAGTTCAAGATCAGCTTTGGATAAATAAAAGTTTATGGTTGCCCTGATCTACAGGAGACCCCCTCTCAAAACAAAGAGTTAAAAAGATTTCCAGTCAGTCTTACCAAAGTATTCTAATATGAGTTACATAATTTTCAGAATTTCAAGGCAACTTCAAGCAAAGTATGGAATTTCAAGTTGCTAAGTTACTAATTAATACATTCATTAGGATCATCAAGATAGATGTTTTGGGATCATATTTCTGCAATTAGTCTAGTAAACAGGAAGGAATAATCAACTCTAGAACTGCATGCTTCTTCCAAATCCCTCTCCATAAAGTGATTATTGCATTATTCATGACTTATAGATAAACCCAGAGAGTCTATGATCTTTACTTTAACATTGTTGTGGACTCATCTCCCATGGAGTGATACCTTCTTAACCTAGAGACAGGAGAGAAGTCCTAGTCCCTACTTCAAATGACTTGACAGATTTATATGACCCAACCTGGATAGCATAGCCCTACAAGTGGAAGTGGGGTGGGTGGAGGGGAGGGGAGGGTGGCCAGGGTGCATGTAATAGGGGAAAGAGGGTAAGAGGGAAGGGGGGAGGGAGAGGAAACTGGGATTGACATGTAAAAATTTTAAATTATATTATTAATAAAAAAAGAAAAATGCTGCTGGATTAATACAATATATCTATATCTATATCTATCTATCTATCTATCTATCTATCTATCTATCTATCTATATATTTAAAATGCTTTGACTTCAAAATTTAAGCCTAAGGACAAGTTACTGGGGAAAAGAATTTCTAATTTTTTTCCACAGAAAATGAAAAGCTGTGGATTCCTTCCAGACTAATGTGGTTTGATGGAGCAAGACACCCTGAAGCAATGTCAATGGGACAATGCAGCCTGGCAGACCACTACAGCCAGTATTTCTGCATCTTCTTAGGATTCCCCCATGACAGCACCCCCTACCAACAGGAAGCAGTTTGGAAAGAACGACGCCCAAATTCCCAAATATTGTTTATAAATGTTTGTTTTCATTAAAAAAAGAGGCATGTATAATTATGTCCAGCATAAAATAAATAAATGTTCAAAAAAATAAAAAAAAACATTGTCAATGTTAATGTTCCAAGCCAGTGGCACTGTGCAAACTAAAAAAAAAAAAAAAAAAAAAAGGAAAAGGTAGATTTTATTTTTCCATAATAAAATAAATTATAACATCTATCTTAGATGAAATATACACTATTAAGGCTCTAAATTGCATTGATTGCCAATATCTATCATTCCTTAAAAGTTTCTAATACATTTTGGGATAAAATTTGAAAGCACTTTGCAAAACTTTTATTCTCATTTCCCAGTCAGTTTAGAAAGACACAAAGGCTAAGCAAAAGCCTTGTAATTTCCCCGGTTATGGGAAACAAATTCACAGTGTGGCTATATTGAATTCACATTTTGTCATTTCTATGTTTGATTAGCACATAATTAATCAGTTAATCAAGTTGCATATAAATAAGGCAGTCTTCTTAAACCTGATACCTGCCTTCAGTACAGTTTATGATTTAAACTCACTGTTTAGGCCTATTTTATTATTTTTTGGATCATGAAATTTTTCTTTTACATTTATTTCTTGCAGACACCAAAACTGTCACTTAAGAGAAATGCAATTTAAATTGTGAATCCGGAAAATGAACCTATGCACACAGGGCAGGATAACATGTCAATTAGCTTATGATTTTAATGGGGGCAAATGATGGATTTTGCTGAAAGTTCAACTACATGATCAACATGTTCTCCCCTTAAAGTCCTAGCTGATTTTCACACAAATAGCAAAGTTCAGCTACATATGCCATGTGCAGACCATAATGACAGGAAGAGTCCCTTCATCCCCATGTTTAATAAATATCAACCAACCAAATGTCTACAGTGTAGGAGGCACAGCTACTAATGTGTTACTGAGCAAGCCACATGTGCCTCCTGCCCTTGAAGAAAGAAATGACTTCAGAAATATTACTTTCTAAAACAAGCTAATGCCAACAAAACCTTCAATTAAAGATGTTAGCTAGAATATACGAATGACACCATGCCCTGTCACTCATATGAGCCTCACAACTGTCCTACAAGCAATTTCATAAACACCCATTTCTACATTTCAGGAGGTGCCGCTCTAAGTCTGCAATTACACTCACTGCAGGACCCTCTTCCACAGCCTCTGTGAGGAGATGTGCACTAGCCCTAATTTGCCAAGTAAATTACTAAGTAGATTTTAAAGAACATTTAAGGGGGTGGTAGGACAGCTCAATAATTAAGAAAGCTTCCTACTCTTTCTTGAGGACTGGGGTTCTAATGCTATCAACCATGTTGGGCTGATCACAAAGGCTTGTAACTCCAGCTCAGAGGGATCCAGCACTCTCTTCTGGCCTCTACAAACACCCTTCCACATACATACCCATGTGCAAACACTTGCACAGACATGCACACAAATAGCAAAGATGATAACAATGAAAAAGAATACATTTTTAAAGAACACATGATATTTAAATAGTTCAGTAGTCTCCTGTCTTTTGCTTCTCCTTTCCAACTTTCCACAAGGCCTAGGTACTATATTATAAATCATCTTAAAGCAGATGCTCCTCAAGGGGTCATGGTAGTACAGAACTGTCTCTTTTTAAAGGAGGAAATATAATTTTAAGATATTTCCAATATGTTGATGCTCCCTGTCCAAGAGCATGGGAGTTCTTTCTATTTTCTGAAGTCTTCTTCAATTTTTTTCTTCAAAGCCTTTAGGTTTTTGTCATACAGGTCTTTCACTTCTATGGCTAGCATTACCTCAACATATTTCGTTATTTATGGCTATTATAATGAGTGATGCTTCTCTGATTTCTTCCTAAGCACTTTTATCATTTTGGGGGGGGTGTTGATCTTGGAATCTGCCACATTATAGAATATGTTTATCAGTGGTAGGAGTTCTCTGGTAGAACTTTTGGATTCACAAACTAGATGCCTTTCAACTGAAGAATAGAGAAAATATTGTACAT
The DNA here is from genome assembly GCA_030556225.1 of Cricetiscus sungorus. Taxonomy (NCBI): domain Eukaryota; kingdom Metazoa; phylum Chordata; class Mammalia; order Rodentia; family Cricetidae; genus Cricetiscus; species Cricetiscus sungorus. The sequence continues at coordinate 4,782,941 of JANBXA010000366.1, read as the reverse complement.
TTATACAATGAAGTACTACTCAGCAGTGAAAAACAATGACATTTTAAAACTTGCAGGCAAATAGATGGAACTAGAAAAAAAATCCTGAGTAAGGAAATCCTGATCCACAAAGACAAGCATGGTATGTACTCACTCATAAATGAATATTAGATGTAAAGCAAAGTATAACCAGCCTAGAGTCCATGGTGCCAGAGAAGGTAGGTAATAAGGAACCTAAGATACATGGAAGGGTAAATAGACAAGATCTGACAAAATTGGGACCATGGCTGTGGAGGGAGAAGGGGAGGTAGAAGAGAACTGTGAGGGGAAAGTGTGTGTGTGGGGGAGCACAAGGGAACTGGATGGTTGAGATGGGGGAAGGACAGAGTGGGAGAGCAAAGAAAGAGGTAACTTGACTGAGGGAGTCATTATGATGCTAGTGAGAAGGCAGACACTAGAGAAACTCTCAGGAATCCACAAGGATGACCCAAGCTAAGACCCTAAGCATAAGTGGAGAGGATGCTTGTATTATCATCATAGAACCTTCATACAGTAACTGATGGAAGCAGATGCAGAGATCCACAGATAAGCACTGGGCCAAGCTCCCAGAGTCCAGTTTAACAGAGGGAGGGGAAATAATATGAGCAAAGCTGTGAAGACCAGTTTAGAGATATCCACAAAAACAGCTGACATGAACTAGTGGAAGCTCACTGACTCTGGACTGACTGCCAGGCAACCCACATAGGACCAAACTAGGTCCTCTTAGTATGGGTGACAGTAGTGTGGCTTGGGCAGTCTGTGAGGCCATTGGCAGAGGGACCTGAATTTATCCCTAGTGCATGAACTGGTTTGTTGGAGGCCATTCTATTTGGAGGAATACTTTGCTCAGCCTAGATATAGTGGGGACAGCCTTGGTCCTGCCTCATAGTAAGGTTCCAGAGTTCATTGACTCTGCATGGAAATCCTTATGCTCTCTGAGGAGGGGATGTGTGGGGGGTAGGTGAAGAGAGATGTAATAGGAGGAGGGAAGGGAGTGGGAACCTGGATTGGAATGTAAAATGAATAAAGATTGTTTTTTTAAAATAAAATAAATGAGAAGAAGAAACTTGTGATTATTTCCACAAATCTTAAACAATAAATACTGACTAGATTTAAACTGAACTTAAAATTTAGTACCAACATATTGCCTAGCACTTTCTCAGCCAAGTCTATTACTGAACACATCCCCAAATATCTATTACTGAACATATCCCAAATATCCAAGCAGACAATGAAAAGAAATTTGACAATAAAAATGAAATAACAGTGCCTATTGCATTGAACAGTGTGTACATTAACAGATTCAAGCTAGTATTTCTGAATATAACAATAAATATGAATATTTTCCAACAAAGGATTAAACTAAGAAAGTACGTAAAACGTCAGAGTTTCAGATTTTAGTGTGCCATAGTCAATTGGGAGGCGCAGTTTTCAAGGGTCCGATGGAAACTCTTTAGAACTGTCATTGGCCCCTGATATTGGAGTCTCATGGCTCATTCACACAGCACTAAACTCACTAACTAACTCTCAAGCACTACTTTTGGCATTTTCCAATAAGAGAAAAGTTGCTTTTCTGAATAAAAAAATGTATTTTATCTATCTTTTATTTAAATCTTTATCTAGCCATTTTAATCTTCAGATTTCTTGAAGAATTCATAGTGAAATAAATGTGTCCTTAAGGCTAGGTGATGGTGGCAAATTCCTTTAATCCCAACATTCAGGAGGCAGAGGCAGGCTGATCTCTATGCATCTGAGGCCTTCCTGTCTTCAGAGCTAGTTGCAAGACAGCCTAGGCTGTTATACAGTGAAACCCTGTCTTGAACAACAAAATAATATCAAAATATGTTCTTGAATTTGACTAAAGTTGGCTCAATGACAATTGTATTTTAACCTATTTGTAGAAATTCCCTTAGTTACTAAAACAAAACTATTTACTGATAGAAAACTATAGGGAAATGTCAATTTTGATAGACAGACAGACAAACACACAGGCACACAAACACATGCACACACACACACTCACATACACATACACTCATACACTCATACACACACACACACACACACACACACACACACACACACACACACACACACACACAAGTAATTTCCAAAAATGTCATTTGTATTTAATTAGACTTAATTATCAGTTTGTGGCTTCCTTTACATTAAGAACCTGGACAATAATCAATTACAAGTTTTCAATTGTTTAAGAACAATTAAAATAGTAAATACTGTCAGCTCTCTATCTGATTCAACTAACCTGTGATCATAAGAAAAGTACTAAAATAAATTGTATCAGTATTGTACACATAAAAGCTTTTTTTTGATGATTCCCTAAACTCTTACATAGCACAGGTATTACACTAAATATTGTAAATAGTCTAGACTTGACTTAAAATACATTTCCATACTCATTTGCCTGGCTTGTACATAATATCATGGCACTTGGTATAAGGGACTTCAAAATGTAAAGATTAGTCTAACTGTTCAAGTCAGGGACCTCCAGGAAACATCTCCATATCTACAGAACTGTAAACAGAATAATAGGCTTGGCACTCCTGCATAGGCTGCATTTCTTCCAGGCTTTTTGCTTAATTCATCTTTCTAAAATTGCAGTACCTTCTCATATACTTAACATATAGCCTACTTATTTACATATTATCTGTCTCCTTCTCCTAATGTCCAAACAGCAGGAAGACAGAAATGTGTTTTCTCTAGATCCTCAGAAGCATAGCAGCATGTGACTCATAATAGGCACTCAGTATTCAACAAATTAACTGATAAATGTGCCAAATAGATGGATATACTAATTGAATTTTACAAAATTGGGAAACTATTAAAAACACCATATGATGCTTTATAAATTAAAGTATCACAACACTTGTAAATCCAAATAGCAGGAATTATTCTTGTAAACCACTTATTTATATGACAGTTCAAGACTCCATTTTATCAATCCAGCACAACATAAGGATTCCTTTATGGGTAAACAGTTGACCTTTGTTCAGAGTTTTGACATAATTGACCCTGCCTCAGATGCACACAGAACCTTTCGTAGATTCAAAAGTACACACAGTATCTTCATTTAGTGAATTCCTTTACTTCCAATATGCATGAGAAGCAACTGAACCACAAACATGGTGTGCATTAGAGGAATTCTGAGTAAAAAAATTAATTATTTATGTTGTAATAGTTGTATATTTTATTTTAGAAATGACTATTGCCTGGCTCCTTTTCTATCAGTAGAGAAGAGGGAAATGGTAGGAATCATCAGAAACACAGTTTTCCTCTGACACATGGTACAGAGACACTTGAGGGATTTTGAGTTATTATTCTTTCTCCCCAGCAATTTAAGTAGATTAGAGCTCAAATTGTGAGCTTGGAATGGTCTTGGAATTTAAGCTAGAATGCTGTTTTGCTTCATTGAAAGGTTTTACTTTCTAAGTCTTTGGGAATTAACCTTGGAATTTACTGTGTAGAGGGAGAATTATGATCTTATAACTCCTCCCCATCTTTGTGTTCATATGTGATACAGTTAAGTGATGGCAAGTGCTACTCCACTTGAAATTCTAACGTGACTCAAATGTGTGTACAATCTTTATGCAGGTGTCGGTGAAGATTTTAAGCTGGGAAATAGCTGTTGGGTGCCAAATTCAGATCCTCTGAAAGAACAGCATGCCTTCTTTATTGCTAAATCATCTCTCTAGCCTCCTTTCTTCAGATTGCTTTTTCATAATATAGTAATATTTTCTCCATGAAATAAGAAATATTGCAATTACTGAGGTGAAAATATCTCCTACGATTGGGAACCACCAAATAAGTTAATATAGCAATGCTGGATTCAGTTGCATTGTGGATGACCATCAGGACCTCACAATGTCCCCTACTTGGAAATGAGATACTAATTCTCACAAAGAACATTTCCATCTTCCCACAAGTCCTAATAAGATGAGTCCTCCAGAAGTAAGACTTTTTGGAAAAAAAGAAGTATTTATTTGGCTTCTGTTGATCTTTTAATGAGAGTGAAGACCAGGGCTTCGGGTGAACAAAGAGCTGTGTGGAAGGCTGGGGACATGGGCAGCAATAGCTGCTGCAAGCTGTCGTGTAATAAAAAGGGGGGATAGTGTATGGCAGGAAGTGACAGAACTTCTCTGCAAAGGTCAAACAGTAAAAATGTTAGTCTAGGAAAGAAGTTTGTAGAGGAGAGAGAAGGAGAAGGGATGGGAAGTAGAAGGAAGGCAAGACTGGGAGAAAGGAGTAAAGGAAGAAAAGTATTTATAAATAATGTTTGTGTTCTCCTTACTGGGAGCTGCATGGTCATGTGTGTTTGTTGTTTATTCTCCCGGCACTGTCAATCAAACTGTTTTTCCTGCTTGCAACTACTTATCCCTCCATTCTCATTATGAGCACATACATTATAGTTCTCTACCAGTACACAATGTAAAGTGTTATTATGTTATCATCAAGAGAAAATTAGCTCACCTCTAGATTCATTCCATATTAACATGGTCAATGACATCTCTTGCAAGTCAATAATCTCTTCAAGGTATTTTCAGGGGCCCCATTGTTTAGTAGAAATTATTAGTCATGAGAAAACATGACTCCTGGTTATAGTATCAGGAGAATTAGTAACCTGACACATAGACAGCAATGTCCATAGCAGGGTCATCCACAATAGTCAACAAGTAGAAGTACCCTGTCTGTTGATAGGTAATAGTGAGATTTACAAACAAGAGGATATTATTCACACATGTTGCTATGTGCTATGTGTAATACTAAGGATATTGTGTAAAGTGAACTAGGTTGAGCACACAAGAAAATGTTGTATGACTTAGGAGCTACCTAGAATGGTCAAATTTGTGGAGATAGAAGTAGGTTGGTGGTTGCCATAGCTAGAAAGGGAAAGGTTGATTTACCAGCACAGAGTGTGAGTGTGGGGAAAATTGAACTTTCTGGAGCCAGATGATGGTAATGAATGGACAGCAGAGTAAATGAATATGCTCATTGATGCTGAGTTTTACACAAAGCATGAGCAAATGGTAAATTTTATATTTTGTTGTGTATTTTACTAAAATAAAAAAGTGAGGAGGCATATCAAAAGCACTTGGTTTTCAAAACCCAGTGTGGTGAATTTAAGAGCTTTTTAGCCACATTACATAAGTCAACATGAAAAGATAGAGAGAGGAGAAGGTATGCTCAGGTGTAAGCCATACTTTCTATGTCATAGATGACACTTATGTTTACAGTAGGGACATGCAGAGGTCTGGGATGAGTTAATCAGGTTACACCACTTGCAGAACTTAATAGGAGAAAGAACTATTTGACTTAGTGTTAGAGATCTTGTCCATAGTCCTTGCTTCTAGGCTCACGTGTACTGAGACAGAACATCATGACATTTAGCATGTAGTGGAACACTTGCTAACATTTGACAGCAAGCAGGAAAATGAATACAAGAAATACCTGCAAAGGCACAAGCTCAGTGATCCTCTCTCCATCCAGGCTTTACCTAATAGCTTCTAATATTTCCCAACAATGCTATCAATCAGTTATCAGTTCAGGGAATTATCTATTTACAAGTTAACACATTCAAAGAACCAATCACTTTGCAGACATCACGCATGACCCCTGCAAAGACTCTCCATATGAAGGACATAAAGGACCAGATAAGGACATAAAACTTTGGCCCTGGATAGTACATTAGAAGGGCCACAGTGAGTAGCTGATGGCAATGTCACCATATACAAGTGCGGGAAAGCAGGGGGTAGGAAAACTCTCTTGGCTCTGTCCTCTGTATTCATATTCAAAGAAATAAGTGATGATTGAAACACAAGAGCCTGACTGTCCTTGTGCCAGCAAAGTTTAGGAAATAAATACAAAAGTCCATGACTCAGCAGCCTCATGGATTTCCAGAATTTTCCAGGCACAAGCAGTTAAGCATGACTTAATCATGACTCCTTGGGGCAGCATTCAGGCAGCTAATACTTTGGATTGCCTCATCAATTTCCTCTCTCTGTTGAGTGTCACAGGAGAAATGAAAAAAAAACAAGACTTTGAATGGTATAAAGAGAAATGATTAGAAGTATTGTGACCTACAGAGACCCTGTGATTTACATCTGTGCTATTCAAGGCAATGGCCAACAAGCTACATGTGCCTATTAGGTAAATGAAGTTTTAGATATGAAGTTGCATTAACAATGCTTTAGCTCTTCATTAATGCTCAGCTCAGTGGCCAGTGGCAGGCCAACTGCGTATTCACACAGGAAGCACTTCCAACATAGCAGAAAGACCTACTGGATAGTACTAATAGTACGGTAGTGCAATAGTAACTAATGTGGCTGAACAATCAAGAACCACAGTCTAGATAGCAGTGATTCCTATCCTCTGCCCACAAGGGCAGGTATCATCTAAATTAAACCTTATCACACATACAACTGAGGTTCAAATTAGAAACAGACTTAGCTGCCAGGGGATAAGGTAAGCTTCCTTCCTACACAGCCTTATAGACTAAAAGTTACCCCTCACTGTGAAAGGCACATTGTGAGATGAGTGGGTCACACTACTGTCATTAGAAGTTTCAGATAGTGTCTGGTCTACTGTCATAGCTGATACTCAGCACTCGAAACTGTTGGCTTCTTTGATTAGCACTTCATAAATATCACTCACAAACACGTAAAATAGGACAGAGTATCTGAGAAGAAACAAGAGTCTTGCATTTGAAAATGACAAAACTAACTCAGAAATTAAGCAGCCTCGGAGCACACCCATGGATGAACAGATTAAAAAAAATGTGGATTGTATGAACTATGGTATAAAGATATAAAAATGTAAATGTTGTCATTTGTAAGAAAATGGATGGGACAAGAGATTATCATATTAAGAAAATATGTCAGATTTATAAATAAAGACAAACATGTTATCCTTAACCTGTAGGATCTGGAAAAAAAAAGATTCAAAATAAAAGGCAAACACTATCATGAACATCAACCTGAAAGGGGAAAAGAAGGAGAGGGATGAGTAAGAACAACAGTGGATGAATACAAACACATATCCATGAATGTTGAACACTAGTATAGAAATCCAAAGCTTTGTGCAACTAATATATGTTAATTAAAATAGAGGGAAACCATAGTGACTTTTGTATCTGGAGTCAGAAGACTCCAGTGTATGCTTAGTCCAAGGGTCTCTGAAAATTGTGTCCCAGTGGAGGTGTGTATTGATGGAGGTGTGCAGAATCGATGGAGGTGAGTAGCAGGGAAGTGTGTGTGGATGAAGGTGTGGACAGATGAGGGTGAGTATCACTGGAGGTGTGAATAGATGATAGTAGGTGTGGAGGTGTGTTTCCTATCAGCTCCTTGTCCTGTCCCAGTCTCAGAACTGGCAACAGCTGGACTGTCAAATTCACACCTATCAGTTAGCAGTTGTCCAAATCAAATTGCAGCCAAGGTTATTAGAGTCTGTGGTAAAATAAGCAGCTGTTGAGGGGGAGGTGGTTCGAGTTTCTGAGCACCCTGGTAGCTGGATGTTGAGTCCAGGAATGGGCGGTAAGGGAGACTCCTGTTTGTTGACTCATCTCCACCCCATCTGCCATTTGAGCAGCATTTCTGTAGGAATTAAACTGAATTAGAATCAATGGAGAAGGAAGAGGCACAAAGGTTTCACTGTCCAAGTAAAACTTCATTTTGAGGGTGATAATGATGCTGAGGAATAAAGTGTAATTCTCGATGTCACTTGCTGGCCAAACTAGGAGATTGATATTTGGGGCACATGTGAGAGAGGCAGGACTGTTGAGACTTACATAACTGTTAATAGCTGAGTTCTGTTGACCCCATTTACCTCAGACCTGTCACTCAGGTCATATGCCACCAGTCCCTGAGCAGAGATGGGGCTGTACACAGGAACGTAGCAGGACAGAGGTGAAATGTACTCCTTCTTGCTATCTTTTACTTTCAGTCATGTATTAAGGTCACATTCGTTGGAATATGCTTCTGTTTAGCTTGCCTAGGCTCATCCATGTTCAGTACAGTATACAGAGAGGCTAATTGTTATCATTAACAAAAAATGCTGGCACGGGCCTGTAGGTCCAATTACTGAGCATGCAGATATACACACTCACAAATTAACTTCTGTCCGAGCTAAACTGAATTCAAAGCTAGCCTGAGCAAGTCAGAGAGATAATTTAAAAATTTAAATCAAAATAAAATAACAAAACAATCAAGAGGCCTGGGATTCTAGCTCAGTGCTGTAGTGTTACATATCAAATGTAAAGATCTGAGTTCAATACCCCTCCCCCAAACCCGGTAAAAGCCAGTCAAGGTTTTAACTATTATAGTTGGTGGACATGTTTTCTTTGGAGTTTAATCTGGCTAAACATCCAAGCTTTTCTTCTACATCTAAAGAGTGTGTACTTCAAGATAATAGTTTAAATGAGTTCCTAAAGGACCTTTCTGGGCTTTGGAGATGGGTCGTCAGCTAAACTGTTCTCTGTCCAGTCAAGAAGACCTGAGGAAGCCACATAAACACTAGGCAGGAAGGTGATGAGTGGGTACTGAAGCAAGCAGGCCAGTGAGGCTCGACATATTGGCAAGCTCTGGGTTTGACGGAGAGACTCTACCTCGATGAATTAAGTGGAAAAGCCTCAACCTTGGGCATCTACATGCACAAGCACATATGCAAATATTTTTATACATAGCACACACATGCACGCACGCACACACCCATGCACGCACACACATTCACCCCAAAACAAAACACATAAAAAGAGAAAAGGGGCTCTTTCAGGGGTGTTTAAAACTTATCTGTAGGGACTGAAAAGAAGGAATGGCAGCTAAGGCCACCGAATCGAATAGTTTTATTTGTTGTTTTTGCTTTAAAAAAACAGCAGGTTGCTATGTAGCCCACTGTGACTTCAAATTAGCAATGCTCCTGAATCAGCCTCCCAAATACTGGGATAGGAGGCAGGCACTGCAATGGCTGGGTTAAGACAACTTTTATAAAGAATGATGAAGAACACATAATTCTCTTGTTCTGAAAACAGACCATGTAAGCCAGTGCTGTTTGGGTATATTAAGAAGATGAAAGAAAGAGAAAATGCCACTAGCTCTTACTATCGGTCCTTGTGCTTGCTGATTCTCATGGTTGAATATGAATCCTTCACAGGATCATGTGTCGAATGGCTCCCCCAGTGTGACACTACTTTTTCTGGGGTGGGAGGGCGTGTTCTGTAAACTTGGGAAGTGAGGTATTGAGAATGTCTTTGAAGGATATACCTGGATTCTGCTGTCTTCTTCAACTTCTGCTTCCTGTCTAACATGAGATGAAGCTCCTCCATCAGATGTGTACTCCTGCTACTATAATGCCATGTCTCGGAGCATGAACCCAACAAATTTTGAACTGAGTGAAATCCTGAGCCAAAATAAGTCATTTCTTCCTTAACTTATTCTCCTAGGTACTTTGGACAGCAGAAGTACACTGACACATTATGGAATAGAATGGACTTCATGGAGGCTTGACACTGTGCTCCACGCTACTAACATCATTTTATAGATGAAAAAAATAGATGCTCAGGAAGTCGAAGAAGCTCTGTTAGCATTTGAGCTAAGATCCTCATTTCAAAGGTAAGCTACAAATTGTAAGTGCAGTCATAGGTCACAGATGATTTTCAGTAGTAATCGCCACTAACATGTTCAATAGAGATTGAGTGCTAAGGTGCCAACCCTTTTTGTGAGCAAACAGTTCATTTACAATACAAGTCAAATCCAGAGAAAATATAGTGTGAAGTTTAACTGTAATTGTCAACCTGATAAGACTTAGAATCACCTGAGAAGAGGATCTCAAGGAAGGATTGTTGAAACCAGGTTGGCCTGTGAATATGTCAATGGGAGACTGTTTTTATTATGTTAATTGGTGTGGAAAGGCTCAGCCCACTGTGGGTGTCATCATTTTCTAAGTAGGGAGTCCTCTACCATGCAAGAGTGGAGAAATTGGGCTGAGTGCAAGCAGGCAGATGAGCACACATACATTCATTACTGTTGTCCTTGGCTAGATGTGATGTGACCAACTATTTAATTTCTGCCTCCATAACTTTCACAAATGATGGCCTGTAACCTAAACTGTATTTTGTTTAAATTATTTTTTTATCACAACAGCAGAAATGAAGCTAGAATACACGATAATTTTGACAATCTTTGGTTTCTACTTAGCTCAGGGAAGTAATAGTAAGAAAGTCTTCTTTCCCTTGGCTTTATCAGTCCTGTACAATCTCTTTCACTTTGATCTTCACACCACTTGAGAATGGACTGAAGTTTATTTCACAACCACAAGCTTCAGGCTAGTGGCTCTCTCAGCAAGCAATGAAAAGTACTAGGTCAGTATGTGTCATGACAGCTGTATCTGCAACCCCCACTTTACCCAAGGTTCACTAGAATAAAGATTGGACAGAATCCAGTGCCAGTCCAAATGTTTCTGGAACCTGACAGGAGACGCTGCTGGTGACTTTCTTAATTAGCAATCGATTTCTTAATAATCTTGGTTTAAGTAAAACAGAATGCCAAGGAACCTGCTAGAAAGTTGTAAGGGTTTCATTCAATATTATATTTAAGACAATCAATGTATACAGAATAATTCATATCATTCAAACATGAACACAGATTTAATGAATTGTATTTGCTTTCTACATACCAGTATATTATGCAGTTGTTTAATATTCACATTTATTTTTATTTATGTATTTGTTTGTTTGGCGTGTGTGTGTGTGTGTGTGTGTGTGTGTGTGTGTGTGTGTGTGTATGTGTGTGTGTGTACGTGTGTGTTGGCAAGTATCCAATGGCATATGTGTAAAGGTCAAAAAACAACTTGAGGGAGTGAGTTCTTTCCTTCCATCCTGTGGGCTCCCAGTTTTAAACTCAGGGCTTCAGTCTTGACAGCAACTTCCCTTCACCAGTGAACCATCTTGACAGTTCAGAACAAGTATTTTCAATTGATTTCCTAAACAGCATGCACAAAACCTCAACATGATATTTTATTTTATTTTTATATTTACCACATTTACCAGCATTTAGTATTTCAGAAATTATCAAATTCTATGTCATTTTATTTGTACTTATAAATAGTCTGCTTAGCATTTTTGAGATTACAATAATACTTACATCATTCCCCCTTCCCTTTCCACCCTCCAAACCCTCTCCTATACACCCCCCCTCTCTCGTTCAAATCCATGTCCTATTTTTAATTAGTTTCAAATTAATATTTTCATTATCATGTTACAGGGCTACATTTTTTCAGGCTATTCTAAAATAGCAGTACTCTGTCGTCCTTCTCTCCTGTCCTCTCCTTCCCTATCCTTCTTCTCCATCTCCCTCTTCTTTGTTCCTTTTTCCCTTCCCCTTCTCTTTTCATTCTTCTTTCTTACCCTTATTAGCACTTTTCCCCCTCCTCCTCGTTTTCTTCTTCACTCTCTTCTTCCCTTCCCTGTCTATTATTCCTCTCTCCATCCATCCATATTTTTCCTTCCATTTATTCTCTACCATGGCTACAAGTCTATGCAAAGCATGTTAGCAGCCACAGAGAGTTATATATTATATATCCACACTTGTATGTCTCTAAAATAATGGCTTTGTTCTTCTATTATCTTTAAGTCTATTCACACATGGAATTAACTGTGGATATAAGCTTATTTCTCTCTACTTTCCATAGTTAATACAATTTCTTGAAGTACACCACTTTTCATTTTAAACACAGCTTCAGAAAGCAGGCTATCAACTTCCTCCATTTAACTCTATATTTCTTACACTCTGTGTATGACCCATTTCTCATTCTATAGGCTTAATAGAACAAAATAAGCATCGATCTTTTCTCATACTAGTGCTGCAGAGAAAACAGGGTAAACTTATAAGGATTAAAATTAAGATTCTTAAGATTCTTTATTTAAAGTTATGTCAAAGCAGGGTTCCTCATTAAGATCTGACAAATCTAGAGAGTGGTTCATCTAATCTCCTTAGGAAGATGTTTTGTACACAGAGAGGAACTTGGAGACTTAGAAATTTCAGAAAGGCTTGAGCCTGGATGGGCTGCAGCAGGGCACATTCTGGAGTATTTTGTAGCTTTGCTCTGCACAGATCAAGGTAGGAAGAAAGGAGAAATAGAAAGCTGTTTACAAGGTCTATTTTGTATAGACCTTAATAAGTATCAGAGAGAGGAACAACTGCCAATTAAAATCTGTATAATTCTGTAAAAATCGCTTATGATTACTCCATAAAAATATCTCCTAACATGAATTCAGTATATCTGGTGAATACTAGATGGTGACAAAAGAATTGGAAAGAAGAGCTACCAAGAAACAACAATGGAGAAATCATCACTGTTGCCTGCATGACCACCTAGGCAAGGGCAGTGTCAATGAGCTGGAATTGTTCCAAGAATGAGATGAAAACATGAGTGAGAGTGACATTTCACATAATCCACAAATAACCCAGGAGACATGTAGCAGTACTATACTGAGTTTATAGATAAGGGAACTGAGGCATAGAAGACAAAGAACCTTTCTGAACATTGTGTATCTGGTATATGGTAATTCTAGAATGTGAATGAAAGATTGGTTCCCAAATGCTCTTTAATCATGCCAAGCACTTTTCCAGACATACATCAGCTTTGCATGTAGCTCAGCAGTACAGCATTTTCAGAGCACATCAGCCCTTGGAAGCAATTTCTACATGAAACGAGACTATAAATAGAAGCAGCATATGTGACATCGAACATTTATAACATAAAAGTATGTGCACATGACATAAAAGTGGTGCACTTGAAGAAATGAAACTGCGGAAAGTAAAAAGAAAGACATATTCTTATCTCCACTTTTAATTCAATGAATGAGAGAAACAGACATACAGATAATAGAAGGAAGAGCAAACCCGTTATTTTAGAAATTTATAAATGTAGTTTGATAATATGTAACTATCTATGGGCAAGATAAGGCTGCTCTTGAACATCAGCAGAAAGGGTTTTGCATTGACCTTTATGAAGTGTAATGAGCCTACAGTATTCTGGGAGGATATAGAAGGAGTAGCTATAATTCCTGGCTTGGCAACAACATGGAAATTTTCTGAGCCTGTCCAGGAATGATTGTCCAAACACATGTCATCATAAGTGGTATCAGCTGTCCTTTTTGAGAAAATAAAGGAAAACAAGCCCCTTCAGATAATGCTGTTAACCATAAGATATTTAGAGCTCTGAATTCTCTCATTCAAAATTGAATGTAACACTAGAGATTGTTTATCATATATATGTCAACTTGTAATCCCTTGATTACATAGAACTTGGTGGAAAGATTCAAAGACATGGAGAGAGACAGACACACAGGAGAAGTAGGCTTTCAAATATTGAAGGCACAGGAAAGGTAGCGGGGGGGAAAAGTGTGTGTGTGTGTGTGTATGTGTGTGTGTGTGTGTGTGTGCGTGCGCGCGTGTGTGCCCACGTGTGTGTATGAGTATCAACACTTCCATAGGTCTATGGAAATTGCATATTGCATTTAAACAAAGTTATTTTTGTTAACTTTATAATGATTTCAGGAACTAAACTGTTTGGAGTATTCATTTTGCCCCTCTGGAAAATGTATTTTCAGGATTTTTCCATCTCTCCCTGCCACACTCAATTCAATTTATTTATGAACCAATGCAATATAATCAAATGGAAGAGATACAAAACAAACAGCCCCATCCACCTATATTTTTTATTATTCATCAAGCATAGTTTTAAAACATGAATTTTAATTAATTAAAAAAAACCTTCCCCAAAGCTCCCAAGCATCAGAGGGTGATACGTAATTAGGGCAACTTATATAAGTACCTCATGCTTTCAAATAACTCTGAAAATAGCACAGACACTCTCATTCTACATATGCAGCTATCCCATGCCCAACACTTTCCAGTGAAGTTCAAGAGCATGTGTAACACAAGGCATTGGAACTTTGCTCCTCATTCTGGTACTTCTAACAATGTCTGAGAAATGTGACTATGTCAAGAGTTACAGCTGTTACACTATGTGTAATGCAACTAAAGGATTTAAAACCCCATGAGAGTGCTTTGATTTTCTCTGGGGTATGTTATCTTTTCTGTTTTTATATTTGCTAGCAATATATTTTTTCAGTCTCTTAACAATTTTCCTAACAATTTAAAGTCTTCTAAAAATGAATAAACTACGGATAAAAAATATCTCCTTTATATCATGACTCAGGACATTTGCATTAGGCTAAAGTTAAATATATTGTTCAGGTTCTATACATCACACTGGTGAACAAAGAATACACTACTCTGTTGGGTCAGGATTCAGAACATGTTGTGAATTTTTTTTTCTGGGCTGAGGATAGTGAAATGGGTGGATTTGTGAAACTTGCTCAACAGTGGCTTTTATATAGCAGGTTGAACATACAAACGTAGTCAACCAAATTTGAGTTGGACTTGGACTTCTCTACCTCAACCAGTTCTATGATATATTATAGTAAGCTCAATGACCCTTGCTTCTCAAGTTACATTTTTCAATGAGTCTGAACTATCTAAAAATCACAGCATTAAAACATAAATACCTTCCATAGAAAATTAACTCTCAGCTTGACATTTAAACTTTTCTGCCTGGATCAACTTCATTTAAAGGTTGTATAAATAGTTGATCATGTCTGAAAAATAACAAAAGGGCAGATTTTGAAAGATGATCATAAATTTCTGAAGTGTCTAAAATACCATGGCTACCACAGGATGAAATAATGCCAGATGGGATGGTCAGTCAGGTTCCATGTGACTAATGAAAGGAAACAGAAGTCAGTCCAAAGTAGATATCTACTCATATACTTTAACTTCATTGAATGCATATGTGTAGACAACCACAACATTAATAAGCAGATTATAATTTTATTTCAAGGGCAGAACACCAATTGTAGTTAAGATGTTTTCTAATTGGTGGTGTAATCACATACAAATAGTAGGTCAAGGGAACCAGTGACTAAATTAACCTTTCTACTGGGTATGAATCTATATAGGTCTATGACCCTTTGATCAAATCAACAGGGCTGAGCATAGACAACAGTTGCTACCAAGGTGTGCCTGAAACAGTCACATCGAAGTATTTATCAGTTAGGACCTAAATATACCTGACTGTAGATGCCATATAAGTGCTCCTGGAGACATGTCCACCTTATAAAACTGAAGATCCTTTTGAATATAAAAGCATATATAAAATACTCAATAATCATGAATTATAATATATATAAGCATTGACATATCTTCATATTTTTGAGATATTCCACTTTTAAACAAAATTTGAAATGTATATAATGTTGAAGTTTCATTTAGTTCCCTCTACAGCCCTGTTGCCTTGCCCCTCGCCCCTTAAAAATACTTGCCTGCAAGCAAGGAATTCACTTGGCTTTTCAGGTCATATTGCTATGTATGTCTTTCCTTCTCACTGTGTTCACTCTTTCTCTGTCTCTGTTCCATCTCTTTGGTCACCTAAATAAGACTTTCACAATGATATAAGTTGACATTCGAACAAAGATGGGGAAATATCACAAGGTCCCACCCTCAGATAAAGAGATACATATAATTGGGTGGTTCTAACAGAGGGAGAATCAGGCGTCTTCAGAAAAGAGCACCCTGGAAGGTTATTCAACTGCAAATGGTCAACCCTACTCACATATACCTATAAGTATCACTAAATAGTCTCAGTATTTTCAACAAAAGAAAAAAAGTATTGCTTTGCAGGTATCTGTGCTGGTTACATTTTGTCACAAGCAAGACTCATCTGGGAAGAAGGCACCACAATTGAGAAAAGCCCTCCATTGGGTGGCCTATAGAACAGACTACAGGAACATTGTCTTGACTGAAGATTGATGTGGGAAGGCCCACCATGATTGATTTTGGAGGACCCACCCCTGGGCAGGTGGTTGTAATTGTACAAGAAGTCAGGAAGATCACGTCATGGAGAATAAGCCCATAAGCAGAATTTCTCCACGATCTTTGTTTCAGCATCTGCCTCCAGTACCTGCTTAAAGTTCTTGAAATAAACCCTTACTTCTCTATGTTTCTTTTGTTTATGATGTTTTATCACAGACAGGTAAAACAGGTAAAGACAGGTAAAACACTGGCAAAGTCACAGAAATGTCTAGGCAGAAATTAAGCAAAGGTGTTCTGAAGAGCTCTGGATATTTTGGGGAAACTAATATATGGCTGTATAATTTCTTACAGGAAATTAGTTAGATCTACAGATGATCAATGGTTGCTAATAGAAGGAGGATTGATTTCCTTCAGGGATATCCCCTGAATATATATTCTAATCCCAAGTGATCAGTCCTGGACACACGTACATATGAGCAATGCAAAATGGACTCAGTAGTGTGTGTGTGTGTGTGTGTGTGTGTGTGTGTGTGTGTGTGTGTTTCTGTGTCTCTGTGTCTCTGTATGCATGTATACAATAAAGAAGAGATTATGATTGGGGGCATGAGAATGATTGGATGGGGAGTAAGAGAGGGACCAATGTAGATGCATTGTTCATGTGTGAAGTTGTCAAAGAATAAAATAATTAAAAATATATTTAAGGTACTATACAACTAGACTATCATTCTTCTAGTTTCTAATAAAAAACAGAAGTAGAAATCAAAACAAAGTCTCTTAATACTATAAATTCACTTACAATGTGTTTATGAAAAGCTAGTTCTTTCAAAACACTTAACAAGGTCGTTAGATTTTGAAGCATTGAAGAATAGACATTTAAAAAATCTAATAATAATGTTTCAATTTTACCATTTGTCTAAGTCCAAGATGAAATGTGGAAGAAGAGGTTATGCCTCAGTGAAAGGCAAAATGAAAATGCCTCCCTTTGAAATTCCTAGTGTCTTGATTTATGGGCTTTAGTGAGAACCATTAGCCACTGCCACACCTCTCCAAGAGAATGGAAATTGACTATAGCTAAGTGAATGAGTCAAAATGAATTCAGGGCTCTCTTCCACATTGTGCAAATGACCTAAAGTCATGCTTCAAAGTCTTTTATGTATGGAATTCTAACTGGTCACCATATAGAACAGAGCGACAGCACCACTGTTTGCTGACTGACCCCACCTGTGAGCAACCACTAATTACATAAAATAACAGGAGAATTAATGATGAAAAGGGGTAAGATAAACAAAACATATAAAGTATAAAGCATCTTTAGGAATATATATGCATGTCCATGTATGTAACAACAGTTGGTAAAGAGACCATGAACTTGAAAGAGATCAACGAAGGGCACATGAGAGAGTTTGGAGGGAGGAAAGGGAATGGGGAAATGGTGTAATTATAACCTTAAAAACAAAAGAATTACTTTCATTGTGGCTTTTATTAGTTTCCATGGAATAAAATGTTTCTTAAGTTTCTATAAAAATGTTTAATTCCCACTTCACTTTTGTATTTAACTTCATGGGTCCACAAGCACTGCTGTACAAATACAGGACTGTGGCCTAGCTCTGAGTAACACAGCCTCTGAGAAGCAAACTTCTGAGGCATTGAAGATTAGTCACTTCCTTTGCCATAATTCTGACAGTGGATTGGAGAACTTCCTGTCATTCAAGCAAGAGGAAAGATTATTATGGACAATAGGCTCTCAACCCTTTGGTAAGAACTTTGCAGCAAACTTTGCAAGTCTATTGGTAAGAGTGATAGTGGAGGAGGTCAGGATCTGCACTCAACTCTGAAGTGGAATTTCATACCAATTTTGGCTACAAGGTAGAAGCAATGAAACAATGACTCTCACCATTTAAAGGACACACAAAGACATGCATGGACACACATACACATGTACACAAGAAACTAACATAACATGAAGATGTTTCAAAAAAAAAAAAACTTTGTTAGGCTTTAGGTACTAGAAAATCTGTTTCCATAGACATCCTTGATCTTACTTACTGCTCCCATGCTTACTTTTTCCTGACTTGAGAGGCCTAAAAAGTCAATATTCTAGTGCCATAGATGATGACATACAGACTCAGGAGATAAGAAAGTTTCAAATGCAGAACTCACATCCTTTAGGTACTAATTCCAGTGGATTTCATAATTACTTTGTTTTGTTTTCTGTTGCTTTCTTATTTATATCTTATAGTGCGAATGGGTTTAGCATTTTGAGAAGACTAAGTTGCTACTGGAATAAGATTTTTAAAACTCATCGCCATGTAATTACTACTGTGACAATGATAGTCCATATACAATGTAAATGCTTGTGTGGGTGACAGAAGGCATGCCCATCAGTGCCCTTGAAAGTTTCTATTCATTACTATCCAATCTCAGCCACAATCTTCTTGGGAAATAGTCTTCATTCTTGGAGTCGAATCCCTGAGATATTACTGATTATTTAATTACTTAGCTTCTAAGGCATACCAAAGCACTGACAGCTGATTAAGGAAACTGCCACCATTTAGAATGGGAGGTTATCTGGTTCTGTGACACACAAAGAGGCTCTGAAGTTGGATTGCTGAACCTAGCATCAAGCTAGGATTCAGCTACTGACTCCTATGTACAAGCAAATAATTTCTTCTTTCAAAGTTCAATCATCTTTTCTATATAATTCATATAACACCTATGACCTACATGTCTCTTGTGAAAATAAATTTAAACATAAGTGTGAAAGTGCTTTCTTGAATATGTGTGCCAACTTATTTTTGTTTAAAAGGCAATATACTTATATTGGCTCCTTTGCTGGTATACAGTATTTTGGGAAAGGTGAAATGGTGCCAAGTAGAGAATTTGCTTACAGTGCAGATGGCTGAGGCTCTAATTCTCAGGTGAATACTTACAAGGCACCACTGATCTAATCAGGCAAAACACAGGATTGTCTGATGTCAGGGACACTGTTAGAGCAAGTAGAGGATCAAATGACTCAAAAGTTCTTTTCTTGCTAGGGCTAGTAACACAATACCAAAAACTATGGTAATTTCAAGAACAACAATAAAAATGTATTATTCTCTGTTATGGTGGGGTTGGTTCCTTCTGGAGGGTGTATGGGAATAAATACTTCTGGTATCCTTCACTGTATCTTACACTGCCCTTCTTCTGAATCTGACTCTGGGACAAGAAAGCATTGAGTCCTCCCCATTTTGGTTTTGTTTTTCTTTATTTTTAAAAACATTTCATACTCATATAATAATCAATATATTATATATGCTGGCTTATATAATTGGTCCTACATTTATAGCTTCATGCTAACTATATTTTTAAGGACCCAATTTACAAGTGTCACACTGTAATTCAGTGGGGCAGGGTACTTTAATGTGTGGATTTTGAGGAACATAATTCAATTCATAATGTTAGAATTTATTAGTTGGCATTGTCCTTAAAAAGCAGTGGCCAAGACTTTCAGCTTTTGTTCTTCTTCTTCTTTTTTTTTAAATGCTAAAATCTTCATTTCCTTCTGAATATGTCTATATCTAAGAAAGTGTGTGTGGAGCAGAAATGGCCAGGCAGCTGTGAGACCACTGAATGAGCTGTGAGCTTCCGTGTTTTCATACCGAGGTTTTGTTATTTTCCTGGAATCCCACTGAGTAAGACAGTCGATCAGAAACAGATACATTCTTTTCAAATCTTCATCTACTTATGATTAAAGCAATATTAAAGTGTGGCAAATAAGAATCTGTGAAATGATAGGCTGATAAATGTTTATTCGGGGAGAAATCACACCAGAAACAGATGACCGTTGAAATTTCCATCCCAAGGATGCCTCCGGATGCTCTCTATCTCCAACCAGGAACTACGAGAGCCAGCTGGGGCACAGGACCCCAGACTTAGTCTCCCCAGGTCATGCCCACACATGTCCTCACACGCTAATGGGCATGGTCAGTGCAACAGGTGTGGGCAGGGTGGATATCTCGATACACCTTACCTCAAATCATCTGTGTACACATGTTCCTTCTATGAAATAGGCTCTTGTCATCTTGGCTGGAAGGACAGATGGGAAAGTAGTTTGACTGTGGGATAACTAAATCTCAATGGGCCTAACAGCTGGCCTAGACTGATATAGTAAGAGCATGCAGAGTAGATATTTCCTGATGTCTAGGTCTGCCAGAGGGCCTTGACAACAGCAGCCAAGTCTGATGAGAGATGAAGTGGACTTACAGAGAGCACCCACATTGCCTCAGCAGATTCCAGCTGTGGATCTCCTCCCCTGGAACAGGGTTGGGAAGTATATAAGGCTTACCTTTTCCTGGAATAAACTGAATGTGTTTTAACTTGTTTCTGATGCTGTTTCATTGGTGTTGCTCCTACTTTTCCCCACCCGGAAGAGACACCAGTCAGGATCCTGTAACAGTTTACCACCCTGAACACTACTTAAGAGAGCAGTGAGCATCTAGGAGAAGCAGCACAAAAACATGTTTGGTTCTCTACACTCTGAATCAAGATAATGCACTAGCCACTCAAACAGTAAATGACTGCTACAAAGTGGAAGAAAAAAACCAATTTGTGTGCTGTATATTTCTTTAAAATTTTATTTCCAAGCCTTGGGTAGTCTAGATTTGATATTTTTGTGTATTTACAGATCATTATGTTGAGTTGCTTGACTTTTGCAAACTTTTGTTTCCTAGGAAGCTGCAGGCCTCAGCAAACATGCTTGGATACCTGTTTCCATAGGAAGCATGGTGAAAGAAGACCTCATAAGCAGATGTTTTTTAAGAGGCCCTGCTATACAAATATGATGCTGTTAGTGTACACAATGAATGCACAATCTGCTGCGTTGGTAGTCAAAGGGTGAAGAAGATAGACACCGATACCGTATTTTATAATGGCATCCACCTACAGAAATGCCTCTCCTCTGTCAGTTATGATCAAGGAAGACAGGCTTAGTTTTTATTTCATAATCTCACCTTTGCTGCCTATGTAATTTAGTGGCAGCAACAGTTATAATAACTCAGAGCAGTTCCCAATATATAAATGGAACATAATTAATGTTTCTTTGAAATAAACATACAGACATGCACTTAACCCCCATTTGTACTACTCTGAACGTTGGATGAAGGAAGGGAAGTGTTCCTATGTGTGACTAGGTAACAAGACACTGAAGACAGTAATATTTCAAGAAACATTATTTATTTACAGATTATTTTTTCTTGGTGTATAGACTCTTAGGAATGCTAGGCAAGTGCTACAGTGACACATATCATTACCCCAATTATTATAATTCAGATACTATACAAACACACACAGCACATACACACACACACACGAGAGAGAGAGAGAGAGAGAGAGAGAGAGAGAGAGAGAGAGAGAGAGAGAGAGAGAGAGAGAGAGAGAGGGAGAGAGAGAGAGAGAACAGTGGTACAGGTTAACTATCCCCAAACTAAATTCCTTGGAATTTCTAGTTAGGGTTTTTTTCAGATTGTAAGATTGGCAAGTATTTACATATACATAATGAGGTATCTTAGAGATGGTACCCAAGAGAAACATAGATCATTTTTAAATATTTACATCATACTCATAGCCTGGAGATGATGTTAAACAATATTTTTAACTGTAATGAATCTCATGGGTTCATAAACACAATTTTCATCTGGGACATAAAGTGAAGACTCAGACTCTGGAACACTTCAGATTTTGTATTGTTGAGTTAGGGCTGATCAACACACATTTCAGTCTTAAAAGTGGAGGAAACTGTAGCTCCTGTCAGGTATACATCTGATGGTAAAATAGAAATGACCCATTTTGAGCCCTCTGTGTTAATCAATATTGTAAGTGCATGCTTCAACTTCAGTTCTCAATTTTTTTTATTGCTTAAGTTCATTTACTCTGTGCTTTTAATGTCCTAAAATGCCTGATGTCCATGTGCATTCCCCTGACTTACATCACAAAACCACAAATATTATAAAGGACTGACTTGAGCATCTATTCTCTAGAAAATCTCTGGGGATTTCACATCATTGTCTACTTATACAATAAAGATAAATGGATACATGAGCCAACATAAAACTATGAATTAGAATTTATAGGGTATTTAATGCTGTGTTATGCTTCCTCATAATTACTTATATGGCAAATTCTGGCTAAATAGAAAGAATCTAATATGTGAAACAGTGATCACTTAGACTTTGTGTTCTCCTTGTTAAGATTTATTTTATCTGTGTGTTTAGTCTGCATGTATGTCTGTACATAAGACAGTGGTGTAGTTACAGACAATTCTGAGCTTTGATGTAGGCCCTGGGAATTAAACCCAGGCAATCTGGAAAAGGAGCTAGTGCTCTTAAATGCTGAATCATTTTTCCAGCCCCTATATCTTGTGTTTTTTATTGAGACACTTTCATTAGCTGCTTTCCATGGCAGAAATTATGACTAGCTCTCCAGTTAATTATCCACTGTCTTTTTTTCTTCTTTCCATTTATCTATATGTGTCTGTCCATCTTGTGGTAGTTCATTAATGAAATGTTTGCTGAGTCTTTGTCATGACCCAGGTTTTGTATTATGATCACCTCAATGAACAGAATTAGGTAACAACATAAATACAGAATTCTCCACTGTAATGCTGATCTCAGATCAAAAAATAAAATAATTAAGCTTTTATATTGGAAAGATAATATAAACATGGAACTGATCTCTGATCCTGATCATAAATGAACCTTTACCATGCAGTTTCTTTTGAACCTCGTCATAGATGTCTCTTCTCCTAGAGGTCGGCTAACAAAACATTGAAAGAACTTTATTTGATCATGCAAGTACAGGTACTCACAATGATTTAACTGCTTGTCTGAGTTTCCTTCCTGCTACTATTATCAAACACCATGGCCCAAAATCTTAAGGGAGGAAAAGGCTATTTGGCTTACAGCTTCATATTATAGTCCACCCTTGAGGGAAGTCATGGCAGGAACTTGAGTTAGAAATCAAGGAAGAAGGCTGCAAGAATGCTTCTTGCTGGCTCGCTTGCTAGCTTGCTTGCAAAGTCATACATAGCTAGCTTTCTTATACTACACAGGAGCATTTGCCCAGGGAATGGTTCTGCTCACAGTGGACTAGCCCCTCCTACATTAATTAAGAATTGAGAGTTTAGCTCCCCACAGATATGCCCACAAGCCAATCCCTTTAGTTAACGGTCCTTTCTTCAGTGAGGTTGTATAAAGCTTATAGATAAGGCAAACCAGCATGAACACTTTCCTATAGTGCTTTTCAACAAATGTAGTGAACTACAAAAATAGAATTGTGTGCAGAGTTTATTGTCTAAATTGGTGTTTTAATATACAGGTGTGTCGTTTTCCTTAGGGAAGAGTATTTTAAGGAGGAACTAATCAGCTATATGGACTCTGAGCTAAGAACTGCACTCTCCTGCTCCCACTGTTTTAATCTCTCTATCCTCTGTTCTTTCTCCTCCCCCTCACCCCTCATTGTCTTTTCATCTTCACCCTGCTTGCCTTTCTGTTTTTCTTCTTTCTGCCACTTCTGCTCGCTCCCCCTCCAATTCTTCCTCAGTTTCTCACTGGTCCTCACCCTCCTGTTACTCTGTCATTCTTCTCTGCTCTTCATTACCTCTCCTCACCCTCAACCATGCTCCCCTTCCCTCTCTTTCCCAGGATGCTTTTCTTCCCCTTCCTCTCATTGTTGTAAACATGGTATGTAAATTCATCAGACAAATAGCCAGTGAGTGCATCAGTCAGAATTGATTTACCCATTCCTTACCCTCATACTCAATTATATTCAGTAGAGCTGTGCTTAAGCAGATGCTCTTGAGTAAAATTATTTTCAGTAGGCACATTTTCCTGTACTGAGAATTATTCAGTAGGACCATACAGTTTGTAAAACAATGAAATCATTGAATAAGCAAATGAAAACTCATTCATATATTTTTCACTCCAGAGAGTAAGCTACACTACTAAGGACTTAGGTATGAGTTTCACAGCTGAACCCATGAGATCAATCACCTGACAAATCTTCAGTGACTACTTCCATAATGCCTGCATAAACCCTCCATTGACATGATTACTGGCCAATGTTTGCATCTTTATTCTAGCTTCTCTGTCCACCCTGTGAGGTTACAGATCCTCTAGCCACTCAGCTTTCTCTCTGGTCCAGTAATGAGACTGCATCCACCTGATTGGCCTTTCTCTTCAGGACCAGTCTATCCCTGATTGTGAGCACACCTAATATTGCCCTTCTGTAAGGTAATTCCTCCCAGAAACACAACCTTGTGAATTTCTAATTTAAAACATCTCAGAACTACTGACTATGAATCTGCAGTTTTACATGATTTTCCACAATTCCTAAGAGAAGCATTGGTATAAATAGCATAAACTCCTCTTCTTTGCCCCAGCCTGCCTCTTTTTCTCCTTCCTCCTCCTTCCTCTCTTGCAACTGACAAATCTAATCTGGAGCTGGCAAGATAGCTCAGTGGATAAAAGCATCTACTGCTGAGACTGACAACCTGAGTTTGATACCTAGAATTCACATGGTGGAGAGAACCAACACCTGTGGTGTTGCACTTTCCTTCTAGTTGAAATACTCCTTCCTAGAGTTAGGCTCATTGAGACTAAACTTGCAAGTGGTAGAAACTTGAAAGACTCAGGAAGGAAATAACTTAAGATTGCAGAAGTTCTGGAAACATGCACCAAGTTACAGAGCAGCTCATCAAAATTACGTAAGGAGTAGAACTTCCAGGGAGAGGGGGCTGACATGTCAAGCTGTCTGCAAGTCATACAGGGAACTCCAGTTCTGTGGCTTTTGCAGGTTTTCATTTGGGCTGTGGTGGGTGAGCTTTATCATGATGCAGCCCTCTTTGATTCATCTGTATTCCTAAGGGCAGCCCTCACTGGTATTCCCATAATTAACCCCAATATCGTTCGTAAATAGACACTTATTCACATGCCCTGAGTAAAATTCACACAGTGCCATGACTGTAGACCGGAATATGAAGAAAATACATGATACGTGTAAAAATGAAGAGGAGGCTGTAAGGAGTTTCAGGGAGAAATCTGCCAAGAAATGTGTTTTAGTAATTCGATCCCATTTTGAACAACATTCTCAGGCCTTTCCAAAGCCCAGTCTCAGCTTTACCATCTAGAATTTAAAAGCCTCCATAATCTCAGATCACAAACCTACTATTTAGTTATTCTAATTTTGACCTCATGGAACATCAGGCCTGCACTGGACTTTCTTCCTTTTAGCTCTGTTTGCGGACATGTTTTATGTCTGCTCACTCAATGTAGCTGGCACTACTGAGGCCTTCTGTGGGCAATCCAGCTCTGCATCCCACAGCTTTGAGCCCATAAATCCTGCTGGCAGATCTCATTAAGGAGAAGCAGGTCATGGGATTTGAATGAAAGAAACTCTTATACATGGTAACTAATGTTTTTCTAACTCTCCAACTCCATGAGAACCACAGAAAAACCTTAGCCAGAAGCAAGCTTATCTCTATTTTTTGTAAGAAGCCAATGATTGTGCAAGAAGCCAAATCTTAGCATTAAATCATCCACTCTTTGAATGCCAAGAGTAGTAGAGCTTTTTTCTCACAAACTCTCACTAAGATAACTGCATTATAGCACATGCTCACATTCTAAACCACAATCATCTCTGTCAAAGCACCTATATAATAAGTCCATTGTCAAACTCATCCATATCCTCTGAACTGTCTTCCTGGAAGGGATCATGCTAGAGTCTCTGATAGAGCTGGTCTTGGCAAGTTGCATAGCAGATGAATCCAAGGGGCAGTGGACTCAACAGATTAACTTGTGCCCTTCCAATTCTTCCCTTCATGGGTACCATCTATTTACTTTCTAAATGACTTTTGTTTAGAAACACCAGTTAGAACAGGTTCCCTAGTTCTGAGTACTTTTGAACACTGAAATTTTCTTCAATGACTGAAGGGCTGCATTGCGGTTTGGATCAGAAATGATATATATCCCTATGTTTTACAAGCTCATTTCCTTGGTTATAGTGAATTTTGAAGTTTGTAAAGCCTTTAAGAGATATGACCTAGTTAGTGGAAGCATGTCTAGGGTGGGATTTGGAAGGTGTACCTTCTCTAGGCTCCAATCTGGAACATTTTGCTTCCTCAGCTGTCCCATGCTATGAGGAGTCCCCACTGTGATGAACTAGAACTTTTTGAGACCATGAGCCAAAACAAACCATTCTGTTTTAAAGTTATTTCAGCCAAGATTTTGGTCACAATGACATAGAAATGGTTTCTGGGTGTATGCATAAGAAACTTTCTTTTGTGCAACACTTCCTAGAACATTTAAGAATACAGCATTCCCTTCCTTAAAAGTAGCTTTGGGGAGATTAAGGATTCAGATATTTTTGCTATGTCAGCCATAGCTCTGACTGCACACATAGGCCCCCTGGCTGCGCTTATCTTCACAGACTCATTTTATATTTGTTTGGACTCATATTTGAAACCCAATGGCTAATGTTCTTATAGGAGGGTAATAGTCAGAGATGGCCAGCTATGTTTTTTTTTTTTTTTTTTTTAGATATATCTTTTAAAGAATTGTTTGTAAAATTTCCTTCAACTTTATGGCATACCTTACCTCAAATAAGCAGGAGATGTCCTATTTGTAATGACAAAGGAAAAATAAAATAGATAATCACTAATTATCATGAAAATTATTTTAATTGGTAGACAAGTGGAAGATAGTGGCAGAATGACTAAGGAAGAAATAATATTTACCTTTTTTTTTTAAGAAATAATAGTTACATGATGGGTCTACAATGATAGGACCACTGACAGTCTTATGAGGTTTCAGGTACTAAGTATAATACATAAAACGCTTGCTACCTAAATAGTTAATCTAACCAAAATCAACCCACAAGAGCCTATGCACACAAATAATTCAACCAGTAATGCCCTTCCACCAACTGAGGTCAGATAGAACTGCTAGTTTCTCAAACCTTAACACACTCTATTATGAAGTTAGATTGGAGGGGTTAGAGAGATGGTTTGATGGTTGTTACTCTTTCAGGGCACCTGGGTTTGATGTACAGAACCCACATGGTGCCTCACAACCATCATTAACTGTACTTCATGGAGATATAACACTTTCTGCTGATTTTCTTAGGTACCAGGCATGCAAATGGCTCACATACATATATGGAAGCAGATATATATATATATATATATATATATATATATATATATATATAAAATTAAATAAATGTAGAAAAAGAAATTCAATGGGATTTTTCTTCAGGCTGATGGAATGAGAGCTCCTGAACACAAAATTGGAAACAGCAGTAAAACTAAATTTAACATACCCTGGATTGAGTTTCCAACTGCTATAAAATCAAGAACCCACAATGAAGCTTACAAAGATGTTCTATGTCTTGATTTTGAGTCTAAAGCTCATGCATGTGGACTTTCCAAACATTCTCCCTGTTTGAAAGCAGGAAAGACTTAAGCTTTAACTAGATGTAACTTGACAAATACTAGAACAACCAGAGAATAGACAACAAGTATAGGAGCAGAGGGCCTCAAGGTCCTAGTGAACAAACAGCTATACCAGTCAAGCTATAGAAAACAGTAAAACATTTATGTCAGATTCTCACAACCCCTCTACCATTAAATTGCCATGTTCAAACTCAGAAGAGTTTTGAAACTCCTTAGGAGAACATAACTGTATCATTCAATAGCCTGCCCATATGATGACGTGCTGTTTTAAACAGTTTGACTCACATATTCAGCACACATATGAATATGTTCTATTATTTGTATTATTTCATGAATGAAGATACTGGGTTACACAGAAATGTGTAAATTTCCCAAGGTCATATGTGTAATATGAAACATTGCTAGCATTTGAACTTAGTATTGCTGTAGAGTCCAGCCTCAGTCATACAGGTTATCTTTGCACACAAGGAGGAACACATTCAACTTTGAATGTCCTAACTACCAAAGGAAGAGGTTTCACTTGTCTACTTTCTTCTCTTTTTGAGGCGAGTTTAAGACAGGGTTTCTTTATGCATTCCTGACTGTCCAGAACTCTATAGACCCGGCTGGCCTCAAACTCAATGTGATGTACCTGCTCCTGTCTCTGGAGTTCTGTGATTAAGGGTGTGCACCACCACTACACAGCTGTCCACTTCAACCTTAAGATGATGAAACAGCAGCAAAGAAGGTGAAGATGTGCTTAGTTGAAGAGCAGAGCAGATTTTTCCCCATTCTGACAAACAATCATTACTGTCAATCAAGATAACCACTTTGTTGATAATGTTTCCCAAGAGGCATATTGAAAGTTTTAAATTAAGCTTGAATAATCTTCCAAAAATATTGCCTAAACAACTGCAGAGCTGACTTGGGACTGGCACGCTAGGTTGCCAAGTGATCTCCCAAGCCAGGTAAAGCACCTGGATGAATTATAGCCCAGGTGCTGGTGGAAGCAAGCTGTTGCCAGAAAGCCACTTAGTCTAAAGATAGACAAAGGGATCTGGGAAAGGAGCTAGAAGTCTGCAGTGACTTCATTTAAGAGAAAAGAATTTCAGTGTTCAGTGAGTTTTCTTCTGGTCTTCTTAAAAGGCAAGGTAAGAAACCATTGTTCTAGAAATGTAATTTTTAAGCTGCTGTATTTCTGCCTGAATCCTTTCCTCCTCCCTTTCTTCCCCATCTCTTGTTTCCTTTCTCCAATACTTCCTTCCTTTTAAAATTTCAGATAGTATCATACATGTGTATTTTTATTCACCTTCCTCTCCTATTTCTTTCTCTTACCTACTTCCTTCTCCTGATGAACTTTTCTTTCCAACAAGTCCCTCTCTACTTTGATATCTTTTTAGTGTGTATCTTTAATTATCCATATAAGCACAGAAAGGAAGTTCCTTATTGGAGCAGGAACAGCTTTTCAGTGACTACACATATGAAGCATGATAGGGCAAAGGCTTCTCCATCTTGTCTCAGCCAGAGTCATCTTTGGTTTAACCCTTCTTTTCTACCACTGATGTGAAGCCACATAGAATAGCACCCAACCTTGTTCTAGAAACTCAAGATTCCCAATGCCCCAGATAACTGCATGTTTTTGGCTTCTGTTAAATTGTTTGCTTCCTTGATTGCCTTACTTTCTATTGTAACTGCCAACTAGGATACAGCTTTTCTCTATTCTTTGCCTTGAAAAGCTACCTCTAAAATGCATTCCAGGAAAGGCTGCTCTATGAGAAGAATTTCTCTCTAGTCAGTCTAAAGAAGACTCTCAATTCAGACTTTGGTCATGCCCAGTATTCTATGGGTCCCTATTTTGCAACAGAGGAACATGATATGACACCATGTCCCCAGCAACTATTCACTGACAAAAGTGCCTCATGTCCATGATGGCATATTAAAGCCGCTGTCATGTGAAGGTCTTATGCAGCTATCCATAAGTTCAGAGACCTCTCGAATCCATTACTGCAGTGACTTCATTAATGGAACAGCCATGTTATATCCAGAAGACATCATTTTGTAACACACCTATCCATCTTCCATCTCTTCCTTATATCCCCTCTTTGCATAATGCTCCCAGAGTCTTGGGGAGGGGTGATAAAGTTAATACACTTAGGCCCAAACACTGGCCTAAACTGTCTCTTATTCTCATCTCTATATTAACTGCCTTCTAGTGAAATCAATCTTTCTTTCTGTCTCTCTTTCTTTCTGTCTTTCTTTCTTACTTCCTACCTTTCTTCCTCTCCCCCCCCCACCTTTTGAGACAAAGTCTCTCAATATGAGTCAATATGAGATCAGACTGATCTTGAACTTGAGATATTCCTGTCTCAGCCTCCTGAAGGCTGGGATGACAAGGATACACTATCACATCTAGATTACCTCATCCATCTCAAAATAAGGATCTTATGGAAAATTCTTCTTCACGAACTAAATACAAAGTGATCATTTAATATGCCTTTGTCTGATAGTATTAACTAGCATAACATTGTCATTTAAATAGTACCATGTTCCAAGTCCCTGTAATAAAACACTATTAAGGAAATAAGCCATCCTGAATTTTCCATTCTTGAAGGGCCCTTTTTGTTAAGTTCGTCTCAGGGTAAGTTGCTGCAACTAGAAAACAGTATTATTGAGTTCACTGGGCACTGGGTGACCTCTCATCTTAATCCTCTTTTTTTGGCTGTGTTGACACATCCTGTCACTGATAAGCCCTGCTCCTCATTGCAGCAACTGCTGAAAGCCAAAGCAGGTGATTATCAGGAAACAAGCAACTTACTTGTTTCTTGTTTCTAACCATTCTCAGTTCACTTTAATTTCCATCCCAAGAAAATTCTCATGGTATGCAAACACAACAAAATATTGTATGATAAATGGTAACATAAAACAGGCACCTTAAAAAAGTGAAAATAGAGACAAGAAAATATTTGAATTTGTGCTGAGAAGCCTTCCAATAATGTCCACAAAAACAAAGTAATTTAGGAAACATTTGACTTGACTCATCTGTAACTGGGATTGGAAGGTGTTTTAGGATAGAGAGCCCTGCCAGAGTCCTAAGTGAGTTTAAGCTGAGGAGGAAAACAGCCACATAAATTAAATATATAGCATTTTTTAGTCTATCAGACTGCATTTATTATTTTGGTCTTTTAGATGAAATAACATTTAGTAACATTTAGCCACTCACCTCAGCTGGGTTAGGAAATCTAACATCAACACATAGAACCAAGGGCATCCCTTGATTTGACAGACTTCAAAGGTGGGAGTCCCTGAGTTTAGGCAGAAAGAGTCTCTGCTTTTAGAGGACATGGGGATCTCAGTGTGTTGCAGTTGAGTGAAGGTGATATAAAGGATATTGTAATTTAGAAAATAATCCTAGTGTCCCACCCAACCTTGGAACTTCTACAAGCTAGGAGCTTCCCATCAGAGGGAAGGTTCTAGGTCAGATATGAGTCACAGCTGACCCCTCTACAACAGTAGCATCTGCATTATAACATCACAGGATTTTGCCCTCCTCCCCCAAAACCACTTTATTGAGCAGAAGTTAGAGGGACATGAAAAACCAGCAACTTTAGGACATCAGCTTGAGTTCTGGCTACTTTCATAGTCCTATTTATTGCAGAGGAAAAGAATCAGAGATTTGAAGCAACTCAGAAGACTCACATATTAAGAAAAGTACACTAAACTTCAACTTTTACACTGTACAATAAAGTTGTTCAATTTCAGTTTGGAAAGTTCCAAAGTTAGCAAAGTTGTCTGTTTTACATAAAAGACTCTCAGATTGCATCAACTCATATTATCCAATGATTCTTTTTCCACCTTCTACCCCAGAGATCTGGCTCCTTGAACATTATTTTTCTAGATGGACATCTAACTTCACCATGGCACACAGAGACACTGTAGGATAAACAATACCTCAAGATAGAAGCTGTTGAAGAAACACCCCAGACCTTTAAGCCTTCTTATCATGGAAGATGAAAATTTGGATCTGCTACTCACCGCATTAAAATTGGGAAACAGGTTGACTGCTGCTGCAGTGTCGAGAGGAAAGGGGAGAAAGGGCTTAATATCCAATGATGGCTGCAAAGGAGGGGCTGGTGGCCGGACCAGGGCTGGGAGAGCAGGACTCTGGCATGTACCACCTGTAGAGACAAGAGAAAAGGGAATGATCAGCGACACCAGGCGCAGAAAAGAAAAACATCATGACCTTTGGGGCAAACAAATGAAAGAAAGGAACGGAGGGAAGCAGGGAGGGAGGGAGGAAGGAAGGAAGGAAAGAAGGAAGGAAGGAAAGAAGGAAAGAACCAGACCAGCTTTCTAGGTCACTGGAAAAAGTATGAAACAGTATCTATTCCTATCAGCTAAGATTTGGCCATTGGATCGATAGCTTTGTCATTGGAGGGACAGAGGTAAGTGAGCAGTGCCTTTCACTGGGATAATAACTACATGATTATGTAAGGATCAGTCAATATTTCACACTCCACAACTTGCTTTTGTATTATTGCCTGGAACTCCAGTGCTCAGCATGGAGTCCAAGGGAAAACCCTTACAATCCCACATTGCTCTCCCATTCCTCTATGAAAACTAACCTGCTCAGATTATGCTACAAGTCTCAGTGGCTATTTTTGCAGAACTGCTCTGTTCACCAACTCAAACTCTGGCAGGATAAAGACACGATCTGGAGCAGAAAAGAAGCTGAACCACAGGCACAGGCAGCCATACCGCACTGCCCCAGCAACAAGAGGATTAAAAATGCCAGCAAACCCAGCACTACAAGCTCAACAACCCTGAGCTGTTCAGCACCCTGGAGCTTTGACAATTCAACAACTGCCTGTCTCCTCCCCACTCATGAGTGGGAGGAATTTAGACCGGCACCAATGAGCAGGCAATGAGAATATTACACCAACACAGATCCCCCTCTGCACACCGGTGGGCAGGCAGCTGCTTGCAAGGAGCATGACAGTTCTGGCCCCTGCATTCAGATTATCTGCATTGAGAAGCTGAAAGGATGGAAGCATAGCTTCGGTATTCTGTCTCCCATATTTTGATAACATTCCAAAACATCAATTTTCCGTTAATTAAAGGCTGTTTGAATCCTAGGAAACTGTTAAAATATGCCAGCATTCTTCTAATCTGAGAGGCAAGCAACAGACTGTAAAAAACCTGCTGGTGAGAAGCCAAGAAGCATTAGGAAAACAAAATGCAGTGAGGTGTTTTCTTGACTCACAGAGTATTCTTGCAGACAGAAGACAAGGGCATACAGTGTCCCTCACTTTCCTACCACCTCAGTTTGAGAGCAGACTACACCAACACCCCATGCACATCATCTTCCCAGATCGCACACCCAATAGGCTATTGAATCCCCCCCTTGAAATATTCTTCAAGAAGAACCAGGCCAACAAAGTTAAAATAAGCACAACAAAATGAGTTTTTGCTTCCCCCCAACTATCTATCTAACCTCTATATCTCTATATATCTCTATATATATTTCAAGGAATAGAGGACAGATGTTAAAACAAACAGAGATAAAAGCAAAATACAGCAAGCCTACATCTACCAAAGCACACCATAAACTCATTTTATTATCCATCTGTTAGTATATTGAGTGTGGGTGGATAACCTTTTCTAGAGAGGCCGTCTATAAAACTTCCGTGATAAGCCTGTCATGAGTTTTGTATTACTAAAAGTTTCCCTTTAATAAAAAGTTAAAGAAATCAAATAAGATTTGGTTGACACCTCTTCAGAAAACAGGGAGATGAAATAAAATTTTTGACTAAAGTCGGCTTTAAAGTATCCACAACTAATATTGAGCTTCAATATTTTTTTTAATTTCACTCATGGAAGATATTAATAAATAAAATGAGCCCCTAACACCACAGAATTTGCCAAGCCCCACTTTCATAGAGTGGCAAATAATGTGCAGTCCCGTGTTTCACACTGTCAGTGGTCCTATAGATTTCTCTCTTTGGTAGGAGGAGATGAAATGAACCTGCATGGTTTTCCCAAGATTTCAAACTTTTGTAACTCTTATCTGGTATTTTTATGTTCTATGAAGGGAATTCCATTTGGTAGACATTCCTGAAGTCTATGCACAGATATAACCTTGGAGTTCCTAGCCAGTGGTTATCAGCTAGGGCTTATTTTAGGATGTTATACATGGAGGACCTTGCTCAGAACCTGACCCCCTGGTGCAGACATGCTTTAATAAACACAATAAACTTAACAGCTGTTCAGGCCTTCTGACAGCTAGTGTCAAGATATTTTTAATTGTATCTTTAGAATCTTACCTTTTTTATGTTAACTTTTCTGGATGAATCCTCACAATACTTCAAAGAGGACAGCACATTTAACTTTAAAACTTCTGCACTCAGAGCCAACAATCCAGCCACCTTAGGGGAAATTCCTGGAGCCAATCTGAGCACAATAGACCTGCCTATCCACGTGGGACCACCCGTAATTTCCACCTGCCTGGTCTCTGACACCCTCCCCCCCCCACGGTCTTCTACTGGAGTTCTGGGCTGCTCCCAGAGATCCACCTATCTCTGCAGGACCACTCTGAGTTCCTGTGTGCTGGATCCTTGACCCCCCACGCAGGGCTTCTGCTAAAGAGGCCCTACTCAGCTAGAGAGTGCCAGCTAGACCTGCCTATCGGTGTGGAAACATCCTGAGTTATCAGCCCAGCCTTTGTCCCCCAACACCAGGCCTTGGCTAGAGGCCTTAGCTAGACCTAGACCCGACTATCCCTGAGGAAATATCCTGTGGGCTAGCCTCTGCCAAAGAGGCCTCAGCTCTCCTCTGCTGGAACCTGATCTTTGACCCCCATTCTCAGGCCCCTGCCTACGGAGAGATCTTCTAGAGAGCTTGGACTACCCAGAACTACAGAAATCGAACCTCTGACCCACTTAAACCCATAGACAGATGGAGACACCCCACCAACACCTACTGGAAAAAGCTATGGGAAGATGGCAATACAAGAAAACACCTAACATCAGAAAGGCAAGTATAACACCACCAGAATCTAGGGAATCTACACCAACTAGACCAGAACACAACAAAGCAAATGAATCAGAAGAGAACGACCTAAAAATTATCATCATAAAAATGATAGAGGCCCTCAAAGAAGTGAGAAAATCCCTTAAAGAAATGGAAGATGAAACAAACAAAAATTTGGAAGAAATGAATAAATTTCTTAAAGAAAGTACAGAAAGCCAAGAAAAAACAATTAAACAGGTGAAGGACATGGTTCAAGACTTGAAAACAGAAATGGAGACAATAAAGAAAGCACAAACTGAAGGAATGCTGGAAATAGAAAAACTGGGCAAATGATCAGGAACTGCAGAGGCAAGCATAACCAACAGAATTCAAGAGATGGAAGAGAGAATCTCAGGTGCTGAAGACAAACTAGAGGAAATAGATTCATCCACCAAAGAAAACTATAAGTCCAACAAATCCTTAACACAAAACATCCAGGAAATGTGGGACACTATGAAAAGGCCAAACCTAAGAATAATAGGCATAGAGGAAGTTGAGGAAGCCCAGCTCAAAGGGGCTGAAAACATATTCAACAAAATCAGTGAGGAAAGTTTCCCAATCTGAAGAAGGACATGCCCATGAAAGTACAAGAAGCATACCGAACACCAAATAGACTGGACCAAAGAAAAAAGACCTCTTGACATATAATAATCAAAACAGCTAATGTACAAAATAAAGAAAGAATATTAAGAGCAGCGAAGGAAAAAGGATAGATAACATATAAAGGCAGATCTATCAAAATTATGCCTGACTTCTTCATGAAAACCCTCAAGGCCAGAAGGTCCTGGATAGATGTTCTACAAGTACTAAGAGTCCACGGATGCCAGCCCAGGCTACTATTTCCAGCAAAACTCTCAATCACTATAGATGGAGAAAACAACATATTAAATGACAAAGCCAGATTTGCCCAATATGTATCTACAAATCCAGCCCTACAGAAAGATTTGGAAAGAAAACTCCAACCCAAGGAAGTTAACTACGCTCACAAAGATGTAGGCAACAGATAATCACACTGCATCAGAAACCAAGGGTAAAGAAGGACAAATATATTCACAATACCACTGCCAAAAGCAAATCTAAAACAAATAAACATTAACAATCAATGGTCCTTACTCTCCCTCAACATTAATGGTCTTAACTCGCCTATAAAAAGACACAGGCTAACAGAATGGATACAAAGACAGAATTCATCCATCTGCTGCATACAAGAAACACACCTAAGATTCAAAAATAGACATTACCTCAGGGTAAAGGACTGGAAAAAGATCTTCCAATCAAATGGACCCAAGAAGCAAGCAAGTGTGGCTATCCTAATATCTAACAAGTTAGACTTCAAACCAAAATTAATCAAAAGAGATGAAGATGGTCATTTCATATTCATCACAGGAGAAATCCACCAACAAAAAGTCTCGAATCTGAACATCTATGCCCCAAATACAAAGGCACCTACATTCGTAAAAGATATGCTACTAAAAATCAAAGCTCACATAAAATCTCACACATTTATAGTGGGAGACTTCAATACACTATTCTCACCACTAAACAGGACCACCAATCAGAAACTCAGCAAAGAAACAAAAGAACAAACAGAAGTTATGTCTCAACTGGGTTTAACAGACATCCAAACACAAAGGAATACAATTTCTTCTCTGCTCCACATGAAACCTTCTCTAAAATCGACCACATACTAGGTGGCATAACGAACCTGAACAGATACAAAAGAACTGGAATAGTCCCCTCTATCTTATCAGAC
Organism: Cricetiscus sungorus; assembly: GCA_030556225.1. Lineage (NCBI taxonomy): Eukaryota > Metazoa > Chordata > Mammalia > Rodentia > Cricetidae > Cricetiscus > Cricetiscus sungorus. Next base: position 4,746,760 of record JANBXA010000366.1, on the reverse strand, counting down.
CACCATGCTTTAAAATTGGAATTCAACAACAACACAAATCGCAGAAACCCTACAAACTCATGGAAACTGAACAATGTGCAATTTCACCACACCTGGGTCAAAGAAGAAATAAAAAAAGAAATTAACGACTTCCTAAAATTCAACGAGAATGAGGACACGACATATCTGAACTTATGGGACACCTTCAAAGCAGTGTTACGAGGGAAGTTCAATGCACTGAGTGCCCATATGAAGAAAACAGAGTATAGTCACATTAGAGAATTAACAGCACTACTGAAATACTTAGAACAAAAAGAAGCAAACTCACCCTGGAGGAGTAGACGCCAGGAAATAATCAATTTGAGGGCTGAAATCAATAAAATAGACACCAGGAAAACAATACAATAAATCAATGCAACAAAGAGTTGGTTTTTCAAGAAAATCAATAAGATAGACAAAGCTTTATCCAAATTAATGAAAAAGCAGAGAGAGATCATGCATATTAACAAAATCAGAAATGAAAAGGGGGACATAACTACGGATACAGTGGAAATCCAGACAACATTCAGGTCATACTTTAAAAACCTGTACTCTGCAAAATTTGAAAATTCAAAGGAGATGAACAAATTTCTGGGTAATTACCACTTACCAAAATTAAACCAAGAACAAACAAACCTATAGACCTATAACCCCCAATGAAATCAAAACAGTCATCGAAAGCCTTCCAACCTAAAAGAGCCCAGGGCCAGATGGCTTCAGTGCAGAATTCTACCAGAAATTCAAGGAAGAGATAATTACAATACTCCTCAATTTTTTCCACACAATAGAGACAGAAGGTACATTACTAAACTCTTTCTATGAGGCCACAATCACCTTTGTACCCAAGCCTCACAAAGATACAACTAAGAAAGTAAACTACAGACCAATATCCCTGATGAACATTGATCCAAAAATACCCAATAAAATACTGGCAAACCAAATCCAAGAATACATCAGAGAAATCATCCACCATGACAAATAGACTTCATCCCTGGATTGCAGGGATGGTTTAACATATGAAAATCTATCAACGTGATCCACCATATAAACAAACTGAAAAAGAAAAACCATATGATAATCTCCCTAGATGCTGAAAAAGCCTTTGGCAAAATTCAACACCCTTTCATGATAAAGGTCTTGGAGAGATCAGGGATAACAAAAATATACTTAAACATAATAAAAGCAATATACAGTAAACCAACAGCCAACATCAAACTGAACGGAGAGAAGCTTAAGGCAATTCCTCTAAAATCAGGAACAAGACAAGGCTATTCTCTCTCCATATCTCTCTAATATTGTACTTGAAGTTCTAGCTAAAGCTGTAAGACAACAAAAGGAGATCAAGGGAATCCAAATTGGAAAGGAAGAAGTCAAACATTCTCTATTTGCAGATGATATGATACTTTACATAAGTGACCCAACAAACTCTACCAGAGAACTCCTACAGCTGGCAAACACCTTCAGCAACCTAGCAGGATATAAGATAAACTCAAAAAAAAAAAATCAGTAGTTCTTATTCAGATGACAAAAAGGCTGAAAAAGAAATCAGAGAAAGATCACCATTTACAATAGCCACAAACAACATAAAATATCTCGAGGTAATTCTTACCAAACATGTGAAAGACCTATACAATAAGAACTTTGTGGCTTTAAAGAAAGAAATTAAAGAAGATACCAGAAAATGGAAAGATCTTCCATGCTCTTGGATTGGAAGGATAAATATAATAAAAATGGCAATCTTGCCAAAAGCAATCTAAAGATTCAATGCAATCCCCATTAAAATCCCAGCACAATTCATCACTGACTTTGAAAGGATAATAATCAACTTTGTATGGAAAAACAAAAGACCCAGGATAGCCAAAATAACCCTGTACAATAAAAGACCTTCAGGAGGCATCACCATCCCTGAGTTTAAACTCTACTACAGAGCTATAGTTTTGAAAACAGCCTGGTATTGGCACAAAAATAAACAGGTAGCCCAAATGGAATCAAATCGAAAATCCCGATATTAATTTCCACACCTATGAACACCTGATTTTCGACAAAACAACTAAAAAAATACAATGGGGGGAGGAAAGCATCTTCAACAAATGGTGCTGGCACAATTGGATGATGGTGTGTAGAAGACTGCAGATAGACTCATGTCTATTGCCATGCAAATATCTTAAGTCCAAATGGATCAAAGACCTCAACATAAATCCAGCCACACTGAACCTCTTCGAAGAGAAAGTGGGAGGTACCCTTGAACAAATTGGTAAAGGAGACCACTTCCTGAACATAACTCCAGTAGCACAGACACTGACATCAACATTTAATAGGTGGGACCTCCTCAAACTTAGAAGCTTCTGTAAGGCAAATGACATAGTGGACAAGACCAAATGGCAGGCCACAGACTGGATTTTTTTTTTTTTTAACTAATCCTACATCTGACAAAGGGCTGATCTCCAAAATATACAAAGAACTCAAGAAACTAGTCAATAAAACACCAAATAACCCTATTAAAAAATGGGGTACAGAATTGAAGAAAGAATTCTCAATAGAGGAAATCAGAGAGGCTGAAAGACACTTAAGAAAGTGTTCAAAATTCTTAGCTATCAGGGAAATGCAAATCAAAACAACTTTGAGATAACATCTTATTCCTGCCAGAATGGCTAAAATTAGAAACACCAATGACAACTTATGCTGGAGAGGATATGGAGAAAGGGGAACACTCCTTCACGGCTGGTGGGAGTGCATACTCATACAGCCATTTTGGAGATCAGTATGGCGGTTCCTCAGGAAAATGGGAATTAGCTTACCACAGGACCCAACAATTCCACTCTTAGGTATATACCCAAATGACCCACATCCAAGCAACAAAGATATGTGCTCAACTATGTTCATAGAAGCATTATTTGTAATAGCAAGAACCTGGAAGCAACCTAGATGCCCCTCAAGTGAAGAAAGAATAAAGACGATGTGGCACATTTATACAATGGAATACTACTCTGCAGAAAAAAAAAAATAACAGGATCTTGAAATTCGCAGGCAAGTGCATGGAACTTGAAGAAACCATCCAAATGAGGTAACCCATTCACAAAAAGTGGAACAGGGTATGTACTCGCTCATATATAGATTTTAGACGTAGAGCAAACGATCACCAGCCTATAATACACACCACCAGACAAACTGGGATACAAGGTGTATTCTAAGAGATTCATATATGGTTCCTCACAAAAGGGGGAAGGGACAAGTCCCCCAGAGCACATGGGAAATGGGAGGGGCAGAGAATGGAGAGAGAATGGAGGAGAAAGAAAGGGGAGGAGAGGAAAGCATGTGTGGCTAGATAGATTGAGTTAGAGAGACAGAGAGAGAAATATAGAGACAGACAGAGAGAGAGAGACAGACAGACAGAGAGAGAGAGAGAGAGAGAGAGAGAGAGAGAGAGAGAGAGAGAGAGAATAAAAGAGGGAGCCATTATTGGTTTGAAGAGAAACTGAACCTAAAGAAAGGTCTAGAGAACTACAAGACTGACTCCAACTAATAATTCAAGCAACCATGGAAAGGCTACCATAAATGCCTTCCCTGATAGTGAGATCATCAACTAAATTATCCACCATCATGGAGTCCTCATCTAGTACCTGTTGGAAACAGAGGCAAACACCCATAACCAAACATTGAGTCGAACTAGAATCCAGATACAGAGAGAGAGGACAAGACCAGGTTACAGAAACACACAAAGACAGCTGACCTGAACAAGGAGGAGATAATGGGCCCCCCAAACTGATAGCTTGGAATCCAGCATGGGACTGACTCAGACCCCTGAATATGAGTCTCAGCTAGAAGGATTGAGCAGTCTGGAGGACCTCAGACAGTAGAAACAGGATCTATTCCTGGTGCACAAAAGGACCTTGTGGACACAACCCCCATGGAGGAATACTCCCTTAACCTAGAGACAGAAGAGAAGTCCTAGTCCCTACTTCAAATGACTTTGCAGATTTACCTGACCCAACCTGTATAGCATAGCCCTACAAGTGGAATGAGGGTTGAGGGATGGGAGGGGAGGGCGGCCAGGGAGCACGACACAGGGGAAATAGGGTAAGAGGGAGGGAGGGAGGGAAGGAGGAAGGAAGGGAGAGGAAACTGAGATCCACATGTAACATTTTTAAATTATATTATTATTATTAATAATAATATTAATAATAATAAAAATTAAGGTAAAAAATTTCTGCACTCACAGCTGGGCAGTGTTGCCACATGCCCTTAATCCCAGCACGTGGGAGTCAGAGGCCAGCCTGGTCAACAGAGCTACTTCCAGGACAGCTAGGTTTGTTACACAGAAAACTCCTCCTCAACAACAACAACAAATTATGTACTGGATACTCTTGGTGTTCAGGACACTCATGGACACTGACAATTTAGCATTAATCTCTGTTGTTAGCTTTAACCTCAATCTTAATTTCTGTCTTAATCTTTCATGTTCTCTGTTGAGAAGTGAATTTCAGAATGATTAGAGCTTGTTATTGTCAATTGTTCATCTCAGTGTGTAGCTTAAAACTGAAAAATAAATTATGTATATTTGCATTTATAAAAAATAGTATAAATTTATAATTTCCTAATTGGAAAAGTATATTTTATAATATCTGCAGACAAACTCACATATAATGAAGTATTTTTTAAATATGTGTTTACTGAGATATATGTTTACATCAGAATATATATATGTATATATACATATGTATTTACATTAATCAATGGTAACTGGGTAGCATGTTCAGTTAGATCAGAGAAATAAATTTCATACTTCTATTTCATGGTTGGACAACTACAGACAGAAATGATATATTGTATATTTCAAGAAAGTTAGGAGTTTGAAATTATTTTACAATAAATTATCAATAATCCTAAGTAAAATAATTTTATGCCAATGAATAAAGAAGTATTTCAATAAATCTATAATTAAATTGTCAACCTGATTAAAATTATACACAACAGAAAATATTGAGGATATTATAAACAATATTAGATTATAAAGTTACTTGATAATAATCTAATTTGCTACATCTGAAATACTACTAACATTTATTTCCGAATATTTCTATAATTGTCATTTCTAGAGACAAGATGGTGTGCAGCCTTTTACACTTGACTCATCAGAAAATCAAACATTCATGAAAGGTTCATTTGAAATGTTCAAGTTTACAATGATTTATTTTTTAATTTTAATTGTAATCTTTATTTTGTTTGTTTGCTTGTTTGTTTGTTTTTTTGAGACAAGTTTTCTCTGTGTAGTTCTGGCTGCCTTGTAGCTCATTCTATAGATCAGGTTGGCTTGAACTCACAGAGATCCACCTGGCTCTGTCTCCCGATTGCTGGGATTAAAGGTGCTTCACACCACTGCCCAGCACATTTTTTTGTAATTGATTTTTACTCCTTCCTTTTATAGTACAACTACTTCCCCTTAAATTTCAGTGGTCCAAAACTTTCATCCAGCTCCTCATTGTTTAACTACTCCTAACTGAATGCTGAAATTAGACACTTACTTTGAGCTAAGATTTTGAATTAGTGTGCTTTTCCCTGTACTGATTTCATTGTCTACATGTTTGGGAGTTCAGAGTCACACTGGAGGTTTAAGAGAAAGAGATACTGTTCAACATGTTCTACCTTTAGTTGCTTTAATGGCCTGAAGTGACCTGCTCTTGGCAAGTGAGCTTGAATGTGTGGATCTGTAAGAAAAAGCTGGAAAGCTGATCCCCTGGGGATAACTGTTGTGTCACACACCCTGGTGTTCATCCCAGGAAGGAATGAAGTTTGGAACATGACTCAGAGTAGAGCATCCTCCTGTAAACACTTACTCAGGATCTTTCACCCAAGTCTATTGCTGAGGATTAGACTATCCACCAAAGAAAGAAAGAATTAATGGTTGCTCTTGTACTGTATACACATACCTCTTCATTCTTTATTTTATAAGACATTTGAACACTCCAATAATTAACCCTAATTTGGGAAAGAAGGCCGGAATGAAGTTCTGACTAGCTTGGTTTCTTCTGCCACTGAATCCATGCCCTAGACCAATTCAGGTACAGATATCCTTACTAAGTTCTTCGATGGAAGGAAAATGGACTCTCACTTATTAATCACTTTCCTGAACATCTCTGGCAGCTGATGACACCTGGAGAAGGTTCTGTTAGGAGACCCAGAAAAACTCCAAATATCCCTCTAACATATTCTCTTATGTATGATGGTTCATAACACAGAATGAACATTTGTCTCACAGGAAATCAACATTTTACCTGAGATTTCCCTCAACAGTCAGCAACTAGTTCTCGACAGCTTTCAGGTGCAAGGTTTTCCTGGTGAGGACTTTCTTGGCCTAATCTTAGCAATCAACTAAAGCTACTAAAGGAGTTTTAATGCCAGAATATCCAATGTGATATTTGTTGGCTATATGAGGCTATTTTAAAGTTAAATTAATTAAATATTAAATGAAAAATGTTCATTTTCAAGCACAGTTGAGTCTATATTCCAAATGTTCATTAGCCTCAAGTTAGTTCTGTGATATGTAATACAGATTAAAAATGTATATATCTGGGGTCAGCACCATCCAGTTGTGGAAGTCTAATATGCACATGATGTCTACATTTATTCAGAGATTGCCTGTTTTAACTTTAGACATGGTGTCACAATGTAGCTCAGGCTATTCTGAAATTCCCTATGTAGCTCAGGCTAGCTATTATTTCAATATCATTTTGTCTCAGCTTCCCAAATGCATGTGCCACTGGCTTGACTCTGGTTTTCCTTTTCTTAGTGGAAGGTAACAGAAAACATTGTGCAGATATCAACCTGAAATCAATTAATATTTGTTAAATCAAATCAAGCTAATAAATCTGGAGTGGAACTTTCTTGTCAATCACTGGATTATTCAATAAGCAATTCATGCTTCTTTCCCCTGCTGCAGCCTATGTTCCAGTACTTTACAGACTGCAAATAGAGAAGGAGCTGAGCAGATACTCTTCCTCTTAGTGTTCTATCCCTGTGAAAATATGCCATGACCATGGCTACTCTTACAAAGGAAAACATTTCACTGGGGCTTACTCACAGGTTCAGAGGTTCCATCCATTGTCATCATGGCAGAAAGAGGGTGGCACAAAGGCAAACATAATACTGCAGATGTAGCTGAGAGTTCTATATCAGGATTGGCAGGCAGAAGAAAGAAACAGATGCTGGGCCTGGCTTGAGCATTTGAAACCTCAAAGCTCATCACCATTTACACACTTCCTCAACCAACGGCTACTCCAACAAGGCCCCAACTCTAATCCCTGTCAAGGAGCTCCACTCAATATGGACCAAGCATTTAAACCTATGAGCTTATGAGGTCACTGTTATTCAAACCATGACATCCTGCATTTATCCTATTGTAGATTTTTATTGCTTGTGCTACCATGGATGGTTCCATCCTATATTTCACTCTGAACAGTCCAGATAAGCCAAAGGAAGTTATATTTGCTTCTGTCATCGTTAATTCTCTTGAACTGAATGGTAATAGTTCCTGGAATATTTACAAATTCAAACACATTCATTCAATGTTTCTAGGTAAATATTTTTTATATATTATTAAATCTGATTTTCTAACAAGATTAGCATGGCTATAATTTTGGAGATCACATTACTGGTATTGGGTGGCACTGTAATCTCCATCATGATCATTATAATCAGATTAATTAAAATGCTTTAAGAACAGCAAAGATTGCATCCTTGTTGTCTTAAGGGACCCACATAAAACACCTCTGCCCCTGCAGTTTATATGAGCTATGTGGGAACTATAAGCTCTGGTTTCCATGGCTTTGGGAAACATTTTTGAGTATTTTATAATAGCACAAAAAAACTCTGATTTCATTCTTTCAAGAACATTCCCCATGGTGCTGGGATGTGCTTTGTTTAGTCTTAGCCTCAATGTTTCTTCTGGCAGATTTGGAAAACCACTAAATAAAGCCTAATCTTATTTTTCTAATTCTAAAAAATTTAGTCCCAGGACAAAGATGTAAAATCAGTTACTAATGAAATTTGAGTAATTGTAGAATCTAATAGATTATTTACTTTAAGGGGAAAGGAAAATAAAATGCACATTAAATGACTACAAGCAAGAATGTACATGTGACATATTTTATTTTTAGGAGCCTTGTCATTTAGTCATTATTGTATGCTGGGTCATATTGTGTACAACTTTTCATAGCTTAAGGACATGACAATGTACACATCCTATTCTCAACTTACAGGAGAAGAAACAGGCTTACTGAGGTCATTTTACCCAAGACAAATGGCCTGCTTTAGTGGTAGAGCTAAGAAGATTTGGAAGCCAGAGATGTCTCCTTCTGAAGGCCGTATGTACATTCTCTCTCAAATAGCTATCAACTTGTGATTCCCCTAAAAGTATAGATGCACTTTGTGGCAGCAGAATCTGTTTTCTGGGAAAAGGGCCTAAATTTTTACATTGAAATAGCCAGGAGAAAGCAGGTATGGAGTTTAAGATTTCAGAAGAGAGAGATATTGCTGAGAGCTTCCAGGAGAGGAAAGTTCTCATGGTAAAGTTGTTGCCAAGGTGTACCACATAGGACATTTATATTACGACAGAATAAAACATGCCATAACAGAGAACAGGGGAACACACAGGTTAGGTGACACAGATGTAGCACAGGCTATCAATGTCAGCCACCTTGCCATGAGTCTTGTCAGGATGCATGAAGAACAGCAAAGGCTGAAATGGCATCTGGGGAAATTCCTTAGCTCTGAGAAGATTAATGAGAAAACAGATTTTTTTTTCTGGTCATCTTCAACACATTCTCCCACTCCACTGAATTGGAAAACAAAACATGGAGTCCCCTTGATCAGCGTAGGATGCATACACGTTTCAACTGATACAGTTTATTTCCTTATACTAGCTTAGCTCAAAGAAGGCAGAATTGGCTAATAGAAATTGGTAAAGAAATTTCCTGAGTTTTTTCTCTTACTGTATGTTTAAATTTAAATTTAAACTGTATGTTTAAATTTTATGAAAAAATTATTTGAGGTAAGAGTAAATGAAGGTGTTACTTAAAACTGATCCTGGCATGTTGTGAATCATATATATATTGAATCATTAAAAACACTCAAAATTTCAAGTAATAATGATGTGGAAAACAATAAAACCACTATCAATTATATTTATCATCTATCTCTTTGTATATGCACACACACACACATATATATTTATATATATTATGTGCTTTCTATTTTTATAACACTTTTTTCAATTTAAATTAGAAACAAGCTTGTTTTACATGTCAATCCCAGTTACCTCACCCACCCATCCTCCCCTGTCCCCCCACCAACCCCCATCCCATCCCCTTTCTGCTATCCAGGGAGGGTGAGGCCTTCCATGGGAAGTCTACAAAGTCTGTCATATCATTTGGAGCATGGCCCTCCCCCCATGAGTCTAGGCTGAGGGAGTACCCCTCTATATGGAATGGGCTCTCAAAGTCCATTTGTATATTAGGGATAAATACTGATCCACTACCAGAAAGGCCCCATAGACTGCCCAGTCCTCCTAATTAACACCCACATTCAGGAGATCTGGGTCAATCCTATGCTGGTTTTCCAGCTATCAGACTGGGGTCAATGAGCTCCTCCTTTTTCAGGTCAGCTGTTTCTGTGGGTTTCTCCAGCTTGGTCTTGGTCCCTTTACTCATCACTCCTCCCTTTCTGTAACTGGATTCCAGAAGTTCAGCTTGGTGTTCTTGATTACTTAGCTATTTAATTCTAGAAACTGGGGATCTGTAGGAATGAAACTGAATGTATGTAATAGCTAATGCAAGCTAAGTGATAGGTGCTCACATAAGTTGACTGTTACCTAATTTTCTGATGTCAAAGACAGGAATTCATGACACAATTCTCTTTCTAGTTCTTGAGTCCTTTATAATCAGTTACTGCTATTTCCAATTCATCTAAGATCTTCACTGCTTAGAACTCAAATTCAGTTCATTAGTTAGGTATTTCTGTACACATACATCCAAAAACAATGTAAGCAGGGGCCAGACAGATGGCACAGTGGTAAGCATCATTTGTTGCTCTTACATGGAACCCAAGTTCAGTTCTCAGCAGTCATGGCAAGCATTTCAATACATTCTATTGTTTGAACTCTAGGGGATTAGACTCCCTCTCTAGACTCTGCAGGTCTTGGCACTCATTTACACACACACACACACACACACACAGACTCTCTGTCTCTCTGTCTCTGTCTCTGTCTCTCCCTCTCTCTCTCTCTCTCTCTCTCTCTCTGTCTCTCTCTCTCTCTGTCTCTGTCTCTCCCTCCCCCCTCTCTCAAACAAGAAAATCCTTGAAAAATTGCCCTGGTTGTGATCACATTTGAGCATTTGAGCTTGTAGATTGTGCTCTTATGTCTATCCATCAAGCTAGGGGATGCACAGAAGCCATCTATGAGCTTTGCAAGACAGTGAATTCATACTGATGGTGTCCTCATGGGGAGCCATCTGGCAAAGTCTCCCACCATGTGTTGTGGGAATTCATTCTGCCAATACTGGTCTTAGGGTTTGGCCTCTTGTCTGTGGACATGGCTTCTTATAAGGAGGACCTTCTCTCTCTCTCTCTCTCTCTCTCTCTCTCTCTCTCTCTCTCTCTCTCTCTCACTCACTCTCTCTCTCTGTCTCTCTGTCTCTCTCTCTGTCTCTCTGTCTCTCTCTATCTATCTCTATCTCTATCTCTCTCAGGAGCAGAAGCAAGCCTTGCAGCTGTTCACATCTCCCCTGGGCAGAATGGCAGGACATGGCAGCTGGATCCACAATGGCTTCCACCTTGTCCTGGTTTGTGAGTCTGTATTTCCCATTGAATCCCCATAATAAAGACTTTTGTAAATTCTCACAACCTCTGTCACCCAATATGGAGCCTGCCTGGACCCCACTCATCAACCATGGCTTAGTTAGGATCTTCAGAAGGGACTAAGAAAGGTACCTGGTATTTATGAGAATTACTGGAAATAAGCACTTGCTCCCCAGTAAACAAGAGAATTCTATTCCTAGGATTTCTGCACAAGCCTAAGCATGCATTTTCTGAAATTCCCTCATGACTCAAGTGTGATGGAGCATCTCAGAACACACAGCTCCCTGAAAGCCCTTCTTCCTTATTAATATGTCTGGATAGTGGAATTTTGTGGGGAGACCTAATCTATATAAACCCCAGAGCTTCACGGAAAACCACATAACTACAAACCCTTGAGGGAAAGTAGAGGAGGGGCCCTGATCACAGTCTCTGAGAATTAATGTGAGCCCTTTCAAATATGCAGGGCTGTTTGCCTTAAATTGAAAAGATTATTTTGTGCTTTTGCAAGGACATTAATCCCAAAGGAAGAACAAAACAAAGTGAGTCAAATTGCTTTGAGCAGGAATGCCTGCTGAGAGAGAAGAGAAATTCTGCAAGAGGCATGTCTTCTGAAATTGGCCCTGTATTTTCCTCAATGATTCCAATCTGTCCTGCATAGACTTTTCAAAAGCTATTACATCTTCTGAGTTTGAGGATCTTTTTCTGAGTTATCAATGTCATTTTGACCTTGTCTTACCTGCTCATGTCATTTACTGCTCTTAGGAAAATGAGGGAAGTACTTTTGGCCCTTACATTTTCCACATCCAGGCCCTTTCTTCCAGGTTCAGCTGAAACACTTTGGTTTCCTAAACCCATTTGATACTACAGTCAACTCTGCCCTTTTCACACTTCCTTAGTATATTTCAAGTAGCTAAGGGCTAGTTTGCCATCAGAAAGCAATGTAGATTGCAGCTTATTCTACACTAAGGAATGAAGACTTTAATAACTAGCTTCTCTATTTATAAAGCAAGATGCATAGTATGGCCCAGTGGGCAAACTGCTTATTGTGTGAACATATGGAGCTGAGTTTAGGTCAAGCTTAGTGCCATGCTGCAGAGAGGAATCAGTAGACCCCAGGGAATAATTGGTCTAGCCATAATGACAAAACTGCAGTTTCAGTGATATAACCTGTCTCAAAAAATAAGATCAAAGAGTGATAGAAGAGTATACCTGTTGTCAACCCCTAACTTGTGCACTTGTATGCATGGACAAGTACAAACACATAATCATACATGTACACATACACACCCGCACACACGTGAGTTCACATATGCACAAACACACACACACACACACACACACAAATACACACACACATGTACATATTGTATACGTAATGATTAAATAAATATAAAAAAGAAGTATGATATCTAAATCCCAAGACTCCTATGAAAGTTACATGGAGAAATTTTTAATTAGTTAATATAAAATTATAGTAACAATTCTTACTGATTAATAAGAAATTATCATAACAAATTCTTACTGTCATTTTATTTCAGATTATATTATGAAATTGGCATGAAATAAATGGAATGTATTTTACTAACACAGCTATTTACACCAGCAAACTATTTGCCTCTCAAATTTCTCACCATTCATTTATTAGTAGAGTTATGTGGTTCTGCCCTTTGAGAGGGACCATCCATGTTTTTATCTCCAAATAAAGTGCTTTGAAGACGATATGCAGGTAAGTAAGTGCTGTTAAATTAATGAGTGAATACATGAATGAATAAACAAGACACCGCTGTGCTATGCCTGGAGAGAAATGGAAGATTGTTTTTAATTCCATTAGTACTATTAGGTTGTCATACTGAGAAAGCGAACTATCCATTGTGTTTAACATGTGGTTATTGTAAAGTCATTGGCATGGAAAATATTAAACAGAGAAATAATTTTTAATGGAAGGGAGGGCGAGTAGAGGGAAAGCAAACATGTTTCAAAAAGTAACAGTAACCAAGTCTGATAGTCAGGTAACTTAGGTGGCTCAAATAGGCTGTTCCTGGAACAGTCTGTAAAGAGTGCGAGAATGATCCCAAAGGCACTGAAAGAGAAAGAGTTCTTGACAACAGCAGTGCTTCTATCATTTAGAGTTAGAAAGGAGCCCATACCGAGCTTAATATGAGCTGCTCTTGTTGCTATACTCCTGTAATCCCATCAGTGGGAGCCGGGGGAAACAACAATGTGAGTTCCAGGCCAGCCTGGGCTACATAGCAGGACTCCATCTGCAAACCGAAAGCAAAACAAAGCAAAAGTGTGACCTGGCTTTACCTTACTCAATGTGCCTAACACAGTGGTCACACAGAACATGACAGCCAGATTGGAGCTGGTGTTGGAGAGTTCCAGTGTTTTCTAGTCAATGAGAAATGGAGACAATAGCAGCTCTTTCAATGGGGTTCTCCACTCCTTCCCTGCCTCTGCCCCCAACCCACTGTAATTTATTTCTCACACCATGCATCTCCATCCAGATAACAGCTTCCCTTGTCTCCACTCTTCTCAGGTGCCCTATCCCTCCCTTCTCTCTCAGAACCACTTCCCCTCTGCTTCTCCCCCCCAGAAAAGGACAGGCCTCCCAAAGATATCAATTAAACATGGTATAAGAAGTTATAGTAAGAGTAGGCACATACCCTCATATAAAAGCTGGAGGAGGCAACACACTAGGATAAAAAGGGTCCCAAGAGCAGGCAAAGGAGTCAGTCACCCCATTCCCACTGTTAGGGATCCTACGAGAACACCAAACTACACAACTGAAGCATACATGCAGATGAGCTAGGCCAGACCCATGTAGGCTCCTTGAAGGTCTCTGTGCACTACTATAAGGCCTGCTTCAAGGATTGGTGGCCTCAATGCCATTCTTGGTGATTTTGACTGTTTTGTCATTTCTTTTTTTTTGATCTAGGTGACACTCATAGAGGCTCCTTGACTGTGGGTTCATTCCCTGTAAGGCCCTGTGAGCCCTGGTTGACTCTGTTTGGCCCCTCTCTTAACTGTTCATGGTCAGCTTTATCCTTGGACTTACTTCCTGACTCAGAGTCTTCCTCAAAAATGTTCATCAAGTATTATTGGCTGCCAACTCTCTTGAGTGCATTGTTTCAATAAAAGTAAATATTACCTTAGGTCTTCTAAATAATGATGAACAAATCAATATCAAGGGAATACATATAATGTTTCCTCTTCCCCTCTCTGTCCATCTTCATCTTTGGAATAACTTTTTGTTGTTGCTGTTGTCGAGCATTAAGATTCTTCTAATATGTTAACATTACCATACATGTTAACAGAATTTGACTTCTGTTTGCTCTCTCTTTGACATTTCTGCATAGTTTTCAACCCCCTTTATTTAGCAAAATGATAGATGGAATGTATCTGATACAATGACTGACATTTGTTTTAGTTTTACTTGTTTATTATTTTTGTTTTGGCTTTATTTTGAGATGGGGTTTCACTATATAGTCCAGGCTGGGCTGTAACTTACGTCACTCCTCCTGTTTCAGCCTTTCAGTACTGGGACTAGAGGAGTGCTTTACCAGATTTTACATGACTGACACTTGCATGGCACTGACATAGTCAGCACATGGTGATGACTAGAACCACAGCCATTCTATGACCTGTGTGGCTATTCTGTTCATTGATTACATTTGCAATTATTCCCCTATTCCCCTCCTCCATTTTTGAAGTGGTATTCTGATAGAGGGAATTCTGGTTAGAAATAATTTTATGTGTTAGTCTTGTCTATAAATATAATTAGGTCAGCCAAAACTTTAATTGTTTATATTTTCAAAGCCTTAACAAATCCCCCGAGCTTACATAATTCAACACAATAGCCTTACTTTATCACCCTCACATATAACATTACAGTTTTGTGATCCTTTTCTTAGAGATCCCAGGCTTTGAGGACCCCGTCACAAAGCCAGGGTACATTCTTCTAAATCGTTTTTTCCAATTCACACACACACACAAAATATCTCTCCCATTTTGAATTGCCCTTCACTGCTTTTCCATTTTGCTAGCATGAATTTCATCTCAACTATAATTATAAATTCCAGTGATAGAAATGAGCATGTGAGAAGTTTCTGAAGGCACTTAGACACCCCCATTGCATTCCAGAGGATCTCACTGTTGTCAGATATATAAAGTCCCTCTTTATGGAACAATAACATGGTAAGGGAAATCTCAAAGGTACACTGCATTATTCTGGAGAAATCATGTATTCAGAAAGTGGTGTGAATACATCTTGGGAGAAAGAACCATTTAGGCACACAAGATGCAAATTTGATTGACATGAAGCAAATGATGTTGCTCATTATGTTTCTAGAAAGGTAAAAGCTGTACAATTGGTAAATTAAACATGATTATTTCAGTAATGAGATATTTCAAATAAGCTTACTTGAAGCTTCTGGAGGAATTGGCAGCATGTATTTAAAGGGGCAAGCTCAGAGATGCTGTCTGTCCTTCAAAGAAAGTCTTAATTTCAGAGCACAGATGTACATCACCGATAATATGGGCAGAAGAGATATCAAAGGGGCACAATAATAAATTTGTTTTTATGTAAAACACACACACCACATACATACACAATCACACATACACATGTACACTTGTTTTGGGAAAGAATTTAAACAATTCAATATAATAAAGATGCACACACACACACACACACACACACACACAGAACCATAACATAAAAATCATGTATTATCGTAGAGTTACATGTCAGGGGAATAACAGACCTCGGAGAAAACTTAATGTCTATAAAAGAAAAAGTAAACAAAAAGCAGAAATGTGATTGATTTACTGTTGCATTGACTAGGTACTGAAATCACAGAAAGGATTAAGAAAAGGTGTGTAAACCGAACCTAGAGTTGGGTGCATAGAGGTTGGGAGATTCAAGTATCTCTGAGAAGATTTGCCATGCCAAATTCTGTATATGACTAAGGCCAGGTGAGAGGGTGAGACTCCACCCAGCAGCCTGGGCTTCTGTGGGTGGAGTATAGTATAACACAGGAATCCTGCAACAAGCATGGGGCTGAAGCTCCATTGTTACCCAGAATTCCCACAAAATAAAGTGCTAAACCTCATATTGGGCGTATGATATGTATGTATGTATGTATGTATGTATATATATATGTATATATATATATATCTTTTTTGTCAGTTTCTGTGGAAGTAAAATAGATTAGTAAAGTATGTTCACAGCTTAAGGAGTTGTAAAATAAGTACCCAGCTGAAAATCTCCAAAGGAGAGAAGCAGGTGTGGAAAGGAGCATGCGCACAGAAAAAGTGAAGGAAAGGTGGTGGCAGGCTTTGGTGTTGCCAATGCCTCATTGAAGTGAAAAGAGTCAGGGTGACTTATTAGTTTTTGATTAGGCAACCTGGAGAACACATTGTCTCCTGTTGCTCATACGGGAGTGCAAGCCAACGAGGACTGAAAGTGCAGAGGGGGTATAAGAACAAAATGCCCTGGCTATTCTCATTTGGGAAATTGGATGTGCTTCCGGCATTCTGAGCGGAGTATCTGCCAGTCCCTATCCTTTTGGCAAGAATGAGTCTTAAACCTCAAACCCAGATGTTTAGTGCTTACAGAACAAAACATGTAAACTCAAACGACTAAGACTGCTGGGTGAGATCCACATGTCACATGATGTCCTTCATGAACAGAAATAGCTAAAGTGACCTCTTGAAAAGAGGGAGATTTGTGCTACTGCTTCTATGACTGTGGTGTGAAAATGCACATGCGCATATGCGGTCAAAAGGGCAAGCTCTGTCCAATGCAGTTCTATTTACTGAAACACTGCTCAGCTCCATTTCACACTGTGGGCCCAGAGGCTATCCGCGGGCTTGGACTGGAGCACTGCTTCTCAAACATTAGTGGCCATCAGAAGTATCTGGTGGGCTTTGCACAGCAACACCACTGCAGCTGTTCCCACCTGGAGTTCCTGACTATTGACACTTGAATAGGGGTTTAAAACCTGCATTTCTAGGGAATTCATAAGCAACATCTGTCCTAGTGACCCAGCAACTACACATGTCGACAGCGAAGCCTGGAGATGGAAATAATGAACATAAGGCTCAGGTCAGGATGTGGGTGTCTACGAAGGTAAGCACAATTCCAAGATGCCCTCTGATGTGCACATACCTCACCATCTTCCAGTAGGTGGGTGTTACTCCTATAGTCAAGTTATTGCTACACATCAGGAAAATGACTTTCCAGATGAGCTAAGACCCAGGGAAGCAAAGAATACACAGCAGAAGGGTTCAGAGAGCCTTTGGCTGCTTGGAAGGTGGAAGTTACAGATGGAGGAAAGTTGGTGGTGCCTGGCACTAAGATCAGACCCAGGTTGACAGTGAGCATGGGAACAGAGATTGCATCCCTACAATCTCAGAAACTAAGTTCTGCCAGGGAGAATACACTTGGGAAGGTGGGAAATGAGAAATTTCCACATGAGAATGTGGTCCAGCCATTACCTGCCTTCTGTATTGTGATGCCCTGAGCAGAGAACACATGAACACTGAAATTCTGAACTAAGGTTACGAGGTAACAAATGAATAATACAAAAACCAACCAGGCTTCTAGTAAGTGCAACTTTCTGGTAAGTACACTGTGAGGGAAATCTCACACTGGTGGGCAGTGGGTCCCACCTTGGACCAAAGGTTCCCTTATTGCACAGTTGACAGACACCATAGTCCATTGTAAACAACTTCCAGATATGCCAGTCTCCTTTCCACTCTCTCCACTCTTCAAAGCATCATATGCAAGTCATTGCTCTTTGAATTCAAACGTTATTCAACTGCTGATCCCCCCTTCTGTCAGAAGCACAGAGAAAATGAGGTAATAAATAGCTTAATACTTGGTAAGCTTAGCTATACTAACCTGACGTGAGGTAACTTTTTCCAGCATCAAATGTGAGCCAACCTAGATAATTTCCATATAGATAGATCCTTTTATATATATTATTAAGGCCAAATTTTCACAAGTTTAAAAACTTCTCTCAATTGTTAAGTATTCTCAAACAACATTAATTTAAGAGCATTATATTTTCTGATATTTAAAATTCTCTAACATGACATAGCCATAATTTGATTTTCTAATGCTCTTATAAGATCATGTTTACAGTATAATAAGCACAATTTGCAAGGATATTAATCAGAGTAAAACTAAGTTGCAAACAGACTTCTAAAGAATTTCTATTTTTAGGTTGAATGTATTATCTACTTAATACTGTCACATTTTTAAGGGTCTACTTAGAAAAAAGATTAATGAATACTTTTGATCAGAGTTACGTCCTCATTTCAGATGAAGTCACAGTGAAGCTTAGGGAAACAAATAGCAGGGATATACATATATATATAGTGTGCTTGTTCAAAAAACCAGTATGATGATTTGAAAAATTGCAATTTTTAAGTTAAAGCTAATTAGCAAGGCAAAGTCTGAAACTCGTGACTCTATTGAGAGTCCAGTAGGGAATGTCCTAACTTGACAAAAGGGTCAAACATTATGAACACTAAGAAATCCTCACTTTGTGTGCAGGTTATAACCTGCCCTAAGTGACTCTATACTGTATAAAACCCAAGAGGTTCCATTTTACATCCATGTTGAAGACAAAGGATGGATGTGAACCTGGATGCGCTTGTGAACCATGCCATCCAATATCACCCAGACAGCACAGATTGATAAATGACTTATTCCTAGAAGTAGAAAGGTTATCACCTTACAAATTTATTGGAGGTAATTGAGACTGTAGGGACACATGGGTGTGTTAAAGTCCTATCAGGGAAACCAGGTCCAAGAAATTATCAGACTGGGACCTGCCCTCTGAATATCTGGTGTATACCGCAAGACTGACAGGCAAAGAATTTCCAACTGGCCCTGGGCTTTCAGCTCAGCTCAGGGTCCCCACTGTTGATATGTCTTATTCAACTGTCATCTGCCGGTCTCTTTCTTATTCTTGCTATGGACCTTTATATACATATATACAGTACTTTGTCTGGACCCAGTCATGCCCTTTCACCTCAGCAACTTGATTCAGCATACAGATCTTAAAACTCTGATGTGCACTTCCCTAACTCTCTGTGAACAACTGTTTTCCAGCAGTGGGATGAGTTCCTTGTCTAATACATGTCAGGTTCTATGCACTTTTCACTTAGCCCATTTCTGAAACCTCATGGAATGCAGTTGTAGCCTCCATAACCTTTGTTTCCATTCCATAACCCACATTTAAGTATATATAGCTGTGTTTAATGTGATGGGTGATATCAGAGTTAATATCAGTAATTAAAACCGAAAAACAACTTTGTTTACTTTGGCCAGATTATAAAGAAAAGCACTATTGTCTGGTAAATCAGTCCCACCAAAACCTCTGTTTCTTGGAATGGAAGTACATACATGATCTTCCATGTTTCTGACAGAAAGGGTTCTTGACATCCCAAATCCTGATCCTGCAGGAGTTTAACCTTACTATGTCAATTACCTTCCCATTTTATCTCAGCAAGGGAGAAATTAGAGTACACTTGTTAGATATAGAAAATTAGACTTCTTATTTTAAAATGTAGGAAATGGCACAAAAAGAAAGTGTTTTTGATGATGTGATGACCCTTGGCCATTTGGAAACATTATTTGCATGAGGGACAAATGTTCATTTTACCTTGAGCCCTTTTCAAATGCTTAATCATAGCATAAAGAATAAACTACAACACAGTCCAGCCTCACCTTCAGACAGCACAAGTGGGAGATTTTAATCACTTGAATTTCAAATTCCTGTGCATTTCAATTTTTCAGTAAGGCTCTCTAAGTTTGTGTGGGTTGATCTTCCCAGACCAGACAAATCAGCAAGTGTGGTTTTGCTTCAAAAAGTGAAAGTTTTCACCAGCACAGTGTTTAAAGTACATATGCCAGACAAGTTTCAAGGGTTCAGAATCACAAAGCTCATGAGAAAACAACACAACCCTACCAGAAAGTGATGTGAGTCATTACTAATGATCCATGGGTGACAGGAAACCATTCTTATAGCTTGCAATACCTGTTTCTTCTTTGATTTAGAGGTAGATTTGATGAGCCAAAGAGATTGGCCAAGAAAACAGTGAAGTAATAGGCCAAGCATGAAGAAAAACACAGGTGAGTTCCCCTGGGCAAAATTTCTTACCAAAGACAATTGGAGAAGGGAGGATAAGCCAGCCAAAGATGGAGCCAGGGCTAGGTCAGAAAATCAGGAACACCTATACTTGACAGTCACAGGTGTCTAGCATGGTTTTCCCAAAATTAAGAAACAACAAAAGTTGAAATGAGATTTGCAGAAGTATGATTAATGATAGGCATTGGACAAGAGGGATTTAGTCACATAATGCAAATTACCAATGCAATCTGGTTATTGTAAACATTTGAAAATATATAGAAATGCATTTTCATTGGAATAATTTATGTCTCTTCACTGGCCTAAGACCAAGTTACTTAAATATTGTACATGGAAATTACTTATAGTCTCCAATGAGGAAATTGAAGAATGGCCATCTATACTTCATAGGCTATATGGTATTGAGAGGGACACTGATGGCTTGCAATACATTATGAGCCAAGAAGGTGGGTAATGTTTTGTTTTTTGTTTTTTTTTCCAAGTGGCCACATGAAAAAAAGTTTAAAATGGTAAATGAATGTATTTTTATTCAATTGATATGCAAAAGATTACTAGATTAAGAAACATAAATATAGTAAGGTGTTACCATACAATCTCTTTTTCTATTCAGTCATTGGCAACTAGCATGCATTTACACACATACCCCAACTCAATTAAGACTGAGCAGTTTTATATGTGCAGTGGCCACACATGACAGGTTGATTTTGGCAGTCCAGGTTGAGATGTTCTCTACCATCAACTAGCCTGAGCCCTGGTAACATTATTTAACCTAATTTCCTTTATCTGTAAAATTGAGAAAATAATAGTTTTTAATTTTATTCCCAAAATTCTACATCAGGATTCTTGGAATACAGGATATCAGCTATACAAAACTATTGGCACTATTTGACAATAAATACTCTCTAAATTTTTTGATTTGAAGATTATATTAACATGGCATTGTTATTACTTATATTCTCAAAGATTAAATATCATAAATTGCTTTGGCCATCTCAGATATTAACTTTTATTTCCTTTTTTTTTCTTTTTTGGTTTTCAGAGGCATGATTTCTCTGTATTGCTTTGGAACCTGTCCTGGAACTCACTCTGTAAAAGAAAAGAGACTGGGCCCAGTTGAAAGTTATCAATAACTGTGCGTGGTCTGTGGGTTCCTTGAGAAAAGAGCCTGTGCAGACCGCAGTAGCCGAGAAATCATCAAAAATTTGAACCAGCATCCACAGTAAGTGCCAGCCCCTGCTACCAGAAACATCAGTGAGGTCACTAAACCTTACAACCCATCTGATCATCCAGATAAATGCTTCTCTTTGAAAGAACCAGACCAAACACAGAAATCTCAAACCTAAAACATCACAAAAAGTAAAACACGATTACTGCCATAAGCCATTTAGATATGGAGCTTTTTCATAGTGCCGCACATATAATAAAATGTATGACCCAATATACAGATTTGATTTAAAAGTTTGAAGTACTTTCAGATTTGAAGTTGTTTCAGATTCAGAGCAATATTGACTGGGAATGAGAAGTCTCATAGAAGTCTTATATATACACATAGCCTCTATTATCACCATTCTCATCAGGACCTTCTATCGGCCCATGATTCTCATTCACAGGTATGAGTTACAGAAAGCTTGACTTTTGGTCCTGCATACTCTGTGGGTTTGTAGACATGTGTAGTGGCATTCTAGCACAAGGCAAATGACCTGCATCCTAAAAGTCCTGGTAGTATGTTTAAGTGGAGGAAAGCACCTTAGTTCATAGGAGAAAAGTGATTTACCAATAAATATGGGTTCAGTAACAATGATGTTCAAAACACCATTTACAATTTTCATAATTACTTTACTTTAGGATGATACTGTAGCTCCTTTAGTCAATGTCTCATCATTGCTCATGGTGGCTATTCAGTTTTATCTATGTAAATGAACCTGATATATTGTGATATCAAGATCATAAATCATCAAAAGAAACAAATGGTAGGGCTGGGGGATTGTTATGTAAAAGCAACAGAGAACTCTGGCCTCCACACATGTATCCTTGGGCATGCACGCACAGGCAGACACAAGAGAAACATTAATGCAGATGGGATAACTGGCCCTGAGGTTATGAGAATTGGCAGACCCCCCCCCCCCTTCCAGCAGCAGCACTAGGGAGAGTAAACTCTGCACTGTGCCCTGGCAGCTCACTACAGCTGAACTTGCTAGCTAGGACACCAGTGAGTCAGGCCTGTGGGCATTGAGAGCATCCCCCGCTTCCTCCCTCATATTCGATAGGATGGCAAGAGAAAGGGAAATATGCCTCCCCCACCCCCACTGCCCCTTGCCACCTGCAAAAGGTAGAAGAGCTGGCCTTTGAGCATGAGAGCAAGAGAGCTGTTCAGAGAGTGGTCCTTGTACCTCATCAGAGCAAAAGAGTAGAGCTAGTGCTGGTGGTGTACTTGTGGGTGACTTCAAGGGCATGAGAGCAGGAGAACTGTCCCTGCTCCCTGATATCTGCTACATTGGGTGAGCTAGCCAGGGCAGTACTGATGAGCTCATCAGGTTGGTGACAATGAGAGAAAATGGCAGGCTAGCCAACCTAGCAACTACTCAGGCTACAGGCAAACACCCACCTCACCTATGAACTGCTGGAACATATGAAGATCCCAAACTCCAGGATCTCCATGACACAGTACACCAGTAGGATATCCAAGAAGCATCCCAGTGGGGGCTCAGTATTGAGGGTATAGCAGAAACCAGATGACTCAAACCACACAAATGAATACTTACAAAGATGCAGGGACTAAAGAGTATACTGTGTGACTCACTGGGCCACACTACAGCTTCCACACAAAGATGTTTATTTGTTTGTTTTTCTTTTTATTTATTTTGTCTTGTTTGTGCTTTCATATTTTGTTTGGGATTGCAAGGGCAGAAGGTGGAAGTAAGGGGATTGGGATTGGGATGCATGATATGAAATCCACAAAGAATCAATAAAAAAGTTAAAAAAAGAAATTGCAAAGGCAATCAGTACCCTGGGGAAGGAGGAAGGTTGCATACTATAAAACACATGAAATCGTTTTGCATTAATTGTGTAACAAAACTTATTAAACACATCCTTATCTCAACTAGTCATTACTTGTACTTTTCCTAAGTCCCAAAGGCTTTAAGTGTTTTCCACAATGTCCCAGGGCCAGAGAGCATGGCTATCCAATGTACTTCTTCTTTTTAAATCCACAAACTCAGCCATAACCATTTTCTTGTGGGAAAGGTCTAATGTGCATTGCATTTAATTAATAACTCTAGGGATGCACTATAAAAACTAAGTACTAGGCTTTATAATTTTTAAATGCCACAAAGAGAAATTTCTGATCTTAACAGCTTTGTAATGTACTAAATACTTATAAAATCAGGAAAATATCAGAACACAATATTTGTATGTGATTAAATCATTGTAATATATTTTACACTCCTTATCACACACTTTGGTATATACTATGATGGGTTGAAATTCCTCAGTGAATCAAGAAGAGCTTTACTTTATACTCTACTAGACATCTTGTCAGAGTGATTCAAAGGTAAGAGACTCACTATCTAAAGTGTACTCAAGTTACAGTATTAATGTGGGGCCAGTCTATACCTTAGTGGATTTTTAGATATAACATTGTACAGAATGGGTGAGATTAAGATGCTCCTGTCCAGGCATGTGTTGCCAAGTGATATCCAATAATAGGACAGCACAATCCCCCACTAACTCTAATCTCTGTGTTAGATTATCACCAATTCTAAACAGTGATCTCAGTTGCCTGAAAACAAAATTAGCAGCTGAGAGTCTATCACTAAGTAAAATCCTCCACAGTTTTACTTGCTGAAGATTAAGGAATCATTTACATTATTTTAAAAACATAAATGTCTGCTTCTGGAGAGATGGCTAAGTAGCTAACAACACCTGATATTTTTTCAGAGAACAGAAGTCTGGTTCCTCATGAGGCTCACAACAGTCTATAGCTATAGTTATATGGATCTGACATGTCCTTTTCTGTAAACAAACAACTTCATACATGTGATGCACATACAGACAGGCAGGCACACACTTACAAATACATTTAAATAAATAAGGATCTAATTTAACCAAGTTTACTGTCTGTTGCTATGCTAAAAATACTCATCCAAAATAACTAGGTAAGGAAAGGGGTTATTATATCTTAGGAGACAGAGTTCATCATCAAGACAAACCAGGACAGGGGCTCACATAGGAGCCTGGAGGAAGAAATTAAGCCATGGAAGAATGCTAGTTACTGACTTACTCCCCATGGCTTTCTCAGTTTGTTTTCTTATACAACCCAGGGCCACCTGCTAGGACTGGCACCACCCACCTGCAGTACACTGGTGCCTCTTACATCAATCATTAATCATGAAGATGACTCCTCAGATTTACCCACAGGCCAGTATAATGGAGGCAATTCCTCAATTGAGGTTCCTCTTTCTGAGTGTCTCCATGTTTCTGTCAAGTTCATAAAAACTAGCCATCTCAAAAATATCAATAATTTTAATAATCATGCAAACATTTAATCACCTTGAAAAACTAAAAAAAAAAAAAAAAAAAAAACCAAATGGTTTCTTACTCAAAATGGTATTCAGTAAAATTGAGGCAGATTCTCCCTCATGTAGAGTGAGTCTCCATAGCTATATGAATAAGCACAAGTGATCACTAGTAAAGATGGAGAGAAATGGAAAATAACAAATGTATCAAAATAAAGGGCATGAAAATGTCCTTTTACACAGAAGCTATAAATGTTTCACTTTTAATTGAAAATCTACCTTTCTTGTTCTACTAAATATATACAAAAATTTAGTATAAAAGATGACACCTGCTTCTGCTTACATATATACATTAACTAATACACAAAATTCATCCATATATTCATCATCTTATATACACACTATACAGCCACAATTACTCCTGTGCATCCATATCCATCCATATAACAAGACTAAAAGCAAAATGGTTTAAAGACAGAACTAATGCAAACTACTTGAGATGCATCAATATCTCATGACAGCCTTGCCTAGGCACTTGTTCTTATGTTATTAAAGTCAGCACACACATTGTCCCAATGAATAAATAACAGGTCAAACAAGTCATATGCTTACGTGCCCACCACCACCTCCACACATACTCTAAGCAACCTTAATTTTGTGTTATTCTCCTCATTATCTTCAACTTTTCCCTTATGATCTTTGAATCTTGGAATCTCGCTCAGAGTCACCTCCCTTTGTGCTCTGCTATGCAAAATGCCTGCCTTGAAGATTGAACTTACTTCCTATGCATTTTTCCCTGTGTTCAATTTCAGGGCCTCTCGGAATGTGGTCCTCATGTCAACAGCAGCAATATCAAAGATGAATATATCAGATATGCAAATTCACCTTACCCCAAACCTGAGGAGACCTCCTGGATATTCAGTGAAATAGTCTACTTTTGTGGTGTTTTGTCCTGCACTTGTCATTTTCCCGACTCTGCCTCCTGTCAGTACTATTTCCCTGAATGTATCACTACTACACCCAGCACAACATACATATCAAAGAGTCTCAACTGATTCTGATGTATCTTAGGGTTGTGCACAACCCTGTAATCACTTGCATTAGCCTGAACACTTTCTCATCATCTTTGGAACAGCCCTGGCATCCTTGTTCTGACTGACTGCATGTGCATTACACCTTCCTGACATTAAAACCAGTAGCTTCTAAATGCTACCCAGCTTTCTCTAAATCTTTCAACCCTCCTTCTTTCTTTCTTTCTTCTCCAGCAGACTATGGAGTTCACTTAACTATATTCTTCAGAGTCCTGTCAGTCCCCCAACTCATTGACTTTTGACCACATTAAAGGAGAATGTATTAGATTTTTGACCATAACCAAAGCAATATCATAAATCAACCCAACTCCTTGTTTCTCAAGGCTGTTGCCAGGTGCCTCTCCAGAATATGATATGGGCACACTAACTGGCTCCAAGAAACATTTATTATAGCCTACCTTAGCTGGTAATGTGGCACTTCTTTGATTCTTCTCCAGCCAGCTTTCTTTCCCTCTCACAGCAGCTTCTACACAGCTTAGAGAAGTTCCCCAGATCCCAAGTTCGCTTCTAACCTTCCTGTTCCTTTACCAAAGAAGGCTGTCACCAGGCTGGCACTTAGGCATAAATATACAGACTTGTAAGTTATCTATTTTTTTTCTTCTAGGAAGAGGCATCTTGGTCTTTCTTGGTTCTTTCATTCATCCCTCATCTAACAATATGAAGGTCTTTATGAAATATTCTCTTTATCCCCCACAACCTGTTGTCTCAACAGTATGCTTAATGTTTTTAAGTACAGATGTCATGTAACAGGTGTCAATGTAAAGCATATAGCTAGGGGATAGCAAATACATCCCTGTTACTATGCAGAACTTCCTTGGGATCTCAAACTGTAACTCTGTATTCCTACTTCTTGTAATCTCTGCTGTACTTTACTTTTCTGTGCATTTGTCCATTTTAAGAACCTCACAAGTAGAATCACTCAGTATTTGTTACTTGTACACAGTTTATTCCACTTAGCATAGTGTTCAAGGCTACCATGCTGCAGCATGTTTAAGAATTTTAGTCCATGTTAGGACTACACAGTGCCCCATGATATGCTGTGTGTTTGTCTGCATGTGTGTATATTCACATGTGTGTAGGTATTGCATAACTCAGAAGTAGGCATCAGATCATCTGGAGCAAGAGTGACACTCAGTAGACAACTGCTCAGTGCAGGTGCTGGGACTTGAACTCTAGTCCTCTGAAAAAGTAGCAAGTGCTCCTAACTACTAAGCCATCTTTCCAGCTAGTACAGAATCTATTCTTAGCTCCATTTTCTGATAATCACAGAGATTCTCTAGAGAAATAAAAAAGAAACAAAAACAAAACAACAAAACAAAACAAAAACCAAAACCAAAAAAAAGGAAACAAACAAAAAAATAAATAAAACAGGGCTGTGAGGCAGGTATAGAAACGACAGCTAGAGTCTTCTAATTTTCCACCATCCCAAAATTGGTCTCATATATTTCTTCCTCTCTAAAAACTATACTACATCTATTTTTCTACCTGCAGTGGACTTGATTTTCTACCTAAAATTCCTTTAAAAATTGTTCACTTTTAGACAATTTTAAAAGGTAGCAAGAACTACTATCTTTCAGCAACTCACTGAGACAACAGACAGAAGAGTATATGTGCACCAGGCCTTTCTAAAATATAGAATTGTTCCTTTGTCTACATGAATGTGACTATGAGAGGGGTGGCACTGCAGGGATCAAGACTGTCCATAAAGGAACACCAAAGTTATGTCACCTCAATGAAGCTGGAAGTGTCTGTTGTTTCCTCAAGTACACTGCTGTCATTTCTTTAAACTACCAGGTTGAGGACAAGATGCTTGCCAAGAAGATTAACATATAGATTGAGCACATTAAGCATTCTAAGACCCAAGATGGCTCCCAAAAACAAGTGAAGGAAAATGATGAGAAGAAAGGGGACAAAGAGAAATCTAGAAGGGGTCCTTAACTTCCCCAGTATATCCTAGCATGCTTGGCCCACAGAATGATTAGGACAATGTGAGCTCTGCCTGCCCCACCCTTATCCCCTCATTCCCTTCTTCCCTCCTCCCATTGTTGCTCTCCATCCTTCTGGCTCTCTCTGACACTCCATCACCTTTTATCCATCTCCCAATCCCTCCATCCCTTCTAAAACATCATTTTGTTTTACTGCCAGACCATGCACCAAGAGAATTCTGGGTCTTATGGCATCCCATAGTCGACTTAGTGGGGAAATTAAAAAAAAAAAAGAGAAATCAGAATTAGTATAATTACTTCTCCAAATAGCTTTTAAGTGCTCATTTGTGTGCCTCGATTTGAAGGAGAAATCTAGGGTGTCTGACTATAGGATAATAAATAAGGATGGCTTGGTGCTTTGAGATGAGATCTTGTGGTTGCAACTGAGATCCAAGCGCTACCCACTGTGCAGTACCAGACCAGTTACTTAATGTCTCTATGTTGGCAAAGGGGAAAGCAAGATAGGCAGGACTAGGCGACAAGGAGGGGAGAGGAAGTAGTAGGGAGGAGATCCAAGATGGAAGATGGAGAGAGCAAAGTGCCAGCCTCTCTCTCTGGTAAGATGAGACCACGTGGAAATACTTAGATTAATAGAAATGGGTTAATATTTAAGACAGAGCTAGTTGATAAGAAACTAGTAACTGGCCAACAGCTTTATATCTAATACAGAGTCTCTGTATGTTATTCTGGGGCTGGTGTGGCGGTGGGACCAGACTGGATGGTGGGAAAACTACTCATAACATCTCTGAGTCTTTAAAAATCAACAATAAAGAACTTTAAAAGTTAAAGAGAAGAATGGGTGAGGAGATGAAAGGAGAGACAGAGCAGAAAGCACAACATGTTTGGCTTGAAGCAGGCAGACCTGCTCTTGGATGATAAGACTAAAAGGAAACAGCCTGGTTTGAAAACTGCATGTTATCACAAGACACCAGCTAATGCTGCCATTTGTAGTCCACATGTTGAAGGCATACCACAGAATGATACCAGGATCACAGAGGCCACTGTTTATCTGGTTTGTCAATGAGAGCAATTTGTGCAGATCAGATAATCACTATCTAAATTGCAGGAAACATAGATGATTTACACAGGTGGATATTCTATTTGTAGTCACCAAACTATGATCATCATTTCTTCTGTTTCCAAAAATCTTTTTCTAGGGAGACATGGACATCTATTCCCTCCTCCTAAGGCCCTGGGCACAACCCAAAATAAATTTCCACCATATATCATACTGGGTAGCCAAGAATTTATTGGACAATGTTACTATGGATGGAGATTTTCAGGCAGAGGCATGCCCATCAAATTCACAATGAAATCTTTCAGCATGAATGATGGCATCCTCTTACCTGTGCAGATGACATCTTCTTCTCCTTGTCTTCCACAGCCTATATACTTGGACCATCTCCTTCTGGACCCTCAGGTCATGGGTTATTAGGGAAAAATATATACATATGATTGAAAAAATTGCTGTTATCTCTAGTTAATGTCCAATGATCTTGTGCCCCATCTTCCTTGAGACTGTTCTGAGAGACTCTGACAAGCAGAAACAACTGATCTGATAAACATGGCAGCAGTATTATTTGAGAGACAGCACCTTATAACAACCTCCAAGAACTAAAAAAAGGAGCAGTATAATGGGGTTATTGTTCCCTCCAAAATGTGCTTTTGAAGCTACTTTTCTTTTTTCCTTCAAATTAATTGAAGGATGCTTCTGGAGAATGGTGATTTATAAGAACTGAGTAGGTGAGAAGCTGATCTTTAGTGGATGGTAAGATGTAAGCCTGGTTTGCAAAAATGCCTGCCATCACAAGATGCTACCTGGTGCATCAGTTTTGAGGTCAAAGGTCTTGGACACCTGGAATTTTCAGCAATCACACTGCAGGACACAGCGTGTATTAGAGCATAAGTAAAAATGATCAGCAGCCCATCCTGTGCTCTTTTGAACAAAGCCAGCCACTTTGATGAAACTAAAAGGAGCTACTAGTCCTTCTTACTGTACTCTACAACAGCATAGGGAGAACCTGTCAGAGTCAGCCACCAAGCACTCACATAATCTATTCTTGATAGTCACACAGCAGGTGCTATTAAATGCATATTATACATATAAATATGGAATGCATCCCTTTAAACTGTAATAGTTGATACTTCTTTTTCCTGTGAAATGATGTAGTGTAACTAAAATTAATATTCATGTCTCCTAAAATACCTTGCATTATAGAGAGAATTGCCATTTTATGCCTTCTCCATGGCAGACCTGTGCTAAACAACTCACACACACACAGCATCTCATTCAATGTTTGTGGTTTCCTCACCCATATTCCAAATAAAAGAAGTGAGATGTGATGGTTGGGTAAACAGAGAAGCCTGATTCCATACAGATAAGGAATATTATGCTTGGAGAGGAACTCTCATCTCTTTGGGGTCAAGGTCACCTCTTAGTGCCATCGCAGACTTGAGACAAGATTGATGAAAGTTGAGTTAGGGACCCTTACAGTGAGAAGCAAGCAAAAGAGATATGGAGTCTACAAAGGGACCCCTGCAGTCACAGCAGCTGCAGAGTTGCATGACCTCGTGTTCTAATGAAATGGAAACAGTAAACTTCTGCCTGGCCATTCCTGAGACGATCTCTAGGCCTTTATTTTCTAGGCACAAAAAAACACATTCAGGTTGTTATCATGGCACTCATTAGCTTGTACATAACTTGATCATAAACAGTCATGTAGAAGCTGGCCTATGAGAGTAATAGTCAGACAGTGAATTCAGCCACCATCCACAGCATCTAAACATTTCTCTCTGGCCACATATTGTGATGACTAACAGGTTTTTTGGTCTAATATATATGTTGTATGTACTCATAATATATGCATGTCCATCAATCTGCATGTCTTTACAAAATCTATTGCTGTCCATCAGAGCTAAGCAGTGCCTTTGGAGTGCCTCCTCCACTAAAACAGAAAGGAAGCTAGTGGGAAATGTTGTTTTCTTGCGGGGAGAAATCTACTAGGCCAACTTATAGGGAATAGTATTCCCTATGAATAATGCAGGGCATTCAATTACCGGGACCAGAAGGAACAAGCACATCATCATTGGACCAGACCAAAAGTTAACATTTTATATTTTTGCTTACATCTTGCTAATATTCCTTGATTCAATACTATTAGAAATAAAGCAATAACAAAAATGTAACAATGATAGCCTATTTCTCCCTGCCTTCAGTTTTGGGGTGTTGGCTCAGGAGGACAGCTGGGTCAGAGATTGCTCTCTGAGAGCCTATCCTGGCCTGGTGTCCTGGAGACAGTGTGAATGCTGGCTCTACTTCTCAGGGGTGGCCAGAGGAACCTGGTCAGGAAAGTGTAATCACTTTGCATACCTCCACATATTGCAATGATTAGACCCATGCTAATTGTTCTGCCTTTAAAAGTTTATAGTCAAGGCTGGGGGCTGAGTATGTAGCTCTAGGCTACATAGTCATACTCATACGAGGAGCTGGAGTATGCATGAAGCCTGGGTACAATTTGAAGCCTGCAAAGGAATAAAAAATAACTCTGTTGCCATATAAAGAAGACTGTAAATCAGCAGGCAATATGCCAAAAGTGATAAGTTAAATCCATCCTTAGCTCTGACAGGAGTAAGCTTTGTGATTTGTTTTGACTAACCCATTTGACCTTGCCAAGTTTCATGATGGGAAACACAAAACGTGAAGATATGTTGTTTCCTGGGCTTTAATGTGGTAGCAGCCAGTCCAAAATTGAGCTACACAAGAGTGTAAAAGCTCCCGGAATGTAGACCTGATATGCTCTGATGTAAACACTCCAGTGTAAAGACACAGGATAAAAATGAAAATGGGAAAATGGAGGGAGTATTTTATGTGGCTAATGTCAAAATTATAATAATATTTTGTGATATTAATTGAACAAATTACATTGTCTTTTCACTTGTTTCTTTTAGCTTGCTTCAAACATGACTGTGAGGAAATATAAAATTAAGCACATAATCTACATCTATAGATTTTTTTTCTTGTTTTGGACAGGAAAGTACTACTCTGATGGGGGCCAGGTGAGAAGGGTGGGATATCTGCTAAGGGAACATTATTATTAAAATTATTTTGTTGTTATTAAAACAATGCATGTTAAATAACTAGAAAGGGATTTGACATACAGTAGAAGAATAATCTCAGCAGTAAGATTATTCAGCTTCAAAAGTCTGACCTGAGAATTACAAGTAAACATTTATGCCATGTGTTTTTGTTTTTTACATTTTTAATTTAAAAGCTGGTTTTTCTTGTTTCTGAGAAGGAATATCCAGGATTAACCCATCAGAAAGGATTACAGAAGAGCAGCAGGACCTAAGACCTAAATACACTCTTTTGCTCTAACAAATATTTTGACCTTTAGACCTTGAGTAATTGTGTCATCCTGGGCCTCATTTCCTGGGGTGCAAAATTTGGAAGAATGACTCAGTAGGATTCTCTCCTCCACCTTCTATTCGAATACACAAGTGGTATATGAATGCCAATGTCATCACTGAAATCTACAGGTAGGATGTCCAAAGCATGCCCAACACAATCTCTGACAATGTCCTATGTACTAGGAAAGCAGCATGGAGTTCTGTCAGGGTAGCTGTCTGGAACAACCAATGTGACTTTTTTCTCTGTGCTTGAATTATGGACTTAGCCTAGGGACCATTTGGTGTGCTCTTGGAAGCTGGTCTGCAGACACTCTGGCCACAGGCTTCACTGACCTCTAGCCTCTAGTGGTGTACATCATTGGAGACAGTAAAAGATCTGAAAGAAGAACAAGCAATTTTGGCTTTTTATGATTATTTTTTGTTGTTGATTTTTTTAAGACAGGGTTACTCTGTGTAAACCTGACTTCCCTAGATCTCACTATGTAAGACCAGGCTGGTGGTGAACTCAGAGATCTGCCTACCTCTGCCTCCATAGTGCTAGGATTAAAGGCATGTGCCAACTCACTGCCAGGGCAGTTTGAAAGTTTTATGCCATGGTGGTTTAGAATGAATTGGTTATGACCCTCTAGTAAGCTTATAGGAGGACTGTCAGTCACACAGCTCAAAGATGACCTTTCTCCCCACACAGCCTGCTGTGTTTCCCTAAATTCTCAACAAATTTGTAAATGGTTTATTTTTTTTTAAGTTTCCCATAGTTCTAGAGCTTTTTTGTGCCACCTGTTTCTTGATGAGTCCCACAATACTGAATCAATAGCTAAATGTGTAGACTATACTATTTATATGAGAAAGTAGCAACTGTAACCCCTCTCTTAAAGTAGCTTATGCTACATACCTTTCTCTATAACTTGGGAGGAGAAACCCTTCAGAACCCTCATCTGTAAAGACATCAGAATTAATGGACCTTTCACTCTGAGGATCATCAGGATGACCAGGATGTCAGAGGGTTTACTAAGGTTGTTGTTTATGGAACCTCCTTACCCTGAATTTGGATGTTTTTAAGGACAGCCATGTACAGAGCAATTCAACACTACTTGCATATAGTTAACCTTCATCACCTCTCTCCCCCAAAAGTACACATAAATGGCACTAAGGTACTTCACTCCCACCCTCCATCAATCTGTCTCACATAAGGTGAACTTCTTACCGCATAGGTCCTGTACCACAAACATTAGGGGGGAAAACTGTTTTTCTTGTCTATGATCTCATGCCATTTAAATTCCTTAAGTCTATAACTTCCTTACTTTTCAGAGGTTGTTGCGTGATTGTTGTTTCATAGTTTTTGGTTTCATTGCCTGGTTAGCAACCCACCTTGGCTTTTGATGTTTCCTTCTAACATCTGCTTGCCCTCCTGGGCTCTAGACTGATGAGCGGCTGGAACACAGGGCACACTCCAAGCCTGAGTGGTTCTTACTGGGTCACCTACCTTGCTCTGTAATGATGCTCTTCACTATCTTTTCATCCATTTTTATTTTGTACTCCACTAATACCTGTAATCGTCTACCAACTTAATTCATTATCTTTTTTTCCCACTAAACGCAAGTTCAATCATCTTTTATTCTTCCAAATATCCTCAATTGAATGCTACCTGCCTCATAGTACATCATTTATGAAATGTATTACATGAAATAATGAATCTTACATTTTAACATAACACTAGAAAAAAATTGGTACATAACAGAATCTAGCTTCTTTGTTGTCACTCGCTGTATTGGTGGAGCAGAGAGAGCCTTCATTATATACAACTGTCAGGAAGAATGTCAACCTTAGCCAACTATAATCTTCTTTAAAAATGTAGATATTGTGTTTCCAGATTCTTTGATATTTGAAGAAAAACACAAAAATTTTTTTCTAAACCCCAGTTCTCCATTTATAAAAGGAACTTTTTAATAGAGAGAAAATGATGCTAATGTATTGTGTGACCAAATTGCACACTCTATAAGTATAAGGTAGTTAGATTTTAGGAGTAAGACCCCTGCCCTGTAACACTGTCCTATACAAAAAATCCATCAAATAAAGTTCACAGTAAATATCATCACCTTAGATTGATGAGATAATTTTTAAAGGTCAAAAGTAGATTGTTATGTACATCTAGAAACTATAGCAAATGTTCTTATACTAAAAATTCTTAAAGAGACATTAAACAATGCTAATTAATTTGAAACTTGACTATAAGTGAATCCTACTAGATTTGAGGTTAAGTAAGCTCCATGATTCCTTGAGTGTGTGGGAAGGGGTTCTTCTCAAGAGACCTCAGAGGACACAAACATACTGGTCAAAATAGCTCTTCCAAATTCATTTGCTGATGATTTCACATGTTTTTCTTACGAGAAGAGCTTGCACTGGAGAGGTACTAGCCTTGTTTTCTGGCCCCAGATGAGCTCAGTCAACAGGAAAAAGGCATGCTGGATCAATGACTGAGGTATGGACAAGGTAGAAATTTCCCATCTCTGTACACTCTGAAACATCTGATCCATATCCATGGCTCAACTTCCTCAGATCACACTACACATTGACTTGACCTTTAAAACATTACTACTCATTTTTTGATATAATGTTTCAAATGCTTTCTGAGAATTTCATACATGCATAAAATGTATTTTGTTCACAATTTACAAGACTAACACTAACAGAAAGAAATGCCTTATCCCCCCCCCATCAAAAAAAAGAACAGATTTTAACAACCTTACATGGATACGCATGGCCCTGAGAGACTCTTTACTTGATCTTGGCAAATAATCCAGCTGGCAATCATGGATTTCAAGATTTTATTATGGTTTCTAATCTTTCAGCTGTTCAAAAGTGAACAACAAATAAGACTAATATCAGAAAGTCTTGCTACGCCTCTACTAAGTACTGTGAAGGTCACTGTCAAAGTAACAGAGTTGTACACCTAGCTTCTTAGGTAGGGCCATGTGGACAGATGGACAAGTAGATAGAAGAACAGATGGATCAATAGAAGGAAAAACAGACTCCCAATTTTAAAGATCAAGTAGAGCTTAAGAAGGTGAAGATTTTTTCTAGGCCCTATCTAGCAACTACATATGTGGACACAGAGATCCACAGAGATGATTTGAAAAGCTTGATGAAGCTGTAGTTCAAAGACTTAGTGCAGCTTATCTGTAATAAAGCTCAGATGTGCATCCACCCTGAGTAGGTCTCACTTGCTGAGTGTACTCATTATCATTTAACGGAAAAATCGAGCAAGCAAGCTGACGATGTGACCCACACTGCCAGGGGAGAAAGATGCTTAGCTAGTTAGTATTCTCTTTAATGACTACTATTTGGATTGGCTTCATTATGTAACTTACAAATCACCTTATCTTTATTAAAAGCACTTCAAATATGCAATGTGAACTGAAACTCCGAAAGCTTGATTTGCTGTGGATTGTGCAC
The DNA here is from genome assembly GCA_030556225.1 of Cricetiscus sungorus. Lineage (NCBI taxonomy): Eukaryota > Metazoa > Chordata > Mammalia > Rodentia > Cricetidae > Cricetiscus > Cricetiscus sungorus. The sequence goes on along the minus strand of JANBXA010000366.1, from coordinate 4,711,280 downwards.
AGGTGTGGGGCTGTTTACCGAGCTCTGGCACCATGCAAAGACAAGCTTTCATTTTTATTTCATGGTGCCATAAGTACCATTTAACTCTGAAATGTTAGGATCGTTACAGGAAAGCTGAAAATATGAAGCAACTGTCAATATAAATCACATTTCAGGCTCAACAACCACCACGGTGTATCCCTAAGCTACAAAGCAAGGGCTTCTTGGTTAGAGCCTTAAAAAGGAGAAAGTAGATATCCACCATGGGAAGACATATGAGAGACTTAATGCTCCAAGGAGGGAAAAAAAATTCAAATCAAGGAAGTGTGTGCTAATTTCAGCACAAAATGAACTCCCAAACATCCAACCTCCATTCTCAGCCCAGGTAGACATTATTTGATAAGGAAGTAGTCCATTGGGATGCAGTTTCCAATGCCCCTTCTGAAGGGGAGATCCTACGAGAGTACACTGGTCTTTTAAAGTACAGTTTGGTTAATGTTTGTAGTTAGTAGAATCCATTTTCTTAATATGATTTAAGAGACCAGAAAATTTACTTAAAATTTATAAAATAAAGCACACGTCCTGTAAAAGAAAGCAGATGTTTTTAAATGTTAGAAGTCAGCCAGCGAGTAAGCAGGATCAGATGTGTCTGTGATGGCAGCCTGGAGGCATCTGTGATGACATGGAAGTTACTCTGAGCTGTCACCAGATAGTTAGGCTTTACTGGTACTATAGACATCTAAGACATTGGAAGGGAACAAACCTCTATGTGACTAGTTTCCACGTCTACCAGAGCAATGGGTATAAAGCATAACTGGAGTTTCTCTTGGTCCGAAGCTCCATGAGAGGTAAATTTTTGTAAGACTGAAGATCTTGAGTGTTACTAGGTAACTGCTGAGCACTTACTACCTTGTAGGCATTGAGGTAAAATTTGGCAAGTGTCCACTCAGGGGTGAAGCTGCTTAATGCCAAGCCTGGTAATCTGAGTTCAAACCCTGCAACCCACTGTTTGGGAAGAGAAAACAGACTCTGGAATGCCATTTTCCCTCTGCAGGTACATTTTGGCACACGCGAATATACATTCAAACATACACACACACACACACACACACACACACACACACACACACACACACACCAAACAAGTTATTTAAATGTTAACAAGCAGCATTTGATGTGGTTCTTAGAACATCGCTGTAGGGAGGCAGTGTCTCCATTTTTCAGGTGGCTAAAGCAACTCAGTGAGAATGGCACAAATTCAAATAGTGTCAGCAAGATTTATACTGGGGTGATCGCAGGTGCCACATGTCTATTCTACTTCTAAGACTTTCAAATTCCCGAATGTTCCAGCCAATTTCACAGTCTTCCTGCACATGGACACTTTCTTTACCTTGGTATTTTTTTCACTTCACAGCCCAGGATGTGGATTCAACCTCAGCATTATTTTGCTATATGATTTCAAATACAATGTCCTTCCTCCTTGTTTTAGTATTATTGTTGTCACTGATTGTGTGCTAAATATTAAAGATTATTCTACTAGAGTGTGGTTGAGTCCTAATAATAATTACATTTCATCATCAACTTTCAAAAAATACATATAATTGCCTAAAATTTTCAGCTGATTTGTGTCAGTAGTTTTTAGTTTTTTTAATATCAAATCAATGGTGCTCAAATGGTTAAGTGACCCAGTACACACACATGCACATAAACACACACACACACACACACACACACACACACACAGAGAGAGAGAGAGAGAGAGGAAGAGAGAGAGAGAGAGGATAAAATATTAAAAAAGGATATTAACATCAATCTGTTATGTACACACTGCATAAAAACATGGCACATCAGTCAGAGGACAACTTTCAGAAGTATTCTTAACTTCCATCTGACTGGACTGGGGCATCAAACTCAAATAATCAGGGTTGGTGGCAAGTGCTTTTACCTATTTCTCAGCAAAGAAAGGGGGAGACAAGCCAAGGACAGGTATGTCCATTGTCTATCACAATGGTCTCAGACTGAGGGCAAGGGTTCCTTGTCAAAAGACACTATTATGTATCATTCATTTTTTTGGACCTCTAAATGAGATTAAAACCATATAGAAATTAGGTGAGTGTTTTCAGGAAGTGGGCTTGATATATAATAGGTTATGATAAGGATGATGTATTAATCAGGGTTCTCTAGAATAACAGAAGTTACAGCATAAATATCTTTATATGTATATAATGGGGATGTACTAGGATGATTTCTATTTCTAGGTTATGGTCAAACTAATCCAAGAAATGCAGACAACAAGAATCTAGTAGTTGCTTAGTCTTCAGTTTGCACTGGCATCCCAAGAAGTAGGTTCTAATATTAGTGAAGGAATGGATTTGCTAACAAGGTTAAGCAAGTAGTCAAGGATCTTCCTTTTCCATGCCCTTATACCAGCTTCCAGCAGAAGATGTGGCTCAGGTTAGCAGTAGGTTTTCCCATATCAAAATTTCTGAATTAAAGGTATGTTTTTCTGTCTTGAAGATCCAGTTAGAAATAGATCTTCCTACTTTAGTTAAGCCAAATACCTCACAGATGTGACATTCCACCATTCCTTGCAGATGGCAAGGGGCAAGAGGTATTTAAGGAGAAAACAAAGCCATTATAAGATCCACCTGAGGTTGTGGTTATACAAATATGTATGTATGTATGTATGTATGTATTATGTATGTATGTATTTGTGTGTGCATATATATATATATGCCAAGAGTTGTATATCTGAACATTATATATAGTAAATTATTCCTTTATAAAGACAAATAGATAAATAAACACGTTTGGCACACTGGGTCTTATATACACAATGGTGTAGTGAGACAAGGCAGGATAGAATGCCTGTAAGAAGGCTCAGCTGTATGACTTTTTATGATATTTTTTAACTTAATTGCTCCTTGACAGAGTCAAGTCTACTTTCACTGTGTGGGTCTGAAGCAGTAAATTCCAGTTGTCAGGCTTGATAGCAAATGCCTTTTATCCTTAAAACCATCGCAATGGCCCCTTTTCTGAACTTTTATTAGGTGCTTGGAGTTTGTCCTATCTGTATGACTCCATTAACCAGAAAGCCATTTTCTTCACCAGACACATTAGTGCAGCAGCAACCCACACTCCAACTGAAATCTATGTTTTATAATCCTCACACTATTTGAGTTTTGATGCTCTGTCATTTTTACCTACATTCAGGCATACTGAAAAATATCTATTAAATTGTAAATACAGTAAAGTAACAATCTGTATTACTTCTGCCAACTGCCAGTGTTGGGAGCAGCATCCAAGGTCTCTGAATCATGAATATTTGGGTATGTCCAATTTATTTTTTCCATCAGGAAGTTATGAACCTCTCATTGGATAGAGGTAAGGTAGGGGAGCTTATCATCTCATAAGCTTATCTGATTGATTATGCAGACCTAAACAACTATTCCTGACATCCAGCATTCACCAATAACTAGAATAAATAAACCATCTTGTCACCGAAAACTTCTAGCAAGGTTTTCTGATGTTCTGTTTTACTGTAGACACTTCACAGTTTTCTTTGAGCAACTTAGACCTTTAGATTTGGTGTTCCTCTGACTTCTTATATTTTTCTAAAACACAATGCAAAGTCTCTCTCTTTGAGTGTGTCTCTGTCTCTCTGTCTCTGTCTCTCCCTCTCTCTCACTCCCTCTCTCTCTGTCTCTCTCTCTCTCACACACACACACAAGCACACACACACACACACACACACACACACATATGCCACCATCAAATGATTCTATAATTCCTTATCTGCTATTAATGCGTGCCAAGACTGGAGAAATTGTTGGCATACTTATAAAAAATTCAACTGTCACTCATGCAAAGTTTTTGGCAACAACAATAATCACAAACCATTGTGAAAGTCTACACCCATGTCTCATCAACTTGTACATGCTGTGTCATGTCAAAAAAAGGACAGAGATTTTTTTTTAAAGACACTCATTTCCTTACAAAATTCAAAATGCACCCAAGAAATATGAGTATTTGTATTTAGATGTGCTGATAATATGTATTTACATATGCCAAAAGAAGATAAAGCAAAACCAACAAATAACAAGAGCAGTCACATATAAAGCCTGAAACATTTCTTCCCAGAATTGTGAGAAAGCTAAGACCCAAATAGATAGAAAATAGCAGTGGACTAGGTTTTATGTGGGAATGCTACTGCTCTGTGTCCTCTGTTGTACTGAGTAGTCAAGCCTATGAAATGAATGTAGTTGCTTGATGAGAGATGTCATTCTATAAATATGTTTCTTTTATTGGTTAATGAATAAAGCACTGTTGTCAAATAGAAAGGCACTATAGGTGTGAAGAGGAGACAAGGAGGATTCTGGGAGATGTACTAGAGAGGAGTCAAGATGTAGGTCCTGAGAGAAGTAAGATGTCCTGACCCTCTCTCTGGTAAGTTAAGACCATGTAGAAATACATATATTAGTAACTATGAGTTAGTATTTAAGATAGAGCTAGCCAATAAGAAACACTAAGAACAGCTTTATATTTAATATAGTGTCTTTGTGTGTTATTTTGGAACTGATGTGGCAATGAGCGCAGGCTGGCAGGAAAGTGCTCATAACAGTTGCTGACCAAATAGCTGTTCTCCAAAAAATATGATTGTCATTTTCCTAATTATTGCATCCAGAAATTCTCCATAGTTTTAATTCACTTTTTACTGAAGGGGTCCTTGAAGCATTCTCAAAAGTCAAAACCAGCACACCAGTCTCTTTGGTGACAGGAACTATATCATCACAGCTCTTTTCCTCAGCTTTGATGGCTCCTCAGCTTGCTGGTTCTGGACTTTACCTCATTTTTGCATCATGGTCACTATAGCCTCTCTACCCTAAAATAGTATTTCCCCTTTTAAAAAACCATGGTGGTGTCCTTCAGTATGTATCTTCTTCCTTGGGCATGTCAATTTCCATGCATAGTTACAGCAGTGTGGTGCCCATGCTAAAAGTCAGCTGTCCTCTATTCCTCATTCTGCAGTGCACCTTCTTATCTACCTGCTCTCCCATAGCCAGCTGGCTCTTTGTGCTCATGGTCTTCTCTCTTCTTACTCCGTCATGGGGAGTGTCATTCCAGGCTTGTGTTTTAACAATATTTCTACAATTAATAACATAATTTCATGTTCTTGGCTCAAGTAATCATAAAACAATGTCATTTAAAATGGTATATATCACAGTCTTAAGATATTTTTTGCTCCTTTTTTTCATGCCCTTGCAAAATTCTGATAAATGATAACTTTTATCCAGAGTGTCACCATTTATATGTATTAGTGTCTATGTGAAAAATTCATACAGGAATGAATGAAAATAAGTTATAAGGAGATATTTCTACTTCACAAAATACACAAGCACTTGGAAATACTGGTTTTACTATGTCTGAATACATAAAACCTGCCAATGGTTTTTACATAGTCTGAACAAACATAGTTTCCCCTATTCAATCAAAAGTAATTTAGTTTCTGAATCTCTCATATCCTTTTGGCCTCTACTGGCAAAGAATTAATTCATTCCATTCACTAATAATTGTATGAAATATCACAATGCATTTCTAATGGGCTTTGATTTTAGTCCTAACCCACCATATAAACAACACACAATTGCCCAACATACACACACACACACACACACACACACACACACACACACACACACACACACACACCTGTTTATTACTTGCTTAGAATGAAACATTTTGTGAAATAATAGAATAGAGAATACTATTTTTTCATTTATTTACCATGTTACTTTTTAGTTGTGCTAGGATCATTGGACAAATATATCAGCAAATTGAGATGGTTTCTCTGTCATTCCCCTGACAAAAGGGACAATTCTCCTTTGGATACCTGCTGTCTGGGGGTAGGCTGAGTTTTAGCCTCTTACTTCCCTGGCTGGATTTCTGAGATTCTCAAGTATGTTACTTAAGTTCACCATTTTATTCAAACACATAATATTTCCTTTCACTTTACACCCCTTTATTTTTCTACTTAGAGAAAATTTGTATGCAGGCCAAGAAAAAATTCAGGTAGATATGTTGTTCACCTCCATCTCTTCAGTGAAGTGTAGGCACCATCAATGAGGGAACAAAGTTGCTGTTTCATTGCTTCTTTTCAGTGTCAAGGCAGTTCTGATTCAGGAAAGATTCTATGAATAATGAGTAAATACTTCCCCATGTATCTGTAGACTGAGAAAATACATGGAAAGTGTTTTTGTTTTTGTTTTTGTTTGTTTGTTTGTTTTCTATGGTGTTTTAAGACAGAGTTTTTCTGTATTGCTTTGGAGCCTGTCCTGGAACTAGCTCTGTAGACCAGGCTGGCCTTGAACTCACAGAGATCCAACTGCCTCTGCCTCCTGAGAGCTGGGATTAAAGGTGTGCATCACCAACGACCAGGTATGGAAAGTGTTTTAATGAAAACTGCCATGACTTTTGGTGGATTCTATTTAATAAATTTTAAAACCATTTATTGCATTTTTAATAGTAAAAAATAATATCTACAGAGAATATGCTGAGCCCTGCTAGTGTTTCAAACTTGTAGGAAATTTGTAGAGGCCACCTAGGAATTTCTTTTTCTTTTCAATACTATTTTTATTAATGCTATAAGAATTTCATACAATGTCTTTTGGTCATATTTAATCACCCCCAATTCTCCCAGATCCACCTCCTTATCCATCCAACTTTGTGTTTCATTTCTGTATGTTTAAGCCCATTGAGTCTAATTTGTATTGCCCAAATACTCTTAAGTATAGGGCTTGCATTGGAGAAAAACTGAACTACTGGGGCCACAGGTCACACCAGTAACCCCTCAGTTACAGGTGGGACTGCATTTCCACCTCCTGCCCTCTAAGCTGTTACTTTTTCTGGTTTCAGCTTGTACAGGTCTTGTGCATGTTGACACAGTACTGAGTTCATTTGTGCATCTACCCTGCTGCTGCCTGATGGCACTGTCTTTAAAGTCATCCGGCTTTAAAATCATCACTTCTGGCTCTTACACTCTTTTACCACCTCTTCTCTGAAGGTCCTGGAGCCTTTGGTGAAGGGATAAGACACAGATATCCCATTTAGGACTTTCACATCTCCTCTGATAACTTCCTGACCTCCCAGCACTCCTTGATCCTGAAATTGAAATCAGGATTCCATTGTTTTGCCAAGGTCATCTTTCCCAAAGACAAACTACAACCTTCCCCCCAACATATCTTTTCTCTGGTTAAAATTATTTCAAATTTACTTTTATTTGTGTGCATGTATGTGTATAAATACATGTGTGCATACGTCTGAGGTCAGTGTCTGAAGATGCATGAAGAGCATGACAGATCTCCTGGGGGTGGAGTTATCACCTCCTAACATGGTTGCTGGGAGCCAAACATGTCTTCTATGAGAGCTGTAAATGCTTTTAATATCTGAACCATCTCTCTAGCCACATTTACTCATTTTACTTTGCAGTAAAAGTCTTTTATAAATAACTATGCTATCACATTGTTTGTCTAAGTTTAATCTGCATAAGAATCTCCAGGGGAACCTTTGAAAACACTATTTCTGGGTCCCCTCCCACATTTTTCAACTTCACTAGGGCCAGAGAAGCAGAGAATGTACATTTTGACCATGTGTCTGGTCATCTAATGACAGCTGATGCTGGGATGGTACTGGACAAGCACTTGCTACAAAGTGACAATGCTTGCTTGCTTTCACGTCTTCTACAAACAAACCTGCAGGGCATATCTCAGAGACCAGCATGTGAGCGGGCCTCTAGAAAGCCCCAGGGAGGCATTCCAACTTTCTTCTAAGTTTGCTTCTGCTCAGCTTTTCCAAGGTCGCTAAGACATGTCCATTTTGCAATTTAACTCCCTTGTTAGTCCCCAAGAAACCCTTGTAGGGATATTTCAGATAGTCAAGTGAGAGAACTAAGTGTGGGAGCCACTGCTGAGTACATCAGTCAGCTGTAGCCACCAGCTAGCCAGGCAAGATGAGGACAAAAGCCAATATTTGTCTAAGACCTTACAAAGTGTCTGGGTATTTGCAAGAACTTTACAAGTATTATGCTATTCAATCCTCTCCAAACTCTATAAGGTAATTATCATTATTATTTCCATTTGATAGATAAGGAAAAGAAGCCCGATCAAGATTAAATACTGAAGTCATAATTAAATAGCTTATTGGTGACAAAGCCTGGAGTTGAGCCCAGGCAGTCTAATTCCAGAGGCTAAAATAACCACTATGCTATACACTACCTTCCCATAAATATACAATGGAGAGTGAGTAAAAGGAAAACAAGTACTTGCTTCTCGAAATAATTTGGCCTCTCTTAACTTCGGTTCCTGCGCCAGCAGAAGCATAACCTGGGAACTCATCACAAGTGAATATCCTCATCTCCTGCCTTGGACTTGCTGACTCAAAAACTCTGGGGTGGGGTCAGCTGTTGCTTAACAGGTTCTCTGGGTGCTTTCCCAGAACACACTCCAGAATAAGAACAGTGATGTGCAAACATTGCCAAGGTTTCTCACTTCCTGTACAGCTGTGGGTTTTGACTGGGAATGATAACAGTAAGCCTGCTCTACAAAGTTCATGGCATTGAATCTGAAGATCTCTTTTATGGTGGTGATGGACGCTGGGAGAGAAAACAAAACTTTCTTCATGGTGATAAAGAATTTCTCTGACGATCACTATGCAATTATTTGATAACTGATAAGGCATGAAGAGAATCTTCCCATGTGTTCAATGGCAAGCTTCAGGTGTGTGATAGTTTTATGTCAACTTGATAAAAAGTGAAACCATCTGACTGGAGGAGCCACACTGAGAAAAAATGTCTCCATAAAAGGATGCTGTAGGGAAATCTATAGATATTTTCTTAATTAGTGATTGATCAGGGAGGGCCCAGCCCATTGGGGGTGGTTCCTTCCCTGGAATAGTGGTCCTGGGTTTTATAAGAAAGCAGGGTGTGGAAACCATGAGTAGCAAGCCAGTAAGTAGCACCCCTCCATGGCTTTTGCATTAGCTCCTGACTCCAGGTTCCTATCCTATATTGAGTACCTGTCATGACTTTCTTTGATGATGATCTGGTATAAGGGTGTGTATGCCAAACTAACCCCTTCCTCCCCAAGTCACTTTTTAGTGGTTTTTCATCACAGCAACAGTAACCCTAACTAAGATAAAGTGGAACTTCCTCCCAATTAAGGAGTATATTCTTAGTTATGAAGAGAAAACTGTATTTGGAATTTTAAATAACAGGAACAATTTATATATAGACATCTCTCTGTGTCCTATGCTTTTAGAAACAGACATTACCATGTCACTGACCCAGGTCCTCATCCCTAAAGCCAGAATGGTCACTCCCAAGTCCCCAACAAGTTCTTAGTCAATGACACTCTGCCAGTTCCAAGAGCAGGATTCATCTGACCACCCTCTGGCCGAGAGCAAAAGCAGGGTGAGTAAGAGCTGAAAACTCCAGACATTTCATTTGATGAGATGAAAGGCCACTTGCCATTCTTTGGTCAGGCTCTATCCCTCCAAGGTCTGAGCTATCCTTTCCATGGCTATAAAAATAAACAGTCAGGAGACAGGCAGTTGGCAAACCCTAAAACAGACTTCATAAAAACAGGGAAATGTCCATTTACAAGTATAAAGAAATCATATTCCTATGTTTTGGATTTCTTTGTAATCAAAATGAAGACAATAAAATCCAACTTGGAAGGATACCAAATTTATTTTGAAATATTTTTAATCCTTAAGTCCCTCAAGAATCATAGTAATATTGACTCAAACCATATTGAGTTATTCTAGTGAAATGTTAGACTTTATGGAAAACATCTATGTATAAAGATACATTCCTTTTGGCTGTATTTTTAAAAGATTTACCCTGTATTTTGAGCCAAATCTGGCATTTTCTGTTTGAGCTGTGGAAGTGTCTTTTATTAGTACAAACAAACACAAGATCAACAGGAATAAGGTCCATTACCCAAAGAGGACACAGTACAAGAAGTCCAAAGTGAAGCAAAGTGTCATTTTTCCTTTCCCAGATATTGCATAACCCTGAAAATAGCTCCAAGTCAAAGCCTTCGTTGGCCACCATGGTATGAGAAGAGTAGATATCTAACAGGGTATGCATATTCATCCCTTCCTAACTCTGACTCTCTCCTCTAGAAGGCCAACAAACTCACAATGCCCAGTCTATGCTCTCCTCTTTTGTACTTATATTTTCTTCTGTCCTTTTGGGACAACAAATGTTACATCACTCACAGGCAAACCTAGGCCTGCTTCTCAAGCCTTTATCACCTCCTCCACAGGAAAGAAAATGTCTGGTTTGCTCCAGGGTTAGTAGTGAAAAAAGAATAGAGTACCCTGAGCAACTCCAGTGCATTTCCCCGTGGCCATCTTTCCTCAGGCTCCGAGATTCTCTGGGGAATAGCACATACAAGTCTTCCTGCAGTCTGCCCCCATGTGACCTACCAGCCTCTTCCAAACCTCTCAGTTAGGGACTGAGTTACAAGTCAATTCTGGGTTATGCTGGCACTCATTGGGTACTGAAGCCTGTAGGGGCCTTTACTCCCTCCTCTTACTTCATCTGAAGAGCATCCAATCTATACTCTGGCTACGCTGACCATACCTTTGATGCTGGTTCTGTGATATGATTTACCCTCCACTTGTTCCTACAGCCAGATTCACCCTTGAGTCCTACTTATCCTTCACATCTCCTTTCTGTGGCTTTCTTCTGGTCACGATATCTCACCATCAAGTCCTGTTCAGGTAAGACCTCTGGTGGCTCTCCAAGATTATATGAGGTGAAAGAAAGACAAGCCAAGATGTCCAGCAATTCAAAGGGCAGCATTTTCTCTTCCAAGGCCAGGTTATGAACAGCTATAAAAAGACCTGTGAACTTCCTTCATCAGACATAGCCATTAAAATAAAAAACCAAAACAAACTGGGTAGCAATCTCAGCAACTAAGAAGTGGCAAAGCAAGAGAATTAAATCCCAGGAACTCTCTCAATTCTGGGTGCCTTTACTGCAACTGCAGCATTATGATGCAGGGACAAGGACTTCCCAAAACAACCTTGTTATGGAGATAGTTTCTATCAGTGGGTCTTCAAAATGAATACTGTTGGAGAGTGACCAAGGAAGATTTCTAACAGCCATGTTATTTCCCATATATACCCATACACATACACAAGCCCATACTTATGTTAATATGCATACATATAGGCCCATATACATCATACGCATGAAAAACAAAACAGAAAAATATGTTTAAAATTAATACATACATTTCATTAAAACGGTTTTATACTACTATTTTTAAACAAAAGTTCAAATACCTGAACTTAAAATGATGAAGCAAACCTATAACTTTCAGATGATTCAGCTGTACAAGGTAGCTTTAACTGTCAACTTGACACAGCCTACAGTCACCTGACAAGGGAATCTCAGCAGAGGGATTGCCCAGTTAAGACTGGGCTTCATGCCTTGACTTAAACATTATTTCCATGTGGCCTGTTGTATCAGGCTGACCTGGTGTTTCAAGGCTCTGCTGATTTCTCTGGAATGTGACCTCCTAGTCATGGCATTTATTACAGTTATGTATGCTGCCTATGTTCGATGGCAGTTACTATTTCTTAATTCTGTTTCTTCTAAAAGAAACAGAAATGCTCCAAGGGATTTTTGTTTTGCTTCCTAACTCACCTCTCCTGTCTGATACCATGACTGACTGGAACAAGGCAGAAACCCCTACAGTATATCTAGATGTCTCTGCTGTCTTCACTGTGAAGGAATCTCTGTAATGTCACTATTAATAGAAACTACAGTTCATGCCATGCTGGGTCATTATCTTTGAGGGAGATTAAGGAAGGATGAGCAGAAAGGTCTCTCACCATCCTGGTATCACCCTAATGCCAAACATCAAAAAGACATCTGCTCAAGCATGTCTCACACTAGGACTTACAAAGCCCAACAAGTAAGTTCTTTACAGATACGAAGTATAGAAATTAATTGATTGGGAAGCTGCATTTCTCCCAATATCAGTTTGCTAGACACTTCTTGGAATAAGTCTATTCAAGCTTGTGTGAGAAGAATCAACACTTATTTTATAACCCACAGTGACTATGGATTATCTTCCCACTCCACTATCTTTGAAGATAGTCATTCATTCATTCACTGTCATTCCCACAGGCAGAGGAAGGCAAGGCAACTGAAGAAACAAAAAAACTGTGACAATCTTCTCACCATAGAGGATTCTAGTGGGTGGCAGCCTCTCTTTCCCCAAAGGGTCCTTTAAGATAAGACACAGGGCTCAGACCGAAGCTCACTAGGTAGTCTTTCTGTAACCTCTCAGAAACCGTCCCAAAGTGGGACATTCATTAACTGGGCAGAAAGTCTAGCTCAAAAAGAGAATAAAGACATTTGAAAGAATAGACACCAGACCAGGATAGGAAGACTCGACTTCAGGGGGGCCTTTGCTCTAAGACATGAATGGAAACCAAGATTCGCTTGCAGCTAAAGAGGATAATTTGTCAGCCCAATTTGAAGGAATGGTCTGGTTTTTAATTAAGCTTCTTTAAGAAGTACTAAGCTGGGTGAGTAGCCTGGCTCAGGCTTCCAAGAGTACAGGCTTCCTCTCTAAGATCTTAGTCTCTAATTTCTTGCTGACTAAATCACTATGTGCCAATTGATAGAATGCTACCTACCATGTAAGTAACAATATGTATTGTGTGTGGAGCACACATGATCTTACTGGAGAAATACCCTATGGAGAAACTTAGATACTGAAGATCCAGCCTGCCTCCATCTTAGGCTCAAAAAGCATCTTATAGCATAAACACACTAGGTACATTCCTGTATGTGATTAAAACTCTGTTTCTCAAGGATTGGGTTACCAAATGGTTTGTACCACAGTCCCAGAAATGACAATCATGTCTTTGTTTCAAAAAGTTGTTTATAACCATCTGGCAACCCTGACTTTGTTTGCAAAAGGATGCTATGCCTACATTGCCACATCCTTGTTTCAGGAGATCATTCATTAGGACTAACTTGTCATGATGTTTTGCTCCTGTATACCCACCTATTTTGTCCACCAAATTCATCATTTGGAAACCTCCTACCCCTGAGCTTTAAAAGCCTTGTCTTCCTCTTGAATTACACCACCTCATAGCCCACGGTAGGGAGAGGCATCCTTTATTCACAAATAAAAAAGCTTGCTTTAACTAACTGCTCCTTTAATTAATATGGCCATGATTTGTGTCAACGGTCTTTTTCCTCCTGTCTCTGGAATTAACATGACCAACATCAGACAGCATGGCAAGGGGCATTCTGCTTCTGGGCATGGAGTTAGACCGTAAACTTACCCACATAATGTAAATTCCAATTCTTTCTCAGTGTGGGGCCATAGGCAGCTCTACCTACAAAGGTTCACAAACCTAAAGTAGAGGTGGTTGCTAATCACAGACATCTATTCTGTCGTCTAACTGAGGTGAGCCCAACAGTGCTCTGCAATGTCAGGGAGGGTGCTTTTATACATATTACACACTCACTTCAAAGGAATATGTACTCCTTTTCTATATAAGTGCAGAGACAAAAAGAAACAACAGTACAAAAATGTGATTCACAATCTAACACCAGGTAAATCTGTGAAAAATTCTAGGCTACAGCCCATGACAGGGCTCAACAGGTAAAGATGCTTGCTTTCAAGCCCCAGAATCTGAACTGTGGCGGTCAGAAATGACTGCAAGTTGTTCCTTGATCTCCAGATACTCATTGGACATATGGTTTCACACACACACACACACACAAACACACACACACACACACACACACACACACACACACACATATATATATATATATATATTCACATATTCATATAAAGCAATTAAAAACAAACAGCTCATGGATAATGTTGAACACTATCACTTCCTCTTCCTCTGTGCCAGGCACAGTTTGACGATGCTGGGGTTGGAGCAGCAAACAGACACCCGAGCCCCTACCCTTTGGTTCACATCACTCACTAGCATTTCATCCATGTAAAGCTCAAGTCTTTCTTACCAATCTAACAACTATAAAGCATTTCCTATATTTCTTTTGGAAACACAAATGGTATATCAACATAGCTATCTGAGAGCCATCTTCATTTTTATTACCCAAATGATTTCTCATTTTTCTCAAAGCTTCCTTTCTATGTAGGTGTTTTCCCAAGTCACAACATACAGAGAGCTGATTTCACTGATAAACACTACTCCAGTATTTTGGATGCAACACCACTTTGCTTAAATACTTCTCCCAATGTGAGACACAGTGCTTATTTCAATTTGTGATTTGAAAAAGCAACATCTTACTTAACATCCCTAATGGGATACCTGGGTAGCCTTTTGGGAGTAAACAGCCTATTCTTAGGAGAAAGCCTAGAAGACAGAGTGCTCATTCTATAAAAACATAAGAACATATAAGTATTATCAAATAGCCTTCACATAATTTGGCAAGAAAAAAAATATTTTCTTAGTGTGATTGTGTTGGAGAGTGGCTAAAGCCAGATCTTAACTACACTTAAAACTTTCCTAGGTGAAAAGTTATATATTATGTATTTAGCTGCCTGAGGTTAGCTGCCTGAGAGATAACCAGCATGCTGGTCAAGTTGCCTACAGGATTTGTATTTCAGCGATAATCAGTGGCTGCTCAAATCCTGGCTAGTACATGGTGTTCCACAGGGTTGTGAAATTTTACCTTTTCTTTTTTGTTGGTTGTTTTGAGACCAGGTCTGAATTTGTAATACTACCTGGCCTCTAGTAACCTTCCTGTCTCAGCCTCCTCAGGGCTGGGGCTGTTTCAGATCTCTCACCGTCTTTGGTAGGAAAGTCATTGTACCCCACATGTGTTTTTCTTCCAAGTTTTCTGATGATTTGTAATGTGGGATATATTTTGGCAGTCTTCTGTTACTTTTTTCAAACTTCTCTGACAAGATATTTGGCCCATTTTCAGTCAGGGCTGCTTTGTTGTTGTAGTAACAGAGTCTTTCTTTCAAAGTTACCACATAGCACAGGCTGGCCTTAGATGGCTTTCCTTCTTTTAAGTTTGAAGAGTTTCTTTGTTTAAGCCTTTATCAGGTGTGTCTCCCAAAGATTCTCTTCTAGCAGTGACATGAGTCCTTAATCTCCTGACAGCATCCTTTCTCTTAGTGTCATATCTTAAGAATCATCATGCTCAACAGTTTCTACGCTTTTTCCTTTGTCATTGTCTTCATTTCATTCAGCTTTATGATCCATTTTGTGTTACACTTGTGTGAAGAGTGTCAAGTCTGTGTGTTGTTTCATCTCTAGCATATGAATAACCAGTTGTTTTGGGACCACTGATAGAAATACCATCTTTTTCCTCTATTAGAAAATCCAGAACCACCCTCATTCCAGAAACAGTCCCTCCTCCCCCACCACCAGCATGCCTTTGGTAACTCAGTGCCAGTGGCCACATCATCATCACCAGCTGCCCAGTTCTACACATTTCCATTTTCAACAGGAGTCTCAAATTCTCCCAATGTGTATGTACTATCCCCCCCTTTTAAAGCCTATGCCATTACACCTTGCACTCTTCCTTCTCCATCCTCAATCAGAGGCAGCCTTTGTATTAACACTCCCCCACTTAAAAGAAATCTCAAGTAATGTCTCTTGCAAAGTAAGACGTTGGCATTCCTTGATGCCACCCTCCATGGTACTCTTCCACTACAAAACCTCAGTATTCCTTGAAAAACATTCAGGACTCCACATATGTTTCTGGGCTTCTGTGAGCCAAAGATATGTTTTAAATTCTAATTAATATGCCTAAGAGATCCATGAAACAAAAATGCCTCTGATCTGCAAGCCCCTTGCCCAAGGACAGATAGCTTGTGAAATTCTGGAGACTATTGTTTATTAGAAATAACAAGCCATATGTTTCCATTACTGTAACCAAGTTTGTTTAACCCAAGTACACTAGAAGTGATGGGGGGTGTCCTGTTGTACATATGTTTCTCTTATTATTTGATGAATAAAACACTGCTTGGCCAATAGAGGCAGGAAGATAGGCAGGGATTAGGAGATGAGAAATCCTGGAAAGGTAGGCAGGGAGAGAACTTAAGGAGACACCATGTAGCTCAGGGAGCATTCATTGGTCTGGACCCTTCTCTGGCAAGATAAGACCATGTGGAAATACTTAGATTACTAGAGATGGGTTAATAATTAAGACAGAACTAGCCATTAAGAAGTCCAAGCCATCAACCAACAGTTTTATAATTAATATAAGGCTTTGTGTGCTTATTTTGGCCTGAAGATAGGTGGGACCTGGTGGGACAAGAAACCTCCAGCCACACAAATGTACATGATCATGTGGGTGGGAGTTAAGTGGGCAGGCTGTATGTCAGGATGTATGCTTGCCCTGATTGGACCTCATGGGAAATGCTATGAACTGTGGGTTTTGCCTTTTTAAGCCCCAGCAACCCATGATACAGAGTGCCATTTTTTTTTAAACACCGAGTCCAGTGAGTTCATCAACTTGGCCAGTATGTAATTAAAGTTTGCTTAAAATTTGGTCTTATTCTCAAAGAATGGAATTAACACTGACACCCTGCCCCTAGATATTTTACAATGAGGCCACACTGCCTTGATTATAACAGTTTGACAATAAAGTTTTGAAGTAGGGTGTTGTGAGCTGTCCAATTTTGTCTCCCCCTTTAGTATTTCCTGGGCAGTGACGGATATTTCACTCTTTGAGAATAAGTTTTCCAATGCTTATTCATATTCTCATCGGTTTTCCTTGATAGCTTTCCTTACTGAGTCTTTCAAGTTAGTAATGAAAATTTTGCTTCATTTTATATTATTGTTACAGATGTTGTTTTCACTTAATCACTTAATTTCTAGATTTATTTTCCCAATCAGGGAGACAAAGAAACATTTATTGGGGGAAGGAGAAGGGAAAGGGCATAGCCTATGAGGGCATTCATATGGAGATCAGGGGACAATCTGCAGGAGTCAATTTTCTTCTTCACAAAATTGGCTCCAGGGAGTAAATCAAGGTCATTAGGGTTGGTGGAAAGTGCCTTCACCTGCTGAGTCATTTCATCATAGCCATAATTTAATTTTATACCATGAAATGTATCAGTTTTCTCCTTGGATGTAATGAAGACTCATTCTGCAGCACAGGCTGACACCACAACTCGGACATCCTCATTCCTGGGCCTCTTAAGCATCTGAAGATATATTGTCACATTTGAACTTATGTGAAATCTAGCATTTATTTTGTTGTAATAACTAGCACCAAAATCTACCTTGTTTATTTGATTTATTGCTTATCAGTTGTCCTCAAACCATTCACCTAATAATTTCAGTTCTTGCCAATGTGTGGAAATGTCATTTTCACTACAGCTCAAATCTTCATTTATAAGAGTCTTGACATTTACTACCTGATCATCTGGTTTTATTACTTGTTGTATTATTCAGTACTGTGTTATTTAATTATCATAGTTCTCTGATATATTACAAGACGAGTTGCCTGAACATTCCAAGTTCATAATTCATTCAGCATTCACTTATGTGTCCTCCTTCACACATCTTGTAATATTTTTGTAGCTTAATGTCAAATCCTATTAGCATCTGAATGTCTGTAATATCATACCTATGGATTAATTTATGGGAAGTCAATAATCTCATGATATCAAATTTGGGAGCACTTTTTGAAAATGTTAATTCCTGTGCTAAACCCATGGAGATTCTGACACTATAGCTGTTTAGTATGGAACTAAAACTTTAAAAACTTACAAATATTCAGACTTTTGTTCAGATGGCACATAGACAATCAGAGATCAGAATATTTACTGATTGATAGGAGGGTTTAGATATATCTTCCTAAAATAGGCACATTTGCAGGCAGCCTTCTGAAACAATTTGTGAAACTTAACTCTTTGTGTAGAAAAATTTTAAAGGAGGAAGAAAAGAAGAGTAAAAAAATGCTTAGATTTTTGGAGATACAGAGTGATAACAAATAATAGATCAGATAAGAACAGCATGAGGTAATGACCCAGAAGAGAAAGAAAGCAAAAAGTTGCAGGGTGGGGATTTACTGTGAGAAGCATCACAGGGGCATGGGGGAGTTCAAAGAAAACTGCCAGGTATATTAAAATGTGGTTAACTTGACCTGGATGAGACGTTTAGGCACCACAAATCAGCAAAAAAACAACTACTGGCATTGTGTGTGTGTGTGTGTGTGTGTGTGTGTGTGTGTGTGTGTGTGTGTTGCTGTGGCACTGGCAGTGTTTTGTCCGCAGCTATTTCTTAGAACAACAGCATGTGAACTGACTTTAAAGCCTAAGAGAAATAAATAAGCCAGGAAACTCATTAGGGATGATTATAGCAGTTCATGCTGGAGGTAAATGATGTGCTCCTCTGACAATGAGGGATGAAGTGGAGAAGACTTGATTTGACCGCTGGGACTCCTGAGGGCTGTAGTGATTTATTGCTGCAACAAGTTCCACTCTTTTATCTCAACGACTGTTACTGTGCCATCAGGGACTTTGAAGGCTAGGAAAGATTGTTGAATTAATTTAGATGCTGGGCAGTGCAGGGGTCTCCTCACATTCAATTCTAGTACAAAGGAAAAGATTGGAGCTCTGCACCCAAGAAGGAGACATGAAGTTCTTTGTCTCTTTACTCCTGTATAATAGTGGGAAAGTAACTGAATGTCACTTCCTTTATCTACTAAGTGACAACAACAGTAATCTTATCTCCCAGATCTGTTAAGGAGAAAGAATAAGATACTGAATATCTGTCCATCCACATGGAATACATGGTAGTGGAGTCAGTGGGCCTAGGTTCTGAGAAACTCTACTATTCCCTACTCACTGTTTATTTTGGCTAGATAATTCACTCTACTGGTTTTTCTTCTTCTCACCTGAAGTTAAGTATATGGTGAAGAATTGAAAGTGATATAAGGAAATACTGCAAGCTACAGGCCATATGAGGCACCTCTATGGCATGAGCAAGGATGGGGAGAACTTTATGGTTCCATAAACAGGAGGAAGTAAGATAGAGTGTGATTTCTACATAGCATTCCTAGTTAACATAACATGAAGTCTGTTGATTTACTGGTCTCCTTCACTCACTTGCCTTTGTTTTGGCACATTCATGTTTTATATGAAGAAGAGTTTGCTGTTCTGTTCATACCTTAGTGGTGATAACCATGATTGCCCTTAAGACTTGTAGCAAGGACTAGCAATGGGAGTACTCTGACTTTACATAGAAATCCTCCACTTTTATCACTGAACTGAAATGACTCAAGAGTGGGTCTCAGAACTGAACTATGTACAAAAGCATAATGTAAATGTTTTGGTGTACAAGATACATTTCAATTCACTGCACCAAACCTTCCATCTACTTGGTTGTGCCCAGGAACTTAACATTCCAACCTTCGTCTTATACAAGAAGGATAATGACACCCTGTTCCTTAAAGAAACAGTCTTGCACTAAGGAATCACTAAAGATGGGAGGGACTTAATGTCTGTAAGTACATAAGAGTTCACCAGACTATATCCATATTCACTACTTGGGGATTAAATTCACAAATAAATATGGCATTTCCCTGTTTGTAATAAAGCCATGCTATAGATATCACATAGACACCCTAGGTCATTTATTAAGCCAATATATACTGAATAAGCATGCTGGAAAAAACAGAGCAGGACATTAGCAATGTGACAAATAACCCTGAAATACAGAACAGTGTGGGTATGAACACACATTCAAATGTATGTCAGCTCCAAAACAGTAGAACTCTCATCCATACCTAGTACAGTGTTCTCTTTTGACTGACGTAACAAAATATTTTTCTTCCAAGGATAAACCTTCTAGTCTGGTAGCTATAATGTCTGATTTTACACACAAGATGCATTTTTTTACATTGGTTTTATTCGTATTTAAGATTATAGGAAACCTCTGAATTTTATGGCTCTGTGGATTTTTATGAATATAAAAACTAGCAGGAATTAGGGCATTAGAAGTGAAATAAAGAAATAGACTAGAAGGCAAAGGCAAAAATATATGAAGATACTTGGTGTTGAACCACCCTGAAAATACACCCTGTGAGAGAGGTCAGCAAGGCAGTTTCCTCATGAATGGCTTACCAGTAGAAGCAGTTATTCCACATCTAATGACAGAAATTGATCAATAGACCTTTTTTCCTAAGGCGCTTTGACAGTACTCATGATAATTAAATATGCTTTACATCAGTAATTCTTGTTCTAAGAAGTTCCACTATAGGTATAAGAATATATGCATAATTTCATATGCATGGTGATAATTGTTACTTTATTAGAAAAAATGAGAATAATTTCTTCTTTAAAAGCAGCAGTAAAACGCATTATAATACATCCCTGAATAAGACTCCACACAGCCATAAAATAAAGAGAATGAGAAATGTCAATATATGATAAATAATGCAATATACAAAACAGTTCCCACTATGCTTCTGTTCAGTGTTTGTAAATAAAAAAGAAAATCATGTGCATACACCCTCAGAAAATGTATTCTACGAATGAATGCAACAAAATGATCTGTGCTCTGGCGCATCTGGTGGCCATGTGCAAGTGTCACTATTACACACCTATGGCACCTGACTAAAACCGTAGTAATATCACATTTGCAATATAATACACACACACACACACTGAGAATATAAAAAAGCCCCTGATTTTTCTCAGATTTTTATATCTACATACCTGAAAGAAAATCAAACTTTTACCTGGTAATGAGAATCATTGCACATATAGCATTTTGCCATCTGTCTAAAGGAAGAGCAAAAAGACAAATCCAGGGCTTCATTTACAGGAGTGTGGTCACCAGAAGCTACACACACAGGTTCAGGATCCACCTGCTGACCTATAGCAAGCATTTGAAAGAAACCAGCTGACACTGTGATTCTCCTGGTAGGGTATCACTTTGGAAGATTTCCTAGAGTGAGGGCTGCAGGACCTGTGAACAGGATTTTCCATTTTCTGTCCTGGTATAGACCATCTAGAATGGAAAGGGAACCTTTCCTGACCTCAGGCTGTGTTACTGATAGGTAGGTAGAGAGCTCATAAGCTAGAGACTTTTCTGTTTTGCACATCTGTGTGGATAATCAAGGTAGATCTTACCTCTGCTGTATTTGAACAGGGATTCCACATGCCAGGCTTGAGTTTGGAGAATCTGCTCAAGCTCACCCAAGAACAGTGGCAAAGAGGCCTGGGACATGGAGAATGACAGCTTGGCTCTTTTCAGTCTGGGACATCACTCACATTACTCATCCTCTGTTCCTGAGTTTCCTCATCCTTGAAACTGTCATACTGATGATATTTCCATCAAAGGGCTGCAGGAAAGACCCAGCCCTCAACACTCAGCTGTTATTAGGAGTTACAGTTCTGACTTATCAGTTCTAGTGGTCTCTGGCATTATCTCAGCTTACCAATTTGGATGCCACAACTCAGGGCAATCCCTTAAGCATTCCAAAACTAGGTCAAGATTGGGTTTCACATTTTAAATGAAAAATTTATGCTTATAAATGTTATCATAAAAATTGGGGTCTCTTGTTTTTTTGTTGTTGTTTGGTTTTGGGTTTTCTAGGAAAGGCTTTTGAGAAAAATCCCTTGGCTGTTCTGGAACTCAGTCCATGGATCAGGCTGACCTCAGACTCACAAAAATCCCCCTGCCTCTGCCTCTCGAGTTCTAAAAAAGTTTTTAATAAATAAAAAAATCACATAAAAATAACAAAAGTCAAAGTCTGTAAAATACAACCAATAGTTGGAATGGAAGCTGAGGAGTTTTGCATTACATTTTACACTTGCACATTTAAAGTAGTAGTAAAAAGTATTTCCATACCCAAATACAGATATTTAAAAGAAGCTTGGCCTCTATTTCCTATTCTATTAAATGAAGATTCTGGCTTGTTTTGTGCAAAGCACTTTCCGAATAGCACCTTCTGTTGTTACAGAAAATGGGGCTAAGAAGAGACAAAGTTCTACTGTGTTCACTTTGTGAAGTAGGTACCAGTGAAAGCATGCTTCTGCCAGGTCCTTCAGCCATCCCATTTGCTCTTGGGAAAGAGAGTAGCCTTGCTTTAATGCTCATTGTTTTCCAGGCAAACACACCCTCCATCACTGGCTCAACCGCAAATCCCTACTGTGGAGGGTTTTGCTGCTTGGAGGTGCCCACATACAAGCCATAACAGAACAAAAAAGGACATCTCTCATATTTCTCACATATCTGCAGACAAAACACTCAATAAATAGAAGACACTGGACAGTTGGCTTTCCTGGGCAAAAGCTGGCAAAGCCAGCTATGGTCACTCAACACCAGCCAAATGACCAATAAAAAAGTAGAGCCATAGGTCTCTATTGATAAACTACACGTCTCTGTGTGTGTGTGGGTGGGGGACAACTCATAGTTTACATCACACCCCACGTTCATTACGAATCGAGTGTCTGTGTTAGGCTTGGTGTTGGGAAGGGGATGGGTTAAAAACCTCTTTTCCCTCTGTCTGGTTCTCCTTAGTGGAAACTGTGGTGGAGGTGCTGCCTTGTCTGGCTGCCTTTTGTTTTAAAGATATCGATTGTTAACACAATGACTGGGCAGGAGATGGAAGGCTCCATCATTAGCTGCAGCCACCTCATCAGTTGTTACAGAGCTCCGAGAGACACTAATGGATAAACAAGGTCGAAAGGAGCACCATCGGCCAGGTCACAATGTCCCTAGGTGGCAGAGCTTTAGCCAAGCTTTTCTATCTCTCCATGGCAAATTAGTATTGATGCTTGGGGTCTACAAAGTGTACCCTGAACCAAGAACTGCATCATATTACCTTGCACATCATAGTAGATCACTTAAGTAGCTTTGTCTGTACACAGATGGTGTAGCAAAGATTTGTGGCTGCCTGCCTTGTTTTATGGAGTTTCTTTCCAGTACTGAAGAGCAGTGCTGAGTAAGGTCTATGAGTAAGTGGCCATGGTCACTGCCAACACTTAGTGATTGTCTACATCATAATAGTAACGTTTTAATGCCTTCCATATGCTGTTTCCTTATTATCGCCTTACAGAGAATTTCTTTTTAAATGATATTTTTATTTATTCCTATATAATGTTACATTATATAGTATGTTTTGATTTTATTCATCTACCACTACTTCACACTAGTGCTTACTAAAGTACTCCATCCTAAAACCCTCAAAACTCTGTGCTCTATTAATTACCCTCTCCTAGTACAATTATAACTTCCCATGGGTGTGGAACAATGTACTGAGGGATGGGCAACCTACCAGAAACTACATCCCCAAAGGAGAATGACCCTACCTTTGTTTCATCCACTGCAATAGATCCCTACCTGAGGCGTGGCCTTGTGAGACACCCCCCCCCCATTCAGATGGGCAATTTGACTGGCTTGATCAAGTTCAGGCAACTACTGCTTCTGTGAGTCGCTGTATACAACAATCACATCATATCCAGAAATCGGCATTTTACAGCTTTCTTCCCCATCTGCCAGCTCATGCATTTTCCTGCACACTCTTCCTTTGTGCCCCCTGAGCCTATCTGCCCAGGAACTCAGAGAATTATTACCTACTCTTGATCCAGAAATAGGGAGCCTTAGGCTTGAAGACACTGACCTTCTTGCCTAACTTTTCTCCACTCTTCAGCAATAAAGTTCAGGTAAAAATTCTGTTAACTGGTCAGTTGCTCTCTATATGCCTAAGATGTTCACAATTTTCACAGCACAAGTTTCAATTCCTGTGATTCCAAAATCTCCATCCAAATGGATAGTTGTCCTGGTTTTGTTGCTGCTCTGATAAAGCACTTTGACCTAACGTAATGTTCTAAGTAACAAGGTTCGTTAGTTATTGTCAGACAAGTCAAGACAGGAATTAAAGTGTCTAGTTATATGATATCCATCATCAAGAGCAGAGAGAAATAAATGCTAAGTGTTTCCTTGCTTTCTTGCTTGTGCTTGGCTCAATTTCACTTTTCCCCTCATATGATTCAGAACTTCTGCCTAGGGAATGGTGTTAGCCCACAGTGAGCTGGGTTTCTTCCACATTGATTAGCTTGATTAGAAAACCTCTTGTAGACACACGCACAGGCCACCTCACTGCAGACAATTGCTGACTGAGATTCCCTTCTCAGGTGACCCTCAATGGTGACAAGTTGATGATTAAAGTTCATAATCAGAGTTGTTAACTCTGTGAACCCAACAGAAACCATTTGTCTTACTTAGCATTTCTATTGCTGTGAAGAGACATCATAACAAGGACAATTCTTATTTAGGAAAACATTTGATTGGAGCTAGCTCACAGTTCAGAGCATTAGTCCATCATTAGCATCATGGCAGGACATGGCAACAGGCAGAAGTGGCATTGTAGAAGAAGCTGAGAGTTCTACATCTTGATCCATAGGCAACAGAAGTAATCTGTGTCCACACTGGGCATAGTTTGAGCATAGGAAACCTCAAAGGCCATTCCCACAGGTACATAGTTCCTCCAATAAGACCACACCTACTTCAACAAAGTCATACTCCTAATAGTGCCACTACCTATGGGAGCCATTCTCTTTTAAACCACCACACAAATTGCAGAATTTAACTGGGGAGATGAACTACAATCAGACATGGTCAGAAAGCATGAAGTTGGCAACAGCATCTTTTCAAATCCTGACCACTCAAAGTGCAATAGCTGAGTGAGTCAACAGTATCTACTTTAAATGGGAATGTGCTAGAGAGGGGGCAGCCTCCACCCCCACTTGGAGGGAGGTCAGAGCTCCTGAACAGGATCTCATTTTAATATGACCCTCATGAGATTAGCACACTCAATGTTCAATACTGAGAACTGTCGTTCTAGAATCCTTTCCACAGCCATGCTGATTTGATCTTGAAGCAGCTAACACAATATATGACTCTAAAGAGGCCAGTCATAAGACAAGGGAAGAGTTCTAGTCCTTAAGAAGCTTTCACTTAAAAATCCAAGGATGGATGCTACAGGAACCTGTATAAGCAGGCCCAGCATCATACTCTGAGATGAGCCATGTGTCCTGGGGCTGGGAAGTTAAACTGACCTGGGTTGGGTTACTGAGCCTGCCACCTGCTGCCTGGAGAATTTGCTACAAACTGGAAACCTCTAAGTCCCCAGGAGGCTCTTTTTTAGAGGACTAAAATCACCCATCTGAGAGATACTTAATTCTGGTTCTTGTGTTAAATCAACTGAAAGCTTTTATGAGAAAAGGCAGGTGCTTGGATCTGTAACCATGGAGTGGGTTTTTTTTTATTAGACTGTGGTGTTGTTCTGCTGTTAGTATCATTTCTAACTCTGGTAAGCCACCTGGTAGAGTCTTGCATATATCCTGGATTTATATTCCCTGACCTTCTCAGAAATGATGGTGCCCATGTGCCAATGGCATATCTGCCTGCATCTCCAACACTGAGTACCATTGAATTCCTATTGAATTCCTCTTCCCTGAGATCTTGTTTGCAGGGATATTCACAAAGGAAGGCCAAAATCTTCTTAAGGAAGCAAAAGTGCCAAGAATCCCCCTACCTTGATAAGGTCACTAAACTGTCTTTCTTAGTTGGGGACTTTAAAAGAAGAACACTGACCACATAGCAAAAATGTTCACCTAAAGATCAGTATTTAGAACTACAGATAATTTGTTTTATAAAAAAAATAATAATTATAAAACAATTTTACTTCTAGTACCCCTTTTAGCTGATAAATTTTCCTTTGGACTAAATCCTAAGATGCCCTATAGACTTCCATGTTATAGCTTATCCTTCCTTGGGGCAGCTAATTAAAGCACCTGGTGGGAATTAGTGCCTTCCATATTATTCACAGCAAGGGAGCTGCTTTCCAGCAATTAACAGAGCATTGCCTGAAAACAAGGGAGCTCAGATCAAGATGGAAGCTGTCACAGGGCTTTGGAAGCAGACCTTTTCAAAGTGGTAGCAATAATCCCACCCTCCAGCCAGGCAAAGTCCCAGCACAGCAGGAGTAAGGTAGACATGAAGTCTCTTGCTGATCTGAGATGCTCCTGGCAATGTGATAGCTTCCAGGACAGGACAAGTTGATTTCCTTTAATGATGCTTAAAACACACCACAGAAAGCCACATTGCCAAGACAACCTGGGCAACACAAACTGGATTGTATGAGGAAGAAGAAAGAAAAAAGGGAAGGAAGGAAGGAAGGAAGGAAGGAAGGAAGGAAGGAAGAAAGGAAGAAAGGAAGGAAGGAAGGAAATAAGGAAAGAAGGAAGGAAGGAAGGAATCTCGGTGGGAAAGAATAGATGGATAGAGAAGATGGCATGGGAAAAGTTGGGAGATGGATAGTCATGTTCAAAATATATTATATAAAATTTATAAAATTGCATTTTAAAAAAGAATGATTTTACTGCTTATGGATAGTATGCCCAATGAACTAGAGAAGTATAAATCCTGACAATATACAAAGAACTACATTAATCAATTAAATCAACATCATATACCTTCTCTTTTCTCAAGCAGTTATTCATAAACTCACTTAGCTTTTAATGTGTCTAAACCCATCAGTGTCGTGGCAAGGAACGGATACAGAACTGTATCCCATAGGATGTCAGGTACCCATCCTTCCTGGTCTTTCCTCTTCTTCAATGCCCATTAGTTATGCAGTAATGAGAAAGGACTTGGCCTCTAAGATACATTTGAACTCCCACATACTACAAAGGACCATTAGATGAAGTAGCCAGGAGTAACCAAATAACCACTTCCATGTGCTGAGAACTCTGTGCTTGAGTTCCTAAACTGCTAGTTAGAATAAAGATCCAGGTTACATTCCCCCACATCCTTGTTTTCTTTGAGTTTTATTTACAGATTTCTCATGATAATTACAAGGTCTATTAATATGGCATTTTGCAAATTATGAAGCCTGTGTTTAAATATCATAGAACTCACCATTAGATAGAGTCTAATCCATTACTAAATGGGAAATTGTGATGCAGACTACAGATTTGTTATGTGAGACAGTGTTGGAAAATAAGAAGGGAAGTACTTGGATCAGCAGTCATTGGTCAAAATTCTCCAACTGTCCATTAACATTTGCTTCTTACTTCCCCCCCAAACTCCCACTAATGCTTTTGAGTAATCTTTTCAGAAACATGCTCCCATTCATATGTCACTTACATCTGCTGTACAATATCCTTGCAGGTCCTTGCTTTTTTTTTTTTTTTTTTTTTTTTTTTAACTAAGACAGCTAAAACCTGCAGGTTGCATTTCCCAAGATGCCCTGCCTTCTGGTCATTGGGGGAGGTCCATCAATAAGGGCCTAAGGCAGTAACTGAAGAATGTAAAAAAGGAATAAAGCTGGATATGTCCCTGTCCCTCTCTGGGCTTTAAACAGGATTCCTTCATACTTTAACTTTTGGTTCTGGGGTGACTCTAGTCCTCTGAGATTGCCCTGGGCTTTAGCCTTCAGAACTATCCCCTGTCTTTCTATTCATACCTGTCAGTTGCTTCCTAATGGCCACGTCTGAATCCCTACCATCCCACCACATAAAGCTTCACCAATGAAAAATATACCCATGAAAGTCCTATTCGATAAGGACTTAGAATAATAATATTTTGGTTTTAATCACAATGAAACAATACTTTTTTCAAGTTTTATACATGAGATTGGTGTTCGTGTGAATGTAAAAATATAAGGGAAAATTAACTTAAACTTGTACTTCCATGTGCTTCCAGGTGTCCAGTATTTTTATGTCTATTGTATATTTTAGTCATCAAAACATAACTGTAGAAAAAATAATTTATTCTACAAAGAAAAAATATTCAAGGTATAAGGACCTGTTCAGACACTGAGTCAACAGTTAGATTGCAGAGTATGCCAATATCTCCTCACTTGCAATTTCATAGTGAAGATGATAGGCCATCTTGAACATTCAGAAGATAAGACTAAGAGGTTATTTTGTACATTCACAGCGATGAGGTATTTGGGAATATCAAAGACATCCTAACATGAATGACTGGCAACACTTTGCAAACATGGGGTTAACTAGAGAAATAGCAGAAATATCAGCCACAAAGCTAGTGTAAGCTTTAACATCTGGTTCTGCTCTGCAACACAGAAAGATGGGCTCTGCTCACAGTTGTCACACTTAGCTTAGGCTGCTATGACAAATGCCATAGCTTTGGTATCTTAAACAATAGATGCTCATCTGTCTGAGCTCTGGAGTCTGCATAGCCTAAGATCAAAGGGCTGATGTCAGCCTGGTTGATGTGGGGAAGGCTCTTTTCCTGACTTGTTCTCGTTGCACAGGGCAGAGAAAGTAAGTACTGTTACATTCTTCTACTTTTCCCCATCACAGTGTCTTTATCTCCATGATCCAAGGCATCATATTGAGATCAGGACTTCAACATACAAATTTGGGTGAGGCATAAGCATCCATTTTATTACACCAACTCATGCCTTGTAGGCAGTATTGATTTTCTCTGATTAAATTTTTATATAAATGACAAAGCAGAACAAATGGTTCTATACTCAAAGCACAGATGCTTTTCCAATCCTAACCATTTCTTCACTTCTTCTGGTGTTAGTGAGGATATTTTTTCTAGGAATATTATTTCAAATAACTTCTATTCACAAAAATAATCCCAAAGTCCTATAGTCTGCTAGAAAGAGCATTGAGTATACCTCTGAAGTTTTGAATTAAAAGTTTGAGCCTTGATGCCAACTATCAGTATGACCTTGAAAAAGAAGGGTCAGTAATTGTAGGCTCAAGCTAACCCACAGAATAGGAGTAATTGCATTTTGTCTGCGTCCTGAAATAGGTCATTTTGAGAATAAAAACTGCATGTTTTGAAAAGCAAATTGCTACACAAGTGTGAAAGATCACATTTATTAAAGGGCATTTACATTCATTACTGAATTTTTATCCTTAGAGCAATCTACTACCAGTAACTTTACTCCTTAGCAAAATGCATGAATATACGGGGGGGGGGGAGAAAGAAAAAAATTGCAGGTGAAGAATATTCTGCAAAAATTTTGTAAAAACTTGTCAAAATTCATGCTTCTCTTTCTCCAAAAAAAAAAAAAAACCAATAATTTCAGAACTGGTACTGAAGTTCCTGGTCCTCTGAGCTACTGGTTCACAGGATCTTTTCTTGACCATGCCCCAGTGAGAAAATGTCCCTGCATTGAGGGTGAGAATCAGCACTGTGCCAGGTGACTCACGGTGAATTCCAATCTGACCATCTTCTCTGTGTTTTGTGTTCTATTCAGAGATGTCTGAATATTGAACTTAATATTTTATAGAATTATTTCTCTTTTCTTCCTAATTTAGAGTCCTGTGACAATGAAAACCAGACAAACAAGAAGAATATGTGATTCTACTAGATTTAATTTATGGCCAAATGCCTAAGGATTGGCCCACATATCTATGAGAAAAAATAAAAAGCACACATGTAACAACAACAATTAAATAAAAAGATGTGATGAATCTGTAAGAGTGTCAATAGTGGAGAGGGGCATGGTATGGGTCAGAGGGAAGAAAGGGAACAGTGTAAATGACAGAATATACTATGTACTAAGAACCCTCAAAATTACTCTGTGTGTGTCTGTGTGTGTGTATGTGTGTGTGTGTATGTGTGTGTGTATGTGTGTGTGTGTGTGTGTGTGTGTGTGTGAGTGTGTGTTTAAAGAGATGATTCAGTGCTTAAGAGTGCTTGCTACTTTTGCAGAGGACCTGAGTTTGGTTCCCACCACCTGAGTCAAGTGGCTTACTCCATTTTCAGGGGATCAGACACCTCTGACCTCCTCAGATACCTACATTCTCAGATCTCCTTTTATCACTTCCTCAAAGACACAAAACTAAACTAAAATAAATCTAGCATAAACAAAATAAATAATAGCACCTGACATTTTGGAAGCAGCAAGGACTGTTTCTTCTCAACACACAAAATCCAAGCTTTCATGTAAGAGCTGTCACTGAGCTATGGGTTGCTCAATCCAGAACAACCAACACAGAGTTATGGGTGCTCAACACTGAGCTCAGATTCAACAGCCTTCATCCATTAAAAACTCTCAGCCTAGCAACCCGTCTGCATCTGCTCAGCCTCCATCCCTGTGGTCACCTAGGGTATCTTGTGATATTGCCGCTGTTCTGTTCTTTGTCAATATCTTTTCTCCTTTCTCTGAGCTTACCAAAACATAATATTGTAGTTGAGCCAAATAGAGGGAACTGAGAGATGGATCAGGAGAAGGGGCTTACAATGTCCTCTCCATTGTTATAAATGCACCGGAGACTTTACACAGGGGAGTTTTCATGACAATGTTTTCCATGTTAAATGCTGAGCCAAGTTGGAGTTCACATACAATGAAGGCTGGCTGACTTCCAATTGCCTAATAACAAATTGAATGCTGTGACAGAGAGAAACGTCTTCCTATTTCCAACCCTAGCAATTTGGTTCAAACATGATCTCAGCCACTTCAAGTTTTAAAATTTTTAGCCACCTCTTAGGCATTTTCTCTTAATGGCACCAATCATTTGTGAAATTCTGCTGCAAAACTAATCTCTGTGGGAAATGATACATAATGGTTTCTTTACAGACAGACAGACAAGAACTGTGACTTTTGCTGCTTTATGCCATGTTTTTCATAGTGTACTACAAATAGAAATATCTCTTCTCAAGGTCAAGAAGAAATACATTTTTGCTTATACAAGCATCTTGGCTTCTTAAACAGGAAAATCTTTGACAGTTATCTTTATGATTTGATTTTTAAGACCTAGAGTAACTATTCAAGTGAAAAAGCAGCTAAGCTAAAAATGTACATTAAATCTATCATATTAATCAGTATTTAAGTGTAATCATTCAAACGATGCAAAAAGACTCAGGAATATACAAAAGCTGGGAAAAAAGAGCCATATTGGGCTATCTATATAAAAAGTGTGTGTGTGTGTGTGTGTGTGTGTGTGTGTGTGTGTGTGTGTGTTATGTGAGTCTGTGTGTACACGCACATGCATGCACATGCACATGTGCACACCTTGTTTTATAAAGGGAGATCTCAGTCAAAAGCAGCTGCAGTCCCTTCTGAAAAGGAAATCAGAAACCACTAATTTAAATTTTTCATTTGTGTTTTTTTTTTTCAGAACAATTTGCCACCCACAAAAGGATAACTTTGTAAGTCATCATTATCTCATGAATTTTGGGACTTATCCCTTAAATAAACTTATCTCATTTCCATATAATTATAGCAACTAAGAAGGGCCTTTAAGAAAAAGACAGAGATGGGGAAATCGGCACAAAATGCAAGGCCGTCTGAAGAATCTGTGTCACTGTTACAATGACCATATTTGGCTTTTTAAAAATGAGAACATTGAATGAATTAGAGAAAACCCAGCTTTAGGCAGAATGAGTTTAATGGTCCCTTTGGTTCAGGTTCTTTTCCAGGACTCTTCCTAACAATCTGGTTCTTTCTCAGTCTCTATTGCTAGAAACTTGGATATACCACTTTCCAAATTATTCTCTGTCCTTATATTCAGGGACTAGAGAAATATCTCCTAAGTGAATAGAAAGATGCTCCCAAACCTGATTTCTCATAATGGATGGTTTACTGCAAATGAAAAAGAATTAGGTGTTCGGAAAGAGAGAGATGCCTCTGTTGTCTTTTCATCCCTACCTTGATACACAACCATGTTTCCAATACCCTGTCTCAGAGGTAAAACATCATAGTTAAACTGCTGCCAGAGGTGCAAACATTGAGGTGAGCTGTTGTAAATATCAGAGGGAAAACCATCCTTTGAAGGCTGAAAATGTGCATCAATTAGAAGGAGGGGATAAGGATCTTCTTTACACATTTCCCAACTGCTTGTTGTATTAAAAACTTCCCTGATGAAGCATTTCTGCATATGACAGGCATACCGTTAAACATTTTCTTCCTTTTCTTAGTCACTTTAAAGGACACAGCAGAGCCACAATTAACATCAAGCTGAACTTGAATAGCTCAGTCACACTTTCTAAAATTTGCTTGCCCTTTTCTCTGCGTTTAATTATTATCCTATTAATAGTAACATTTGCAGTGAGTGCTAACATTTGTCTCTCAGTTCTGCCTATTTGTTCAGGTGTATCATTTTCTTTTTTAGGAGCATTATCAGGGCGTAAGCCCCAACCACTTTTAGATGGCCTGATTCCCATAGTTTCCATTTGGGTGGCTCAGGTCTGGAAGCACTGATTTGGGGCCATACAAAATATCCTTGGGTACACTTGTTCTCTTGTTTCTCTCTTGACATCTAAGGACAAGGCATGACAGCTTTGTGATCAACTGAGGGCAATTTATGTGGTCATGCCCACTGTCAATGATGCCTGATGCCCCAGAAAAAAAATGTTTGGGATGGCAAAGGGAGATGATTCAGACATATGGTGCCCGGAGCTAGAGACCGTGACTTACTACAACCTTCTGCTGGGCACTGGGTGACTGCAGTGATTCATTCAAGCAAACAATCTGTCCTTCATAGCAGCACACTCCTCAGCCCCACTGTGACCTGGCAGCCATGCCTCTTGTACTGACAACCACCCACAGTCTCTCTTCCTGAGTCTGGGGAGAAATCTCCTAGGTGCCTGGCTTTCAGTGCTGAGTAAATTATTAATGGCTATTAATCCATGGCACATGTGATTTTTAACTTTGTAAAATCTTTATGGGGGCAGAAAGGTTAATTTCATAGTCTTTACTGACTGAGATTTTCCCTCTTCACATTCAAGTACAAGCAATGCATGTAGAATCAATAGATTGACAGGAGCACCAACAGCAACTGAACAGCAAACTAGAATCACTAAACAAGAAATGCAGAGAGTTACAGAAAACCCACAGCAAAATCTCAATAGGACATGAAAGTGGGATCCGAGTCACTAAAAGGGTCCAGCAGTCCCATAGATGTGCAGGCAGAGGTAGGCAGATCTCTGAGTTTAAGGCCAGTGTGGTTTACAGAGAAACTTCCTGGGAACAGAAACCCTGACTCGAGAAACTAAAGGGGTGGTGGAAGAATTGGAAATCATGCACAGCTCACCCATTTGTATACACATACAACTCACTCCAGCTGACCTTGCGCAGGTCCAGCTATTTAGTGCCCCAAGGGGACGAAGCTTAAAGCAGGTAGATCCAGCCATCCTCATTAGGAATGGAGTCTTCAGCTGCATTAGAAGTGGGACAACATCTTGCAAAGCAGGTTATGGGTGTGTTATGGGAATAAGCCACTTGTCTTTCAATTCCCCTCTTCACACACCATCACTATGCTCTTTATTACTTCTACTGGGGACACAAATAAAAGACTTTTGACATGGCTATCTCACTGCCACAAGTCACCAGAAAAGCCCAAGCATGAAGCATTCCTTTCGCCTCTTCAAAAATGAAGTAATGCATCAATAAATTAGCAAGTCAAAACACTGTTTTTTTTTCAACTACCCAACATAGAAATATTTCAGGTTCATGCACGCATAAATATGCACACATGTGCAGGTGTACACTCACACACATTAGCGTGCTTCAACATTGGAAGATGCCCGACTTATTCTGTTTGTTAGTTTATTGGTCCTAGCTCTGATGCCAGGTGACTTTCTTAGATGTGGCTTGCCTCCAAGGGTTCTGGATGTCTAACAGTTTCAGTGAGCAACTGCCAAAGCCCAACCTTCTTAATATACACATGTTACTTCCTACAAGAATGGAAAACATTTCTGACACTGGAGTGATGTTGGGGATGATGGTGAGGCAGAGCCATGCTCACAACACTAAGGACAACTGTAGCCTGACCTTAGCAAAAGTAGACTTGCATCTGGAGGAACTAGGACATCACATTTCAATTCATACTATTAAAAGCTTACATTACACAGTGAAACTAATTGCCTGCAAAACTGCCCACTTTCCAAAGCAACTGGGTTAACACACAGTTAACAACCTGAGCTATCTCTGAGAGCATTTCTTCGGTCACCCACAGCATCCAACAGCACAGTGTGGGCAGCCTCTGACCAGGACTTTGAGACTTTTCCTCTTTCTCTGATTAGTCCTACTTCTAAAACCCATCAGGCATTTTATAGTATCCCCAAACTAAACTCAATTAATAGTCCCTGTTATCCCAGAATCTCATCATAGAAGCTGAAATTTAATTATGCTCAAAAGACACATTATCGTTACAA
Source organism: Cricetiscus sungorus (assembly GCA_030556225.1). NCBI lineage: Eukaryota > Metazoa > Chordata > Mammalia > Rodentia > Cricetidae > Cricetiscus > Cricetiscus sungorus. The sequence goes on along the minus strand of JANBXA010000366.1, from coordinate 4,677,107 downwards.
GTTTACCCATTTCTCAAAAATCACACACATGATGAATTCTGTTCAGTACATTACTAACAAACAAGTGTGTCCCTTACAGCTACCCACCGGCAAAGTGCTGCTTGAGTCTGGATTCTGCTTGAATTGGGCTATGGAATAAGGATCCTTTCTTTAAAACCAATTCTGATTATTTTAAGATTTCTTTTGTAATATGACACAAATTATAGGAAAATCAAAGCTACTGTCAAGATAGCCGAAGGCATTAAGCTTTTGCAACTCGGGATGCTTCCACACTTTCTCAAATGTTTTAAAAGGCTCCGAAAAATAAGACAAAGCAAACAGCAAACAGAAAAATACATGCCCACCTAACTAAGATCTCCCCATCCACAATACACAAATTTAACTTGAAGTAAGACTGCTGATTTAATATTTAAAGCAAACCCCCAAATCACCCATTGAGTCTGCAGCATACAATAAATAGTACCCCCAGCCCCACTCCAGTTGCTTCCACAAACCTTTTAACATCAGATAGATGTTGTTAAATGATGACAACGGCTGGGACTTACAGAAGGAAAGCATAACGCCTGGGAGGAGGAAGGGCTCCTCCGTCTTACTCTTTGGTTTCTTCCTCAGAAGTGAAGGGCTCTACCTCCTCTCAGATTTAAGCTGTAGTGTTGCAGTGCAAAGGTACAACTCAGCTCCCAGCCTGCTCACAGTGCTCAGCCCAGAGCCCACATCTAAGCCTCCACATGCTTTCTGCAAATTCAAGCAGCTCAGACGAACACGTTGGGGAGCGTTCCACCTCAGCCCCAAACTAAACAACACACATCTGTAACAGCTCCATCAAATGGGAAGGTTTAAAGAAATAAGCATTTGGTGTTATCCTCTTCTAGACTGAAGGAGCACCGGGCTGGGAAGGACTGCTCGCTGGTCAATGTTTTCCTTTCCTGCCTCTCAACTAGGGAAAATCCTAATGCTTGAGGCGTACGTTCTTGTTGACTAAGCTCGCAGGGCATCAGTCATGTGGGAACTTTGTCTCGCATTCCATTAAGTTAGCCCACCACTTCCCACGCTGCACCAACTCTCATACACCCAGCTAAATCAGCCAACTTCGTGACCACAAGTCAAAGCAAAGTTTATCTACCCCACCTTATCACCTCTTCTTTTCCAGCTTACATCCGTGCACAGTTGATTACAGCCCAAAAGGTGGCACAAAGGAAGCTTTTAATGCCGTTCTAACGGGTCTTTCAGTTGCCTACTGGAGGTAGGTTTCGAGAAATATATTCTAGCAGCTTAAATATTTTTTAAAGAAACGTTTGCTTGCATGATGGAGATCCGCCAGGCACCCCCCAAGAATTGCATCATCAAAAAGAACACTCACCAAAATACATTATTTTTCTCATTAATCAACCAGCTGGAAGCCAACCGTGGCGTCTTCAGCCTCCTCTCGCACCCACGGCTGGAACGCCCAACAGAGCCGTGGCATGCTATGGTCAGTGTAGATGTTTCCAGCGTGGCGAGCAGCAGCGCGGAGCGTGCCTCCTCCCCGGCGGGCTGGGCGAGCTGTGTGGGGCAGGCTCCTGCCTTCCAGGCTACGATCCCCCGCGGCTGGAGCGTGCGCTCCGGTAGCGCGCGCCACTGCCCATCCTTACTGTAACACGACTCCTTGCGATGTCCTTGCCGCTCCGGTGACATCAGGACTTCCCCGGACTACTACAAACACAACCCCCACCGCCACCCCACAGCATCCCAGCGCGGCTCTCAACCACTCCAGGAGGTGATCTGTTGATGGCCTGCCAGGACCAACCAAGGCTCTGGGAAGCTTGAACCAGCCCAGAGACCTGGGCGTGGGCGGAGTGAGGGGCACGGAGGAGGCTGGTTTAAAGAGAAGGGTCTGGCGTGCATCGGGAGCCACGCAGGGGAAATTCACCCCAGATGCTGAGTGGGAACCTGGCTCAGCCGAATTCTGCCATGATCGTGTAATTAAACACACTTTTATCTCGCCCCTCCTGAGAGTGCTGTCACTCTCTTTAAATTAAGCTTGAGTGGCTGTTGAGAAGGCAAGCTCTGTGCTCTGAGGTTGAGGGGGCTGCAAGTCAGCTTACTGGGGTAGTGTCATCCCATCACAGAAAATCTGGTGAGTTGTTTTTATATCTTGTTTCCGGGTTTAGGTTGATAGATACAAAGATGTGATAAAACTCCCTTCCAACTGTAGCACACCAAAATTGTGCCCCCTCCCTTAGCGGATAATGGGAGGTACATTGGGGGTGGAAATGATCTTTGATTCTCCAAAGGGAGAGAAGTTATAATGGAAATTCGATCAAGATTGGGTCATAATTTAAGCTTCATCACCAGTATTGAGTCCGCACACTAAATTTGAGAGGAACAGCCAAGGGTGTAATGAATTGCAGTGCTTATTGTACACAGAAAACAATGTTAGAAAGAAATCCCTTAAAGCTGGGTGATTAACGCGCAAATGCTCACAGTGAAAAACCCACCAGCAAGCTCCCTTTCCGCAGCCCATTTACCCACTGGAGTCTTTGAACTTGAAAATGTCTGTAAAAGCTTTGGAACGGAAGTAGTGGAAATTAAAAAAAAAAAAATGCATCATCTGAAGAAAATTGTGTGTGTGTGTGTGTGTGTGTGTGTGTGTGTGTGTGTGTGTGTGTGTGTTAAATCTGAGCATTTCTAAACCATGTTAGCAAATAGCCCCACAGTCTAATATTTAAAAAATTCAACGATGTTTCCTTTCATAATTCTGCATCTGGTGAGTATTCTGCATGTCGAACCTAGGGGGCAGAGGACCTCATAGCGACATCTTTCTGTGCAGTCTTGTACAAGCTTAACCCTTGTTTTCTCCCGCTGAGAGGACTGCTTTCACTCTGGAGTGTAAGGAACTGGGTAAACAGACAATCAATAACAAATCAGATTCATGGAGTTTCTTAAATAAACCTAGTCCTCCTCCCCGTCTTTCACTCTCCCTCCCTCCTCTTCATGACATTTGTTTGTTGTGTGAGACAGGGTTTTGCTGGCTTTGAATTTGTGCTGTCCCATATAGCTTTCAGAGTTCTGGGATCACACATAAGTGAACAGCACACTGACCATATAGTTCCCACTCACGTAGAAATTGCACTCATTTAAATGCATTGGATGGGGAAAGCTTAAGTATCAAATTTATAATTTTACAACTTCTTGAGATTAAAAATAATCTCATAGACCAACACTGAGGAAAGATGGAAAGTATCCCAAGTGTGGTGAATGGCCACCCCTTCCCAGAGGCTAGAGAACCACCTTCAGCAGAGCTTCTTCAAGCAGCTCTTCAGCTGCCTCACCTCCTTCTCAGGCTAGAGGGCGCTGTAGTTTAATGTTAGAGGTTTTGGTCCACTTGAGCTCCTGTAGTTGGAAGAGGCAAGCATTTGGAGCTGAGTTTAAGAAAGGCTGACAGTACCAAAGGGTTGCCTTCCACCATTAACGACACACTTGCATTTTTCTGGCATTTTTCTGTTACTTGCACACACGACATTTTTATTACTGACACATAAAGTTTAAATATAGAATATGGATATTTTAATTTTCCAACTAAAGAGCTTCCTATTGTATATGGAATTTGTGTAGCATTCTTTAACAGGTTTCCATATATATACACATCTGCTAATACTGGTGCCAGTATCGGCTTCCCAATGAGTACACCACTGGATGTTACAAAAGCAAATATAACCACATGACCATGAATTTACAGGTTTGGAGTATTTTAGGTAATAAAATATGCCAGAATCTGTCATGCTTAAGAGGAGTATATGCCAAAAGGCAGAGGTAGCTACTGGAATATGATAGTGTCCTGGGAGCATCCCAGTGCCTATTTATGCAGTGTGATCCTGCCCAGGAAAGTAAAGAGGGGGTGTTTTCCTCCTTTACAGGTGCCTGGTCCCTCTTCTTTTATCATATTAAATGAAATATCAAGGCCTGTGACACAAACTTGCTCATAGCTGTATAAAAGAGTTTTAATATTAAAAAATTCTGTTATGTTTAAAATGACATTATTTGTACATACCATATTTACCCAGGAAAAATGTAACCATATCTTCTTTGAGTAACATCTGTTCTCTTTCCACTTCACTTTCTGTTGCTATGGGCACAACTTTCATACAGGTCACACAAGCCTCAAGGTATCATGGTCTTCTTCCTGTGGTGCCTGTGTTAGTTCATAAAATGTAATCTCACAGTTTGCTCATCTTGTTTTGAATGACATCTTTCCTCTTTTTAAAGGCTGAGAAATACACACACACACACACACACACACACACACACACACCACATTTCCAGATTTTTGTAGACCTAGATTGCCATGGCTATTGTGATTAACACTTCAAACAGTAGTCAGCACAAATACCTCCTCAACACTGTTTTAAGAGATTTATTTATTCATATTTTATGTGTATGTGTTTTACCTGCATGTGTGTCTGTGTACTAAGTGTGTTTAGTGTTCAAGGAGGCTAGAAGTGGGCACCAGATCCCTCTAGAACAGGAGATACCTGACCATGGTGCTGGGAAATGAATCCATCCAGGTTCTCTGCAAGGGCAGCAAATGATCTGAACAGCTGACCCATTCCTCCAGCCAACTTCAATGTAGAATATTTAAAAAAATTATTTTATTCAAATCATAAGTGTTTGTTTGTGTGAATGTATGGCTAGTGTGTGTGGGTTTTCATGGAGGTCAGAGACTTCAGATCCCCTGGAGCTACAATTACAACAGATTGTAAGCATCCATCCCCTTGAGACGCTGTGAATTGAGCTCAAGTCCTCTGGAATAGTAATAATGCTGTTAACCACTGATCAAGCTATTAGTCCAATATACTGTTTTTATTTTAAAGTGATAATATTCAAATGAATCCCTATCTGGCATTAGCCCCTCTTGAGGTTCAAATATGTCAGGTGTGCCTGAGATACTTCCTGGTATCTTCCTCCAAGGAAGGGAAGATTCTGGCTTAAGTTTCTGAGGTTTGCTTGACTCTATCTGAGAGTTCTCATAACCTTAGTCTGTCTGAGGGTAATCAGGTCAGCTCCCCTGAGACTAACCAAACAGTAATTTCTTGTTCCCTGTTAAAACAAAGGGTGACCCTAAAAGAGTAGCATACTTTAGATTTAAACACTGTGGGTAGGTGAGAATTTTCTCTTTGTTCCCAGATGCAGATGGTTCTCAGCCTTAATTCCTTGCCCCTCTAAAATCAGCATCAGAGTTTCACCTGGCATTCACTCCCTGCTTGACAGACTTCATTCCTATTTTGGCTTATCCTAAAGTCTCTCCTTTTTATCCATAGCAATTACCACCAGAAACACTAGTGTAGACATCTGTTTATTTTGACTTCTCCTCACTGGAATATAATCTCCATTAGGCCAGTGATTTTCATCAGTCTAGTGGTACCTTTCCATTCCCTGGAGTACCTGTCACTTTAGTCACTTTACTTGTGGGGAATGACTGGCCAACCACACTAAATACAGTTGTACTGTGTGTAAAACATCAGACTTTTCTATGTGCCTGCAGTCAGTTCTTCAGGACTGATGGTGTTATATGCAACACATTTTCACAAATTGAATTTGTCCATGCTTAGCAGCAGCTGTTCTTAAATTCCACACAATACAGATGCCAGGTGGTACAGCAGACCACAGTTTGTGAGCTTGTTTGTCCTTTCAAATTCTTATAGCTGCATGCAGCCATAATTTAGCAACGTGTTGGCTTAACCTGTTGAAGCATCCTGTTACCTTTCTCTGACCTTTGTGTTAACTTGCTCTTGTCTTTTGTCCTCATTGGAGAAAAAAAAATCTCATCCAATGTTGCTGACTCTAGGATTGCCAATGGACAGTCTCTGACAGGAGGTGCATTATTATCTGCTTAAAAACAATACAATCCTAGTTCCCTCTCCATTCACTGCCCCCCCACTACCCATATGCTCAGGAGATCTTGTCCCTTTCCCCTTCTGTGAGCTACCTTATATGAAAATAGGAGAAAGATAAGGGGAGAAGAGGGAAGCACGTAGGACTAGGAAGATTGACTCAGGGGAGAAATAGATGAAGTTTGGGGGGGGCGGAGAGACCATAAAAGAGCAGCCTTTATAGGTTTGAAGAGAAAACTGAACCTAGAGAAATGCCCAGAGATCCATAAGACTGACCCCAACTAACAATTTGAGCAACAGTAGAAAGGCTACCATAAATGTCCTTCCCTGATAATGAGATTGATGACTAACTTATCCACCATCATAGAGCCCTCATCTAGTAGCTGATGGAAACAGAAGCAGACACCACAACTCAACACTGAGCCAAACTGGAATTTAGATGCAGAGAGAGAGGACAAGACCAGGCTACAGAAACACATAGAGACAGCTGACCTGAACAAAGAGGAGTTAATGGGCCCCCAGAGTGATAGCTGAGAATCCAGCATGGGACTGACTCAGACATGGGTCTCAGACAGAAGGCCTGGGAAGTCTAAGAGGCCTCTGACAGTGGAACCAGGATGTATCCCTGGTGCACAAAAGGACTTTGGGAGCACATTCCCCATGGAGGGATACTCCCTTAACCTAGAGGCAGGAGGGAGGGCGTAGTCCCTACTCTAAATAACTTGACAGATTTAGATGACCCCTCCTGGAAGGTATCACCCTACATGTGGAGTGGAGAGTGGGTGGGAGGGGAGGGGGCATGAGAGAGTGGGAGAGAGGGAAAGAGGGAGGGAATAAGGGAGGGAGAGGGAACTGAGATCGATACGTAAAATAATATAATAATAATAAATATTAAATAATAATAATAATAATAATAAAAATAATAATAATAAAACAATACAAACATGGTTCACCATTCCTAAGTCTGCTTCCTTCATTTGTTTCATCTGTTACGGTGAATAAGATCTTTCCTAACCAGGGTCTTATATAAGTCTCCATTTCTAAGTGTGTTAAACTTCATGTCCTTTACTCCAGCTTGCATTCCACCTTCATTCCTGCTCCAATGCTTGAACATTCAGTGGGAATTAACCTTGTCAGTCAAGCAAATGAAAGAGAAGGCTCCTCCATATCACCATGATCTAGCAATTTAGTCATCTAATGAATGAATTCTCTATTAATTCAATATTTTTAGTACTCTAAATGTCTTCTTAATGCCTATTACATTCCACACATTGTTCTGTGGAGTGGATAAAGTACACTGCAAAAAATTACAAAGGTTAAAGAAAAAAAAGTCATGTATCATGGGAACTAGGAAAAATAGCAAGGTCAGTATAATGGAGCCAAGTAGGTCACATGGGTAAGAGTTGGAATCAAATAGGTCACATGGGCAAAGGATAAGAAGCACCATCCCTAGACAGGTGGGCCTGGGCTGCTTGAGAATCCAACAAGACCAATATGCATTTCTGTTTTCACCTTCTTCCTTCATGTCATGACTTGGTTTCCATTGATGATGACAGCTCTAATGTAACCAGCAGGATGAAATAATATCTTTGCTTGCTAATTTACTATTGGTTAATGTTTATTGTAGCAACAGAAAGCGAAGTGGAACAGATGGTGTGCATGTGAAGTGATTGTTTGACACAGTTGAGTTCACTGTGGCTGATATGTGCGGAGGACTAAAGGAATTAGAACAGATGAAAGATGAGCAATTAGGATGTCTATGAAGTAACAGAGAAAGGGATGGTTGATGGGAGATGTTATTCTGTAAATGTTTCTCATACTGGTTAATGAATAAAGCACTGTTGACCAATAGGATATCAAGATAGGCGGGGCTAGGAGACTAGGAGGAAAGAGGAAGGAGTAAGGAAGAGTCAGCATGGAGAGCCTGTAGAAAGCAGCACACTGGCCCACTCTCCGATAAGATGACCACATGGAAACACTTAGATAAGTAGAAATGGGCTAATCATTAAGACAGAGTTAGTCAGTAAGAAACTAGTACCGGGCCAACAGAATTATATCAAATACAGACTCTAGACGTGTTATTGGGGGTTGGCAGGGTGGCAAGACTGGGGGCAGGAAAACATACTCGTTACATATGGCACCCAACGTGGCTAATAAGAACGTTCACTTAAAACTAAGAAAAGCTTAAGAAATGTTTTAGAAACAAAGGAACAAAGACAAGCAAGACCTCTTGGTAGCAGCATTTTTCTCGGTTGGACTTTGTTCTGCTAGAGACAGAGATTTGAGCACTCCTTTAAAGGAGGTTTCCAAAATTAGCATAAGCGGCAAAAACCTGCATTGCTTTTAAAGAGCTCTGCTAACAATTCATTGGTGTGTAAGAGAATTGGCAACGAAGGTTTAAAGTGTGTTTTAAAATATATGTAGGCTTGGGAGAGAAAAAGAATAAAATGGTTTTAAAAAGACAGGTGTGGCTGGTTGTGGTGGCACACACCTTAAATCCCAGCACTCTGGAGGTAGAGGCAAACAGATCTCTGTGATTTCAAAGTAAGCCTGGTATGCAGAGTGAATTCCAAGACAGATAAAAGTTACACAGAGAAACCCTGTCTCAAAATATGTAAAATTAAATGGAAAAGATATAGAGTAATAAAAAAAAAAAAGCCATGTAAAGATGGAAAGTACAGAGACTCTTTGGATATTGTACGCTATTCTGTTATCTTTAAATTGTTTTACGGCTGAGGAAATAACAACTACTAATAAAAGAAATGCTGCTGGATTAATCCAATTTATATATTTTAAAAATGCTTTGACTCCAAAATTTAAGTTCAAGGACAAGTTACTGGGAAAAAGGATTTCTAATTTTGTTTCCACAGAAAATGAAAAGCTGTGGATTCCTTCCAGACTAATGTGATTTGATCAAGCAAGATCCCCTGCAGCAACATCAATGGGACAATGCAGCCTTGCAGACCACTACAGCCAGGATTTCTGCGTCTTCTTAGGATTCCCCCATGACAGCACCCCCTACCAGCAGGAAGTAGTTTGGAACGATGCCCAAATATTGTTTATAAATATTTGTTTTCATTTAAATGGACTTGGTTATAAATGGTGAATGATCACAACCAATCTCTTTTTAAAGGTAAAAACAGGAATTATGGTATAGATTTGAATTCTTTGTTTTGGAAAGGATTTTCATTTTTTAATGCAAATTTAAGGTCAATTTTGTGATATGTATATTTCTCCTCTTGTTTAGGTATTGTATTTATATAGCTCATTGAAAAATGTAATGCATAATTAGTACAGATTATAGTTACTTATGATAGCCAAAACTTGGAGTTAAGTTAGTTAGATAGGCAGAGATGTATTTAAGATAAATAGGCATTCTTCAAACCTTTCAAAGACCTACAGAATATGGCATTTAAAATTGTTTAGGGTTTTCCTTGACAATGAGACATACCTGCATAACTGCTCCTGACAACACCACCTGCATCAGAAAGAAAGACGGATATTGAAGAAACATGTTATGGAGTTTGCTTTCAATATGGCAAGACTAGCCATTTTGACAAGATACAGCTCTTGTCTAGACTGTTTAACTTTATGCTTTATAAACTAGACATGTAGGTCCCACAGGAAAGTGACTGCTCATACAAGACGGACAGTGCTACAGGATTCCTGCTTCATGGAAGAGTCTGCCAGACTGTCTACAGGACACAGAGAAAAATGAATGACAAACTACCAATACATATGTACAGTTTTCTGCTTTGCTGAGGAGTCTGCCAGACACACTATGTCCTATGGGCTGAAAATGGAATATTACAGAAGAACTTCAGGTGACTGACCAGGCAGGGAGTTGTCTCTGTCATTTCTAGAGGTTATATATTATCCTTCTGTGGTCTTTGAAGGAGTTGAAGACAACTAGTTTTGGTTATAGTTTTCCTTAGTTAAGATTAAGATAAGTTACATATAGGACTTTAGACTCACAACGATAGGACAGATAATGAAATATTTTCTTTAAATCTTGCTAAATGTTAATGGACTAAATATTGCTAACTGTGAGTCTTATTTGATAACTGTTGTATGGTATTTTGCTATGTTAAGGTGAAAACCCTTCTTTTTATTTTAGACAGAAAAGAGGAGATGATAAGAGATGTTATTCTGTAAATATGTTTCTCATACTGGTTAATGAATAAAGCAGTATTGGACAATAGGAAAGCAAGATAGGCAGGGCTAGGAGACTAGAAGGAAAGACGAAGGAGTAAGGAGGAGTCAACATGGAGAGCCTGGAGAGAACAGTACATTGGCCCGCTCTCCAATAAGATGACCACAAGGAAATACTTAGATAAGTAGAAATGGGTTAATCATTATGACAGAGCTAGCTGGTAAGAAATTAGTACCTGGCCAACAGCATTATATCAAATACAGAGTCTCTGCATGTTATTTGGGGCTGGAGCAGCGGTGGGACCAGACCAGCGGTGGCGGGGAAAACATACTTGTTACAGATGGTGACCTGGCCCAGGGTAAGAGTAGTGAAATGGTGTAATGTGGTCATAATCTATGCAGATCAAACTGGTTTAGAAGGATTTTCCAATGCTTTCTGGCAACTGAGCTAAGAGAAAATAGAAGTAATATGATATTAAAATGGAGAATGTAAAGAAACTGGAAAGATGACAAAAAGCATACAAATGTTCCTGAAGGCATTTGGGTGGATAGCTGGAGGTGGTCAGTGGGGTGTTACTATGTCTGAGATCTTTACACTGTGAATGACCATAGGACAGAGCAGTTTGACTGCTTGGGTCCTGAGTTCTGAAGGGTTTTGCAGCCTTTGTTTCTATTTGTAAGTCATCATTTTGTAGATGGCAATGATGTTCAAGAGACTGGATCTTCAGAGAAAGCGATAAAAAGAAGAATGGCAGGGATGAACCCCGGGATGATTTAAGACCACGAGGACTTGTCTGTGAGTATTTGTGATTGAGTATTTGGTATAAGCATAACAACATATTGGATGAATATGTGTTGATATGAATGGTATGCAATGGGAGGCTGTTTATTTTACGCCTGAATATACCTCTAATAGTCCATCATCCAATGTCAAAACAGCTTGAAAAGTGTGGAAATAATTTGTCTATATGAGAACAATGGCTGCATTCCATTAATCTATGTAGTATTTTAATCAGAACTGTTTAGATTGTGTAGACAGTGTTACAAAATCATAAATCATGTTTATTTCAGATTCTCTCCTGACACTCTTATGGAAATTAAATGCCTGGGGACTTTAATCTAAAAAAATTAATCATCTTTAAAAAAGATGTGCTAGCATTGATATAAGAATAAAAATCCTATAAATAACAAATTTCCCAATTATACCTCATTGTACTTCCCTTTTAAATTGCACCTGTCTCTCCTGATAGCCAGTTATTAGGGCCTTCTATTTTTCTCATTATTAACATTGGGATCTCTATTATGTTTTGTGATATAGAAATGTTTTATTTATTCAAAAATTGTTACCAAGGCCCTGTGTGCTAAAAGCTATGCTATATTTTGAAGGTTCATGAATACACTCATAGTGTCTCTGCATCCAGGAGTTTCAGTGCATCAAGGAGGACGTGGATATATCTCCATCTATTATAGAGGACAGGACCTGAAAACCTTCTTTAGCTCGTTTATTCATTGGCCACAGTTCATTGCTTCTCTCTCTGTGCCATAGATACAGGTCAGAGACATGTCTATCACACTCATACTATGAATCAGAAACATGGAAGCAATGCTGTGGGTTTATCCATTGAGGAATCCTTTTACATGTAGGAGATTCGTCCTGACCCTACTGAACATATAAAGTTAGAGAACACCTGCATGGTATGTAGAATGGTGGAACATTCTATGTGATTAAACTTACTTCTAGAATTAGGCAAAGGGAGTTCATTATTAATAGAATGATTATAAGAATATGCTTGTACTGGTCTGTGCTCTGAATAAGAAAGCCATAGGTTGGATGACTTAAGAGAAAGGGTCAGTGTCAGGGTATTTGTTTTGAATGAACAAACCTGGCCCTAAGATTAGAAAGAGAAAGAAGGGGCAGGATGATGAAAGCTAGGAGGTGAGGAAGGAAAGAAGGAAGGAAGGAAGGAAGGAAGGAAGGAAGGAAGGAAGGAAGGAAAGAAGGAAAGAAGGAAGAAAGGAATTTTGTTTATTTGGCTGATGAAAATGGAGGCTCTAGATTTCATATGTTGATGTTCTTCTGGTGGGCAGAGTCCAGAGATGGCAGAAAACATCACATAGCATTACATAGCATTAGAGTGTCCATGGACATGTGTATGCCTCTGTGTGTATGTGTGTGTGCATGTGTGCGCGCGTGCGTGCGTGCGGTTGTGTGTGTATGTGTGTGTGTGTGTGTGCACAAATGCATGTCTTAATGTCTTAATTATGGTTGCTATGAAGAGACACAATGACCATGGCAATTCTTTTTTTAAATTATAATATTGTTAATTTAAATTTGAAACAAGCTTGTTTTACATGTAAGTCCCAGTTTTCTCACTCTCCTGTTCTCTCCTCCACTTCCGCCCCACAACCCTTATCCCATCCCCTCTTTGCTCACCAGGGAGGGTGAGGCCTTCCATGGGAAATCTTCAAAGTCTGCTGTATCATTAAGAGCAGGGCCTAGGCCCTCCCTCATGTGATGGTTTAAGCCTAAACTATGGCAATTCTTATAAAAGTAAACATTTAATGGGATAATTTATAGTTCAGAGGTTTAGCACATTATTATCATGGAAGGCATGACATGGAAGTGTTCAGACACACATGAGAAGGATCTGAGATTATGTTTTGATTCACAGTCAACATAAGGGGTCTACATGACTCACTGGGTGTAGTTTGAGCATAGGAAACCTCAAAGCCCAACTCCACAGTGTCACAGTTCCTCCAACAAAGCCACACCTACTCTAATAAAGTCACAACTACTCCAACATGGCCATGCCTCTTAATAGTGCCACCCCCTATGACCAAGCATTCAAACACATGAGATTATGGAAGCCATTGCTATTCAAATCACCACAGCACACTTTCTGATCTTTTGTCCTTTTATTGCAAAGCTATGAGGATTCAATCATACAAGCTCTTTATTAGCTTACCTAGTTCTAATGATCTTCTAAACACCCTGTTTGGATACCATTTTTGGATTAGTTATATCTTGTAAGTAACTGAGGATAGGGATAAAATTTCAACACTTAAAAACTTGAACAGATAATCTAATCCATATCCAACTGCAGCGATACTGTAACAAAAGTCTGCACAAGCAAAATGACACCACATTTGATCTGACAAGGAAAGCATATACTAAGTTATTGATGGATGGGGAGCGTATACAGTGTGAATATACTGGGCAAAAGATAATTCTTCTCTCAAACTGGATAGAGAAGGATAGAATAAGCTTTCTTCATGCTACACAGAATGGCATGTACCTTAAAACTTGTAAGTTATTTGTTTGAGTTATTGTGACAAAAGAGCTGGAAGAAATGACTTAAGGGAGGAATAGTTTGGGTTCATGATTTCAGGATTTTTCAGTCAATCATGGTGGGAAAGCATGGAAGCATCAGGAAGAGGTCAGTCTTTGGTGGCAATAGCATGAGGCAGAGTATCTGATAACTTTATCTTAGAGGACCAGTGTGGTAGTTTGAATGAGAAGGGCTCTTGGTTTTTATATAAGAATGTTTGGTACCCAGTGGGAGGGACTATTTAAGTAAAATTAAGAGGAGTGGCTTTGCTGGAGGATGTGCATCACTGGTGGTGGGTTTTGAAGTTTTAAAAGGCCCTGCCCTTCCCAGTTAGATCTCTCTCTCCACATCATGGTTGTCTGTAGGGTTGTACAGCTACTGCTTCACTGACATATTTATCTGCCTGCAGCTATGCTTCCTGTCATAATGATCGTGAGCTTTATTATCTTCTGGAACCATGAGCATGACATTAAATGATTTCTTTTATAACTTTCCTTGGTCATGGCGTTTTATCGAGCCAATAGAAAAGAAACAAGATAATCTAGAAGCATAAAATGAGATCTAAATCAGGGCTAGGATGTTACTCTGAAAGGCCAGCTTCCATTGATGAATCTCTTCCAGTAGTAGATGGGAATACTATTGTGAGAGACACTGCATAATCAAACCATAACAAGTAAAAGATGATTGTACATTCTTCCAAGATCGTCCCTTTCTCCTGTTTCCTTTTGTCTGTCTAGGTGCCTTTATAGTCAGTGACCCTGCAATGCTCAGAAATTCTGTTTACTAAGATGTCTTACCAAAGCACATTAAAAAATGCAAAGAAATCTGGTGTATACTCTTTCTGTAAGTCTATTGCAGTATTCTATTCAACAGATTGTGATTCAGTGGCCAGTGCAATTATCAACAGTCCTCAGTAGAATGACAGTTCTTTGGAGAGGAGGATAATAGATACACATGAGTTATTGGTATGATTTAGCATTGCCCAGTGTATAGCAAAAATATTTCCCCAGGGGAAGCGTATTAAGTTAGTGATTTGAACATGCCAGGAACACCAGAAGTCATCTCTGATTTAGGAAGCAGAAACCCCTGATGTAGAATGAGAGAATAGCCTGCAAGAAGAGCCTTCACTTTGGCATGGAAGATAAGAAGCCCTTGACCCGAGGAATGGATAGCAAGCAAGGGATTTGAGAGCTTTCTGACTCTTAAGAAAGAGACTTGAAATGTTGTGTGTTGGGTAGGTAGGGAGTCAAATTTGGGAATCAAGTTTCAGAAGCCAAAATAGTGAAGTGAGGAAGGGAAGTATAGGAAGTTTGTAGACCTCACAGATGCTTCCATGGGGCACATTTTTTTGTTTTGTTTTGTTTTTTTTACTTATTTTTTTTTTGAGATACAGTTTCTCTTGTATCTCTGATTGTCCAGGAACTCATTCTGTAGGCCAGGCTGACCTCAAACTTACACAGATCCACCTGCTTCTGCATCCCAAGTGCTGATATTAAAGGTATGTGATACAATCACCTGGCTCACAGAGGACTTCTTGTTCCTGGATTTGTCTTTATTGGTTGTTCTAATCCTTACATTAAGAAGTATATCCTCCTCCTGGCAGGTCTCAGTACAATGTTTGTGCACATTTCTTTCTCCTTTCCCATCATTAAATCTTCCAGGACATTCTGTTTATCTGTATTTAGTCTTTATGTATTGGACTCTGGCTACTCTTCTTACCTGAGTAGACACTGTTTTCCAAAATTAATAGCCATTGTGCCTTGAGATTGACATCCTGAAGACAACCAGTTTTGTCTGTCACTTATAGGAAATCAAATTATTGTAAACCTCACCACCACTGTCAAAATATATATATATGTCAGATATTCCTTCTTAACAATTCACTAAACTTTAGAATTTTAAGCCACTTCTCTGCTCTTTTTCTTCTGCCTTCTGCTTTTTTGTACCAGGGCTTGAACCTACAACATGCTTTCTTAGGCAAGAGCTCTGCCAAAGGTTCCTAGTCCTTCCACTACTTTTAATTCGTTTATTTTTCTTTTGCTAAGTACATTTTCTTATAGTGTGTGTTAGTACGTGTGCATCTGTGCATATGCGCGCATGTGTGTGTGTGTGTGTGTGTGTGTGTGTGTGTGTGTGTGTGTGTGTACTGGTATGGCATGGTGCAATTGGAGTTAATTCTCCCATCTATCATGTGAGGCCTGGAGAGAGAATGGAATCCCTCAGGAGAGTTGGCATTGAACTTACAACCTTCTTGTTTCTTTTTTATAGGTAGCTCACATAGCAGGTTTGTGCTACCACAACTAGCAACTTTGCTGTTAAAACCACTTGACATCTTACATGAAGAAATGAAAAACATATCCAAAATGGCAGGAAAACCAAAGGTGACAAAACTGAGGAAAGGATTCTCTAGGGTGTGTATGTAATGACTTGGAAAAAGATGTTGTGATGGATTGGATGCAATCCTGGGAATAGAGACACAATCCTGGGAAGAGGGATTCACAGATTACTGTGAATCAGAGGAATATGACAAAGGATATGCAACAAAGGTGAGGTTTTACCTGCTGGCTCTAGGAGTACAAAGGCTTTTATAATTTTAAACAGAAGTTTTTTGATTTTTTTTTAAAGATGTTCAAGAAAAGTTAGAATGGGAAGATGCAGAGGCGACAAAAGATGTGACCGCTCCTTCCATGTGAAAGGGTTAGGATTTTATTTGACGTATAATGTAGGAAATGCTTGCTGAATAAATTCATGAATGAACTTCAACATTTTTTCAAGGACAAGAACATATTAATATGTCTCTGAAGACACTTGATGACACAATAACATGAGTTAATATATCTTGTATAGCAGATTAGAAGACTCCAAAGGTTTCTTTTTCTTTTCTTTTTTTTTTTTTTTTTTTACAAAATCAAATGCATTTACTGTTTCTGGACAGCTATTTGAAAAACAGCCCTTTCCCTAGCCTCACAAATGTGCATTCAAACAAAATGGAAGAAATAAGCAGCATTGTATTAAATTTTGTTTGCTTAGAAATGAGAGGAAAAGATATTTCAAGATGAATTGCATAAATCTTTGTAAGTCTGATGCTTGAGGTCACAGCCATTCTTCTTTAAAATATGTAATGTGATAATAAGAACACAGAGCGGGGGAGAGTCAGAGCCTCTGTGCACCGTGATGTTATAAGAATTCACAAAGTAATTGAAAGTATTTCCATGTGTGTGTAATTCTGGGCCTCCTGTCAAGTATAGTGTGTGGAAATTTGTTTAGTTCTCTCTGTCAAAATGTCTAAAATACATAAAGTGAAAGTGCAACTGGAAAATAACATATTACAGTTTCTATGTTCTCTTGATTATGTTTCAATCTCATCTTGACTTTGCTAATACATAGGAATAATTCTTTCATCGGTGCAATGACTGGATGAGATTTTTACCCTTGACTCAAAAGTGTCATTTCAGGAAACCTATAGCATTTGTCACCATGAAGACCACTTAACAGAAATGGTACCCAAAGAGACTCTGCACAGTCACTCTCAAATATGATGGGAAGAACTTAATTAATCTTGCTGTCACTTCCATGATGCTTTTCATTAGTTTCTCAGTGATCTGATCAACTAGACTTCCCTGAATTTGAAACAGCAATCTATAGCCTCTTGGAGAAGCATTTTAGGTAAATATTGACCGATGTGGTAGGTAGACTTTTTGCAGAGAGACACTATTACCGCTGTTCTGAAGGAGGTGATGCCGACATTTCATGTTTTAATTATAAGATTCTCAAAAGCATAAAACATCTCCATCTGAGAGACTGCCTTAAACTCTGGATACTGATTACACACTTTAAAGCAAAATTCCTACTCCATATTCTCTTTGGAATACTGATGGTTGGCTGTGGCACCAGGAACAGTACTGACTGAATATAGAATACCACACATAAGAAATCCTGGTGTCAGGGAAGCACTTAAGTGGCAGGCAAGTTTAAGTGAGAACAGAAGACAGGTAGTGACATTGTGATCAGCTCTCATTCACAAATCATAACATGAATTACTGGCCTGAAATGCACATTTTTCAATGGAGATTTTTTTCTGTGTTATTTTGAATTTTTAAAATCCTGGCCATAGTTTAATGTTCTAAAAAGAAACTTAATCTGTTTTATAAAGCATATTAGCAGTTTGCCTGTAGGAAGTTCAATCTGAAACTATCAGATCATCATCACCAAGAATTAAAACTCAAGATTATCTGATTATTTCCCAGATTGGCAGACACAGGCACTGCATTGAGGCCCCTTTCATTATGTGAAAGGTAGCTTCTCATAGAGTTACAGCTCTTTCCCATTTCCTTGTACTTATTTCCTTGCACAGCCCTCCCACTGAAGAATAGAATTGACTTTTACATCCACAAGGAGAGTGTAGAATGACTGAACAAGCCTCCAAAGGTATAATGCCCCTCAAACACTCTTAAGAAAGCTACCTGCCATGTTGTGAGGGCATACAAGAAAAACTATGAAGAAGTACATGGGACAAAGAACAGGTCCTAGCCAATGACCAACACTAACTAGACAGGCAAATAAATAGCCATTTTGTCTAAAGGTCTTTTAGTTTGTGTCAAGGGTCCAGATACCTTTAGTCAGGCCCAAAATCTATGAGGCTACAGATTAATATGATAAAAGCTTTACATTTCAATTTGAAGCCATTAAAAGTTACTTTTGAAATATCTCACTGCCTCTGATGTGTCCTAGGGACACCTGATATTGGACTCAGCCTTTATACTCATTATTCCTTACTATTTAATTCTATTTTTATTCTATTTTTAGTTCTATATCTCATCTATTGCTGCCAACCTTTGATTATTCAATGGTCACCCCATTTATTTGTGCTTGGCTTCATGCTTGTCTGTTGCCCATGAGATCTCACCACACATTCTCTACCTGTAGAACCTTTACTACCTATAGAAATGTAGTGAAGGTTTCTATAAGAAGGTTTCTATAAGAACCTCTACCTATAGAAACACCACTCATCTTTGGGTGATCTATTCATTGTCCTCGTCTATGGGGTGTCCATCTTTTGCATAAGTTGTAATTAGTGGCTTCTTTCTCTGTATTCTAGTAATTTATTTATTTTTATTGCTTGTTCTTGAAATGTGCCACTGTTTATACAGTCTTTTTTGGAATAATTATTGACTCTACAACTCCCGTGTAGAAAAGGTCTGCCATTCTAGGGAAGGTGGATGATTTACTGTGTCAAAACACATGGAAATATACTTGTAGTAATTTCCATATATTTAACATACAATTTTTTTTTGACCTGGGAAATAGCTTAGTTAAGAGCATGGAGTGCTTGAATAGCTCAGAAACATCCTATTACAACTCCAGGGGATTCAATACCATCTTCTGGCCTCTGTATCCAATCACATTCATGTGTTAAAACTACAACACCTATATGCAAAAGTTAGTTTTTTATTAAACTATAATATTTTTTGTAAAACTCTGTCAAGTGAGTCATTTTTAAAGTAATCTAATGGCTCTGATATGAGATATCTTCAATAATGTCATTATTTGTTTATTTATTTATTGCCATAGTAAGAACTTAATACACATCAAATAAGAGCTCTATTGCTGAGACACATTCCCAGAGTTTTTTTACTTTTTATTTGGGGGTAGGGACACAGTAAACTGTGCAGAAAAACTTGAATTTGTAATATTCCTGCTCAGCCTCCTGAATGATCAGGATTACAATCCCATACTACATAAATACTGTTTTAGTTAAATGACAAGATTATTTTCTCAAGGGAGAATATGAAATGTGCATCAAGAAAAAAAATCTATGATGCAGATAAATGTGTAGTGAATTTGACCTGCAGGAACTATAAATAATAAGCTATATTTAATTTAACTCTAAATAATAATAATATTCAGATTTTAAAAATGTGTTAGAGAACAAAGACAGAATTATCTGGATGGCATCCAGAGAATAGGGTCTTGCAATGCCAGGGTGATCAATGGCTATCTCAGGCTGATTCAGTGAGCAGGAGGATAGAAGGGAGGTTAGCACAAGGCTTATGTGGATTTATTATCTAGATTTCAAAGTAGAAGAATTTGTGATCACTCAACAATAAGGGATAATTATCCTAAACATAGTTAAAATCCAGTGCAAAGGTCTAGATATAAACCAACATGGTGACTCTAGAAGACAAGTGTTGTCCGTAAAGAGGCAGGAACCCTACTCCTTTCTACGCCCTGGGTCTCTAGAACCTCACTTCTCTATACCTCTGGATCTGTGCTGCTCTCAACTTTGTTCAGAAAACCTTGTTCTGTAAAGTGTTCAGTAATGAATTCAAAAGTTTCTATCTGTTCAAAGTGTCAAGAATATGTAACTGTGACAGCTAGGCTGGGAATAAAACAACCTTATCAACTTCAGAAACTTAGTAAACATCATGGAAGAGAAGGTGAAAGGGCTCACAAATGAAGATGAGAGCTGTGAGATGCAGACTTCTGGGCATGGCAACCCACAGCATCCATCGTTACCTGCAAAAAACCTGGATACGATCAAGCCAGTCAAAACTGCAATATGGATTGGGAGGGGCCCCAAGGCTTCACTCCATCAAAGGGCATATTGGCAGTTAATGGTTGCAGAGGGAGGGATACACATTTTCCTCTGGGATTGAGTGTACCTGTATGTTGCTCATTGCACAGTAAATAGCCTCACACCTTTCCACATATGAACAGCATCATTTTGGACCATGTCTGGGTAGGTATTAAAACCTGACAATAGGAAGACATCAAGTTGGGAGGGAAATGATGTGTGGGATTCCAGAAACAGTTGGGAGGTAGTTGTTGGATGGATACGACCAAAATATTATATAACTGTTTGAAAATGTCAAAAGTTTAAGTAAAAGAGTTATTTGAAAAAAGAAGAGTCAGGAAGTGTGATTAAGATTTCACAGAATATGCATGTAGGATGCAGCCTTGATCCCTGCCATAAGGATCTAGAAAAATTCAGAGTGGTTTCAGGAAAGCTTTGTGCCTCATTGTTACAGGTCCAAAATGTAGAATACCTAAATATTGAACATTCTGTGGAAATGTGACTATTGTACCATACTGTGAGAGTAGAAGTATGCAACAGTGTTGGGATCTCTGCTGTCAATCAAAATATTCCTTTTCCTAGGGTTTCTGCCTTCATGCTACCTATTGATACATAAGAATTGATAACGACCATGATAATAATAATTTTGCATGACTGGTCTTGTCTACTAGGAACTCACTTAACTAGTTTGGGAGTAAATCAGACTTTTTAGCTACCATGAGATATGAGCACTGAATATGAGGATAAAACCAAAGCAGTAAGTAGCTGACAGAGAGGGGGGAGGGGGCTCAAAGAGAGACAGAGCAAGAAATGGGAACTGGACAGAAGGGTAGATTATGGAGGTACTTTTGTTTAAATAATCTTATGATCAAACAAACAAATAAATAAATATGTTATTCAACAGTTTATTACAAATTCTTTCCAGTAATCTTGTGTTAATGTTTTCAGAGTCAAGTTTAAAGTGTTTGTTCATCCAATAGTAACACATAGTAATATCTTTTATTGTACTCTTAATTTAGTGGAAGCTAAGAGTGTCTGTCAAGTATTTTTGCTACTATCTGGTGGTGCCATTTAACTGTGTCTCCAAAGTAAAAGAAAACAAAATGGCAACCTTGTGAAGAAAGGGAATGTGATGTGCAGCCTGGATTAGGAAGGGGAAAGCATGGTTGAGGCACTAAAAGGAGTGAGAATCCCTACTTTTGTTCTTCCCCCTGGGGCTGGAGTCCCATAAACGACTTCTTTGAAGAGGTTGCCTGGGGACTGCAGGAGCCTCGCTGTAGCACCCACTTGGTCCCTGGTTCTGAAAGCTGTATTGTCCCATAGTGAAGTTATAGGATTAAGAGAAAGGCTTCTTCAAGACACAGGTGATGGCTTCCAGCACACAAGATAAAACTGTTGCCTTCTCTTTGTCCTAATGAAAATTTGTAAGATTTGTGTGTAAACATGAGCATAAAAGCCTTTGACACTTGTTGTCAGTGTGAGTCCCATATCTCTTAGGCTTGTATGAGAGATTTTCTTTCCTGATAATCAAAGTGTTCCTCCAAAAATGGAGAGTACTGATGAAACGTATTAACTTTTGACACAAACTATCATCAACCACACATGGTAGTGATGGCCTCAGTGCATTGAAACCACAGATAATTAATTACCTTGCCCAAGACTTGCATATCCAGGTCACCTTTAGAAAGAGTAGAATTGTGACATTTTGTGAACTCTATGTAATATGTACCACCCTTCATCTGAATTTATGGTGGCAGGCTGTGGACCTGCAACATGATGCAAACACTTATTTTGTTGTATGTTTTAAAGACAATGTTTCCTATCATGCAGGTTAGCCTTGAATTTATCTATATCTAAAGATAACCTTGAATTGTTATTTCTCCTCTTTTCATGTCCAAATGACAGAATTATGGAAATACATTATCATGGTTGGCATATGACACAAATATTTGAAAAAAAATTTGCAGAACTGACAAAATTTTATTCACCAGTATAGAATATACACTACAGAAACCATTTTGGGCATACATGAAAACAAAATAAAAGCAATCGTAAGGACAAGAAAAGGAAAAATAAAGTAGATGGTATTTAAAAGATGATATTTCCAACTGAGTAAAAATAGGATATGAGTTGGAATGAGGCAAAAGCAGCAGAGAACCTTAAAATCAAAACACACGGTTAAAATTGTATTTATTGGATAAACCATGTACAGCTGGACCAAGGTACTTGAAAGGATTTCCAGCTACAAGGAAAGAGAGCAGACATATGATATTCCATTAATATAAATCTTAGCTAACTCAATACTTGACTCAAGTTGTGGGTTCAATGGCCATATTTAATATAGTTGTCAAGTACATGATTTTTTTTCCCAAACCCAATCTGTGCTTTCTTATTTCTGAGAAGTGGTTAAATAGTGTGGATACACACACACACACGCACGCACGCACGCACGCACGCACGCACGCACGCACGCACGCACGCACACACACACACACACTGCTGTTGAAGTCAGAACTGAACTGAAACAAAATTTGCTAGCAAGTAGCTCCAATTGACCTCCTTTCAGAAATCAGTTATCCGAGAAATCAAGAACATGAAAAGAGGTATCTTCAGCAAGGCTGAGGCTAGGTAGACAGCTCAGGTATCTGCAGTCACCCTACAGGATTCACTTCTACTGTCACTCAACTTTCTCTTACACCCGACAATACTCTGCATTCTTTCTCTAAAGTAGCTCATGTTTCTTGCAGAGATTATTCTGGCATTGCTGATATCCCCTGAGTATCTCCTCAGAACAATCTTCTTACCAGTTTGCTATCATTCTTAAGTAATTTGTTATAATTGCCTCCACAGCAGCTGTGCATTTCTTTACTAGCCTATAAGATTCCTGACAGCAGACTTCTTAGTGGATTCTACATTATTTTTCCATGGTACTATGTGTGATAAACATATCTGTACTATAGTTGGGCTAAAGGATGGAAAGGGAAAAGAGAGGGGGATCAGGAGGGTGGAGGGATGGGAGGTGTAGAAGAGGAAAGCTTTTATAAAGGATTTCATAGTCTGTGGTGTAAAGGAATAAGAAGTATTTTAAGAGATGTCATAACAGACCTTTGTTTTAGAAATTTGTAGTAAACAAAGTGATCTTTCTTATAAAGACAACCATAAGAATGCATGTAATACTCTGACAATTCTATGAATATCCATAGCCGAATGAAAAATGTCCCTTTCCATTTTTAATGAATCTCATCATCTTCCTAACTCATTTCAGGTCTTTTATGTGCACATATGACCACTTGAGATTAAATAGTATTGCTCAAATCAAGAGTGATATTAGCAGTGATAAAGGGCTTCTGTGGCTGGGTGACAGCAAGACAGGAGAATAGCAGGAGCATCCATTGGGGTTAATACTCACCAGGAATGGCATAAGCATTGTCACTCTATGGCTGTGGTAATCCCTGCAAGTTACTTGAACAGGTTTCCTTGTTCTATAAAGATTTTAAAATTTGTTTGTGTACATGTGCATACAGATGATTGTGGAGGCCAGAGGAGGCATCTCATTCCCTGCTGCTGGAGTTATGGTTGATTATGAGTCATCTGATTTAGTTATTAGGAGCATAACCCAGTTCCTCAGCAAGAAAATCATTTCTTTAGCCTTCATTGTTTTCTTATTTGTTTTCACTCCATTGGGCAATATAGGCACTAAAGAAGTAGTCATTATGATTCGTATTAATCACACTTTCAAAACATAACATTAATTTATGTAATTTTTATATCTTCACACCAGTATAAAATGAAATTTTTTTTCTCTTGAAAAATGCAGGTTACCTATACAACACTGAAAGAATTTGATGGGAGAGGGTTGGCTATCAAGTGCAGCTCATTTGATGATTACCAGCTCTTAAAGTAGTAACAGAACCTATCCATGACCTGCACACCTTTGGCAGCAAGCTGTGCATATGCTTCTGAAGTAGCTTGTACAAAGCTTGCAAGAGTGAGGTAAAAATAATACCCCTTTTCAAAATACCAGTAATGTGTGCTTTGTTGTAACTGGCTGTTAAATTAGGGCACGGAGGCAAATAAACTGAGGGAATACAATATTATTACATCCACTGCAACGTAGTCCTTGATATTGGGTTGTAATTTAAAGGCTCGATTCACCTGTCTTTGATTATTAAAACTTAATTTTCCCTTTTGGGTGTTAGACACTGTATCCTAGAACCTTGAGAAGTAAATGAATTTCTGAGACTTTGATAAATAAACTATGGGTGCTCAGTAGAAGGCATAGTATTAGACAAGACACAAAGAAAACTTAAATGCACTGTTATGATTGACTTTTGATGTAGATACTGGAAAAATCATATCAATAATCAAAAGCAGAGGATTCTGGAATCCTTAGGCTATACAGAGGCTCAGCAACTAACAACATTTGCTATGTAATCATGAAGGCTAGAGTTTGGACCACACACCCTCATTACAAGCCAGGATTCTAACAAATGCCTGTAACTCCAGCTCTGTAGAATTCAATGCCCTCTTCTGGATCTTCTTATACCCAATTTTGTACACATATATACACAGACATTAACATAAATATAAATATACACTGAACTATATACTTTAAAATTGGACAGTAAACTTTTTATTGAGGATAATAAAGATAAAACTTTTAAATATAGAAATTATCACCATTTTGTGGTTTCTGACCAGGTAATTTTAGGCTTCCCTCTCTTTCTTGAAATTCCTTCCTCTGTAAGAATGGAAATTTTAAAGCGCAACAAGGCAGATATACTGAAGCAGAAGGGAACAGATTCTCTATTCCATTGAATCATAAAGCCAAGCTAAGGGGAATAATAAATTAGGTAATAAAAATCACCAGGCAGGACATAATGGTACATGTAGTGATAGGCCTTGCTCCTTTGAGAAAAGTTAAGGGGTCTTGTTGACCGTAGTGGTTGGCCAATGAACATATTTGACAGAAAATTACTGTCTTCTCTAGTTCATTTGTAAGAAAACATGTATAACTTTGACACCACCTAGTTCTAGTAAGAAAGATTGGCAATAGGGCAAAGTGTTTGTAATACCTTTAACTGAGAGATAAGAGGTTATCAGAGAGCTAAATGAAAGCTCTAAAACAGAGTGATCATGTCTAATATGTTGTCCTGGGAAACATTTAACAAATCTGCTTGCTGGGGGAAGAGAACCCTGAATATAACTGTGAGTCTATATGACTGAATGCTGCCATCAGTCAATGATTTCATAGTCTTAGTTCAAGCAACATGGTTTGGGAAGAGACTAGAGAAGTTGCCAGCTGGAAGGTGCTGGCTCCCTCACATGTAGGCTTACTCAAGAAGCAAGAATAGTATCAAGTGTAAATAGCTCTTGGATGGTAAGTTGATTCCTCTAAAGAAGAGATGACTTGAAAATCCTTTGCTGTCACTTATCTGGTAATGACTGATGCTCTAGAAATGTCCACATGATGTTGTCAACACTCAACATCTGTTCTTTAAACAGCCTTGAGTTGTTGTTCTAGGCACTTACATGTCCTGCCACTTGTAAAGGTCTCCAAGATATCAGGGGTGAGTGAAGTAGCGATGTTACTTAAAAGAGGGAATAGGGAATACTTAGTCTATTGCCATGTTACCCAAACTGCTAATAAACCCCATGTGCAACTGATCTGAAGTTAACCTTCCTTCATTAGCCAAACTTCCTGGAGAATTTGTCTTCCCAGCAGTAAGGAACCCATGCTGTATTGATTTTCAAATCTATATTTGATATAATTTTATCATAAATGTTTTGGATACTTCTGAATCACTTACTTATCTATTTATAAAATTTTTTATTGAATTAATGATAAGTTCCTAGAGTTCACTTTGTGGTTAATAGCTATAATTAATACATATTACTAGCTAATATGTATTATTAGATATTAGCTAGAGATAATATTACTAGAGATAATTTTCATAAATAGTTTTCAATGATCATAAAATTAAGACTTTTTTATAAAACACTTGAAAATACTTGGAAATGGAAAGAAAACAAATATTAATAATCAATCCATTTGTAATTTTTGGAAGGTATTGATTTTCTGACAATTTAGCTACACAGTTTATACAGAATACAGCATACATTGTTTAGATAGTAAATATTTAATATTTTTTCACACTTCAAAATTTTGTTAAATATACTATTGGCATCTTCCTTATGTTATTAAAACGCTGAGTACTATAATTGCAATTAAAGAATATTCTGATTTGATAGAGCTGTATTTATTATAATTTTTAAAATGTTTTGATACTTGAGCTGGTTGCCAAGTTTTATTACTAATAATAAAATTGCATTTGGCATCTTTTTTCAGTAATTTTGATGTTTATAAAGCATTTTGCTTTGAACAAAGCTTTACAAATGTAATTCCTTGGTTCAGGGTGAAATGATGGTTAAGAATTCTGATACATACCCTTCTGTCACTCTCTCACAACACAGTCCCAATTCCAGACATGTCAGCACTAAGTGTGAGCACTTATTTTCACTTCACCACTGTCCCTGGCATTAAATAGTTACCTCTAAAAAAGGAAATATGTGTATTTACAGCATTTCTCACAGTATTTTATTGCTATTCAAATTTGTTTTGCCTTTAAGCAAGTTAATACTTTATAGAAGAAATGTATGTGTGTATTTGTCTTGATTCCCTTATTCATTTTTCTTTGATGCCAAATGTTGTTCATAAAAACTTCGATATGCTTTAGACATAACAGAAATAATAACCTTTATTTAAGCTTTTGGAAATACAATTTTTACATGGTGCATCAGCCATTACCATAAAAGGGAACATTAAGCAGATATAGCAATACATACAGATGATATTTACAAGTTCTAATTATACAAAGAAAAAGAAATATTCCTTACAGCTGTTAGAAGGCCATGAAGAAAGCTCACTCACTACTACTGAGGGCAGAAACTGTTTTCTTTTGTGCAAGGATGCAGATGTATTTGAAGACTTTCTCGGAAAGTTTGGAAGTCCTTTTTATGTTGCCACAGAGTGTTGTTGCATAGGATTCCTTACAAACAATTGCTGTAGGCTTTAGATAGGATTTTCTAATTCTCTCTTGGCCTCCAAACATGCTACTTCCTCCACCTTTCCCCCAACTGGGACCATGTTGCAAATAATGTCTTTGGGATAAATTTAAATTCATCAGTCTTGAATTTAATTACATTATGCAAACTAGAAAATGTCCCCAGTAGGCTTGGAGGAAACAGCTTCTGCATGTGACTGCAGAGTTCCGTTTTGTTTAAAATGTTAGCATTTTGTCCAGTCTAACTCTAACTCATTTTCATCCTCAGATTGAACTTACTTTTTAAGGAAAATAAATAGATACTTGTACAATTTTTGTACAGCATCTTTCCCTTTGTTCCTCCCTTAGTATCCTCTCTGTCCCCACTTGGCAAGACATTAGAAGATGTGGACAAAGGCCTGGATTCATGGTTTCAACACCATAGAAGCTAGATGTAAGGTGGGCACACACAGGCTCCTACACTCACTATGATACAACAAGGAGAAAGGGCCAAGGTGGAATGATGGATGGATATTATAACTGAATTTATGATGACATTTGAGCATTTTATTACTGATCTCCTCTCCCGATATCCTTTTCCTTTACCATGTATGGTTATAATTTCATCTCCTGTCTGGCATGTTATATTTCCACCCCTGCTTTAGTTTGGACTTGTCTCAATCACTTACTTGATAGAATGACGTGGGTCACGTTTAGGCTAGCTTTCTAGAGTTTCCTGGCCTCACCATGAGAACAACTTTCCTGGAAAGCTGCTCCAAAGAGAAAGAGAGGGATGCAGATCAGAGAAGCCCCATCTGGTTTAAAACGTAACCAAAAACAACGCTAGGCTGAAGCAAACCTTTTAAGCTGAGCCAAGACCAGATGATAGTAAAGCTCCCTTGATAAAGACCATCAGAAATTGCTGTGCTGTCTCAGTGAGCTCTGGAAAGGTCTAGCAGCCACATAAATGGGTGTAATACTCTCTGAAGCTTTAGCAACTTACACCTCCATATTCGGCAAAATTCGACAGAACTCCTTGGTGGGGAAGAAAGCTCATCCATGCCTTTCACTGTAGAGTGGGGATGTTCAACTTTGCCTGTTTCTTATTTACAGCTCCAGCGATGTGCCTTCTGCTGGCAACTTGAATTTTAAGGAAACATTTCTCACTGCAAATCCACTTTTTATTTCCCTCAATACACTTCAGCAGCCATCTCTCTTCAAAGCTCCTCTCTCAATCCTTCTTTGTTATTCCTACCCTCAAAGATGCAAAGGGCTTGAATGAAAAGTAATGGTTGAGTTCAGAAATAAGGCACACCTTCCATTTCCTAATGCACCTTGCAGGGGCAATCTAAACCTCCAAGCACACTGCAGTCAGTCTGGCACACTGTGCTGCCAGGTCTTAAAAAATGCAGAAAAATGATTCAGATTCAGGCCATGGTCATGAAAAACAAAATCTCCAATCAGACAGAGTAAGCATACACAATTGTCTGTCTTATACAAGGCAGAAAAATCACATCTCTGTGACCATTTCTTATTTCTTAAAATGTTAGAAGATGAGTAGTATGTCTTCTTTATAGCTTAGAAGAAATTATAAAATAACAAAAAAAAAAAAAACCAAGTTATTTAAAGGACTGGGTTGTGGCTCAGTTTTACCAAAAATCCATAAGCTACTTATAGCTCAATGTTTTCAAAACAGCCACCATACTACAGGGAAAATATTGTGATGAAAGGAGTATTTTAGTGAAGCAAAATGACCATCTGGCATACTACTTACTATAAGAGGACAGAGACTATTAATATCTCAGCTTTACTGAAGACAGCAATCCTAGCTTTTTGCAGTAGGCAGAACTAAATCCTCCCCAACAGAAAACGAGTTGTGAGCAATCCATGCCCAGGAAGTGGCATATCAGCACTGGCACACATGGGAGCTGTCTCCTGTTAGGTCAGAGCAGACAAAGACTCCACACAGCTATGGTGCCTTACAGGCAACTGGTAAATTTATCCTCATCCTCTGCTTCTGTGACAAAGCCAGCACTACCCCCATCCTTAAGCACTTCAGGATCAGAAATCACACATCTTGTGATTTGCAATCAAACAAATTATTGATGTCAAATTCATTTCCATTTCAATGATCACAATCCAGAAAGGTTGCCAGGTTTGTATAACAATATATGTTTGTGACTAGTAAATGGAGTGAAATACAGCTTAGATTCCACCAGCACCAGTAAGAACAGTAGACTGATCTTATAAAATAGTTGTTTCTGAGAATTATGAGTATTATTTTTCTGACAGTTTTTTTTATTCTGGGAACAAAGAAGAGGAGATAATTATTAATATTTACTAACTCCCTTCTGAATGCCACTAGCAGCACTCATTGTGACTCTGTCGTGAAGGAACAAGGCCTCCTCTGTTCTCCTGAAGTCCATTTGTACTCCAAGGAGACAGACATCTAGGCATCCTGATACTTTGAGTGCAACCTTAGATTTGACAGGTTCTCTATTCTGCCACTAGTCTACAAATCTGCTAACTCAATCCCACCAAATAACTTTCCAATATTTCTTAAACTTAGTCCCAAAATTAAATTCACATTTAATAATGAAATAAAATGGACTCAGAAGAAGCCTTATCTAGTTGTTCTTTTGCGTAGTTGACGTATACTCTCAGAAGAATAAAGGAAGTTGGGTCATGTGAGAAGTGACTCCCAGGAGCTGACGAGTACGTTAGTGTTCAGTGCATATTCACACAGTGCCTGACCAGCTCCATAGCAATCAAACACTTGGGAAGTGCCCTCAACATGTCCACAACAAACCACAGCTAGTACCATGAGACTGGTACTTGTTTTTAGAACTTTACTTGTATTATCTACTTTAATCCTATGAGATGAGTGTCACACATTTCAAAGGACAATAAGAGATTAATAGAGTTTATGTCAAAAGTAGGTACCAGAAGCAGGGCATATTCTGATTGTAACTGCTATCAAGGGAGTCATGACACCATTTACTGAGTCTTTTTCTGGCATACCTCTTTCATTTCCTATTTGTTTTTATCATCCTTTTCAGTCCGGACAGTATCTTTCTCAGTGGAATCCTTATGATATATTATATATATATATGTATATATGTAATATATGTAATCCTTATGATATATGCTATATTTGCATACTTTATTGGTATTATTTACTGAAAATTTAAATATGTTCATATATTTAATTTCAAGCAACAATGCTTGAAATTTAGCAACAATGCTAGATATTTTTCCTTATTTGTTTAGAATATTTCAATAATGACAAGGACTTAAAAGTATACATATAGAAATGCTATTGTGAATCATGAACCCTGCAGATGAATTAAGGCCCCTCACAGCATTCTAACAGGAAAACCAACAGGATCTGCACTGACTGAAAAAGATCTGTTCTGTCCACATGACATCAAAGGAAACATTGTTGGGAAGCATTTCCAGCCTGTGGCCAAGACTGCCCAGGTCTTGTACCTGACAGGGGCCTGGTTCAGTCTTATGCTGATTATCTGCCTGTCAGACTGGGGTCTATGAGTTCCCACTTGCTCAAGTCAGCTGTTTCTGTGGGTTTCTCTAGCATGGTCTTGACCCCTTTGCTCATTACACCTCCTTCCTCTCTACAATGGGATTCCAGGAGTTGAGCTCAGTGCTTAGCTGTGAATCTGTTTCGCTTCCATCAGCTACTGGATGAAGGCTCTATGATGGTATATATGGTAGTCATCAATCTCATTATAGGGGAAGGACATTTAAGGTAGCCTCTCCACTCTTGCAAGATTTGAAAACTGAAATAGAAGCAATAACGAAAACACAAACTGAGGAAATCCTGGAAATAGAAAATCTGAGAAATGATCAAGAACTACAGATGTAAGTATACCAACAGAATACAAGAGATGGAAAAGAGAATCTCGGGTGTTTAAGATACAATACAGGAGATAGATGCATTGACCAAAGAAAATGTTACATCCTACAAGTCCTTACCACAAAACATCCAGGATATATGGGCCACTGTGAAAAGTTCAAACCTAAGAACAAGAGATATAGATAGAAGAAGGTAAAGAAGCCAGCTCAAAGGTACAGAAAACATATTCAACAAAATCATAAAGAAGGGCATGCCTTTTAAAGTACAAGAAGCTTACTGAACATCAAATAGACTAGACCACAAAACAAAAACAATACAAAAAACAAACAAACAAACAAACAAAGAAAAAAGTTCCCTCACCACATAATAATCAAAATACCAAACATACAGAATAAAGAAAGAATATTAGAAGCTGCAAAGGATAAAGGCTAAGTAACATATAAAGACAGACCTATCAGAATTATACCTGACTTACCAATGGAAACTCTAAATGCTAGAAGGTCCTGAACAGTGAATACAACACTAAGAGACCACAGATGCCAGCATAGACTACTATACCCAGCAAAGCTTTCAATCACTATTGATGGAGAAAACAAGATTTTCCATGACCAAACTGGATTTAAACAATACATATCCACAATTCCGGCCCTACAGAAAATACTGGAAGGAAACTGCACCTAAGAAAGTAAGCTACACTCACAAGAACATAGGCAGTAGATAATCTCACATTACCAAAAGGAAGGGGGAAAAGAGAGAGAGAGAGCAACACACACACACACACACACACACACACACACACACACACACACACCACCACCAACAACAACAACAACAATAAATCCAAAACGAAGAAAAAAAACAATTATCATTAATACCCTTAATATCAATGGTCTTAATTTGTTTATAAAATATATAGGCTAATAGAGTAGATATGAAGACAGAATCAATTCTTCTGCTACATACCAGAAACACACTTCAACTTCAAAGAGAGTCCAACAAATATTTAATGAGCCAAGAACTAGCAAAACTTTCTGAATAATGACATCCTTGCTCTTCATTTTGAACAAGGGTCATGAGTCTTGCTTCCTATAATACTTCATAGAAATTTGAGCCAGAGAATGACTTAAGATCCTTTACTGTTACTGACAATACAAGTTAGATACCTTGAACAAAGACCAAGTCATACTATGACTCTCAAACTCAGAATATAGAAACATCTAAGCAGCTCCATTAGGCCTGTACAGAGAAAGATCTTTCCCAGTTGACCTGTAGTCCCAGCTCCTGACACATCACAAACAGACCTTTTTGACTCAGAAAGATGCTATGGCACTTTACTGAAATTTGAGAGGGCTAAAAGGGGTCAAATAGTAAGCAACTTCCATTACTCTTCAGAACAATGAAAACTCTTTCCTTGTAATTCCCATCTGTCTCTGTTGCACCATAGAGAAGATATTCATCCCTTCCATTTGCCTAACAATGTACTCTTTTCTGTGGTGACAACGTTATTTCATGGCTCAAACAGAGATGTTCATGACATGACTTCTGTAGGGATAAGGTTTTCTCAGATGTCCTAGGTGGCAATTGCCACTCCTGTAAGAGCTCGGTTCATGTGCCTGCCAGCTGTAGTCTAACATCCAAGGAAGAAGATGGATGCTGCTAAGTGCCTGCCATGTGGAGATCACAGTGTGAGCACTTGTCTTCCTGAGACATTAGCAGGTGTTATTGTGGAAACACTATCTTGAAACTGAGAGATAATTTGCCCTACATAGGAAGTTGTGAGGACAGATTTTTGTCAGCAAGAAAACTAAGTCTTGGACAGAAGTCAGTCAATGCTATCAGTAGCCTGAAGACCAGTAATGCTAACACTATAGTCCAAGTACTTTTAAGACAGGATTGCCCCAAATGATGTGACAGACTTTGATAATCCCCCATGGGAGCGCTCATCCTCCTTGAAGAGTGGATGTGGGGTGGAATGGGGGGATTATGAGGACAGAGAGGAGAGGGAACTGGGATTGGCATGTAAAATAAGATTGTTTTTAGTTTAAATGAAAACTAATTAAAAAAAAATAGACTCTGATAATTGTGTCATGCTCTAAGTGGATACCCATGTACTATATGGTCCCTTTGGTAATGATTTCTGACCTTTAAGTCTTCATAGATTTTCTGTCCTATAGCTCTGAACAGGTATTAACCTTTCTGGAACTGTTTCCTTGCAAGCAGAAACATGCATCTTAATAGAAGTGATGAGTATAATTTTATGTTACTTCAGAGTAGCTAGACAATCAGATTAGGCAATGCTCTTAGAAAATGCACACTATCATTTATATACCCGTAAGCGGTTGATAAATGTTAATTCCCTACCACTCTTCTTTGGGTGAAGTTGATACAATAAAATGCATTAGTATAATGAACATTTATATCACGGCATGTTATATCAGACAAAATTGGGAAGGTGGCATAGGAACATCATTTGACTTGACCAGGTATACACGCTGGATAATTAGGCTTACTCACCTGAAAACACCTTGTGTAATTATAATTGAATATATACTTGATGTATAAGCCTGTTTTCAATAAAATATTTTTAGTTCAAGTGGATTTCCAACTTGTTTGTCTGACTTTCATTTGCCTGACATGCTGCTCTTTCTGTATCTTTATAACTGACAAAATAGCTGATATATCTTCACTGCTGTTTGATCTCTCTGTCTCTCATATGTGTGTGTTTGTGTGTATATGTGTCCCTTATTCCTCCCCTCCCTCTCTTCTGTCTTTGGCTCATTATTGTAAGGTCCTCGTAGAAGGAGAATACAATATTCTAATAAATTATATTTAGGAATCCTGTTAATTTTTTATTGTAAGTTTTAATAAGGATCAGGATAAACAATTAGGCCAAATAGATGTTTATTAAGGGAGAAATAACTTACAACATAGGTTCCACCTGATCCTAAGCCTTCCAGCATCCACCACCAAAGAGAGCAACCCAACCCTTTCCCAGCCTTTTCCCCAAGCTCACGTCTGGCCCTGTCTCTGCCCCAATAGGCGTGGCCTAAGCCACAGGTGCAGACAAGGTGAATATCTCACTACAAGGTGATATCCGAAATAATCTGAAAAAGGTGAAATGTGGATAGTGAGCAGAACACTGACTCACAGAAGGTTTTATGGATGGAGATTTTTCTGTAACGATATTCTGGAATCCCAACTGCATCCCTTGAAGTGGTAGAGAGCAAGAAAAGCCTAAAAGTACTCCCATGAAAATCTCACTGCTGGGGGGAGAGACACACCCCTTTCTCCTAAGAAGACAGCAGATGGTCCCACACCTGTGATCAAAGCATTTCCAGAGAGGCCCCATTCTGCCCACACAGACCATGAATTTCTCCTCACCAGTGAGCTCTAATAGAGTATCAACTCGGCACATGCCTGCTGGGAATTGGTGCTGTTCTGTGTTGGCTGTCACTGTTTCTCTGTTCTCACAGGGGCAGGATCATTCCATGGTCTTCCTGCATTCAAGACAGGGTATTTGTGGAGACACAAATACCCTGGCTAACAATTGTTCTTTTGAAAATACATAAACCAGCAAAGCGGGCTAAAGCCCGTCTCAGGCAAAGCCAGCTGATCCTTCTCCATATGAACATAGGGCATTTCTTTGAATAAGGAAACACCAAAAGCTTACAATATTGCCAGGGAAAGCTAAGCATTTCTAAAAATATCATGATCAGCATGTACTTTCTAGGACAAGGCTAAAAATACAGCATGTAAGAGAGGTAGCCACGACAGTCTCCATCCTCCCTTTCTGTCAGCCCTGGTGGACTGCATGGTTAGCACTATCAGCAATGCCACACACTAATTCAGTAGGCAGAGAGGCTCTCCGCACACTGGCTTATCAGTGCCCTGCAAGAACTTTGCCGTTTCCTGCACCATGGGTATCAGGGTATCCGTACAGTTACCAGGAATAAATTCTGCTAGGTATAAAAGTTTAGAAACAAGTCAGTAAAGAAGGAAAGCATGAACATAGCTTTAAGATCAATATTCTCCAAAAAAAAAATTTAAACATTCCTTGAGTGGGTTTCTGGGTTTCTCTTTCTGCCAGCCCTCAACATGGGCTCCTTTTTATCCACTCCACTCCTACATCTAGCTTTCAGTGTTACATCTTAAGATACTGATACAACCACTTTAACCATTTTGATGGCTTTTCAAGTATCTAAGGCCGGTATCTGTGTTCTTAAAACATGTCTACTTAACATACAGATTTCAGAAAAATTGAAGCTAGAGAGAACTTTCAAATATGGTTTTTAAAGTACTACACACACACACACACACACACACACACACACACACACACACACACACACAAAAGTACTGTGTAAATATATCTACATGTAGACAATGATAAAGAAAGGGAATCAGGGCATGGGATAGATGAAAATAGAGAGATTCCGTTAGGGAACAACATTTGGCATACCCCAGCTCTCTCAGCATTTAACACAAGTGGCATTTTATTAGATTAATTTCTTATATTGCATCTGTTAAATTTATACAACACCATGTTTTAGATATATAGCATTCCAATACTTATTTTCAAAAAAGCTCCAAAGGAAGGCCATGCCACATTTTACAATGGGACAAGTCAGTCTCATTGAGTTCTCTCTTGCCCTGGGCTCTGCATGGCATGGTTATTGACTATGATTTTTACCTTAAGACTTTCATGTTTGTTGAAGGGTTGAATTTTTAACTCACATCTCAGTTTCATAAAACATACTTTTGTTACACTAGAATAGTAGTTTTATATTTTTAATATTTATTTTTAAAAAATATTTTTCATTTTATTTGTATTTTGTGCACCTGAATATCTATGCACTGCATATATTCTTGATGCTAGCAGAGGCTAAAAGAGGTCATTGAATCCCTAGGTGGGTGCGGGGAGTTGAACCCAGGTTTTCTAGAAGAACAGTTGGTTCGCTTAACTCCTGATCCATTTCCAGACTTATATTTTTTATTGTTAATTATATGTATGTGTGTGTGCAATTGAGTTTTGTGTCTGAAGAGGACAGAGACATCAAATCCCTGGAGCTGGAGTCATAGGGAATTGTGATCTGCTCATTGGTGCTACAACAGCAGGTTCTGTTAACCACCAAGCCATCTCTCCAACTCCACTCCCCATAATTTTACAAATTCCTGGAGAACAAAATACACACATTCCATGTCAATGCTAGTATACGTTAACTATGGCCAGGTGTTTTATAACGCAATGGGATAACTTGGGTTGAAAACAATTAATTGCCCATTCCAAAATCACTAATAAAGAGGAATATAGATGTTGCCAACATGAAGAAAAGATAAACATCTGAGACAATAGGCAAATTATAATGAAAACTTTTTGACTGAAAGTATGATCTTACTTATCTTGATTGCTAAGGATTTTGGTAACTTCATAAACATTCTGACCAAAGCAAGTGTTCACTCATTGTATTCTATTCCCAAGAGATCCAGAGGGAAAGGCATGTGTGAACCACATACTACCTATGTCATATAAAGTATCACTCTTAATCCTCTGGTCAGACTTCAGAAGCTGGAGCTGTGGAAACCAAGGATCACAGTTTTGTGCTGGTCAGTTTTAACTGACATCTTTACACAACCTATAATCAACTGAAAACAGAATCTCAGTAAGGCATGATCTAGGAATGACTGACCTGTGGGTAATTCTATGAGGGATTGTCTTGATTGGTTTGATTGAAATGGTAAGACCCAGCCTCAAACTGTGTGGTCCCATTCCACAGATTCTGATCCTGGAATAGAGTCCTGGACTACACAGTCCCCAATAAAGAAAGAAAGCTAAGTACAAAGCTTGCATGTTCATTACTCTTTACTCTTAACTCTGAATGTGATGTGACTAGCTACTTCAAGCTCTTCCCACTGTGACTTTTCACACAGTGATGGACTAGAGTTTGAAATCCCAAGTGGCTTTATGTCAGGTTTTCTTTTTCACAGCAACCAAAAGAAATCTAAAAAAAAGGAAGGAAGAAAGAAAAATTCTTAATAATTTTGAAGTCACATAAATATGAATCGAGAAGCTTCAGTGAGAACCTTGTCACGATCAAGCCCCATTTATCACTTCATAAATCCACTGATGAATAATTAGCCACTAGAAGTTGTATATATTTAAGATAACATGATGGCATCTTTGTACATTGAGACATAACCACCCAACTGAAACTTCTCACAAGCTTATCACCAACTTTCTATAAGTGCACTTATGAACTTGATCACTCTTTCCATCTTAGCAATCCTTTATATAACAATGCAATATTGTTACTTATAGTCATAACACATATGTATCAGCCATCAGAAGTGTACATACCTGAACCACAGCATTTCCATGGTCCCTGACAATCTCCTTTCTATTCATTGCTTCTACACCTTAGACTATGAAATTTATGTAAGTGATGATTTAAGGGGCTAGGGAGATGGCTTAGTCAGTAAAGTGCCTGTCAAATAATCATGCGGACATGATTTTTGATCTCTACTAACTGAGTAAAAGCATGTGTGTGGTAGCATGTATATGGAAGCTCACTGACTTAATCACTGGGATCTTGGTTTGTGAGATTCTCAAAAAAATTGAGGTAAAGACCAATAGATTTGTGGCTTGCACATGTATACACATATACACAAGTTTTTTTGCACATGTACACATACACATACGCACACACAAACATAAGATCTGTAGTATCAACAGTACTTTACATAAAATTATAATTTCCCTTCTTGTTCTGAGTATCATAGAAGAACATAAAGAAAATTCTACAAACACTTACTAAGAACCTACCTTGCACATTAAGGCATTTTGCAGGAAAATTTGAAGGTAAATATGACTCTTTTGTGTCAATATGTTTATATCACCCTGAAGTACACATAAACTATTTAACTAATATAAGGAACAAAGAAATTGCCTTGTTTTCTGTGATGGCTAATGTTGTAATCTTGACAAATAAATAATAACCTATGAAGAAAGAATCAATGACACTGTCTAGATCAGAGTGACCATAGATCAGTTAGCACCATAAAATATGGAAAGAACTGCTCCCTGTAAACAGTGCTGTCCGTAAAGCAGAGGATCCTGGACTGTATAAAAATAGAGAGGTAGCTGAACACAAAAAAATATGCACATGTCATGTTTCCCTGCTCTTGATTGTGGATATGACTATCTGCTTCAATTTCCTGCCTTGACTTCCTGCAATAATTAATTGTAACTTGGAATTATGAATGAAAATAAAGCATTTCTCCCCTAAGTTGCTTTTTTGCCAGGATATTTCATCACAGAAGTGGAAGTAAAATGAACACACCATCATTATCTATACCCTGATTATAAATTCAGTGTTTCTCTTCCTTAGAGACCACAGTGGGCTAGAGGCTAAGTATCAACATTAACTTTAGCATGTGAGTTGGTAGGAAATACCTGGAAGTATTATTCATGCCACTAGTCTATATGAGGTGATGTTTCTTCATGAAATATAAATGTGACATAGATGTTTCATTATTTTATACAAGAAGTTTCTTCAAGTTCTTAACTTACTCGGTATCATAATCAAAACTGGTAGAATGGGACATACATTAACTCTCCAGCTGCCCTTTCCCAGGATTTTTTTTCAAAGAACTTCATTCATAGATCATTAAGCACTATCCCTTCAGCTATCCTTGGATAAGACAAGGTACTGTGTACCAAGATCCCATTAGTTGTCTTGGGAAGGGACAACCCTCCTGGCCAGAAATGCTCATGCCAAGAAAGGCAAGAGAGGAGTGAGTATACAGTGCTTTTCTGGGAAGTCTGCATTTGCTTTTGCATATTTAAGATTTTAAGCATATACAACTCACAGCAAATGGGATTATTTTCTATAAATACTGCCTCCAGCAAGAATTATTTAAAAAGCTTTAATCAGAAAATTTCCTCCTTTACCCTGTGCCCTGAAACCATGCATTTTCATAGTGCATTATTTATTAATCAATCTATGCTGTGTCATCAGTAAGGGAAACACTATTCAGATGCCTCCCATTGTGCAAAGTCTATGGCATGAAGCAGCACAGCTCTACTGCTAAAAGAATAATAAGGCCATTTATATTTTTTTACTTGGTAATTCAGAAAAGCAAGTTGTAACCAACTAATTTTTAAGCACTAAGCTCTTCGATGTCTGTGGAAATATACTAATGAATAAAATCAACAGATTTTCTTTTTGTTTAAACAAATCTCATCTTCTAAATCAGAAACTAATTCCAAATCTGTATCTCCAAACATATCAATATATTTCCTAACCCCACATAGTAAAACAAACAATTGTTTGTTTAGGAATTATGCCTCTAAGAAGAAAGAAAAAAATTCATTTATTTAAGAGAATGTAGTAAATCGAGCACACATGTTTACCTTCATTTTTATTTCTTCAAAAAGAAGAATTAAATTACAGAAAGAATTAAAATTGGTCTTAATACTTAAGGTCACTGAAATCAGAGAACAAACATTATGTAAGTGGTGGTGATGAGGCTTTGGAAGGCAATGGAAAAGCTAGCAGTCAAGAAAGGTTAGATGTGAGATTTTAGACCCTCTAAAGATTCAAGAGATAAAATTTTCTTCACTTTAATGACACTAAGAAGAAAAGAAGCTTAACTGGTCATGAACTTTGGAAACTCACTAGAAGAGGACACAGATAAAAGAAGGGCAATGTGATGCTGGTTTTACTGTCAGCTTGCCACAACCTAGACACACTTGGAAGAATTATGTAAAACAACTTGGCCTATTTTCATATCTGTAGAGTATCATTTTGACTATTATTTGATGTGAGAAGACCCAGCTTATTTCATGTGGTAACATTCCCTCAAAAAGGCTTACTGGTCTATGTAAGAGCTTAATGAAAGAGAACAAGTAAAGATTCATGCATGTCTTTTCTCTTTGCTCTTGATTATGGATGTAATACATTAAGGTTCTTCCTTGACTTCCTATAGTAATGGTATCTGACGTGAAATTATAAGCCAAATATACCCTATCATCTTTATATTGTCACTGAAACAAAACTAGAACAGAGAAAAGAGAAAATGAAATAAAAACTTAGAAACAAAGGTAGAAGCCATTCCTAACCCCTCTGTACCTTCTGTTGATCCACACTGTAGTGTGCACTGCAGTCCCAGTCACATGACAGCTCAGGAGCCCATATATACTATGATAAAAGGTCCTCTATAGTAGATGCCGTTCTGTAAAGATGTTATTCTGAGAGTATCATTCTGGAAGCTGCAGTGTCACACAGAGGTTCTGGCAATTATATTTCAATACCTTATTTTTAAATAATAATTTTAAAAGTCTACTCAACAAAATTAGAAACCAAGGCAATTGAAGATAAAGAAGGATAGTGTGTGAAGTAAAAGATAATCCTCTGGGAAAAAATTAATGCCTGGTAACTTCAAAGAAGTTAGTGTCAAAATTATAACCATTTCAAAGAGCACAAGGGACTGGGAATGGTGTTTCATGATTGTAATCCTAAAACTAGGGAGTGAGAAAGAAGGGTGGCAAGTTATAGAGCAATTAATATTTCAAAGAAAGATAGTATCTCAAAAAATATTCAGAAATAATAATGATAATGGAAGAGATAGGCAAAATTAAAATTGTGACTCAAGTAGTAAAATATGTAATAAAATCAATACTGAATAAAGCTAATGATATTTTCCAAAGAGTAGAGATAGTAATGTAGAAAGTTAGAAAGAAGTTATAACAAAATAGAAAACTCACATAGACAATCTGATGTTTATTTAACAGGATATTAAAAAGTTAAAAGAAAACTCATGTAGAAGACAAAGGACATGATGCATGCAGACAGAGCCTGTGGTTGTTAGTTTTAATTGTCATCTTGTCATAATGAGGCTTGGGAAGTGAGTATGAGTATGACATTCTCTACATCAGACTGACCTGTGGTCATGTCTATGGGGTTTGTCTTGATTATATAGATTCATATAGAATGATCCAGCCCATGGTGGGTGGTACCTTTCTCTGGACAGTGGATGCAAGACCATAAGTATAGAGAGGAAAATGAGCATGAGCATGCTTGCATTGATTTTTCTCTGCTTTTGAATATGGGTGAGACTAGATACTTCAAGTTCCTGCTGCTTGACTTTCCTCCAGCAATGGACCTTAACCTGGAATTTGAAGCTCTACATAAAGCCTTTCTCCAAGAAATTGCTTTTGGCAGCCATTTTATCACATCACAGAGCAGAAATGAAGTTAGGGCAACACTGGAGTAAAAAAACAAAAACAAAACAAAACAAAAAAAACCAGAAAAGGAAGAAATGGGATTTCTATCGAAGACATTCTAGTTTGCTTTCTGGTGCTGTGACAAAACACCATGATGAAAAACAATTTTGGAACAAAAGGTTAATCTCATCTTATAGTTTATTTTACCATACAGGAAAGTCAGTGCAGGAACCTTGAAGCAGGAACAGAAGTAGAAGAACACTGCTTACTTGACTTACTCACTCTGCCTGCTTTCATAAACAATGTAGGGCCACCTGCTAATGGAGGTACCACCTACAGTAGGCTGGGCCCTCTCAATCAAGAAAGTCTTCAATCAGAAAAAAATTCTAACAGACTTGCTCACAGGCCAGTCTGATAGAGGCAATGTATCTAATGAGTTGTCCTTGTCTTACACGACTCTAGCTTATCTCAAGTTGACAAAAGAACTAACAAGCAGAGAAGCCCACCACAGAAGTGTGAAGCTAAAATCAAAACTAAATGCTCCAAGATTTAAATTCCATCTCTTAATTCTCTTCACTGTTTGAAACATGCCAAAAATGATTTGGATACAGGACTCTGAACCTTGGGATCTGACATGTATTGTATAGTTAGAAATCTGCAAGGAAATAAATAGTGGGATGCTATAATAAAAGAGACATTTAGAGAGCCTTGAGAATGGCTGGTGTAGAGTAGGAAATGGGGGACAACATGTAGGAGGAATAAAATTCTGTAACCTTTTCTAATAGATGACAATGATATGCCATTAAAATGGTTTGAAGAAAAGGTCTCCTTAATTGGGTAAAAAAATTAAAGCAATATATAACTCCTAGAAAAACTAAAAGTAATCTTACAGTAATTATAGCTAATTATTTGGGTCTACCATGAACAGTAGGTTAAAAGAAAATTCCAAATAGAGTTTTAATTAAATTCTGTGGTATAATTATTCTTGCAGAATAGGAAAGGGTGTATGCAGTGACATTTTAATTTAGGAATTCAGATGCTGCTTAAAATTTTAAAACAATCAAAATATTCATTACTATTACTGGTTTTAAAATGTGACATTTCTTCTAATATATAATGGAACTAGAATTGGCATGTGCTGGTGAGGACATTGGAGTGGGTAGCAATGGGGAAGAATGTTGATTTTATTTGATGGTATAATTCCTTTTTAATTATGTTTGTTTAAATTAAAAAACAATCTTAGATTACATACCAATCCCAGTTCCCTTTCCCTCCCATCCTCCCATTCTCTCCACCAACCCCTCTTGATGGTGTAATTCTTAAATTACTATTTGAATCTCAAACCACAGTCTATGTTTGGTTGTTAACATGTATTAATAAAAATCTTGACATCATTAATAACAGAAAGTAGCCTAGTTTTCCTGATGTCTAGAAAATGATGGATTTCCATATTTATATAAAAATAGAATAATGAAGCAAGGAAAGGAATTAAGTAAGCAAAGGTGTTAGATACTTAATATATAGAGAAAGGCTGTTGCATCTTTGCTGTGTTTACATGAGGACAATTCTTGGAGATCCTATGATCTGATTTTTAACTTCTCAGTTTAGTATGAATCCTGTGTAAGGGACTAAATTTTATACACCAGAATTGGTTCATAGCAGTCATACCTTAAAAGGAACATGTTGAAATAGTGCTTCAGAGATCTGAATGAAAGCTGTCTGGTATATAGGCAATGGAAGGAGAAAGATTCATAACTAAGAGCCCCATGTGATTTTTCCAGGATGTGAACATAGCACACACAGGTATCAAAGGTTGTAGATGAACAAACTAATATTTGGAGGAAAAGTATCAAAGTGCTAACTAACCATACACACTTCCAAAGAGAGACAGTTAGATTTGATGTGTGTGTTAGTACTGTGATTTGAAAACATGTATGCATACATGGCATTTCATAAATTATAAAGTAGTTGATAAAGAAACAATAAGTGCCAATTTTTAATGTGCTCATAAAATAGATAACTTTGAAGAGAAAGAAAGTGACCAAATTGTGTAAAGGGGCAAAATGAGTGATGGTCTTTCCATCACCATTTTTGGTGATAATTTTGAAGTACACGGATCATCTAGAGTGAACTATATATACAGTATTTAAGTAAAAGAAAATATGACATTGTCAAAACTGAAAAAATGCTTTTTCACCTTTCTGGGCCCAAGAGATGTGCCCTCAGAATTCAACAATGTAGAAGGAGAGGATGTATCTCCAGTTTATATTTGTGAATGGGCTGCATACCAAGCAGATGGGTGGTTGTCTCAAAGATAATTATTTCTGCAGAGGCAGGAACTGATACTTAAACCTTGGCAGGTTCTTCTCCATGCTGGATTTTTCTCTCTCCGATATGCACTTAAAGAATAGGCTTAGGTTTTCCTAAATATTTTCCCCATCGTTGAATTTATGATTTTCTTTGTAAAGATGCCAAACAATGAAATCTGAAGCCTCAAGCTTGTTTTCCAGAAATGTTCACATTTTTCTTTCTGTTTCCCAAATTACCAGATATGTGAAAAGCAAGGGCAAAGAAAATAAAACAGAACAACCATTGTGAAGAAGAAAATGTGCAATAATAGCACATGCACAAGACACTCAAAACACGCTTTCAAAACAATAAGCAACTTCGTTTTCAATTTGTCAGAATCAATAGTTCTGAACATCAAAAGTGATTTGCTCTGGAAGCAAAGGTCTTTGGCGAGATCAGGGTAGAAACTTCTAAATTTGCCAAGTCTCTCTCTCTCTCTCTCTCTCTCTCTCTCTCTCTCTCTCTCTCTCTCTCTCTCTCTCTCTCTCTCCTCCTCCCTCCCTCCCTCCCTCCCTCTCTCCCTCCCTCCCTCCCTCCCTCCCTCCCTCCCTCCCTCCCCCTCTCTCTCACCTCTCTCTCTCTCTCTCTCTCTCTGTGT
Source organism: Cricetiscus sungorus (assembly GCA_030556225.1). Taxonomy (NCBI): domain Eukaryota; kingdom Metazoa; phylum Chordata; class Mammalia; order Rodentia; family Cricetidae; genus Cricetiscus; species Cricetiscus sungorus. The sequence continues at coordinate 4,633,096 of JANBXA010000366.1, read as the reverse complement.
GTGTGTGTGTGTGTGTGTGTGTGTGTGTGTGTGTGTGTGTGTGTGTGCCTGTGGAGGCCAGGAGATGTCTGATATCCTGGAGCTGGAGTTCACAGGTGGTTGTGAGCTGCCTGACATGGATGCTGGGAACCAACCTCAGGTCTCAGTCACTGCCAGCAATATCCCATTCCCCAGAGTACCTGCTTTACCTCAAATCACCATGTTGTAGTTTTGGCTAACTAGGTACATTTTTAACAAAGTAAAACATGTATTTAGTCTTTCAAGTGGACATTAAATGCATGTATTCATATAAAACAGAAAATAGAATAAAACTCATTTCTCTATGAGCAATAAGTGATGGAGGGAATATGTCACAGAAGAGCATTCTTCACCGCAGACCTGGCCTTAAATTAAGGGTGCTCTGTTCCAAGTGTTCAGAACTTCTTTCCTAAAAAAGGAAATCTGGCTCCTTCATTTCCTCAGACTGCTGTGTGAACAAAAATTGGGACTCTGGTGGTGCTTAGAGAGTTGAGTCCTCCAGGGGATATTTTATAAGACATTAGCAGCTCTAATGGTTTCACTGTTCAATGGTTACTAACATACATCTGAGTGAAAAATAGAAGTCTGGGAAGTTTAAGTATTAACAAATTGTACAGTCTGCATTTGGGACCTGGACTTACTCCTTTACATATTTTGTTTGGCCATTTCACCAATATCACTGAATAATGAAAAAAAATAAAGGACCCCTAGTTATTGACTTCTTTCATAAGAAAGCTGTACTGAGTAATCAGCTTCTTTGGAATTGATTTTCATATCTACAAAACAATGTGACAGTACACACACACTCACTGATGATCAATCTCAACTTCAGTATTCAATGATGAAAATACATAGTGTGCATCTCTAGAGCATGTTGTCTCTCTATTAAAGGAAGAACCTGGAGATTCCCAGAGCCAAGATAGCCATGTCCTAGATGTGTGGAATAAATTTCATCCAGGAACAGGTTCCAACAGCTCACCCCAGCCTCTATATTCCTGGTCTTGTCTGGTCCATCACAAGTTTTATATATAAACAATGCTCATTTTTTCTTCGTTGCTTTCTGCCTTCATAATTTCTCCTCCCTTCTTGCTTTCTGTCCTTGCTGCATATAATCTTTGATTGGAAGATATCTTCCCACCTTGCCGATCTTTGTGATTGTGTCTCATCTGGGCACAATGTACTGCTTAAGATAGGGACCATACAGAACTTGACACATTCACTCACAACTGGCTCCATAAAGAAAGAGTCTGTATTCCAAGCTTAAAGTTTCTTAGAGCTGAAAGATCCTTCTTGTCTCCTTCTTGTAACTAGAGATGTGTACAGTATAAAATCATATGCACACATAAATTTAAGGTCATTTTCTGTACCCTCTTTACACACAGCCCAACTTTGTAAAGCCCTGATGCCAAGATTCTTAAGATTGGCAGATAAACTTTCATTTTGAATATTTTGTAACTATTTTGACATCAATGGCTTATTTTGTCTTAAAAATGCCTTAACATGTCCTAACTTTTTTCTTGAATCAATTAATACATACTAAGTAAGGCGTGTTGGTGAAAACATGATTAAAGCTGTGGCTACTTCTAAAGAAAACATGCTTATGTCATGAAAATAATATTAATTTCACTTTTATAGTCTATGACTATAGTTTATGAAAATAGTGATGGGTTTCAGAAAGACATTTAATTCCCTTGTGTGATGTACTTTCACTCTTCACCAAGTATCATGACTTGTATTTCCTTTTCTCCCCTGTTCTATTAGTTATACAGAAAACCTAGGATCCACAAATGGAGGTGTACATACATACTTTTTAGATCTGACTTATTTTATCAATCTAATGGTTTTAATCCCATTATTTTTCTGTAAATAACATGCTTTAATTTTTCTTTGTGGTTTAATAAATTCATACTGTGTATATTTGCCAGACCTTTTTTCATCTGTGAACAAACACCCAATCTAATTTCAAAATTTAGCCATTAAGAATGGAACTCTAGACTGGTGCATGGTGGCACAGATTACCTTTAATCCCAGCACTCAGGATGCAGAGGCAGGTGGATCTCTGAATTTGAGGCCAGCCTGATGTAAAAAGAGTGTTCCAGGACAGCCCAAGTAGGGCTGTTACATAGAGAAATCCTGTTACAGAGAGAGAGAGAGAGAGAGAAAGAGAGAGAGAGAGAGAGAGAGAGAGAGAGAGAGAGAGAGACAGAGAGAGAGAGACAGAGACAGAGAGACAGAGAGACAGAGACAGAGACAGAGAGAGGTAAAGAAAGAAAAAAAACTGAGATAAACAGGTATTTGTGAGAAAATTTATCTGTACTTGGAAGAATGGTAGTAGCTATATTTTTAGTTTTTGAGGAAGCTTCCTACTGATTTCAATAGTGGCTGCATCAATTCACATTCCCAACAACAATAGATAGGTTTCCTTTCTTCATGTTGCTTTTGTCTACAGCTGAATTTATCTCCTTTTCTAGGGTAACTATTCTGACTGGGATGATGTAGTTGAACATTTTAGTTGTTAATTGGCTATTTGTACATCATTTTTTGAGAATATGTAGCAAATAGTAGTAGAATTTAGAATGCAGATAAGTTGTGCAACTATTTTGCTATAAATGGTAATATTAATGTGTAAAATTCAATGCATATGTAACACTGAAGAAAGGGTGTCAGAAACGGGGACTAAAGTCAAATATAGTTACTGTGTATGTGATAGCCATGCCATGGTCAATCATGGACTTGTTTGTGCTTTAATTTCTCCTTTATTAAATAATAAAATGAAGGAGTCAGAGATCAGAGATATTGTTGCCAGCCCATTTTACAAAGCTAGGTATAACAAGATGACAAAGCATGGTAAAAGTACCTCATATTAAACATTTTAAATTTGTTTAAACAATAAATGTTCCATCTGCAGACTATGAAAATAATCAAATGGGCTATTGCTTAGATGAATATTTCTTCTACTTATTTCATTTTAGTGTGTGTGTGTGTGTGTGCCTGTGGAGACCAGGGACATTTGATGCCCTGAAGCTAGAATCAGAAGCATGTGGAAACTGTCCAAATTGATGCTGGGAACTGAACTCAAATCTTCTGCTAGAGCAGTACCAAGTCAAGGTTCCAGCTCCTGGGAGAACATTTTTTCAACCACTTAAGTGAGTGAGTTTTACAACTCTTTCGCAGTTGAAAAGAACAAAGGAATAGGGTTTTGCTGTTGTCACCTTCACACATAATCCTGGACCCAAAATGTCAACCTCTGTTGAAAGCTTGCTAGAAGCTGTGGTTCTCCAGCTCTGACCAAGAGCTAGTGTATCAGATTCTCCATTTTACCAGAATCCCCAAATAATTAAAGAAAATGCCATGGTAAGTATTTCTGCAGCATTTTTTAAGAACATTTTCTATGCAATATATCAACCACCTTCAAAAATCTATTCTCTTTAGATAAAGAAATGAGAACAGGAGAGATTACAGTCCATGTTGTGGCTGTTACTGACTTGCAGACAATTTGAAGTGAAGAAAACAGAACTCATTTCCCAGTGAAAAGTGGGCATTCCATTAAATAAACAAAACATGCTATAGACGTGGTATAGACCAGCTTGATACGGAAAGGTTGCTGTGTGTTCATGGAACCTGTATTTGGTCATGCCAACAACTTCTAGAACATTCTTTTCATTGAAAAAGGTATGTCAGAGAGCTTTGTATTCATTCATATGGATACAGATTAAGAAATTTAAACTTTTCCTTTTTATTTTTATTTATTTACTTATTTTTTGATCAAGGAATCCATCACTTCTCTGACATTGTAGAGAACAACAGGGTTTAGGATTGGGGATATAATATGGAAAGAATAAAGGAGAAAGGAAGTTAGAGTGACCAGGGATGAAATCTGTTCCCTACAAAGTAATGAAGATGCACCAGAAAGATCATGCTAGAAGCAAAAATTGTACTATGGGCCTTGTCCAGAGAAGGGCAGTAGGATTGTGGCAACAGGGAGAAATACATAAAAATGAGAAATCTTGAAGTAAAGAGTCTGAGAGCGAAAGGAACATGGCTGAGTCACTATTCGTTTCTGAGGCATCTCCAGAAATCCAGTCAAGTCAAGGAACAATGGAAAAGACTGAGAGGTCACATTAAGCTACCAGAACAAATACCATCATAAGGCAGCTCATAAACTGAATAAGCTCATTTCTCACAATTCCAAAAGCTAGACAGTCTAAGACCAGCTATGGGCAGATCAAGATTGCATTCATAGATGTTGCCTTGTCATTGATTTTGTGTGAAGAAACTAACACTTTGGGATCTCTTTGATAAGGACACTAATGCCAATCTTAAACCCCAAATGTGGTGGATAGCGATAGAAACAAGACTGTCTTAATCAGGATTCTGTAGAAGAGAAGCAATGAGGTAAGAAACATATATGTATAGTTATATGTAAGAAAATTAAGTCAGCTTCAAAACAGTAACAAAAGCAGTATTACATCTGAGAGATGAGAACCTAGTAGTTTCCCAGTCTACAAAGCCAGGTGCCTCAGTAGTCCCAGTCTGTTACTGAAGTCCAGATGGTTTCTGGAGATCTGCTGGTGCCTAGTCCACAACTGTAGCTTAGAAACTTTGATTCTGGTATCAGTAAAGGAATCATCATCAGCAGCAGCAACAGGACAAATTACCTCAGCACCAGAGGGAAAGCCAAGGAGCAAAAGACAAGATGATCTTTCTTCTTCCTTACCCTTTTGTGTGTACTGATACTACACAGGTAGCACCTGCAATCTAGGTGGGTCTTTCCTCATCAGTCTACGCAACCAGGACATTTTTCAGGTGAGGCTTTCTACTCTGGTAATTATTGTTTGTGCTAAACTATATAATCAAGCATAACAAGAATAACCTAAGATGTAGAAACATTAAAAGAATCCAAAGGTTCATAGCTGCTTCTATTTATTCTGTTGGTAGTAGAACAAAGAGGAGTTAAGAAGAAATACCTTAGATTCCAGTTTTTATTCTTGTTGTTACTGTATAATTTCATGGACTATACTTAAAAACCTCTACCCAATTCCCCAGAAGTCTGAAGATATCACAAAATTTTGTTGTGATAAATAAAATAATGATTATAAAGTATTGACAAGTTATAGGTGATCATGACAAATTTATTCCATCATCTTCCCTGTGATTTAAGGTTAAGGACCAAGTTTTCTCAACTTACATTATCTTTGTTGTTGAGCACTATACCATGGACTCATGTGTGATCCTTAATTAAAACAGAATAAAAGTTTAATAAGAGCATATGATGCTTTAGTTTTAATGTTCCAGCACTGGTTGTCCTCAGATCACCCTTTAAGCTGAGTTATCTAACAGCAGTGCCTGTCTGCTCTAAGATCACCCAGCATGAATGGAAAGCCAGCTAAGTCTTTTCTTTTCTTTGCATAATTATATTCACAGTTGCTTTGGGCCCCAGGGGCTGTACTGAACCTCCAATAACTAAGAAGCCTGGCAAGTTTATGCATCCTCAAGTTACAATAGTGGCAGGCTATGAACTCATCTCTGTGACAGATGGTTTTATTAGTGGCCACTGCCAGACACTTGGCTAAGGGAGGGGTGCATGGCTATTAGTGTCTGTTCTGCTTTGGTGGAATGGCAGCTGTGTGCCCAGGAAAGCTGGGTCTGAAAATAATAGTCAGAAAGGAAGATGGTTTACCTTTGATATCATCCATGATGGAAATAAGTTGAAACAAAATTTTACAGTGCCTTTCCTTGGATCCTAAGACAAGAAAGATAACAGGCAAAAGAGAACCAAGATATCTTCTCACAGGGGAGTTATAAAACATGGGACAGGATATCAAGCAGTGTGAAATAAGTCAGTGAATTTTAACCCTAATTACTTTGACTAAAACGTTCAGAAATAAAGTTTTCAAATTATTATTATCCCAACATAGGGTGTAGGGATGCTTACTAAATAATGTGTCATAGAAAATAAATTTCCTATCTTTGGTGGTAAACAGAAAGCACTCTTTAAGCAGAACTTGGCTATAATAATGTGACATGGTATTAGAAGCATTCAGTTGAGAGAGAAAGTGATAGTGACCATCTAGTTAAAACAGAAAAGATATCACCAGGATCATAAAAGGCCAGGGAATTCAAGGCTACATTTTATAGTTGGCATCTAAAAGTTTCTCTCATACTTTGGCATCAGAGAGAGAGAGAGAGAGAGAGAGAGAGAGAGAGAGAGAGAGAGAGAGAGAGAGAGAGAGAGAGAGGAAGGAGGGCAGGCGGGCGGGAGGGAGAGAGGGAGGGAGGGAGGGAGGGACGGACGGAGAGAGACTTAGGCACTAAGATCAGAGAGAAGGAAAGACTCCCTTTTCACTAAATTCCCTATACCATGTTGTACCAGAAGTTTCATCCAATGAAATGCAACATGAGAGGGAAGTACATTACAATACAATGAAAAAAAAAAAGTTAAAACTCCACAAGAGTAGATGGCATGGTCTATTTATATAGAAACCCATAAAGAACTAACAGAATTATCGAAAGCGAGTACAGGCTACACAGGTGTTATGGTTGAATCTGACAATTCAATATAATCTAGAATCATTAGGAAAGAGAATTTTAATAGAAAATTGCTTAAATTGTGTTAGCCTGTGGGCCAGTCTGTGGGAGATTATATTAAGTTGATTGATATGAAAATAGACAGCCCACTGTTTGTGGCACTAATGCCTAGGCAAGGAGTTGTGACCTGTATGGATAGGAGTGGAGCAATCAGGTTGAGCAAATGCGAGCTGGAGAGCAAACATGTATGCATTCATTTTTTTTCTCTGTTATTTGTGGAAGTGAACTAACTAGAAGCTTCAAGTTCCTGCCTTCATGTCCCCACAATAATGAATGGGAGCTTGGAATTATACACTGTAATTAAACTTTCTACATTGAATTTTGTCAAGTAATTTTGTAACAGCAACAGGAAGGAAATGATGACAATGAATAATATAAACATACCAACTACTTTGTTACATACCATGGAGACATGAGATTTGACATTCAAAAGACAATGAAGTTTGTATTTGTAATCCTGGAAATATTTGCATGATTTACATCAGGAAAATTAAAGCAGTGATGAAGGAAACAAATTACCAGGTAAATGGATTGGAGATGTGTGCCACATCCATGTGCAATAGAAAGATACGCTGTCAACATAACACATTTTATTAAGCTTAGATACAGCTCTGACAGAATCCAAGTGAAAAACCCTACAAATTACTTTTTAGGTACTGACAAAATATTTACAAAGTTTGTGTGTTCATGAAGTTTTAACAAAGATGTTAAGACCAAGAGGGCCAATATGAACCTGAAGAAAAACAAGAAAAAGAAGTTGGAGGACTAAGAGTCACAGACACTTAATGCAGCAAGTATGACCACCTGAGTTTTATCCCCAAGACCTCCATGCTGAAGAGACAATTCTAACCACTAGCTCTATGAGCTCCTATGTTTGTCATAGAAGGCACATGTGTACACTTGTACAACACACACACATTTAAAAATTAATAAAAAATTTAAAAAGAATACAGGAGAAAGTCATAAAAGTTGTAGAAAATTACAATTACTAACATCTTAAAATACGAAAATGTGGGTATTGGATCAAGTATGATTGTGCATACCTCTAACTTTAGCACTTGAGAGGAGGCAGAAGGATCAAGAAGTCAAAAAAAAGCTTTGGCTAAAAGTTCTAGGCCAGCCTATTCTGCAAGAGGCCCTGTTTCCAAAAGCAAAAAAGGGGGAGAACAGAACACTGGTTGCTTAGAAAATACAGCATCTGTAATGACACCAAGTCTCTTATGCATGAAAATTTGATGGAGCAAGAAGTGGCATCTTCCATTCCTTTCCACAAAGGGAAAGCACATACATTTTAGTTTTGGTAGGGGACTAGGCGGATTCCTAAACAACCTAACATGCTGGAAAATGGCAGACTAGAGAATACACCATAGTCCAAATATTTCTCAGAGCTCTATAAATGCATTTTACATAGTTATTTCTATATATTTAAACAATGTTTCTGAAACAAAACAAATACAAAAAAGGCTTTATGATTTAGTCTTGATGTGAGGTTATTCATTTAATAAATTTAAGTTTTGTGGCAATGGGAATATGTCATATAAGAACTATATGACCATTTAATATCATCACTTATGCAGACTGGCAAGTTGCTTAGTATCTGAGCCTTCCTTTCCTCATATCTAATGTAAAAATAAAAATGGCTGCTGACTCACCTGGCAGACAATGTAACCTGAGATGATGTGATAGTCACCAGGCTTAAGGACTGGGTGATGACAAGGGAGTGAACTGAGGACAGAAGGAAAAGAAGGAAGAGTAGTTATGAGTGCTAACCACTATGCTGGGGGTACTGGGGGTTTCATATGAACCAGATCCTGTCAGACCCAAAGGTAAAATGGCTGCATATCATTGCTGCTGAAGCCTGCCCTCCGTGTGTACATCTGTCCCCATCACTGACTGAGTGAAACTGTCCTCCAAAGCTTATGAGCTTCTCCACAGAGGGTGCCGCTGGCATTTTAACATCAAAGAGATATGGGAGGGTGGGGTGCACCCAAAATGGCAAACCTGTTCAGGCAGACCCTATGTGGCACACAAGAGTATACCATAAACAATCTGCCTAATGCTGAATTTGATCACAGATTTTTGTTTACATACCAGTTTCAATATTATTGATAGAGTGGTCTGTTTGTTTATTTTGTTGTTTTTGTTTTTTAAATCTGTATAAAATTAAAAGTTCCCATTATGTTCCTTTATTAATGTAATGTCTTTTCAAGGTGTTTCAATTTTCTGTTTAATTTTATATTGAAGGAAAAATATTCTCTTTGAAACTGTATAATAAATTTGAAAGCACTGTGAGGAGTTATTGGTGTTTCTTCTGAGACACAAATGATACATGCTCCATTCCTGATATAATTGAAATAAATATGTATCTTCAAGGACAACACATCAAGAATCACAAAGCATTTTTGTCTGGCATCTTCTCTTTTTAAGCTTCTGAAAATGGGATCTGGGTACTTCCTGAATATCCCCACATGAGCCACCTGTCCCAAGAGGTTTAGAAAGCAAGTGGTAGATGGAGAGAAAGGCCTGCCAGCTTCCCCCAAGTCAGTTAATCATTGATCATTGGAACTGCACTTGTCTGTGACACTGTCAGTTGGGAATAAGGCATATTCTATCACTGCACATTGACTGAACTATTGTGAACATATGAAGGACTTCCATCTCACGCATAGAAAGTGAAGGAATTTTGGCTTGAAGTACTTAAACACATCCCAAGCCCAAACGAAAATGATTTGACAAAGCTGTGTATCAATTCAGCTCAGAACTTGCAGGGTTTCAAGACAAAATAAATCCCACATATGTTTTCCCTAGAAGAAAAATCATTTACATCCAACCACACACGAAATTAAAACATGCTTGACATAATCTCATTTATTTATACCACATGCCTTTTGTTCACAATTAATGCCCTCGATGAATTTTTAATTTATCTTCTTATAAAAATGGAATGCAACTTCCATATAAGATCAAAAGGGAAGAATAAGTCTCTTGGGGCCAGCTGTAATTAGAATGAACACAAATGTAAGGACTGCAGCTACAGGGGAGAGGGAGGCTTTGAAGAAATCAATCAGATAAAAAAATGAGTAAACATCACAAAGAAATGCTTCAACTTCTTCAGGGGATGCAGACTACCTATGTGGAGATGATTCAATGTGGGGATGTGCATTGAGGCAACCAGTAGACAGGGTTCTCAATCCCTTTCCAATGAAGAATTGTCGATCCTTGGGCAATACACTCCAGCTTAGTCTCTCTTGCCCTCATTTCCTTTAATCATTTGCATAAAGAGTTGTCTGTTTTAATGTTCATTCTTAATTTAATTTTACAGAAGAGAAAACAGAATGGTGAGTGATCATGCCACAATGAAGGTTCTGGGTAGGTTTGTTTGGTTCTAGGATGCACCTTGCACTGTCTCCAAGTTTATTATATCTATCTTTTCTTTTGTTCCTGGTATTAGAATTTGAAAATCAATCTAAAGAATGAAAACTAAATAATCATTATTTTATTTAGCAAAATTACTTAAGTAATATTCTCTTATTCTTCCACAATTTCATATAATGTACTTTGGATTTATTCTGCTTCTCTACCCAAGTTCTCTTGTAACTAGTTTTCCACTCCTCACCCCCCTTCCCATCCAACTTTGAGCTTTTCTCTCTCTCTCTCTCTCTCTCTCTCTCTCTCTCTCTCTCTCTCTCTCTCTCTCTCTCTCTCTCTCTCTCTCTCTCTCTCTCTTACCCACAATGAGTCCAGTTTGTGTTTCCTACTTAGTCTTGGAAGTAGGGCCTGGCCTGAAATGTGGTCAACTTACAAGCAGTCATTAAAGGTCATTAAATTTGCATCATTAAAGAAATCTGACTCTCTCTCTCTTCCAGCAGCTATCAAAAGCCAACAGTTCCTCCCTTGGCTAGTGGTGGAATATTGTGATCACTTTCTCTCCTCTGTCCTGTGCCTTGATTCTGTGCAGATCTTGTACATGCTGTACAGTTGCTGAGAGTTAATATCTATCTATCTATCTATCTATCTATCTATCTATCTATCTATCTATCTGCCTTTCTGTGTCTGGAAAACAGTTTCTTCCCCCTCAAAGCACCCTGAGCCACCAGGAGAGCAGTATATGGAAGTTTCACTTAGGACTGAGTGCTCAACAATCTTTCCTTCACTTTAGATTGATTGTTTAATGCTCTTTGTGTTAACCACCATCTAATTCCAGAAGAAGCCTCTCTGATCCACAGTTCCAGGGTGGAAATCACCATAATCTTTATTTCTTGTGCCTACATGCCATTCAGATATCCTAAGAATGAGCAGTTTTGTTCTCTATTGAACTCTGGGAGTGGAGTGGAACTAAAAGAAGAAATGAAAAGAAAATCAAAGAAAAAGCAACTGATAGCACTGAGAATGCTGGCTGATTTCTGTTTTTGAATCATGAGGGAGGAGACCAACATCACTTACCTCCTTCTGCCTAGGACCTTCTCTTCTAGTACATGGGGATGTGAAAAGCATTCAAGTTGAAGCTGATGACAATGCACACTATAGGCTAGGCTGAATAACACCGGGAAATCTGGGAGAACTATCTAAACTAGATAAATTTAAATGCAAGCAGAATCTGTAAAGGGAGGCACAAGGTAGAATGTATTCATATTGCCAAATTGTTGTGCAAATTTATTGTAAATGTGGATGGGCATTATGGAAGCAAATGTAAATGTATGTGTTTAGACAGGTACCTGCACAGGTTTCAGTGTGTGGGCTCATGGAAATCTGGCCCTATGAGTGAAGACTTTTTATTTTCAATGATCCCTTCCCTCAGATCTGAGACCCACTTTAATTCAAATGGCCACATCATCACTAGGAGAAAAAACAAAAACTACTTTCAGGATTAATACATTTGGCTCTGGTTGTTTCACCTAGTCCAGCCACTCTCTTAAGGGATATTGGATTTTATCAGATGACCCAGCACAGCAATTCCGATGATCCCATCTCTGGCATTCCAGCTGCTCCTGGAACTGGCTCACTTTTTCTCACAGATTTTTAGGAGTACAGCCACAGTAACAAGACTGGGTTTTACCTCATCTTCTATTGTCTATCAAGTGGAATGGTCTCTTAGTTCTTTTTCCTGGAGCTATAATAAAAATACCCTTTCAAAAACAACTTAAGGATGGATGGGTTTATTTTGTCTCAGTTCTAGGGTGCAGCCCATCATGGGAGGGATGCATCAAGGTGACTGGAGTTTAAAACAGCTGGTTGTATTACTCTCTCAGTCAAGGAAAAGAGAAGCATGGGTTCTGGTGGTCAGCTAGTTTTGTGCTTTGCATGCAGTCCAGGACTCCAGTCTAGGGAAAGGTGAATCTAAGAAAGAGTGGGTCTTCCCACAACTATTAAACTAATCCTGATAATGCCTTGCAAGGTGTCCAAAGACTTGTGTTCTATGTCATTTAGATACAGTCAAGTTGATAATATTAATCAACACAAGGTTCTCAGAAGCCATACATAATCTTAATGCAAGCTTGTGGAGAGGAAAAATGTCAACTTCGTAGAATTAGGAACACAGTTCTCTTAGAAAAAAAGCTCATTTCTTTCTCAGGATAGTTTGGACTTGACTAAAATGCCTACTGTCACTCTCTCCTACATTCCTCCACCATACCACAAAATGGGATTCTTATCACTTTCAAAGTGTGTTGGATGCCATCAAAATTTGTCATCTGCAAATAGACAGGGCTTCAATAAAGTCTTCTTGCTTTTCTCCAGACAACTGATATGATGGTAGCCAAATGGTAAAACATGTTCATTCATCCGATACTCGAGAGGCACTTTCTCTCTCCCTTCTCACCCTCCCTCCCTGCTTCCTTTTTTTCCAATAGCTCTCTGTGAGAACTTGTGTTCATTCATTTCCATACTTAATCTCACCAAGGGCAGCAGCACTATGAGTCCCTATGAGAGTTAATATTAACTGACCAAGTTGATTGAATTGAATGCCTAGCAGTTTAGGGAAGAGCAGCTCTGGGCTATTGTGTTTCTAGAGACAATTAGAACCTAATGGCTAATGAAGAAAATGAGTACTGGTGGTTTCAAAATATGGTGGTAATATTGAGACAATGATTATTAACATGACAAACCAAAGAAAGGAATATTTTGTCAAAAGATGGGACCTAGGAGGAAATAGGTCCCTAGGGATATGGCCTAAGAAAACCCTTGTATTTCCTAGATACAATTGCTCTGACCAGGAACTAAATGGATGTCCTTCTCCTATTAATAGTGGAGAGTCTTTCAAAATAAGCTTTCCCCTTTTTATCAGGTTACTGACTACCCTAATTGCCATTATAAACCTGTATCCAGGAACTGGGTTTAGCTCCTGGAATTTGGTTGAAAGTGGGGAGAAGGGATCATGTGAACAAGGGGGATTCCAGAGCATAATGGGGAAGCCACAAACATAGCTGCTGCCCAGAGCTAGAGGGAGCTCACAGGGACTATGGACTGACACCTGGGAAACCTGAATGGGGATGAACTAGAACTTTTAAATATGGGTGGGTTATGTGACTTTATCTGTTTGGGGGGCTCCTTGCTGTGGCACCACAACTTTTCTCAGGGGCATGAACTGGCTTTTGTGGAGCCCACTTCCTATGGTGGAATACCTTGATTAGACTTGCTGGGGGTGGGGCTGGGGCTTGGTCCTGCCTCAAAGTGATAAACCAGACTTAGTTGATTACCCAAGGAAGACATTACCCCCTCTGAGGAATGGATTACAGGTTGAAGAAGATGGGAGTTGGGGGCCAGCAGAGGCGGGAGGGACTGGTGTTGGTATATAAAATGAAAATGTGCTTTTTTTTTTTTTAAAAAAAAAAAAACAAAATAGATTTAAGTTTTCCAAGATTCTGATCAAATGCTTATGGAAATCATAGACTTGGGCAAACAACTGCATGATGGAAAATTTAAAATACTGTTATATAATAGTAGATAACTTTAAATAATAGTTCCTGAGTAACTTTACCTGAAGGTAAGATTAGTCCACTTAGAACTGTCTTTTGAACAATGAAGAAAGTTTGTAAGCAGAATAACTCTTCTGAATATATTTATGGTATTTTATTTTTTTGAAATGAGGAAGCAGTCCAGTGATGACATTTTTTCTTTTCTTTGACAGTTTTCTTAAATTATAAGATAGTTTCTTAATTTTCCATAGTGCTATAAAATTCTGTCACTGGTATAATTTTACTGAGAAACATTGACTTGTGCCTTTATAACACATGACATGTTGAAATTAGGAACTGAAATCAATTATTAGAAAGACAGTTTTGAAAGATTTGTCCATGGGGATTAAACATATTAATAAGGTCATCACGACTTTGTGAGGCACTGGGTTGAGAAAAATCAGAAAACAGCTCACTTTGACTCTGAGTGCCTCCAAATGCTGGCAGAAACTTCCCGCAGTTCCCACAAGTGTGAGCTGCATTGTGCTGATAAGAAATAGAAAGTAATTTCTTACATATAATATATGAACTCTTTAAATTGATTTTTTAAATCTGCTCTTTCTAAATTGTCTATTTTGTGCCTAGTCCTGATAGTCTCATTGCCTAGAAAGCCAACTGTGACAGCAGTGGCATACCAAGCATGCAGTCATTTTTATTAGAAAATATGTTGGTCCATCATCCCCTCATGCAAAGAACTTTATCAGATGTTGGATTCCATGGGGGAAAATGAGATATATTGCCACTCAATAATCTAAACATGCATTTTCTAAGGATGATGTTGCTAAAACTTTCATAATAAACTGTTAAAGGCATGAAAATATTTTCACATGTGAAGGTAATATATGCAGAAAATGAAGAGTTGTAGAAATAAGGTTCAGAAGTTGAGTCACCTTCCTGTTCTTGCTGGGGACCATAGTTGAGGGACCAGCATCCACATCACACATCTCACAACCATCTGCAATTCAAACTCCACATAATCATATATCCTCTTCTGTGGATGTCTGCATGCATATGGGTATTCTCACACATACACACACACACACACACATATTTAAAAATAAAATATTTTTAAAGTTATCAAAATGAAAAACAAACCAATAATTTAAAAAAATAAAGTTAATACATAATAAAAACTATAAATATGGCCTATGGACTGAAGATGGAACATTACAAAAGAACTTCAGGTGACTGACCATACGATGAGTTGTCTCTGTCATTTATAGAGTTTATATATTATCCTTCTGTGGTCTTTGAAGGAGTTGAAGACAGATAGTTATGGTTATAGATTTTCTTAGTTAAGATTAAAGATAAGTTACATATAGGACTTTAGATTCACAAAGATAGAATAGAGGATATTTTCTTTAAGTCTTACAAAATGTTAATGAACTAAATATTGTTAACTGTGATTCTTATTTAATAACTCTTGTATGATATATTTTGCTATGTTAAGGTTAAATCTCTTCATTTTATTTTAGACCAAAAAGAGGAGATGATGGGAGATGTTATTCTATAAATATATTTCTCATACTGGTTAATTAATAAAGCACTGTTGGGCCAATAAGAAAGCAAGATAGGCAGGGCTAGGAGACTAGGAGGAGGAAAGAGGAAGTAATAAGGAGGAGTCAGCATGGAGAGCTAGAGGAAGCAAGATGCCGGCCCGCCGCTCCCGGATAAGATGACCACATGGAAATATTTAGATAAATAGACAGAGCTAGATAATTAAGACAGAGCTAGTTCATAAACAATAATGGTAACTGGCCTATAAGATTGTATCAAATACAGAGTCTCAGTGTGTTATTTGGGGCTGGTGTGGCTGTGGGCCCAGACCCGTGGCAGGCGGGCTGGTGAAAAACATACAGGCTACACTATAAAGCAGTGACTTGTTAAAATGTCAGATTGTTATTATATTCATATATATGTCAGAGATAATGATATATGCTTATCTACAAAAAACCCATAATTTATAAAAACTTGGATGTGAAATATGCCACTACAGGCATATGTCATACATTAAGCTTGCAGTACCGGGATATGTACTGTTAGGCGAATGATTTATATGCATACCATATACTATCATTAATTAGTATAATTAGCATTACATAAATAAATTTTTAAAATATGTCAGCCAATAAAAGTTCTAAATGCCCTGAAAATATAAAAATAAACATTACCCATGTCATTTAAATGACAATGTTAAAAGTGAGACTCCAATGTTAAAACATTACTGAGGAGTTTAATTCTTCAGCTTACAAACATGAAGTGCTCATCGCCATTCTGCTTGTGTGTTGCTTCTGTTTTCTACAATTTCTATGTTGAAACTGTAACCTCAATGTAATTTTCTTTCCAGTTGAGGCCTTGGGAGGTAAATGGGTCAAAAGGGTGAAGTAAATTGGATTAGTGCAGGCAGCTAATCACTAAGTGAGAACAGAGGATCACCATGAGAAGAAGTTTCATCAGAGGTTAAGCATGCTTAACACCTTGAGCCCTGAATTTCAGGCACAAGGATAATGAGATCAAATTTTGTTAATCACAGTCTATCCAATCTGTCATATATTGTTATATTAACCTTACCTGAATTGATCAAATTATATATAAAATAACAGTAACACAATAGAAGCCAATGAGTAGAGTCATTTTTTTAAATTCTAAGCTTTATAAAGTTTCACACTAAATATGAACTAAATGTAAAAAGGAAACACTTCTAAAACATGCTTTACCCATACAGAGACCTATAGACTAATATTGTTCTGATATAATTATTCTATTCTAGACAAAGGCAAACATAACCTCAGGCCTCACTGTCTCTGCTCTCTGTCACAGCCTTTGAGAAGGCAAGAAGTAGAAATGATGACCACATCCCTGATCTTTTGATAGAATGCAAGCAGAGATGGTACTTATTCCATTCAGTGCTGGGCCTATCTGTCTGCTTCAGAGCAGTGCAGTGGTGCAAAGAATGGAGCATTGAAGGCACTCTTCTTTTGTCCTAAGAAAACAATATAACAGAAGAACACCACTCCAATTTCCCAACTGAGAGCAAGAGAGATGTGCATGCGTGCACACATGTGTGTGTCTCTGTGTCTACACACATTAGTGTAAGTACCTGTGGAAGCCAGAAGAGAACATCAGGTCTCCTGCAGCTAGAGATAAACGGGTTGCTCTAAGTCACCCTACTTAAGTGCTCCGAATGCAAGCCCAGCCCTCTTCAAGAGGATTTGCCTTTTAACCAATGAATCATCTCTCCATTGCCACAAAGAAAAATTTAACAACACTGTAGATGAGTTAAAATTTCATACTAAAAATGCAATCAAAGGCAAGGAAGAGAGGACTAGAAAAGACATAATAAATAAAAAGCTAATAGATAACTCCATTCAAATTATAAATAAAAGTTACATTATGGCAAAAACAATTGATATAAACAGATACAGAAAATACTGGAGACTTACAAAGTAAAGAATTATTTTAATCAACTTAAAGATCTGATTTTTATTTTAAATTATATGTATGTATGGGTGGGTGGGGCAGGTATTTGCATGTTATGGGGGGTGGAGAAAAGGCCATTAAATCCACTGGACCTAGAGTTACAGACAGTTGGGAGTCAACTCACAAGGGTACAAAGAACTGAACTCAGGATTTCTACAAAAATAGTACATACTCTTTACCACTAAATCATTTCCCCAGGTCCAATTTTAAGTAAATGTAAACAGAGATTTTTGAGTATATACCCTTGGAAGATGTATTCTAAGGATGAAATAAAGCATGAGCATATTTAATATTATAATAATAAGCTCTTTAATAACCACATGCAGATAACAACAATAAAAATAGAAAACTAATATAAATGTAAAAATCAAGGGCATTTTGGATACTAACCTGAAATATTAAGTGTAAATTGAAAATATCAAAATAACCTCACGTTGTCTATGTAGCATAAATCTTAGCTCTGATTTCATTCTATGAATAGTTGTAGATACAAGACAGATATAGTAGTGATGAATATCCCAAACCTTTTCCACTTAGAAATATCAAGACTTCTTGAGAAACCCACTGAGACTCAGGACTGACAGCCCATAGACTAAATCAGATTTTCATATGATAAAGAAGGGGGAGCTACGGGGGAGAACTGTGGACAACTCAAATGAACCAAGTACCAATGAAAGATGTTCCCATTCCCCAGAAGATTTTTAACAAGCACAGAAAAATTAATGGATGGTATTTATAAATACATATCATACATATTAACATGTGTGAAGTTACAATAATAAATGAAAATAAAACAAAAGCAAAACACAGACATACTTTGATCCTATTAAAGTAGGGCAATGCATAAAAGAAAACCTCTTGTGGTCGATAACTTTTATTTTATAAACTCTACTTCAAGAAGCCCAGCAATTGATGGGGTAAACTCACTCTAAATAGAAGAATTAATCTCAACTAATAAATTCCTCCTATTAGAAATGAAGGTAGAATGTCACCATTTTGCAAAACGCAGTGGCAGTATGCAGTTACTACATGGCCATCAATTGCTAGTGATCCATATGGAAAATACTAATAACTGTCAGTGAATTGGGGAGGAGTAAAAGCTTGTAACAAAATTGGAAGCCCATGACCATCATTAGCACCACACACAGAGACAAGAAATTGTGAACACTGTGCAATTTCTGACAACATGCAAAATAAGAAATTCCAAACCAGACTTCACCAACTCTCTTGGGAAGGTACTAGTCGTTATGGAAGATACAACAGAGAGAAAATATGAGAAAAAAATTGCTGCCTTTATAAAAAGTAGAAGAGGTATCTTTTGTGATGTAGAGAATTCTGTGAAAGACACTGAACTAAGTAAATGTCTCAGTCTAAACTTCTGTGAGACTCAACAGTCAAAACAGGAGTAGGGCAACTCAGAGAATTTGCATGCTACCTGCATATCCAGTGGTATCAAAGGATAATTCTTTCTATTTAGTACTGGCAAAATAGTGTGTTAATTTTTAAAAAGATCCCTAATCTCCTCAATACACATTCTGAAATATTTATAAAGGAAAGAGAAAAATAGCTAGAATGTGCTTGAAATGATCCATTAGGGCATGGTGGTACTGAAATAGGGAGGAAGTACCATTGAAGAGACGTAGGACATGTCAAATGAGGAACTAAAGGAAGGAAAGACATTAAGGAAAATGTCCCTGTTTTTAGAATCACACTCATGAGTCTGTGCTATTAAACATGTGAAAAGAAAATATATTAGTTTTTTTTTTATATATTGGGATGAAACCAAAGTTGCTTGAAATCATGACACATACCCTATTTGGAAATGGTTAGTATAAATCTGCTCTTGTTGACAAGAAATTGTATTTTTCAGGAATTTAAAGGTATTATTTCAATTTATAGTTAAGTAAAATTAATATACTATTAAATGCTTAAACCAGCCATAGAAAGTATTCAGAACATAATGAAAAATATAAAACAGATCTAACTGCTAAAAGAGAGGAGAAAGGAGAATATAGCCTGGAAAAGAATAGTGAAAGGTACATAGTGTGTGTGTCTGTGCGTCTGTGTGTGTGTGTGTGTGTGTGTGTGTGTGTGTGTGTGAAAGATTAATTCAATACATTTATAAATCAGTCAATCTACAAAGACTAAATTCTGGTTTTCAAAGACAACTAAATTATGGTTTTCAAAGCAAAGGTTGTCAAGTGAAATTCAAGACCAGAACAAAATAAAGCAAAGGAAAATTAACCCTACATTACAAGTGTGACAGTAAAGTATGAAGTTTTGTGTCATTGTTAAATGGGCAGCATCCCTGTTATCTATGGTTTTACCCCACAGTCTCTTGGCTTAAGTATATTTTATGGGAAATTCCAGAAAGCAAAATCTTTTTTAAGCAAACATACAAACCAAAACACAATTTTGAGTTACAAACCATGTACTATTATGTACAGTGCGATGAAGCCTCATACCACTGAGTTCTGCAGCTCCAGTGACAAATGAATCATTCCTCTGTTCAATGTTTCTACTATGCCACCTGATAATTGTAGTCATCATACCAGCTGATGTGGCCTTGGACTACTGTGTTCCATGGATCCTTATTTTGTTTAATAATAGTTCTCAAAACAGAAGTATTGATACTGGCAACTTTCATGGAAAGACCAGAAAGGCAGAGACAGAAGGATAGATGGGTTGATAAAGAGAGCATGTTACTAAAAATCTGTAATACAGAGCTGGGTATTGGTGGTGCATACCTTTAGTCCCAGTACTCAAAAGGCAGAGCCATGGGGATCTCTTTGAGTTTGGGACTGGCCTGGATTACAAGGACTAGTTCCAGGACTGGCTCTAAAGCGACACAGAGAAACCCTGTCTTAAAAACCATTAATCCAAGCCAAAAATAAAAAAAAGTAGAAAAAAGGAAAAAAAAAAACTTTAGTGAATAATTTAAAAGGATGATAAAAATAAGTCATCTGGAAGGTGGAAGAACCTTTCATCACAACACTAACACTCAGGAGGCAGAGGCAGACTGATCTCCATAAGTACTATACTAAACCAGCTTGGTCTACAAAGTGAGTTCCAGGACAGCAAGGGTAGTTATGCAGAGAAACCCTGTCTTTAAAAACCAAAATAAATAAATACATACTTACATACATACATAAATCTCATCACATTACAGACTTTTAGAAATACCATATAAAGCATATAAAACAAGAGTATAGACTATGTAAAAGTGTATTCAGTAAGCTTTTATCTGATGGACATACATATTTGTCTTTATTTTATGCTTTCTCCCTGAGTTGAGAAATAAGCACTGTTTGCAAGAGCATGTCACATTTATAAGTTTCAATTATTCTTGTTGATAAGACTGCCCTGGCATATTTCAGGGAAGACTTACCAAGCTGCTCATGTTCTAAGAGCACATTGCAATGGAATTTAGAATCAATAGAAAAACAATCATAAAATGTGAAAGCAAAATAACACTTCCAAATAGTCCAGAACAATAACAGAAATGATGTTGAAAAATACTTTAAAAACAAGCTCATGAGAACCACACAGGCAAAGCTGAAAGGGTACAGCAGAGTCAGGACAAAGTGGAAATATTTGCACCTAGTTACACACACACACACTTGTACACACACACACTTGTACACACACACACACACTTGTACACACACACTTGTACACACACACTTGTACACACACACTTGTACACACACACTTGTACACACACACACTTGTATACATACATACACACACACACACACACACACACACAGATAAGTTACTTAAAGTTTCTACTAAGATTTGTCTTTTTGTGTGTTGAGGGATTGTATCAGGGCTTTGTGCATGCTAAGCAAATGCTGCATAATGGTATATCTCCCATTTTCAACTTAAAATTTTGATAAAAAATAAATATAAAAGTCTAACTAGAAAGTAACAAACATAAAGACAGTAACATTTAAAAAAGGCTGAGTTCTATGAAAAAACCAAAACAAAATAATTTTAAAACATTCTGAAATAAAAACAAAGGGGAAGGACAAATGATTAATATTTAGAATTTACTTAAAAAGGTAGATATAATTATGGCTTCAACTTGTACAAAAAGCTAAATAACAGATATAGAAAAGTGTTGTTAAAATATAAAACCACAAAAAGTTACCAAAACAACACTGATTCAATAAAACAGAATCAATCTTTTTATATCTATATTTGTATCTATATTTATCTATATCAGTATATTTAAAATATAACAGCAAATTATTAATTTTTGGTTAAGAATAACAAGCAGCTACTTAACTAAGTTAAATATTTTCAATAGCTATAAATGATGTCTTGAGGAAAATAAAACTTAACATAGTCACTCAAAGATGTCAAATTTTGTTGTCAATCAGGAAGACACAGATAATAGTGCAACAGGTATACACAGTACACTTTGCCGATAGTTAAATATGTAAAAGCTGGCTGAAGATTGCAATCTGGTTCAGTGGTAGAACTTTTGCTTAGCATATGAGCTTCTAACAAACTGAACATGATGGTGCACACCCATAACCACAGCATACAGAAGGCACAGGAGGCAAATCCCTGTGAGTTCAAGGCCAGTCTGATCTACATATTAAGTTCAAAGAATTTCTATATTTTACATATACTGATTATCCCTTAGTGTTTCTGGATAGACACTTTCATACTTTGTGTTAGTCATGTAACATTGTGCAATTTTGAAAAACAAAAAAATCCACAGAAGTATACTTAGATTTGTTAATGGTTATACATGTATCCTATAACCTTTGCATATTCAAAAGAACTTGTACAAGGAAAGATGGCAGTGACATTGTCCATAAATCAATCCCATAAAAGAGTTAATTTATCTCTACAGCAAAATGGTTTGAATTAGATGTGGTATAATTATAAACTGGAGCAGATCAGGAGAACGAATGGACTGTGGTGAGGCATGTTAGCATGAAAAAGCCCCAGAAAGACATAGAATGAACAATGAAAATGTCACAATGACATGGAAGAATCTAATGTGAATACAACCATCAAAAGCAAGGTGACACAACTACATACAATATTGTTTAGAGATGTGTGCATGTATTACACAGCCATAAATACAAAGAAATGGAGTACTCAGAATTCAAGATGGTGGACATGTAGGGTGGAGCAGGGTCAGATGAGCTTGTAATCAAAAGGGTAACACAAGGACTTCAAAGATATTATAATTTTTCAGGGTTTTAAAATTTGGTTGCTGTGGGAGGGTGGGCATGACCAGCCTCCCAATCACATTTTAAACTGAATAATCTCTAAGACTCAAATGTTTCTGTTGTTAAGAATGCATACATTCTGCATATACTAACACATTTGTCAGTTAGTGACTTGCTACATAAAAACACAGGTTATAGTAAGAGATCTGGCAAAAAATTCCAGGATGTTTTATGTAGTTGCTTGAACATATTAAAATTTGTAGTAAGAAAAGAGATAGCATAATAAAGAGAGCCATTATAGGTTTGAAGAGAAATCTGGCACTAGGGAAATACCCAGAGATCTTCAAGAATGACCACAGCTATCAATCTAAGCAATGGTGGAGAGGCTACATTAAATGCCCTTCCCCTACAATGAGATATGCCATCCTAGAGCCTTCATCCAGTAGCTGATGAAAGCAGAAGCAGACACCCACAGTTAAACACTGAGCCGAACTCCTGGAATTCAGTTTTAGACTGGGAGGAGTGATGAGCAAAGAGATCAAGGCCAGACTGGAGAAACCCACAGAAACAGCTGACCTGAACAAGGGGGAGCTCATGGACTCCAATCTGATAGCTGGGAAACCAGGATAGACTGACCCAGACCCTCTGAAAGTGGGTGTTACTTAGGACGACTAGGCCCTCTATGGGGTCTCTGGTAGTGGATCAGTATGCATCTCTAGTATACAAATGGACTTTGAGAGCCCATTTCACATAGAGAGATACTCTCTCAGCTTAGGCACATGGGGGAAGGTCTAGGCCCTGCTCCAAATGATATGACGCACTTTGAACATTCACCATGGAAGGCCTCACTCCTCCTGGGGTGCAGAAAGGGGATGGGATGGGAGTTGGTGTGGGTGGGGGCAGGGGTGGAGAGGAAGGTGAGGGAACTGGGATTGACAGGTAACAAGCTAGTTTCAATTTAAATTAAAAAAATTATCAAAAACAATTTGCAGCTTATACTAATTAGAAGCATATGATTTGTGGTATCTCTAGGCTTAATTCAGTACAGTCAAATACTCAGCATGATAATTCTGAGAGTTGATAGTTTCTTTTTGTATATTAAATCACTATTTGTTGCCTTGTATTCATATTCATGTGCAAAGCATGTGGACACCTGGTAAGCCCCTTTCACTGCTCTGTGAATACAATATAGAAACACATTTTTCTTTAATTCACTTCTCTTTTATGAGATATTACAGGCTCTCTCTAGGTATGAAATCAAGCATTGCTATGTTCAGATGAATTTTCTGGCCCAAGGATATGATTTTGCACACGGTCAATAGCAATATTCCAGAAGTGAGCCTGAAAACATAACTAGTGAAACAAAATTCAATAGCAATATCAGAGCACAGAACTCCTTAACAATAGAGGGAATGTTTCCAAAGAGCACAGCAGAAAATGCAAGATGGCACCCAGAATATCTACATAGATCAGAAAAACAATGCCATTCTGTTAGATAAGGCTGCCATGGTGATGGGAGGGGGCATAAAATCATTTTGCTTCTATAACTTCCAAGTGGTGCCTATACCACTTAGTTCATTGAAAGTCAATTTATGGTAATAAATTACACAGAATTGTACATCAAAGCTCAGGTAAAGTTCTCACTTTATTGACAAATCATCCCATTATCACCCTACTTAGCCATGCATGAAATAAAGTTTAAGTGTGAAGACAAGCACTTTAGTCCAGACTGTGTATTTTCATTAATACAGAATGTAGCATTTTTGTCGGCTCCTGAAACTCAGCATGGCCATCTGTGCAAATCAAAAACCAAAAAGATGACAAAAGGTGACTAATTAAAACATGACTTCTTTCAAAATCCATCATGTCACAGCATAGTGTGCCACCCGTGGCCTCAAGACTTGTGACAAACATGACATAGGTGCAGCTGTCACATTGGTTACATTAACTTCATCTCCAGAGTGCCTTGTTTATGCCTTGGAGATTCTTTTTTCTTTTTTTACGTAAGTGTAGATGGCACTGGGATCCACTACTCTGAACTTTGACTAGTTGTAAGGAATGCCAGAAGCTACAGCCATAAAGTCTCACCAACATAGCTGCCTTAAACAACCAGTATGTATGCATAGACTAAGAATTAATAAATAACAGAGATCATGATTTTAAAGAAAAAAATGAGAAAGTTTGAAGGGAGAGAATGAAAGGGAGAAATTATATAATTATATTATCTCAAATATAAAAGGAATAATTTTTTTAAAAAGAGGAGATGGCAACTGTGCCTTATAAAAGTTGTATGGTACTCATTTGTTCATACATATGAGGGGAGGCCTTACCCTTTCCAAGGAGCAGATGGGAAGGGGTGTGTGGGAGGAGCTGGAGTAGAGGAGAGAGTAGGAATTAGGATTAATGTATAAAAAATAAACTGAAATCAATCAATCAATCAGTCAAATAAATAAACAAAAAAAAACAACCTTAACCATGCCACTACTTACTTACAGTATGACTGGGAAACATGCATGGACAAGTTTGTGTGTCTTGTTTGGGAGTGGGTAAATTATTAATCCACACACCAGTAACAACCAGGTGACATTATTCTAGAGAAATATTTGATATAACAACACATAGATCAATGCAATTAAAAGTATATAAACACTGCAAGAGATGGGAAAGAGGTTCAGCAAAAGTCTTCCTCCAGGCTCCTCTCTGTCTTTAGAAAATGTAGATGGTGTAGGGATCATCTGTCACTGCCCGTATAGACAGATTACCAAGGCCAGGTCACAGATAGCATTAATACCACAGACAAAGTCCTATAGAGGACAGTAAATATTTGCTATGTCTACAAGTTCTATTATATCTTAAGTAGATGGAGTATTTATACAACATGTATTTATATAATGTATTTATTTATACATTGATATAATTTATACATTTATATAATGTATTTATACATTTATTTATACATTTATATAATGTATTTATTTGTACATTTTCTTGTAGAGACACTTAGTAATGAATAATATAGAAGGAATGAGTTGGCTGGAGAAGGAGTCAGGGATTAGAGAAAACACTTCCACAGGGCAAGCAAGTGTATGCATGGTCACACAGTTCTCTTCTGCAGAGCACTGTAAGGCTGGGATATCACTCCACCTGAGCCAATAGCTTTGCTCTGTCACAGTTTATCTATATAGCCCACATCAGATGGCTCTGCCAGCCTGGGCTTCTGTTTGCACACCTGTAATTTAGGAACTCTAATACCATCTATCCGCACTCTAGCATTAAGGAAGCCTAGCAGGAGTGTAATGAATCTGAGACCATCCTGGGATGTATATAAAGAGTTGGAGTTCAGTAAGTTGGAGGCCATGACTCCAGATCCACAAATGATTAAAAATAAATTGTATAAAAATATTATGGAAAGCCAGGAGTTGGTGGTGCATGACTTTCATCCCAGCACTGGGGAGGCAGAGACAGGCAGATCTCTGTGAGTTCAAGGCTAACCTGGTCTACAGAGATAGTTCCAGGACAGTCTCCAAAGCAATATGGAGAAACCATTTCTCTGAAAAACATAATAATAATAATAATAACAATAATAATAATAAATAATGTGGCAAAGTTTATGTTTATAGTAACACCACGTATTTGTGAATATGGAACTTGGGTAAGACATGTGACACATGTCTATATATGTTTTTCTTATTGGTTGATAAATAAAATACTATCTGGTCAATGAGGTAGGTAGATAGGTGGGACTGGAGGAGGAGAATTATGGGAAAGTTAGGCAGAGTGGGCCCACCAGAACAGTCACCATGTTGCCCACCAAAGGAGTAACAGGTTTGGACCCTTCTCTGGTAAGATAAGACCATGTGGAAATACCTAGATTAATAGAAATTGATTAATAATTATGACAGAGCTAACTTCTAAGAAGCCCTAGTCATCAGTCCACAGTTTTATAAGTCTTTGTGGGCTTATTTAGGGTTGAGGTGTCTGGGGAACCAGCCTGGTGGGAAAGAATATCCACCTACATCATACATGTGTCTATATTTGACTTTAACATACATTGTATCTATTCTTTGCCTTCAGCTCTGTCACAATCATTGACAGTTTTTAAAATTTTATTTATTTATTTTAAATTTCATTTTACTTTCCAATCACAGTTCTCCCTCCCACCCCTCCTCCCACTCCTTGTCTCCTTTTAGCCCACCCTGCATCCACTACTCCCAAGGGGTAAAGGCTTCTATGAGGAGTAAATAGTCTGGCTCATCAAGTTGGGGCAGAACTAAGCCCCTCCCCACTGCATTAAGGTTTAGCATGACAGCCCACCATAGGGAATGGACTCCAAAAAGCTAGCTCATGCTACAGGTATAGATCCTAGTCCTCTGCCAGAGGCCTCTCAGATAAGACAAGCTTCACAACTGTCTCCCACATATGGAGAGCCTAGATTGGTACAATGGAGGCTCCACAGCTGTAGGTCTAGAGCTCATGAGTTTTCATGAGCTTGGTTCAGATGTGTCTGTAGATTTCCCCATCAGGATACTGACCTCCCTTGCTCATATATCCCCTCATCCTTTTCTTTGACTGGATTCCCAGAGCTTGGCCTGGTGCTTGGTTGAGCATCTCTGCATCTGGTTCCATCAATTACTGGATGAAGGTTCTCTGATGAGATAGGTAGTTCGGGTATTCACCAATCTGATTATAGGAGAAGGACAGTTTGAGTACCCTCTTCACTATTGCTAGGAGTATTAGCTGGGGTTATCTTTGTGGGTTCTTGGAATTTTCCTTAGCACCAGGTTTCTTCATAACCCCACAGTGGCTTTCTCTATCAAGATATCAGGGGACCACTCCTTCATATACTAGAGGGATGTTGAACTTATACAGCCACTTTGGAAATCAGTATGGCAGTTTCTCAAAAAATTGGGAATTAATCTACCTCAAGATCCATCAATACCACTCTTGGGCATGTGCCAAAAGGATGCTCAATTATACCACAAGGACACTTGCTCAACTATGTTCATAGCATTATTATTAATAATAGCCAGAACCTGTAAACAACCTAGATGCCCCTGAACTGTAGAATAGACAGAGAAAATATGGTACATTTACATAATGGAGTATTACTCAGCTGTGAGAAGCAATGACACCATGAAATTTGTGGGCAGATGGATAGAACTAGAACAGAAAACATCCTGAGTGAGGTAATTTAGGCTCAGAAAGACAAACATGGTATTAGATACAAAGCAAAGAATAGCCAGGCTACAATCCAGAGCAGCTCCAGAGAAGATAGGTAACAAGGATGACACTTAGAGGGACATATTCATCCCCCTAGGCAGGGAAATCAGATGGGATCTCCTGGGTAAACTGGGGGTGAGGGAGGTTGGTAAAGGAGAAGGGAGGAGGGATGACAACATGAAGAAACTGGATTGTCAAGGAGTGGGAATGAACAGAGTGAGAGATCGTTTACAGTCTTAACCAGACTTGTCTCAGAATATCGAGGGCGTCAAGACCAGCTTCAATTAAATAATATACCCTCTGTAAATATTGCTTACTTCATATTAACAGATTTTCAACTCATCTGATGAGCATCAGTACATATAAACAACATATTTACACATATGTATACATTTATCTCTGCTTACTTCAGTTAAAGTTTCTTCAAATATTTCTCATTACATTTGCTTGTTTATTTAGTGTATTTCTGTATGTGTACCCTTCTGATAATTTATGTATGGAGGTCAGAGGACAACTTTTAGAAGTTGACTCTCTCCTTTCTACCCATTGAGTTTCAGGGATAAAACTCAGGTCATCAGACTTGGCAGTAATTGTTTTAACATACTGAGACATCTTACAGGCCCCTTCATACCCCATATAAG
Organism: Cricetiscus sungorus; assembly: GCA_030556225.1. NCBI lineage: Eukaryota > Metazoa > Chordata > Mammalia > Rodentia > Cricetidae > Cricetiscus > Cricetiscus sungorus. Next base: position 4,605,004 of record JANBXA010000366.1, on the reverse strand, counting down.
GGAGCAGTTGGCAAGTTGGGAGAGCAGTGTCTGTGAGAGCTGACACCTTGTTTACTTGAGCATCACAATGTGAGGGCATCAGTAAAAGCCCATTTTGGACTGGGTTCATGCACGAGGCAGCCTATGACTCATCCAGAATTCATGAGTACCAGTACCCTCTTACATTAATATACTTGAATGCCTCTGTCTGAAGCACTCCCAGTACTTTGGAGGGCTTAGGGAAGGCAAATTACAAAAGAATGATTATCTTAAGAGTTACAGTTCTAAAAAAACTTCTGCAAAATGCACATGACGAGTCTCTTTGTTCAAATGCCATTTTTGATTCTTTCTAAGCTTTCCTTTCACAAGCTAAATATGCAGCTCAGAAGAAAAAAAACATAGTGAATTTATAGCTTATTCTCTTCTCCATTCAGATAGCACTTAGAGGCACCCAGAGGGCAGGTGACAATGAGCACAGAGTCTCCACCTATGTTACCTGCATAGATTTTGTTACAAGCCACTGCATTGAATACTATGCTGGTGAGGTTTGGGGGCAATGTAGTGTCATCATGGAAGAGGAAACTTCAACTTAAAAAATGCCTCCGTTAGATAGGACGGCATGCATGCCTGAAGGACATTTTCTTGATTAATGACTGTTGTGGGAAGGCTGAAAAGACCATAGGCAGTACAATCCCTGGGTAGGCAGTCCTGAGTTATATAGGAAGGTAGGCTGAATAAGCCACGAGAATCAAGCCAGTAAGGAGAGTTCCTCCATGATCTCTGCTTCCATTCCTGCCTTGAGCTCCTGCCCTAATTTCCCTACATAATGACTGCAACCTTTGATGCTAAAAAATAACCCCTTTCCTCCCCAAGTTATTTTTGATCATGGTCTTTATCACAGAAATATAAGCCAAATTAAGATACAAATTGGTACGAGAATCAAGGGGTATTGCTTTGACACATTTGACTATGATGATTTAGGAAGAACTATGAATGATTTTACCATGTTGTGCCACAGTGAGAGGCCATTGGTGAAGGTGCAGAACAAGCCACAGAATTGAAGTAGTCATAAAGAAAATGGAAGATTGTCCCCATGTGGGGTCAGAGTTCCTGAAGACAGGCCAGGGGCTACTGGAGAAGGTGCAACCTCTAGAGATCCTGGTACATTGGAGATGCCAAGATAATGGGACTACCACCAAGGATAGCAACTATTGAGGAATACAATCAGCCTGAGTCTGAGACAAGAAATATGCTGTGAATGGCAGATCTGGAGAATTGGAGTAGCCCAAACTCTTTGGAACACAAAATATCATGAGTAAATCCCAGATGCTAGGCATTGAGTTACAAGATTTAATTTATATTATTGGGTTTTGATTTTCTTTGTTCAGATTGCACTGTATTCTGTACTTCCCTCTTATAATAAGAAGTATGGAACTTATTTTTATTTTACAGGAACCCAGAATTAACTGACTTTGGATTCTCAGAGAGAGTTGGGAATTTTAAAGGGTCTTCAAATATTTTATTTTGTTTATTTTTTTATTTACTTTTTTTCTCTGTGTAGCTCTGGCTGTATTGGAACTCATTCTGTAGACTAGGCTGGCCTCAGACTTGGAGATCTGCCTGCCTCTGCCTCTTGAGTGCTGGAATTAAAGGCATGCACTACCACAACCTGGCCTGACTTTGGATATTGTAATGAAATTGAACTGTTACGGTGTTTGAATATTTGAAGACTGGAAATTCTAGACATTTGAGGGTGATATACATATCAATATACAAATATGATACACTTTTGTATAATATAAGATCTTGTGGATAAACAATAAATGAAATAAAGATAAAATAAAACAAACAACAAAAGGAATGGGGATGTACTATAGATTTTAAAGTAAATGATAGTTACAACTGTAGAACTATTCATCTACAGTCTAAATCCTTTAACAGTTCCTATGTGTGGCTTATGTTTATTATTCTGTCAATATTCTAGGTTTCTTTGGTATTTAATCTTACTGGGATTACATCATGTCTTAGAGATGAGTAAAGCCCAGGTGGATGTGTGATTGAGGCCATTTCCAAGGACTTAGACGATGTGATTCATTCCACTGACAGAGTTAAAGATGGTCAAGATATGATACATATGGATAAAGGAAACAGAACAGTGGACATACCCTTGGGGGCTATATCATGCTCTGTCTTCTTTCTGTTACATCTTCTCCCTATTTCCTGTTTGCAGTGTGGTGAAGTTCCTCCTTAAATAACTCTGACCATGATAGCTGTCCTGGTTGAATCTTCACCCCAACCCCTGGCATCTGTATACCAAAAGGTCTGGGATGTTATGGTGGAAGTTCCACCAAAGCCCCCTTCCCCTATCACCCTACAAACCCTGCTGCATCTCAGAAAGCTGCACAAATGCTGACCCCTCCTCCAGAGATGCTCAAGCTACTTCCACGGGGTATTTAAACTGTCCCCCACAAAATAGATGTGTGGTTTTCCAGTCTCTCTTTCTTGTTTCCACTCTGGGGACATGGAAGGCTATCAAGGAATTGTATCCATTAAATGTGGGCTTTTTCTAATTAGTTTTGATTTGGTCTGATTTGAATTGCTGCGCCTGTGGAGAGGCTTATAACAGAGCCAGAGCCATGGACATAGACTGAAGTCTGTCAAATTATGAGCCAGAATAAATCCCATAGATTGTTTCCATCAGTTACTTGACACAACACAAAAGTAATTAATATAACAATTGACTACATGTGTAATTGCTAAAGAGAGATGGATTCAGAGAAGAGAAAGCAAGTTTACATTTTTTTTTTAGTTGAAATTAGTTGGACTGATCAAAATTCAAGCTGTGGAGAATTCTGGTGTTTCCTGAAAGAAAGAGGAAAAAGATGGTGCCTTGTGCTACTTTATAGACATTAACATTTTAAAATGCATCTGTCACTCTATGCCCAATGCATACAAATTTGACCTTGGCTTTCATCTTCTTGTCTCCTTTTATTGTTTGTAAGCCTCTTTCCTCTCTATGACAGGATGCCACCAGATTATCTGAAATGATCTTTCTGTCTCCATCACATCTCCAAAGCTCCCATTGCCATATGAAATAATATTCACAATGTCTATGGTACTTGGCCATATCATGTCAGCAATGTGAAAAGAGTCATTATTCTGTATAAAGTATATAATATACTCCCATGAAACTTGTGTTTCGGGGGAGGACAATAAGTATGTAAACATATTTCAAAATGGCATAGCTTTGAAAATTATTATGCTCTATGCAGAAAGGGCAATCAAAAACAAGAAAAAGGTAAGGCACAGAATGACTTATCAGAGCTGCTCAGGGAAGACCTTTGAAACAGAAAGCCTTTTCACATTCATTAAGAGGAAGGAAAGAGTTTCTCTGATGGCTAAGGAAGTTGAACACTTTCTTATGTGGGCACACTCCTCCACTGCTGGTGGGGGTGCAAACTCATGCAGCCACTTTGGTATTCAGTATGGTGGTTCCTCAGGAAAATAGGAATTAGTCTACCTCAAGATCCCATAATTCCACTCTTAGGCATATACCCAAAAGATGCACATTCATGCAACAAAGCCATCTGTTCAACTATGTTTGTAGCAGCATTATTTGTAATGGCAAGAACATGGAAGCAAGCTAGATGCCCCTCAACTGAAGAATGGCTGGAGAAAATGTGGTACCTGTACACAATGGAGTACTACTCAGCAGAAAAACATACCAGGATCCTGAAATTTGAAGGAAAAGAGTTGCCACTAGAAGAAACCATCCTGAATGAGGTAACGCAGTCACAAAAAGGCAAACATGGTATTAACCAGCCTACAGTTCACACCACCAGAAAAGCTAGGAAACAAGGAGGACCCTAAAAAAGAAATACATGGTCCCCTGAAGAAGGGAAGAGGGACAAGATTTCCTGATCAAATTGGGAACATGAAGGGAGGGAAGAGGGAGTTAGGAGAAAGGGAAGAGAAGAAGAGGAGGGGGAAAGGACATGAGGGAACAAGAAGATTGAGTAAGGGGAAGAATAGAGGAGAAATCTGGCACTAGGGAAATACCCAGAGATCTAGAAGGATGATCTCAACTAAAAATCTAAGCAATAGTGGAGAGGCTACCTTTAATACCCTTCCACAATAATAAGATAATAATATTATATATATAATATTATTATATTATTATTATATATACCATCCTAGAAACTTCATCTAGTAGCTGATGGAAGTTGAAGCAGACACCCACACCTAGACACTAGCCAAACTCCTGGAATGCAGTTCCAGAAAGGGAGGAGTGATGAGAAAAGGGGTCAAGACCAAGCTGAAGAAACCCACGGAATCAGCTTACCTGAACAAGTGGGGGTGCTTATGCACCACAGTCTGATAGCTGGGAAACCAGCATAGAACTGACCCAGACCCCTGAATGTGAGTGTTGGGAGGACTGGGCAGTCTATGAGGTCTGTAGTAATGGATCAGTATTTATCCCTAAGTGTACAAATGAACTTTGAGAGCCCATCCCACATACAGGGATATTTTCTCAGCCTACACACGTGGGGAGGGTCTAGGCCCTGCCGCAAATGATATGATAGACTTTGTAGACTCCCCATGGAAGGCCTCACTCTCCCTGGGGAGCAGAAAGGGAATGGGCTAAGGTTTGGTGGGGGTGATAGGGGAGGATGGAAGGATGAGGGAACTGGGATTGACATGTAAAACAACTTTGTTTCCAATTTTTTCTTTAAAAAAAAAAAAGAGGGGGAAAAAACAGTTTCTCATATGGAAGAATTAGCAGATCAAGCGTTTTCTAACTATTTTGGGTGTCATGGCTTACAGAGGCCAGAGGAGGCAGATTAGTGAAGAAATTTAAGCTCTCACCTGAGAGTGGATTATGGTTAGAACACTGAATTTTACAAATGAGGAGGAGAAAACCAAGACAACATTTCAACATTATGAAGGTGTGGTATATGTTATGCTTTGAGAAAATCATTTTGGTCATTGTTGAAAGATTGTACAGGGTCAGGCTTCTGGTAATGTGATCCTCAGGTGGGACAGGCATAATAGATGAAGTCCTTCAGGTGGCAGATTTTTAAAAATTACTGGAACATCTTCTAATGATAGCTCTGAAAAATACGATTACCTCAAAATTATTGTCTGAGAAATGCATTCTCATGCTTGACTAATAAACACCGTGGATGCTATGCACATATAAAATACTTTGGAATTATTTTCTAGTTTACTTGTTCAAGCAGTTGATTTCATTGAATTGTTTGACTAAATTGATAGCACTAATCAGTTATTGTGCAGCACACCACTTCACTACATCCATATCTGGAGTATCCAAAGGTCTTGTACTTATTGATACCTTCTTAGAGATACTAGGAAAAGTCTTAGCAAATTTTGTTGATATTGATATTGACTTGATTCTGAGGTTCAAGCTCTATTTTCTCAGGGGATCGTACTCAGCATTTTTTTTTTTTGCTTTCCTTCTTTGCATCTTGGCTCCTGTCTGTCCAGAGGGAGGTTGAATGCTGGCCAACTTTTTGCTCATAGCATCTTTACTCTCAAGTTATAAGAGGTGTCTGTAAAATTTAATGTAAATGTTACCTGTTGTTATTTATTTTTCCTTAGCAAAATGTTAGTGTCTGGAAATTTCATTTAAATTCTACAAAGATACCTTGTACTCCTGGGATGTTATTGGGTACAAAAATAGCCATGCCTGTGTTTGCCATTGCCTTGGAATAGTCAGCTCTGGGATGATTCAGAAGGATAGAATTTGTGCCATTTATCCAAAATTATTTACCCAACTTCACCAAAGAATTCCATCACATAAGGCAGCTTTTAAAGCTAGTGAATGGCATGTCTTGTTAGAAACTAGCATTGGGGTTCAAGATTAAAGAAAACTAAACAGAGAAGATTCTAGGACTTCAAAATGTAAGTGCACAGTGAGACTTGGACTGAATTTAGGCATGAAAGGAAATGCTTCCTTGACATTTCCTTTCAAAACAAATAAACACCCAGGGTTGTTTTTAGAGCACAATACAGTAACTGTTCAAAAACATCTTTCTTAAAATATTTCCCCTCTTCACTGCCTGGAACGCCCTTTCTCTTGTGATGTATCATTCTTTTCAAAATTTAACTCAAGGACTCTGCCTCATGCAGAAGTAAGAGAAACCGATCGTGTTTACCTCCCAGAATGTCAAGATACAAAGGAAAGCACACACAAAATACCTTATGAGAAATGAGAAGTAAATTTGCCCCAGGGAGCCAAGATGATTTGACACTGAAATGTATTCCACAGCTGGTATGGTTCAATGATAAAGCCCTTGTCTAGCAAGCCTTGGTTCAGATTTAGTGCAATCATCCAAAGACATGAAAAGAAAAAAGCACTCAGTCTTTAACTAGCTTGTATATTGTTATTCAAATTTAACAAAACACACTTACAGAACCATGTTGTTAGAGTAGTTTTTCTTCTACATACTCTGTTGTCTCTCAAGTTTTTGTGCCTAATTTTCTTTTTAATAATTTTCAGATAAAGACTGCATTAATCAACCCCATCTGATTAAATTATTCTTTTACATTTACTTTTTTTTAATTATTTAGTAAAATAGAGAATAATTATGGAATAGTTGTCGAAGTCAGAGCATCACCATGAAGTTTGTTCCTTATTGTTTTTTGAGTCATGAGCACTGTGTTAGAGTTTAATGCTTTAATGGCTTTCTTTTTAATACTAATTTAAAAATTATGTTAGTTAGTCCTGACCTATGAGAATAAATCACTGTCTATTTATCAGGTCACCGTGCATTCTTGTGGTTGATGAAAACCATGTGTAGTTACTCTCCTTTGCAATGAAGCTCTCCTAAAACCTAATATTGTAGCCCCATAACAATGGCTGTGTAGTGGGCAGATGTGTTTATACTCTTCAGTGTTTGCCTTTACTTTATTGCATCAGTTCAAGAGAAAACAGGATGAGTGGAGAAACGGTGTGATCCTCTAATCTTGATCATTGAAATGGAGTTTAGGCCTTTTCTTCTTCCACTTAACAAATAGCTCAAACAGGGAAAAGACACACATACCAGACACCTGGTCATATCTCTGATGGCACATGAGGGTAACTTCACGGTCAGCAATTATTGTTTGTGAAAATATACATACATAATGGAAAATTTGTCTCATTTTCTCAGTTGTGCATATAGATACCTTGTTTTCCTAGAATAATCTTGTATTTATACTTTGTGTTCTTACCTTTTTCTCAATATTTATGGGTTTATTTCTGTGTCCTATATATCTGATTCCAATTATCAACAGCATGTTGATTTGGTTCTGTAGCTCTACAGTATACTCACAAATCAGTACACCTTCAGCTGTACCTTATTTCTTTGCATTGCCCTGACCACCAAGCCTTTTGTGATTCCACAGAAGTTTTAGGAGCATGGCTTTCAATTTCTGTGAAGAATATTATTGGAAAAAGACTAAGAAAGAGAATACTTCAAAATATTGGTAGGAACAAATATATTTTGGAACAGAGACAAAAAGTAAAAAAACAAATACAAAAATGAAGGGAAAAAGTCTCAAAATTAAAAGCTTTCACTCAGAGGAAAAAGCATAAAAAGAGGGATAAGACAGAAAATAAAATGGTAATACCTGAAAACTATTCACTAACCAGATCTCTAACAGGAATCAAATAAATCAATATTAAAACTCCAATAATGCATTTTTAAAACAAACAAATAATCAAAATGCATAGAAATTATTAGTTCTAGAATGTGTATAAGTCAACTGTAACTGAAAAGTTTAGTTTCTTTCGAAGGTTAGAAAGCTGTCAAGTACTAGGTCAACAGTCTACATCTAGTGTTCTGTTCAAAGGCAGAACCTTGGCCACTTAGATACATGACTTTTCTGAAACTGATCAGTATTATAATTTTCTAATGTCAGAATCATAAAAAACAAAATAAGGTATTCATTCCACACTTAACCGTAGATTTTTGAGTCATTACGATATTCCTGGGAATTGCTGCTTTGTTTAATATAAGCAACAACAGAGTTCAGTTCCACAGTGTAGAAGTTCACTCTGTATTACAACTTCATCATGATGTATGACTAAAACCATGTTCCATGAATGTCTCTTGCTGCTATCCCCAAATTCATCAGTAACTTAAGCCCAAGTGTGACACTAATGAACAATTATGTTTCCTGGTATAATTATTATCTAAGATAAACCCAAATAGAGGAAACTCTAGTAGTCAAGATGAGCTAGATTTAACTATCACAACCAAACCTCAATATTCATAATAGCTCACAAAAAATACCTTTTTTTTAAAAAAAAAATAACAAATTTATTTGGCATCTTTCAGCCTCTTAGATTACTTATGCTAGAGTTGGCTAGCCTTCATAAGGCTGTTAGTGGTTTATTTATTTATTGTTCTTTTTATTTTAATATTATTTAAATAACTTTTTATTTATTTTACATACAGACTACAATTTCCCCCCTCCTCCCATTTCATTCCCTGCACTTCCCATCTATCCCCTTCCTCAGCCACTCCTTCTCCATATCCATTCAGAAAGGAGCAGAACTCCCATAGACTTGAACAAAGCATGGCACATCAAGTTGAGGCTCTTCCCTTTGCATCAAGAATGGGCAAGGCATCTCAGGATGGGAAACAGGTTCCTAAAAGCCAGTTAAGCCCAGAGACAGATTCTGACCTCACTGCTAAGAGCCTTACAAACAGACTAAACAAGTGCCGTACATGCAGAGGACAGGGGTGGTCCCATGCAGGCTCCCTAACTGTTGGTCCAAAGTCCATGAGCTCCCTTGAACTCAAGTCATCTGTCTCTGTGGGTTCCCCCATCATCACCTTGACCCTATTGACTCTTAGAATCCCTCCTCCCTTTCTTCAGCAGGACTCACAGAGCTTGGCCCAGTGCTTGACTATGGATCTCTGCATCTGCTTCCATCAGTTACTGGATAAAAGCTCTCTGATAACAATTTGGGTAGTCACCAATATGATTACAGTAGATAGCTAGTTCAGGCACAATCTCCACTTTTGCTAGGGGTCTTAACTGGAGTCATCCTTACAGATTTATGGGCATTTCTCAGGCACCAGGTTTCTTCTGAACCCTGAAATACACACACCACCCTTTCACCCTTGTTTCTAGTGTTTCTTATCCTGCCAGATCCTGCCGCTTCAACCCCAAATGAACACACAGAGACATATATGGATTATAAACCTGTTGCCCAATGGCTAGGACTTCTGACTGGCTAGCTCTTCATTAATTAACACATTTCTATAAATCTATATATTTCCACATGGTCTTATCTTACCAGAGAAGGGGTCTGACCTGTTAGTCCTCCCAGGGCTACATGGCATCTCTTTCTGGCAGGATTTCCAACTTTCTCCCTAGCATCCTCCTTGTCTTCTAGCCCCACCTATCTTCCTGCATCTACTAGCCATTTGAGATTCTTCAGTTGAGAATTCTCTGTTTAGTTCTTACCCATTTTTAAAATTGAATATTTTTGGTATTTTGATGACTAGTTTTTTGAGTTCTATATATATATATTTTGGAGATGAGCTTTCTGTCAGGTATGGGGTCAGTGAGGATATTTTCCCCTTTCTGTAGGCTGTTATTTTTGTCTTAATGATAGTGTTCTTTGGCTTACAGAAGATTATTAGTTTCAGGAGGTCCCATATATTGTCAATCTTGGTGTTTGTGCTATTGGTGTTATATTCAGGAGATGGTCTCCTGTGCCAATATGTTCAAGTGTGCTTTCCATTTTCTCTTCACTCAGGTTCAGTGTATTTGGAATTATCTTGAGGTCTTTGGTCCAATTGAACTTGGGTTTTATACAGGGCACAAAACCATACAAAGTGGAAAGGAAGAAGTCAAATGTTTGCTATTGCATATGATTTGTATATGCCAACATATACAAATGCTTTAATTATGGTAGCTCTATAGTAGAGCTTGAGATCAGGGATGGTGATGCTTCAGGAAGTTCCTTTATTGTACAGGATTGTTTTAGCTAATCTAGGTTTTTGTCTTTCCATATGAAGTTGAGTAATGTTCTTTTGAGGTCTGTGAATAATTTTGTTGGAATTTTGGTGGGGATGGCATTGAATTTGTAGATTGCTTTTGGTAATATTGCCACTTTTACTATGTTAATCCTACCTATCCATTATCATGGGAGATCTTTCCATAACTTCTTCAATTTCTCTGTTAAATAACTTAAAATTCTTGTTATATAAGTATTTCACTTATTTGGTTAAGATTACCTCAATATTTTATATTATTTATGGCTATTGTAAAGGGTGACATTTCTCTGATTTCTTTTTTATATCACTTATTATTTGAAAATAGGAGAACAACTGATTTTCTTGAGTTAATCTTGTATTGAAGATGTTTATCAGCTGTAGGAGTGTCTTGGTAGAATTTCAGGGGCCCCTTGTATTTACTATCATATCATCTGCAAATAGCAAAAGTTTGATTTCGTCCTTTCCATGTTATATTCCCTTGATCTCTCTTCCCCCTCTCTCTTTTTTGTCTTATTGCCTTCCTTGCAATACTATAGGTCAATTAAAATGAACTCTGTTTCACTTTCTTTCAGTCCAGAGCCAAGCACAGCAGTCATTATTTGGACCATGTCCAAGTAATATCTACACCAGAAAATTCAGCCCTGAGATATCACACACTGGTGATTAATGACATGACCTAGACATAACCTTTATTATTTGTAGTTTTACTGGCTAGAACTGCAACCAGCATTGTCAGGAATCACCTGGCATGGTACACCTAAAATGTGGACGGCATCAGCAACCACTAAGCCCTTCTCCGAGCTCTGCACCGAACATGGAGTCAAACACATGTGTCTACAATACTTTGTGTTTAAACAACTGCTCTACCACATCTGGAGATGTAGAACCAACACCTGAGGGTGTGAAGCCATTTTGTTTTAAGATTTCTTTTCATTCAATGTTTATGAAGTATTTTGCCTACATGTATATATGTGCATAAATGTTCACAACATACAGAAGAGGCCACTGAATCCCCTACAACTGAAATTATAGATAGATAAAGCTATAATGTAGGAAGGTTATGGGAACTGAATGCAGGTCTTCTTCAAGAAAAGTAGGTGTTTTGAACTGCTGAGCCCTTGCTTCAGCAACCCCCTACTTGCCCCCATCACGTGGGGTCATTTAGAGACAGATAGGAGATTGTGATGTTTTCTTGGGGCATTATTTCTTTTTTGTTTTTAACTGACAATTGATAAATTACACAGGATAAAATAAAATACAGGCTACTCAATGATTTAAAACAAAAATAAAAGAACAACAAAAACAAACAAACAACAACAAGAACAAAATACCCAAAACACTTCTTATTGGCCATGCTGGGAATTGAAGACCATGTCTCCCTAAAGCAGAGCTATAACCTTTCCTATGGTGATATTTTGTTTATTATTTAATAAATAAAGCTTGCCTGAAGATTAGAGTGCAAAGATACCCACACTAGTTAGCCACAGAGGCTAGGCAGTGGTAGCACACAGCTTTAATCCCAGAAGCCAAACTAGTTACTTATAGAGGCCAGGCAGTGATGGCACACCTTTAATGCCAGCACTCAGGAGAAACAAGCAGAAAAATCTCTGTTTGTTCAAGGACACCTGGACTAGTTGAAATTTATCCCTTTTAAAAGAGAAATAGAGCTCTCACAAAGGTGATCACAGCACTTGGAGTCACACACCTTTAATCCCAGACAGAAAGGGATATGGCTGGGTGCCTAGAGGAATATAAGGCTGGAGAAGACAGGAGCTCAAATAAGTCTAGGCAGTCAGTTTGGGGATGCATTTAGCCTGAGGATTCATAGAGATGGGTGCAGTCTGAGGAGGTAATCTGGGTATAGGCTTGCCCCTTTGGTCTGACCATTGGCCCAGGTTAAGAAGTCTCTCCTGTGACTAGCTCCTTTATTTCCCTGACTTTTCAGCATTTCATTTGCTGTGATACGTAAATCCGAGTTTTTATTATTAAGACCAAATAGAATTTGTGCTACAATTGCCTCCAACATTTCTTTCAAATGGACTTTGATTTCTGTGAAGACATCCGGCATGAGTGCATTTGAAACAGTGCATCACCATAGAACTGCTTTCTTCTGTCAACACTGCATTCCTCATGCCTTAGGTCTTTAAGGTCCCTAAAAGATTCGAGCTTTTTGTTACACATGTGGCTCATTGCTCTCAGACACAAACACATTAAAGAAAGTTCTGTTTTCAAAGACCTAAAAGGAAAACAGAACATAGAAGAGTTGTAGCCCCATGAGGCCTCTCTTATACTCTTCCTTTCAGGTTCTTTGTTTTCTATTAAAGGCAGTGAATTTCCTGTTCTCAGGAAGGGTTGAACAGACATTTTTTTTTTGTCTAATTCAGCAGTGCTTATACTTTAGAAAGTGTAAGAATTATTTCATCTTGATTCCAGTTCCCTCCAGGATCAAAATGTAAAATAAGAAAAAAAAAAAACCCACAATACCCTCAAAAATTACTTCTTCAAAAGGCATCACATACTTTTTTCTTTTAGTAACAATGAGAATTTTCTAAAAGAATTTATTTTTGGCACTGAGTAGAACTAGAATCCAGATTCAGAGAGAGGGGACAAGACCAGGTTGCAGAAACTCACAAAGACAGCTGACCTGAACAAGGAGGAGCTTGGGTCTCCCAGACTGATGGCTAGGAACCCAGCAAGGAACTGACTCAGACCTCCTGAATATGTGTCTCAGCTAGAAGGACTGAGCAGTCTGGGGGACCTCAGACAGTAGAAACAGGATCTATTTCTGGTACACAAAAGGACCTTGTGGACACATCTCCCATGGAGGGATACCCTATTAACCTAGAGATAGGAGAGAAGTCCTAGACCTTACTTAAAATGACTTGACAAATTTACATGACCCAACCTGGATAGCATAGCCCTACAAGTGGAATGGGGGTGGGGGGATGGGATGGGAGGGTGGCCAGGGTGAATGTCACAGGGGAAAGAGGGTAAGAGTGAGGGAGGGAGGGACGGAGGGAAGGTTGAAGGGAGGAAGGGAGAGGAAATTGGGATCTACATGTAAAATTTTTAAATTATATTATTGATAAAAAAGAAGAAAAAATGCTGCTGGATTAATTCAATATATATACATATTTAAAATGCTTTGACTTCAAAATTTAAGCCTAAGGACAAGTTACTGGGGAAAAGGATTTCTAATTTTGTTTCCACAGAACAAGAAAAACTGTGGATCCCTTCCAGACTAATGTGGTTTGATCGAGCAAGACCGCCTGAAGCAACTTCAATGAGACAATGCAGCCTTGCAGACCATTACAGCCAGGAATTCTGCGTCTTCTTAGGATTCCCCCATGACAGCGCCCCCTACCAGCAGGAAGCAGTTTGGAAAGAATGATGCCCAAATTCCCAAATATTGTCTATAAATGTTTGTTTTCATTTAAATTGACTTGGTTACAAATGGTTAATGACCACAACCTATCTTTCTAAAATTAAAAGGGGAATTATGGTATAGATATGCATACTTTGTTTTGGAATGGATTTTCATTTATTGATACAAGTTAAGGTCAATTTTGTGATATGTATATTTCTCCTCTTGTTTAGGTATTGTGTTTATATAGCTCATTTAGAAATGTAATGAATAAATTTGTACAGATGATAGTTACCTATGATAGTGAAAATTTAGATTTAAGTTAGCTAGGATTTCTAGATATGCAGAGATGTATTTGAGATGAATAGGCATTCTTCAAACCTCTCAAAGACCTACAAAATATGGCATTTAAAATGGTTTAGAGTTTTTCTTGACAATGAGGCACAACTGCTCCTGGCAACACCACCTGTCAGAAAGGAAGGTGTACATTGGAGAACCTCGCTATGGTGTTTGCTTTCAATTTGGCAAGACTAGTCATTTGGGCAAGATACTATTCTGGTCTGTACTATTTGACTTTATGGTGTATAAACTGGAAATTCAGGACCCACAGGAAAGTGACTGCTGATACATGATGGACATTGCTACAGGATTCCTGCTTCATGTAAGAGTCTGCCAGACAGTCTGCATGACACAGAGAAAAGTGACTGACAAACTGCCAATACAGGTGGACAGTTTAAAGTGTCCTGCTTTGCTGAGGAGTCTGCCAGACACACTGGCCTATAGGCTGAAGATGGAACATTACAGAAGAACTTCAGGTGACTGATCAAGTAGCAAGATGTCTCTGTCATTTCTAGAGTTCATATATTATCCTTCTGTGGCCTTTGAAGGAGTTGAAGACAGATAGTTATGGCTATAGTTTTCCTTAGTTAGGATTAAAAATAAGTTACATATAAGACTTTAGATTCACAAAGATAGGACAGATAATGAAATATTTTCTTTAAATCTTGCTAAATGTTAATGGACTAAATATTGCTAACTGTGATTCTTATTTGATAACTGTTGTATGGTATATTTTGCTATGTTGAGGTTAAAACCCATCGTTTTACTTTAGACAGTAAAGAGGAGATGATGGGAGATGTCGTTCTGTAAATATGTTTCTCTTATTAGTTAATAAATAAAGCACTGTTGGCCAATTGGAAAGAAAGATAGGTGGGACTAGGAGATGAGGAGGAGAGAGGAAGGAGTAGGGAGGAGTCAAAATGTAGAGACTGGAGAGAGCAGAAAGCTGGCAAGATAAGACCACGTGGAACTACTTAGATTAATAGAATTGGGTTAATAATTAAACAGAGCTAGCCGGTAGGAAACTAGTAACTGGCCAATAGAATTATATCTAATACAGAGTCTCTGTGTGTTATTTGGGGCTGGCTGTCGTGGAAGTGGAATCAGCCGGCAGGAAAAACCTTACTCCTAACATTAGAATGCTGAGGATACACAGCCTCTGACTTTAAAAATCTGTGTGCTAATAGAAACAAAGATGTGAATGCATGGTTGTCATCACAACCTGCTTAGGACAATGCCACAGTGGATCAAAGTGTAAATGATTAACAAAGAGCATCAATTTAGTTTCTCTGAAAAGTTAAAGTTTCTGTTAAATATTTAAGAATGTGTGAGAATAAGAGGACATACATGATGTAGAATGACTCTCATGAAAAAAAAAGAAAAAGTAAAGAGATAGCACAAATAATAAAGACCCAGAGATAGGTACTGGGTTTCAAGCTGGAGATCAAAGAAGCAAAGCAGCCAATCACTAGAATTCTTACCTCTACCAAGGTATACCATCCTGTTCTTTTATGGATTATTCATGTTTGGTTTGTGATTTTCTTATATAAATCAACCACATCTTAAGTTATACTAGTATTCATCTAAAAATTCTGTATCTTTCTTAACCATAGCTAAAATTTAAAGCTATCATTTGTTTAAAACTATCTGCCAGTTTATGGTCATTTTCTCTTTCTTAATAGCAACCAAGGAGAAAGAACTAATTAAATAAAAATATTTAAGTTTACATATTTTTTTATTTCTGAAAGTCATCTATGATTTCATTCCAGTCTGAAGTGCAGAATGGGAGAACTCTAAGACAACTATTTGAAATTTCTCTCATTTAGGATATATGTGCTGTTGGGGTATTAAAAGATAAAGAAACAATGCAAGAGAAAGAATGAAAACTGGCTCTAGGTTTTTGTCAGGTCTCTCATCCAAGTGCTAGTCAGTCCAGATCCTGCTTAGCTTCCAAGAACAGAAGAGAATGGCCACATTCAGGGTATTTTGGCCAAAGGTGGATTTCTACCAAAACTGTTTCCTATTGCTTATGTTGATTTTCCCAACACTGAATCTAGCAATTATGAATTAAATCAGATCTGTTTGTGAGGTGGAAGAGAGTGACAGGCAGACATGAGAGATGACTTCCAACTTAGCCCCCAGTTCTCTGGAGCCACAGCAGATGCTCACTCACAGAGGCACTTTTTAATGTTAATGTTTCAATGAGAGCTCTGGGCTGGCTGCTCAAGCATTGGTTTGAGGATGTGAATTTATATCCAAAGGCATTTCCCCCATAACTTATAAGCATCCTGAAAGCTTTTTGTTTAATTCAGCAACTCAGTCAATCCATTTCCTTTGAATACCAAAGTGGCACAGAAAAAACAGTACTTTCAGCTTTGGTTACCGTTATGTTTGATCTGCTGTCAAATGCAGTTAAACTGATGCAGGAGGATTATCTTGATGAGGCTATTTCCAAAGACAAGATTCAAAACAAGAACATTATGGTCTTTTCCATTAATGTCAAATAAACAACATTCTGTCAGACATTGTTGGTGCACTTGTGAAATTTTGTCTCTTTCAAATTTCCCTGCATAATCTTTCTGGTTTTGGGTGGCTCTGGTTTGAAGCACTTGAGAGCACACAGGTTCAAGAACTCATTCTTCAGAGGCATGAGGGGGAAGTTCGTGGAAACTATGGTTCCTAGGAAATTGCTGAACAATTGTCATTGTCAGAAATTATGTTGTTGCCTTGATAGAATCTAGAATCATCTAGGAGGCCAGCCTCTGATCCTGCCTGTGAGAGAGTTTCTAGCTTGGGTGAAGAGAGGTGGCAAGACCCATCATAACTGTAGGTGGTGCCATTCTACTCACTGAGGTCCCTGACCACACAGAAAAGGAGAAAGTAAGCAGACCATGTGAAGTCTATTTATTTATTTATTTATTTATTTATTTATTTATTTATTTATTTATTTATTTATTAGTTTCTGGTTGTTAAATGCTATGTGACCAGCAGAGCATGTGAAGTCTATTTATTTATTTATTTATTTATTTATTTATTTATTTATTTATTTATTTATCTATTTATTAGTTTGTGGTTGTTAAATGCTATGTGACCAGCTTTTTCAAGTTCATATTACCATGATTTTCCCCACCAGTATGACCTTTGCCCTGAAACTGTAAGTCAAAATAAGCCCTTCCTTATTAAAAGTTGTTTATATCAAAACCAGTAATGAGAAAAGAAACTAACTCAGAAAATTCCCACGTCCTAATGAAGTGGGTAGGGCCAGGGACATCCTGCCAGGGGAAGCTCAAAATAATCAAAAGACAGGTTTCAGAACAGGTGTCTGGAAGCACCTGCACCTCATCCTAAGCTCATTAATCAATTTTCTCTTTGTTGTCAGCTAGTATTTGTGAGTCAGAAGATATGTGGCCATTTTGGCTACCTTGAAGGACACATCTCAGCAAAAGACTGATGCAGCCTGATATCAGGGACAATTCCAAGAGCTCCCATGGTAGCAGGAAGATTCAGCTCCCAAGAAACAAAGCTCATGGTTTCTTTAGCTCTCAATAAGCAAGTCCATCTAAAACTGCATGTTTCCTGATAGGTGAAGGGTGGAACAGATATGCCTGGTGCTGTGCGCTGAGGGAAATCCAGCAGGGAGATCAAACACAAACACATTTACAAATCAACAGGTAAGGAGAAGGAACTGGCTTGAGGTTCAGAATAATTACACGTGGAAGGAATGACAGGAGACTAGAGAGGAAGAAGCTGGAAAGACTCAGCACAGATCTGAAGCCCTTTTCCCCAGTGGTAAAACAACTGTAAGAAGTTGAAAGTATAAGATAAATGAGAAAATTCTGACGATGAAAGATGGAAAATTATCTTTTGATTCTTTCCTCAAAATTCAATTTCATAAGAGCATTCTAGCTTGAGGGAGTTCATCCCGAGAACTCCTGTTCCCCCCGTGTCTCTGAAATCAGATATCAAGGCTGTGATGTCTTAGCAACGTCAATGGGTCATCTAGGCAGAATAAAGCTCTATGAAGCTGTTCCCCACATATTAAGTTTGCTGGTGTTATAAAGTCTGCCTATCTTGGTCAGATTTAAGTACATGCCGTTTAAACCCAGAAAGGCAAGGTACTAACTTTCACATTTAAGATGTTAGTTTTGGTTTTTGTGATGTCACTTAAAAACAAATCCTGGTTGGAGACATTCAATGTTTGAAATAATTCCATTCTATTGGGAAATTTTTACAATCAGCTGAATCGTGCTGCCCCTAAATTGTTCACATTTCTCTTGGAGTCAGTACTTTCACTGATTTCTGAAGGGTAAAATGATCGATTTTACTGTAATTTTTCTGAGCTGCCTTGTTCAATATCAGAGCACAGTACAGCCCCAGATAATATAAGAGATCCTGGTAAACTTCAGGATTAGTTTTATAAGTGTTGGTTTCTCTCCCAGTACTATGCACATCCAACATGTAGAAACATGTGTTGATGAACTGCTAAGACATGGACAGAGGCCAATAGCAAAAGGGGAAAGAGCCACAATGAACTGGGATAAAGAGATTCTCTCATACAGTCTTCATTTTTTTTTTTTTCATCTAAATTTCAACAGACTCCTTCAGAGCTTAAATGCTGGGAATGCTATTAGTCATTTGCTTTCCAGTCTAGTTCTGAAAATGTCCTGTCACAGGCACCTAGCTGAGCTACAAATTCGCTGTCTGAAATAAAATTAGAACTTCCGGACATAAAACATAAAAAGCAGAAACTACAGAGTTTATTTGCCTCATGGCAACATTTCCTATACAAACATTTCCTATACCTTCTATTGTAATGACACGTCATAGGGATTTTAATTTTGGTTGTGACATGAATTTGGCCAAAAAAGCACCAGGCAAATAGTCCCCAACTCCCAACTCTGACTAGTGCCACTATGTTATCTTTTTAATCTCCTTTTTACTGTTAGTTTCCTGTTTTCTGTCCTCTCTCTTTCTCTCTCTCTCTCTCTCTCTCTCTCTCTCTCTCTCTCTCTCTCTCTCTCTCTCTCTCTCTCTCTCTCTCTCTCTCTCTCTCTCTCTCTCTCTCTCTCTCTCTCTCCCTCTCCCTCCCTCCCTCCTTCCCCTGTCCTAGAACTTGCTATGTCCTCAAGCTCAGGGAGATACATCTGCCCCTGTCTTCCAAGCCCTGGAATTAAAGGTGTGCACCACTGCATTCTTTCCCCCTCCTTCCTCTGTTTTCCTTTCTTCATCCCTTCTTTCTTTCCCCTCTGCTCTTCTTATTTCGTTTCATAAATACCTTTGCAACTAGGAAATCTAACTCAAGAACTAATATAGAGATTTTCCTAAACAAAATAAAATATTCTTTATTAAATTTTAGAAATATATACCAAATAAGCCATGTCAGTTTCCACTCAATAAAGAAAACCTTGTCACACTCATTCCTCCCAGGAAGGTCTTTCCTCCTACAGTGACAAGTGTTTGTGATGTGTACATACCCTCCTGAATGAAGACCCGAATAACATCAGCAATGTTTTGCCCTAACTGGATTCAGTAGAAACCTCATCAGATACGATTATTAGATATGTAGATTTCACTGCTGATGAGCTTTGCCTTTCAAAGGAGAGAGAGCTGGGATGGGATTTCTTCATTAATGCCAGGTGTGGAACCACCTAGAAACGGAAAACACTTAGAAATCATGCAGAGGTTGCTAGAGTAAACATGAGTGAGGCTTGTTGACAATGGTAACTGTGAAGTTTTACACATAGTGCACTAAACACTGCCAAAGAAGGGATGGGGCCCATGGTTCTCAGGGTTGAGAGCATGCTCATCATTCACAGTGGAAGGGGTCTGCATTGCCTGACGGTCTTTTTCACGGAAAGACCAGAGACTTCCTGAGGGCAACTGCACTGTGGGGGAATCCAGGACAAGACCTGAGAGGAGGAACTTGGATAGAAAAGTATTCAGCAGGCAATTCCATGCTCTGGATTTCTCCAGAAGCTGGACACTAATTGCTGTTTTCCATAGGCCTTCACATTTCATCCTTAACTTTTCTGAATTTCCTTAAAACTGGGGTAGAATTTTACAGATTTAGTAAGCACTTTCCCAAAAACTGCTGTAGTGGGGAAATTATCGAATTTTGTTATTAGAGTTTAAGCCCATAATAAGATTTTATGACATAACACTTCATGGTTTGCCCTGGTTAGGAGTGAAGCAGGTCCTTCCAGGCATAAGAGAAACAAAGGGTCTACTGGTAATGTGATGGATGGCACATGGCCAAAAGGACAAGAGCAGCAGAGTGTACCTGCAGAGGAGAGGAGATATCAGAGCATGAAAAGTGATGGAGACTTCAGACTGAGCCTCACACTCTGACACTACCCTCTCTAAGGAATATTCTGTGTTTGCATACTGAAAAAGAGTAAGGAGCAGCTCAGTGGTGGCTGAATTGTGCTACTGGGAAATAGCAGCAAAAGGACTCCAACCCTGGAAACAAAAGAGGTTTGCACACTGCGGGTCACAGCTGTCTGAAAAGCAGTAAAGCCAGGTGGTGAACTGCTGATGCTGCCCTTGATGTTCCCATGTGCTCATTGCCTTAGCCAAGATCATACAGCAGCTACAGGAAAACAGGAGAAAGAGCCCTCATTCCCTGTGGAGCAGCTTATACAGTTTTAAGTGAGATATTTCATCTTTTTATTATAGAGCTTTAGAAATCCTCTTTCTTGATCCAAAAAGGTAAATAAAACTTTAAATCAAAGAGGATATGATTATGTTTGTCAAAAAGTTGAAATGATCCTTAAAATAAACTACTTGGAATTATAAATGAATTTAGCAAAATCCAAGTTTGTCAGTATACAACCATACTTTATAAGCAAACAACATGAAAATAAATATAAATAAACCACATTAAACACACACACATGAAATTCAAAAACATTATTATTTGCTAAGACATGAAAGTATTTTGTTATAAAGTTAAAAATCAGGAAAATCAATTTCCTGAAAAATATAAATAATTGTCAAGAGAAAATCCAGAGATATAAGTTTACCTTGTCCACAGATTTTTAATACTAAAACTTTTTAAGATGTCAAATCTCCTTAAATTGACATATAGACACAAACAACCCAAATGATAGTGATAAAGTGAGTTGTATATATTGTTGGAAGACACTGCTGGCTGATAGAGGTCACAGTCTGCCATAGCCTGGCAATGTATCTCAATGGCTCAGTAACATGGAACTCGCTCCCTCTAGCAGAACTTGCTGCCTCTACCTGCCCTTTTCTGGAGAGAGTCTCTGAGCCTGGTGGACAGACCTCATCTGAAAGCTTTATCTAAAACAGATTCTTAACTAATCTTTAGCCTGAATCCTGATATAGATCCCTGGTAGAAGCCTTCCTTGCTACACATATGAAAACTAAGAATTGTGTTAAGAGCCATATGATAGGAGTGTGACACTTACTGCAAATTAGGTTTTTTCCCTAGGCTCTCCAATCTTACACATCCCTTATGTTCTGGAATAAAATTTAGCTGATTCCCCTAAGTCTGTATCCTGGAGGCCTATGTCCATTCTTGCTCATGGACCTTGTGAAAAGCTTTCTGTGGCCTCTACTGTATCTTACCCTCTCAGCCTAGTGGCCAACAGGCCAGGAGAGAAGGAGGACCCCCCACAATATATCACACAAGCATAAAGATCTAGAACAATTAGTGCAAAGTGGGAAAGAGAAAAACAGTTTCACAGAACTCACAACTTAAAGTCTCAAGCATTAAAAGAAAGCTAGGATGAAACTACAGGATATCTGGGGAAGATCAGGCAAGTGGATGAATGGAACACAGCAATGACCCCCAGATATATCCTCAGATACACAGGCAATTATGTCAATGTACCTTGACAGTTCAATAGAGAAAAGAAGGATTGTCTCAAGAAATGGTGCTAGGGGCAGTGGAATCAATTTTCTGTCAATGGAAGAGTAAATGTATTTATATTTTAAAAACTATTAAGCTAAACAGTAAAACATTGAAATGTCCCTTATTTCATACCATCCATAAATAATAACTCATAATAGACTCTGGGCTTATATAGAATAAAATCACAATATGTGTTTAATGACAAGAGGGAAAATTATTATTGACTTTAGGTCATTAGGCAAAGGTTTGTTTTAATATATAGAAAACACTAACCATAGAATTGAATGGAGAATTAGCCTGTAATAAAGTTAAATGTTTGTTTACAATATGAGCTGTTAACAAAATTAAATGAACAGTTTTCAGCATTGCCTCACATATGTACACTGATCAGACTGACACATGTGGGGACCTGTGTAATAGCTAGCTAGTTACCTGATTTCTCCCTTCTACTCTGTCCCCATAGATTGTGCACTGCCACTAGAATTCTGTAGTGAAAGCAGAGTTGCATCCTTAGGCATACAGTATTGACAATAGGGGACAAATCCCAGCAGCATGGGAGCAGATGTCTTAGGCTAAAACCATATTTCATTAAGTCACCCAAGAGCTGCTTGTAACTCATCCTCCATGACCTCAATATCCATTGTCAAAATCCATGGTCTTGTCATATAGATCTGTCATTAATGTCTCATGGGTTGTGATTCAGAACAGCACTATCAACAAACTTGTTAACAAGGGACAACAATATCACAACATCAGCTTTCTGTTCTTTTATCCATTACTACAATGATCTGATCAAAATGATAATAAACAACAAAATTATCAGATGGTAATTAAATAACAATAATTTCAAATAGCTTTCAAATATAATTTTAAAGTAACTCCAGACCTTTACCAATTTCATTATAAAAGCTAGAACATTTATGGACTGGATACATGACTCCAGGCATAAAGATTAATAGAAAGCCTGATGACCTGAAGTCAAGCCCTAAGACTCACATTGTAGAGGAGAGTCAAATTCCACATGGATTGTCTCATCTCTACACATGCTATTTTCATGTGTTCTCACACACATACACACACACTTAAGTATGCACACACATATACATTAATTAATTAGTTAATTAGAAATGAAAATTAGAGCATTTAAATCATCATGGTCTCCCTGTAGACTAAAAAATGGGGTTAGTATTTATTGTAGCCACAGGATACAATTGTGACTGAAATAATCTGTGTCCCCAGAGTTTTACACTGTGATCAAGACAAAGTAGCTGCCATGCAAATGGTCCATGCCCTCATATGTAGGATCAATACATGAACCATAAATGATTAAAACCTGGTTAGTTAGGCCTGAAATGTGAAGACTGGCTGTGTTATCATAGAAATCTTCATCCATCACCAGATGACATAAAGCTAATAATATTGAGCTTTCTAAATGTAATTTTCTCTAGTTCTGAAATGGATGGTATATGCCAAAAGATATCTCATATTCTTGGTTAATAATTAGAGATCATCTTCCTCTGCTTTGGAACATAGTTGTCACTTTAGAGACAAAAGCACTTTCTTTTGTTAAAAATGCCAATGCTTTAACACATTTGAGACTGTACTTACTACTTCATTAGCATATATAGAATATGAAAATATGTCTATATAGTTGTTTCCCTGTGTTATAAGATATACAAATACAAGATCAACTGTTAACTTATGATTTTGGGTACTTAGAACTTATGCATACATAATCACCTTGTGATGGTTGGACTTTTGAAAGCTTTATACAAACTTGGATAAATCAGGGAAGAGAAAATCTTAATTGAGAGAATGCTTCCATCAGATTGGCCTGTACATAATAATGCAGGGCATTTACTTGATTGATGATTGATGTGGGCAGGCTCAGCTCAGATGTGGTCCTTTAAGAAATCAGAGTGGGCCAACCATGAGAAGCAAACTAATAATCAACACACCTTCAAGGACTCTGATTCTATTTCTGCCTCCAGGTTCCTTCTCTGACTTCCCTTCCTGAACTGTAATCTGTGAGGTAAAACAACTTACTTCCCCAAGTTGTCCTTAGTCATAGTCTTTCTTAAAACAGTCAAAACCTAACCAAGTTGTACTTGTAGTACAGACTTTCAATTCAAATTCAAGGTATTGTACTGTGTTAAATATTAATGGGTATCAGAGTACTTTATTTTGATAATATTCAGAGTAATAAAATTTCTATAAGAAGGGGAATTCTACACTGCTATAAAAGCAGGAGTTCATATGATCACTGTTATATGTTTATGAATTATGTATTTAGATGTATTACAAAATGTGCCATGACCTTCATCTTTTCTTTTAACATGTAAATATTAAATATTGTCAACATGAATTTTCATTAACATACAGTACACTTTTTAATTACAAGAAAAGAAATAAAGATATAAGGCAGACCCTAAAGTGAGACATTATATCAATTGAAGACTAGTTTTTCTTAAACTCCAATTAGAATTCAGCATATATTCAATCTGTACATAAAATATACCCCTTTCAAATTCTATCACATTTATCATCTGATAAGCACTGCATTGTGATTAAATACTAAATTGACTTTTCTATCTTCTAATACAACATTTGTAAAAATTAATATTCCTGTTCTAGGTATTTATTTTGTATGAGTACTTTTCCTGTATGCTTCCATGTGTAACATATGTATTTGCATGTGTACCATATATGCATATAGTGTAGAGTTCATCATTGAGGTTGGAAAAGGGCAACAGGACCCCTGAAACTGGATTTACAACAGATGGGTGTGAGCCACCATGAGGGTGGTGAAAACTAAACCTGGGCCCTGTGAAAGGACAGTAAATGTTTTAAAATTCTGACCTATCTCTATCTCTTGATTATATATTTCCTAATAGAGTATTTAATATTTTTGTTTTCTCTTCAATTGTCTTCAACTAGATGCCAAATCTTATTATGCGTGCTTAAATAATTGCCAAAAGTAGGAGCTAGTGATTTCATACCAATAATGCCACATAAAAATTGAATGTTATA
Source organism: Cricetiscus sungorus (assembly GCA_030556225.1). NCBI lineage: Eukaryota > Metazoa > Chordata > Mammalia > Rodentia > Cricetidae > Cricetiscus > Cricetiscus sungorus. Next base: position 4,580,397 of record JANBXA010000366.1, on the reverse strand, counting down.
TTTTAGGTTTGGAGGTTTTAATAGGTGACAGATGGCAATTTGGTACATACTTCATCTAATATCTAAATCAGTAGAGAATAATTTATATATTCCAATATAGCCCTTCTCTATAAAGAACCAGAAAATTAAATAACTTTTGTGTAGTGTTAAACAGAGATATACTTAGGATATTGATCCTGGAGACAAAGACAACAAAATGAGCACAACTATAATTATACCAGATTTGTGCCTGCAAATATTCATACTATAGTTATAATATTCACAGCACAACAGTATTCCCACAATTGCAGCATTCACTATTTGCAGATGATATGATAGTTTACATAAGTGACTTGAAAAATTCTACCAGGGCACTCCTAAGCTGATAAACTCCTTCAGCAAAGTAGCAGGGCACATGATTAACTCAAAAAAAAAAATCAGTAGTGAAAACTGAACTGAGGAAGAAATCAGAGAAACATCATCCTTTATAATAGCCACAAACAACATAAAATTCTTAGAATAATGCTAGCCAAACAAGTGAAAGAGCTGTAGAGAGAGAACTTTGAGTCTTTAAAGAAAGAAATTAGATACCAGAAAATGGAAAGATCTCCCATGCTCTTGGATAGGTAGAATAAACATAGTAAAAATGGCCATCTTGTCAAAAGGAATCCACAACATTAAGGATTTTGGTAAGTAAAGTATACCTCTTCTTTTGAATGCTCTTCCTTACAAATTCTGCTACCCCAGATGACACCTCAGTTTATACTCTTCTTACTATATTGTGTACTGTAAAATTTTCATGGTGTGGATACCACTGTGTTACTGTGTTATGTGACACCATGGTATGAATTCCAACATGAGGTGATTACTACCATGTTGTGAATACTGCAATAGTTGGGAACATTGCTATGGTATAACTATCATTAGTACAGGAAACCACTTCCTGAACACAAAACTAATAGCACAGATACTGAAATCAACAATTAATAAATAGGACTTCCTGAAACTGAGAAGCTTCTGTTAGGCAAAGGAAATAGTCAACAAGACAAAAACGGCAGCCCAAAGAATGGAAAAAGATATTCACCAATCCCACATCTGACACAGGGCTGATTTCCAAAATATAAAAAGAACTCAAGAAGCTAAGCACCAAAACACCAAATAATCCAATGAAAAAGTGGGATATAGGACTAAATAGAGAATTCTCAATAGAGGAATCCAAAATGGCCGACAGAAGCTTACAAAAGTGCTCAACATCCTTAGCTATCCTGGAAATGCAAATCAAAACAACTCTGAGATACCATCTTACTCCTGTCAGAATGGCTAAAATAAAAAACACCAAGAAAAGTTTATGCTGGAGAGGATGTGGAGAAAGGTGTACACTCCTCCACTGCTGGTAGGAATGCCAACTCATACAGTGCCTTTGGAACTCAGTATGATGGTTCCTCAGGAAAATAGGAATTAGTCTACCACAAGACCCAGCAATTCTATTCTTAGGCATATATCCAAAAGATACAACAAGGATATCTGTTCAACTATGTTCATAGCAGTATTATTTGTAATAGCCAGAACCTAGAGGCCACCTAGATGAATAAAGAAAATGTAGTACATTTACACAATGGAGTACTATTCAGTGGAAAACAACAAACAAACAAATAAAAAACCCAATGGGATCTTGAAATTCACAGGCAAATGGACAAATGGATGGAACTAGAAAACACCATTCTGACGGAGATAATCCATTCACAAAACCATGGTATGTACTCCTTTGGGAGCATGGGGGAAATAGAGAGGGAATAAAGAGAAAGAAAGATAGAAGAAGAGGGGAGAGGAGGACTTGAGGAGGCAGGAATATTGAGTCATGGGGAAAATATAGGATAGCAAGAAAAGAGGTACCATAATAGAGAGAGCCATTACAGGTCTAAAGAGAAATTGGCACTAGGGTAATGTCCAGAGGTCTAGAAGGATGACCCCAAATAAGAATCTAAGTAATAGTGGAGAGACTGCCTTAAATGCCCTTTCCCTAAAATAAGATTGATGATCACTTATGCCATTCTAGAGCCTTCATTTAGTAGCATATGGAAGCAGAAGCAGACACCCACAGCTAAACACAGAGCTGAACTCCTGAAATCCAGTTACAGAGAGGGAGGAGTGATGAGGAAAGGGGTCAAGACCAGGCTGGAGAAACCCACAGAAACAGCTGACCTGAACAAGGGGGATCTCATTGACATACATATACATGATAGGGTTGTCCTTATTTGTTTATGATTCTCTTGTTGGTTGATGAATGCCAGGCAAAAGATAGGCAGGGCTAGGAGATGAGGAGAATTCTGGGAAAGATAGGCAGGGAGGTCAATCAAGACAGAGTCATGATGATGCTGAAGGAGTAGCAACATGTCAGGGAATTAAAAACTGGGTGAGCCTTAGCCTTGTGGCAATACATACATTGATAGAAATGAGTTAATAATCAAGGCAGAGAGAGCCAATAAGAAGCCATAATCATTGGCCAACAGTTTTATACTAAAAGAAAAAGAGAAAGAAATGACAGTAGAATGTAAGGTACAGTTCATGAGAGGTTCACATGATGGGTTACAGATCAGTTTACAGAGCACTTACTTAGTATATGTGTTGGATTCCTAGTAATTGAAAGAAACCACCAACCACTCTAAATAATGGCTCCTACCAGCACCACCTGACCTGATGAAGGGATTATTAGTATTACCAGAAAAGTGGAGAGGAAAAGACCTAGTACTCTCTACTGGCAGGGACAGAATTAAAACTTGTTTCTCAAGGATCAGGACACATTGTGGAGGAGCAGGTGGAAAGAATATAAATGTCAAAAGATGGGAGGTGGGCTGTGAGAAGGTGTCTTCTGAACATGGTAAAAATATGGCAAGCTTACCTTATCTGTGGGTACCTGTATCAGAACAAGCTGAGGAGACCAGTCACTATCCAAGAAGGCAGCACAAACTGAACTCTGAGGCAACAATAAAGACACACACACACACACACACACACACACACACACACACACACACACACACCGTACAGGAGTGATACCGAGGGTGTGGGGAGAGGAGATGGGATAGTGAAGGGTGTTGTGTCACATGGAAGATGTCTGTTGGTAGTTGGAATGTGCAGATAGGAGTGGGTATGATCAACTGACAGTACATACTTATATGAAATTGCCAAAGGAAAGAAGGTAAGATTCTGAAGAAAATAAATAGGGGCTGTAGGTAGATTCAGTGGTTAAAAGTCCTTGCTGCTCTTGCAGAGGACCAAGGTTTGGTTTCCAGCAACCATATAATGTGGTTTTCAACTGACTATAACTTCAGTTCCATAGGATCTAGTACTTTCTTCTGGCCTTCACAGGTACCAGGCACAAATGTGATCATCTATATACATCTATATTTATGTAAACACTTATACACATAAAAGAAAAATAGATATATTTAAAAATATAAATTGAACATTTTAAACACAATGTAAGTGTGAAAATAGCAAGAATTAGCAAGGATGTAGAACATTGTGAACTAACACATGATGGTCAAATCAAAAGACCCACAACCTCTTCTAATACATCTTCAGTACATATGGACAGGGATGATACACCCATGTCACTGTTCAGAGAAATGAAACTCCACAATATATCCACAACATATTTAAAATGTTAAACAATACATAATCCCTTCTACCCCTGAACAAGCAATGGGAAAAGAAAGTAATATTATCACCTAGTCATGTACCAAAAAAAAACAAAAATTAATAAAAATCAAAAAAAGGAAATCTCTTGTGGTCATACCACTTTATGAATTAAAAAATGTTGTGATTTTATTAGTAGTAATATCTGATTAAGTACCATATGATAACAAATTTTAAAACACACCAAGAATATAGTTAAAAAATGAGTTCTACATCCCTTGTGCCAGACTAAGCATTATATTAATATGAATAAATAGGAGATGTCCAAGAGGAGACTTTCAGTGTAGCCAAGTTACTGGATATCACCATGTACCCATTGTCCCACTGGGACCTACTTGACAGTATCTTGCTGAAGAGTTGCAAATCACCTGATTGACAAACTGAATTTCTATTCTCTAATTGGTGGCCATATAACTTTATCCAGACCAGGGTCTTCTTATGTTGCCCAAGCTAACCTCATACTCATTAGCCCCCAGAGTTCCTCCTGCTTCAGCCTCCTGGGAAGCCAGAACAATGTATAATACATACATCCATGTCCATCACAACACTATTCCTAAACAATCTTTGGCTTTGTGTTCTGAATGGTTTTGCTAGAACATTGTAAAGAATGACAGGAGAAAATGAAGCCTGCACAGAACATTTTCAAGAAGTACCATCATAGACAGGAAGATCCCTGTTAGCTGAGAAGCTGTGAATTGATTGTTTTAATCAACTCATCACAGAGTACCTTTGCAGTGTTCTCCCCAAGGGTGGCGTTTCTGATCTGTCACCCAGTACCAACAATTCCCCACTATCATCAGCTGCCTCCTGCAAGTTCATCCATTGGTGGAAGTTGTCTTGTTTCTCAGACACACTGATTTCTTTCTTGGCCTGTCTGTCTAGTTGCACAGTGTAACATAGGCCATGGAGTTTCTAGTCAAGTTACAGTGCTGTGAGAAGTTCCTGTCAGGCATCACTGTTTGATATCTACACAAGTGTCCCTCTTATAATGTGCTTCAAGATAACAGCATGAAAACTTCTTGACTTTTTCCTTTTGTCTGTTTGATGCTTGGAATTGTGCATTCTAAAAGCTGCTTTCCAGAATTGATGGATGAAAAGAAAATGAGCTAATATCAAGTAAGTGTTGTATCAGCTTTGGTATTTGGTATTGAATTGCCCAAAATGGATCTTATCCATCTCATGGGATGAGTCTGTTTTCTGAGAGATACATTGTGTGTCCTCACTTAGCTGGATCATCTCTTAGGCACTTCTAGCTGCAGAGCAATAGACAGAAGGCAGAAATTCCAACAAGTTCAATTAATTTCATAGCAGCTTCCCTCAGGACATTTCAACCCTCTTTTCCAGTCTTAGTCATTAAAGAGATCCCCTAAGTGGCTGCAATAGACAGAACTTGTTGAAAACTGTCACCTTTAGATCTGTGGCTTTTACTTCTGAAACATCAAAGTCAGAAACAAACAAATATCATGCTAAATTGGTAATTTGTCAAGGATTATTTTCTTAAAAGAACTCTGAAGACATGTCACTGTTCTGAATCATATAAGATTAAGCAGTAATTACTGTCCTGAATGGAGCATCAGGTGCAGTTATTTCTTCCATAGTATTTAAGACAGTATGGCCCCGTAATTACTAAGCACAGACTAAGAAGGTGAGGATAAAATGAGAATTTTTGAACTGAAGAGCTAATTTGAGGGGTGGAGGTCAGTATAAAATAATTAAACTTTAATTGAGGCAGTATAGTGAGAAATAGCAGGACATGAAGGAAAATGTGTCCAAATTAAAAATCCTTCCCCTGAATCCCTTGTTCAACTATGGCATATATAATGTCATCTCACTTGGAAAGTGTCACAGATCCAGACCTAGAAGCATTGTACAACAGTTGCCTTCCTTTCAGTTCCTTTTATTTGTTTTCCTACATGGTTATATTAGCTTGCAGTACAGCTCTTTCTCTTATATTCTTTCTTGTACTCAAAGGTGATGAGCATTTTTCATACATTAGAAAAAATCCAACCTAAGTTGTCATGGTGACACATATTTGTAATCCGATACTCAGAGGCTGAGGCCGGAGGATAGAGGCTTAGAGGCCAGACTGGCAGACAGAACAAGAATTTATGATGGGAAATAAAATCAAACAAGCAAACAAATCAGACTTTGGAGGAAGCTGAAAAAGAAAAAAAAAAAAAACTAGGCTAACAGCAGAAAGAGTAGTCAGAGTAATTATTCTAAAAGCCAGTAAACGCTTTTGAAATTCAGATGTGACTGTAGTCATGCATTGTCACCTATGTGAGGATACATTTTCTTTTTAGTGGTGAGAAGCAGCTGTAGTTAATTATTTTCAGTATGTGGACAGTAAAAGCTCTGAGGAATAAATACATATTTTTTAAAGTATTTTCCCATTTGGTATTTTAAATTTAGAAAATACAATTTAAATAAAGTATGTGCTGCTAGCTCAGAAGTGTGGTCAGAAAGTCAACCCACACCCATACTGCTGTGCTGCCTTTACCATGATCAAAGCCATGGCAATCTGGGCATTCTTCCAGGTTTTCTGTTAAATTTTTTGACGTTGTTCATCTTATGTTCCCCTAAGACCATTCTTCAGCAGTGCATCTAGCATTTTGCTCCTTGTCAGTAGAAGAAAAAAAAAATGGCATCCATCTGCCTGCTCAAGCCCAAATTTCACCACTAACATGCAATGAGCTTTTGCTCTTGTGCCATGTGAAAAAGACATGTTCCTACTGGCTGCTCAGGTGTGTAGCTCTTCATGGAGACATGAATGCACATGCTCTGCATCATTTTTCTGAGGAACTTGGATATTTATTGGAATTCCTGTAATTTAATGCTGTGCATCTAGGTTCTATTGCTGCTTTCTCCATGAAATCATGAGACAGTACATTTCCATGTTTTTTCTTTACTTGTCAGAAAATCATGATCCCAATAAAGTGTATACCAGCCATATGTGGTGTTCCTCCACCTGCTATTTGTCTTTCCCAGAGAAGTTTTCTTAATGACATGAGTAGATGAAGAATGCAAACTTGTCTTAAATTTACATGAAACGTCACAGCTTATGTAAATTTGCATTGGATGTTTTCATATGGTTTATATAAAACATATATATATATATATATATATATATATATATATATATATATAGTTTTAAGTGTTATCAGCTGGTCTGCATCATGTCTAAATGTTTATAATGATACATTGCAACAATCATGATAGTGAATAAAGCTTATTCAGTTTAGTTCTCTCTTCTTAAATGTCTTTAAAAGAGACAGCTGTTACAGCAGGTTTCCCCGCCGGCTGCCGCTGGTTCTGCTGCCATTGTCCTGCAACCACGTGTGCCCCAAATAACACTCAGAGACTCTGTATTTGATACAATCCTGTTGGCCAATTACCATTACTGTTTATGGGCTAGCTCTGTCTTAATTATTAACCCATTTCTACTTATCTAAGTATTTCCACGTGGTCGTCTTATCCGGGAGCCGCGCGGCAGGCGTCCTGCTCCTTCCCCGGGCTACATCTTGACTCCTACTACTTCCTCTCTCCTCCCTCCTCCTGGTCTCCTAGCCCCGCCTATCTTGTTATCTCATTGGCCACAGTGCTTTATTAACCAGTATGAGAAACATATATACAGAATCACATCTCCCATCATCTCCTCTTTTCTGTCTAAAGTAAAAGAAGGGGTTTAACCTTAACATGGCAAAATATACCATATAACAGTTATCAAATAAGAATCACAGTTAACAATATTTAGTCCATTAACATTTTGTAAGACTTAAAGAAAATATCATCAATCCTATCTTTGTGAGTCTAAAGTCCTATACGTAACTTATCTTTAATCCTAACTAAGGAAAACTATAATCATAACTACCTGTCTTCAATCCCTTCAAAGACCACAGAAGGATAATATATAAACTCTAGAAATGACAGAGACAATTCATTGCCTGCTCAGTCACCCGAAGTTCTTCTGAAATGTTCCATCTTCAGCCCATAGGCCATAGTGTGTGTCCAGACTCCTCAACAAAGCAGGAAACTTTAAACTGTCCACCTGTATTGACAGTATGTCAGTCATTTTTCTCTGTGTCCTGTAGACTGTCTGGCTGTCTGGCAGCCTCTTCCATGAAGCAGGAATCCTGTAGCAATGTCTATCTTGCATCAGCAGTCATCTTTTTGTGGGTCCTGCATGTCCAGTTTCTACAACATAAAGTCAAACAGTCTAGACAAGAGAAGTACCTTGCTCAAATGGCTAGTCTTGCCATATTAGAAGCAAACTTCATAACGAGTTTCTTCAATGTCCATCTTCCTTTTTGATGCAGGTGGTGTTACCAGGAGCAGTTGTGCCTCATTGTCAAGAAAAACCCTAAACCATTTTAAATGCCATATTCTGTAGGTCTTTGAAAGGTTTGAAGAATGCCTATTCATCTCAAATACATTTCTATATATCTAGAAAACCTAACTAACTTAACTCCAAGTATTGACTATCATAGGTAACTCTTTAACTGTACTAAATTATACATTACATTTTCAATGAGCTATATAAACACAATACCTAAACAAGAGGAGAAATATACATATCATAAAATTGACCTTAAATTGTATCAATAAAAGAAAATCCATTCCAAAGCAAAGTATTCATATCTATATCTTAATTCCCTTTTTACCTTTAAAAAGATTGTTTGTGGTTATAGCCATTTATAACCAAGCCCATTTAAATGAAAATAAACATTTATAAACAATATTTGGGAATTTGGGCGTCGTTCTTTCCAAATTACTTCCTGCTGGTAGAGGGCGCTGTCATGGGGATCCTAAGAAGACACAGAAATCTTAGCAGTAGTCTGCAAGGCTTTGTCTCAACTGCTTTGAATGTTGGATCACCTGGGGAGCTGTTTCAGGGGGTCTGGCTTGATCAAACCACATAAATCTGGAAGAAATACACAGCTTTTCATTTTCTGTGGAAACAAAAATAGAAATCCTTTTCCCCAATAACTTTTCCTTAGGCTTAAATTTTTGAGTCAAAGCATTTTTAAAATATATAAATTGAATTGATCCAGGAACATTTCTTTTATCAGTAGTTGCTATTTTCTCAGCAATCAAATAATTTAAAGACAACAGAAGCACGTATATTATCCAAAATTTCTCTGTGTTTTCCATTTTTACGTGGCTTTTTTATTACTCTCTTTCTTCTACTTCTATTTTTGCTTATTTTGAGACAGGGTTTCTCTGTGTAACTTTTATCTGTCCTGGAATTCACTCCATACCAGGTTTACTTTGAAATCACAGAGATCTGTTTGCCTCTGTCTCCCGAGTGCTGGGATTAATGGTGTGCGCCACCATAGCCATCCATTTAATTCCTTTTTTCTTTTTTAAACCATTGTATCCCGTTTCTTTTTCTCTCCCAAGCCAGCGTATTTTTTAAAATACAGTGTAAACCTTCATTGCAGCTCTCATACACATCAATGAATTGTTAGCAGAGCTCTTTAAAAGCAAGGGGCTTTTTGCCGCTTATCCTAATTTTGGAAACTTCCCTTAAAGGAGCCGCGCAAATCTCTGTCCACAACAAAACAAATCCAACCAAGAAAATGCTGCTACTAAGAAGTCTTGCTAGTCTCTGTTCCTTTGTTTCTAAAACTTTTCTTAAGCTCTTATTAGTTTTAAGTGAAAGTTCTTATAGCCATGTTGGGTGCCATCTGTAGCTTGTATGTTTCTGCCAGCCCGCCAGCCCGCCAGTCTGGGCCCACAGCCGCACCAGCCCCAAATAACACTCAGAGACTCTGTATTTGATACAATCCTGTTGACCAATTACCATTACTGTTTATGGGCTAGCTCTGTCTTAATTATTAACCCATTTCTACTTATCTAAGTATTTCCACGTGGTCATCTTATCGGTGAGCCGCGCGGCAGGCGTCCTGCTCCTTCCCTGGGCTACATCTTGACTCCTACTACTTCCTCTCTCCTCCCTCCTCCTGGTCTCCTAGCCCCGCCTATCTTGTTATCTCATTGGCCACAGTGCTTTATTAACCAGTATAAGAAACATATATACAGAATCACATCTCCCATCAGACAGCTAACTAAAATACAAAACAGCACAGAGCTGGGCGAAATCTGTTTATCATCCACCTATCTCCACATACACATAATATATTATATATATATACATATATATATAATATATATGTATATATATATATACATGTGTATACAATTACATACTGCCTATCTGCTTCTTATTATGTATTCCATATGGAGTATATTTTTATGATAATTTTCTATATATCTGTCACCTGGTCTTCAGTGTCCTTGGGGTTACATACATATGGAAGGGTGTCAGTTACACATTGCTCATTATCTGAGACAATAAACTCCTTCTTCCATCTATCTCTATGATTAATTTATTACCATGAGGTATGCTCTGGTTTGGGTGTGGTTTGTACCCATCAAACTCATGTGCTGTTAGTCTGACTGCAGCCCTTGGGAGGTGTTAGAGACTGTGAAAGACATGAAGTTTTGACAAGTGGTTAATGTTTTTCTCATGGGAGTGAGTTCCTGATCCTTCACTGAGCTATTTATCTTGAGGATCTTAAAAACTGAAACTGTTTCTCATACCTTCTTTCTTTTACAAGTGCCTATTAAGCCGTCTGCATTCCAGTGTGGTTGCTATAGTACCAAACCTTTACCAGCACCATGTGTTCTGACTTCCTCAGTCGTGAGACAAAATTAACATGTTTCCACCATACATTTTTCAGTATCAGATTCTTTTTTAGCAGCAGAAAACAGGTTGGGATATTTTGTTGCATTTGTTCATGTCAGTGTCTTCCAGTGTTCTTCATCACATACTGGTCATGTTTGAATGGCATTCTTTACTCTCTAGTTCGACTCATCCTTAAATTTAACCTTTCGTAAGTCCCACAACCCTTTAATTTCTTATTTTTGTTCACCTTTCCTATAATGTCAGTCCATTGTGTCTGATTATTACCTAAAATTTTCCTTAACTTTGAAATTCATTTACCTCTTCAGCATCTCCACATGGTTGTAACACATCATTTCAGAGTTAGCTGTGTGACATGCATCCAACTTTCTTCAATATTTTCTGCCAAAGCAACCTGCCCAGTTCTTTCTGGTACTGTGTCCTGAAATATTGCAATTGTATTCAAGGGCAAAGAGGAACTATGGTATCTTCAAGACAATAGATAAAAATAGAAATGACTTATATTACACCAAGAAATCCCAATTCAGAATGACAAATACTATGTTTCTTTCATATGCAGATTCTAGATTTTTACATTTTATGTATGACTCTGTATGGGCATATGATTAAACTACTACACTAGAAGGACTGTTTTTTTTTTCTTCCCTCCAGTCACTCAGAATACTCAGACTCTGACCTGCCATTACTCTAGCATTGCATTCGGTTAATGCCACTGTCCCCTGCCTAGATTACTAGAGGGTGTCTTGAGATAGGTGCCTGAGATTGCCATTTGCTCTTATTGAGCTGAGAAAACACAATCTGCTCAATAAAGATCAAGGAAACAAATGCACATCATGTCCTTAAAATGTGGTTGAAGGAGAGAAACTGATGCAGGTGACAGAGGGGTTGTTGAGAACTAAGAGAGAAAAGGGGGGAGGGAGAAAGGAAACAGTGAGAGAAGATGTGAGGATGGAAGGCAGAGAGGAGAGGTCACAGACTCAAGGTAAAATTCAGGGTCCCTGGTCAAGCCTTAGTCCGATTCTTCTCTTCGCTCATGTTCTCCATGACTGCCCTAGAATGAGTTCTGTTCATGGTGGAAACAGCTTCCATGTTACAGTCCACTGTCTCATGAAAGTCTTCTCTTAATACATTACACATTGAGTTTTCTCTGCTCCCTTTTATATTAGGTTTTAAAATTAGCACAAAAAGTTAGGGTATTCTTATAAATTATCTTTTCATGTATGGGGGTGTTTTCCTTGCCTGTATATCTGTGAATCACATGCATGCAGTGTTATTGGAGGCAAGAAGAGGGTGACAGATCCTCTGAAACTGGTTAGCCAACATGTGGGTGCTGGGAATCTAAACAGGGTCCTGTGGAAGAGACGCAAATTCTTTTACCTGCTGTGCCTCCTCTCCAACCTCTAAAGATTTTACTATATTCTTATACTTTTTGACATATTTATTTATTTGAGATGGAGTCTAACTACAACTGCCTGGATGGCCTAGATTATGTAGACCAGGTTGGTCTTGAATTCATATCCATCTGCCTGCCTCTAATTCCATGTGGCTCATTACAGAATTCTTATGCATACCTTGGTTTAGTTGATTTCCCTACCTCCAACTTCACTACTCAAGCCTACTCCCCTCTCTTACTAGCCAGCTTCCTTCAAGCTGTAACCACTTTTTGGTTTCTGAGTCACATATTTTCACCATTGTCTCCCATTAAGACCTTCCTTTTTCACTCCTCTGATGACCTCCTTCCTAGTACCATGATGTAAACTTAACTTACCCAAGTGTGTTTGTGTTTGTGTGTGTGTGTGTGTGTGTGTGTGTGTGTGTGTGTATACATCTATGAGGAGAAAACATGTACTATTGATTATTTGAAATATATATTTTCTAGTAATATCTAATTCCAATAATTTTATTCAAATTTCACAATTTGTTTTCACATATTAGTTAATCACATTGTAGTCACAGTAACCATGCAGTGACTGAAGATATGGAGATAGAAGACTTAAGTGAGAAGATTTGGAGCTCAAGGCCTGTGTCTGAGAAACAAGAAGCCCACATCTTAAACAAGGAAACAAAACTAGTAGCTTGGTCTTAGTCCTTCCACCCTTGCCCTATGTCACGCCACCTAGAGGCATCACTAAAAAGGCTATATTTCAGTGTCACTTTGAGGTGCTATCAACATGTTATCTGCCTCTGGACTTCATTGATTTCCTGTGTTAGCATACAGTCACACAAAGGCCAGGTTTCCCCGATGTTTTCTGCATGCTCTGGCCTCTGGCTGGGATATGTGCTTAGCACATGGCTACATTGTTCAGTTTTCACAGAAAAATAGATTTTTATTCAAATAGAATCAAGCAGCAAGATTTTACTTTTATGTAGAAAATATGGGCAGAAAATCAGGAAATCTTTGATGGTTTGGGGACTCCTAAAAATTAGCAACCATGGGAAAGGGAGTCCTTATGATTTCAATTACTCAAAACTTAGGAAGCTGGAGGACCAAAACCCAGTGGCAACTTATTCTACAGAGGAGCGCAGTTTCAAGGTGCATGATCTTGTAAAGATCATGAGCTATGAGCAGTGGGCAGTGGAGTTGTGAGCTCCAAGCTAAAGGTCAGCTTTCCAAAACATAGAACCAAGCAGAGAGTCACAGTTCTGGAGAGCCACTGACTCATAAGAACTTCACAAATAATCATGGAATAAATACAAGGCAACATCCTTAAAATATTATTTCAAAGGAAAACTGGAAACCGAATCCAAATGACTGTTTATCTTAAAAGCTTTTGAAGCTATCAGAGGCATGAAGTAAAATAAATAATGCTTTAGGTAACATGATATAACTTGCATAGAAAACAACCCAGTAAAATTTGGCACCATCCTGAGGGGGTGTGGGGTATGGCAGAGGGAAAAATGTTTGAGAGGTAGAGTCCACAGTTTCTTGTTGCTGTTAGTGGAATTTTTTTTGTCCTTTTTCTCGTTGAATGTGGTTTTATTTTGTTTTGTTTTGTTTTTGGGGGGTGGGAATTGTTCTTGTTATAGGTCTCTGTTTTTTTGAGAAAGAAAAATGTAGGTGTGCAGGAAGGGAAGATATCTGTAAGGACTTGTGGGGAGGGGAAGAATATGAACAAAATATATTCAAATTTAATATTGATTGAAATAATAAAATTAATTTTTTAAAAGGTGGAATCCAGTGGGAAAAAAATGAAATCATGTTATGTGGACAGAGACATTGGTACTCCAGCTGTAATGAGAGCTTAACTTGCCACCTGCTCTAATGACTTACACACCCAAAAATCCCAAAGTAAAAGAGCTGACCAAGCTCTGAAATTGAGCCAAAATTTCTTTCCTTCATTCAACATTTATGCTAGGGATTTTGTCACAGCAGTAGAACAACATTTAGCCAAAGGCAACCCTGGAAATGTTAAGGTAATGAACTCATGTCAAGTGTTCTGCTATCAAGGAACAAGGAATATAACAGACCCTTTGAGTATGCTAAAATAATTGTGTGTATTTTGATGAGGATGTTTATCTCTTGTTACCCTGAAGTCAATCTAAAAAGGATTCATGTCTTCATAAAAGAGGCATGGAGAACTTCTTGTTCCTTGGTCACAGGATGGTCTGAGGAAAAATCAATGCTGTATAAATTATCTATTGGTCATTTAATCTGACACTATGAGAAATAAATGTGTGTTGCTCATAAGGCATCCAGTCTATGATATTTTGGGTTTATAATCCAAATTGATCAACAACATGCATGACTTTAAATAGGCTTTATATATGTTCTACTAACAATCTGTTCATGTAACCAGGTGGTATTCCTGAACCTTATGCTTAGTTTGACTTTCTTTCATGCTGTAACTCTCTACTGCTGTCTGCACAGTGGCAGCTATCAGGAAGTTTATGTGTTCTTTGACTGTGTATGCCACTGTTTCATCTCAAGCAATCTAGGAAAGGATTTTCTAACCCCAAAGCCAGAATAGCAGACATCACTGTCAGCCTCTGCCTACGTTCAGTGGAGGAGAGATGTAAGAGTTGGCTTTCCCATTGGATGTTGAAAGAAGGAATTCTTTGAAGGAACACTGCTGCTGGAACTGCAATTTAGCATTTCTATAGTATGAAGCCTGGTAAGGGATGAAAGCTGAAGATCAGGTACTAAGTATTTTTGTCCCAAGGGACTGCAAAGTTTCAAAGAACTTCCCTAGCAAAACTGTGCTTTCTGCTTTATCCATAGATACCTTTGCCTCAGGAAGAAAGTTCTGAGCCAAAAACCAACCCATGGAGAGGCCAGCAGTTCAAATCTGGGGTTATTCTTGTGTAGATTTATCTCTCCCCTTAAGTAGTTGCTTTGTAAAGAAAAAAACAGAGAAGAGTGAGAACAAGAGGAAGGACAACAGTCACCCAGATTCTGTGGCCACATGGACAGCACCCATGGCCTGCTTCTCTTCCCTTTGATCTCATCAGTAGCTGGGGAACAGGATATCAGTTGAATTCAGAGAGAGCAATGAGTTTGAATATGTCAAGGTAGAGGCCCTTTGTTCAGCATCCCACACAGCCATGCTGGCCCAGGAACATTACAGAGGGCTTTGAATGAAGTTCTAAAGACATTTTCCTTTTCTCTCCTGTAGTTATGAGGTCCTGACCTCCCTACTGGAATTGGAAGATAAGAAAAAAAGAATGTTTTAATCCATATGTTAATTATTGAAATTAGAATGGCAAACAAATATTTTGGGAAATTCAAGTTGCTTCCAAATGTGGCACTTTCCATTTTAAGCCCAAAGTGCAATTGTGTATTCAAAGCTCGAATCTTCATGGAGCCTCATGCATTATGTATGCTTTACTTCCCTGGGACAAGGAGGATGTCACGCTCTGCATCCTGCTGAAATGGGAAATCATTTCAGACACAGTCTGACTTGAAAAATCTCAAAACTTTAAAAGAAAAAGCAAAGGAAAAACTTGGGACACATTTTTGGGGAAACAAATATTTCCCTAAATTAGATGCTCTCTTTAAGTTAAAAATAATGAAGTTCAATGAACAATGCAATAGGACATTGACAACTGGGAAAAAGGGAACAGGAACATGCTGGTTGAGTTCTCAGCCCAGGGAAACAAACACATGAGAGTCCAAATTTGGGGTCAACCTGGGTGACCTGAGTTCCAGGCAAGACTTAGTTACAGAGTAAGACCTTGTTGCAAACTGCCACAAAAGAGAGGTTGGTTCTGAAAGGCTAGCACATATTTTCTATAAAGATCTGGATAGTACATTGGGCATTGTAGTGAAAGGTCTTTGTCATGGTTATTCAATGTTGTCATTGTCATATAAATACAGTCACATATGAACAACAGTGTAGGGCTGGATCTATGCTTTCAGACTCTGTTAATCAAAGACATTTGACCTGCAATCTGTGGTCTGATATACTTCAAATAAATAGCCCATTGTCGGCTAAAACTTTCACTAGGCAAGTTAACGCACAAGGTGTTGCCTTCTTTGATAAGCTGATTATTCCATTTGATAATCCTTGGCCTTCATCATTGGCTGAGTGAGTGTAGAAGTCTTTATATCAACCTCAATTTTAAAAAGGAGACTTCTACACTGCAGATACCAATGCATTCCTGCAAATGAAAACAAATCAAGTGTCCTGACTACATTAGTGCTAACATTGTCCACGTCAGATTTAATAAAATCTTATTAATAGTTCTCATGGCCAAGCCTGCACACATTCTGATTTCTAAATCAAAATGGTATGTTAATTTCCATGCCTGGGACCCCAGGCACTGAGCACAAGGCTCTTTATTGCTGCAGGGAAGTCCAGGATCAGGGATTCTGGGCTCAGTCTGCAGTGACTCCACTCAGCCTCTACTCAGGCTCTTGACACACTAAATGAGAAGGATCAGGATGTATAACAGCCAAGTAGGTTTGCAGCCTCATCCGCATTTAGCTCTGATGCCTTTTAGTCTCTGGGCACATCTGCCAGTGCTTGTTTCTATGGCTGATTTACGGTAATGTCTGATTAACGTGTCTCTAGACTTTGCATTGCCTAAATTATATAGCATAGAGCAAGCAAAGAGAAGTTTAAACCTTGTCAGTTCAAAATTAAAATAAAAAAATCTAGTTCCTTCAGCCTGGTCAATGAGGTCAGCTAATTCACCAAACGGAACCATCTCCTGCTTCATCTTGGTGTGTTTTGAAAACCAGAGCAGTGGTTAGCTTTCAAGCAACTTCCTTTTAATCCATCCTGCCGCAGCCCAGATGTTTCAGTTGTATTAGCATGAACTGGGGAATACAGAATAATAAAGTGAGACTTTTCAGAAGCAATAGCTGCTCCCCAAAAACATTTATTTAACAACTCTGTGTTTATCTTACCACCTTGAGTCATATTGCACAGCATGCATGACTCCCATGACTTTTATAATATAACCCCCCAAAAGAAAAGCTCTCATATGCTAAGTGGAAACTTGGATAAACACAATTAATTAAAATGGCTATGAAGAGGATTTCTCCAAAACAAACAAAAAGTAATATTTGAATGGCTGAACACTGGCATCTCTGATCAGGCTGCACAATTCTGTAAAAGCTAACTAAGTGGGAAAGCCTGGGGGAAAACACTCTAAAAAATTCTCCCTACTGTCTGTAGGTAGGTATGGTTTCAGCAAAGAGGAAGAAGTTATGACTATGTGGGAAATTTGGTTTAGCAGACTAGATTATACTCCCTATCAAATTGTCACCACCCCAAACAGTTGAGCCATAAAAGTCACTATCTACATGCCAATCAGTGCATAGAAATCTACAGGTATGTAGATACATACATTCAAGAGCAGTGAGATGGGAAGGAGAGTCCTAACAGTAACGTAAAAAGAGGTTACTGACACTCTAAGAAAGCTAATGTTTATCTTGCTTTTCTTGTTTATATGTTTCTATTTTTCATGTAATTGTGTGTATGCATTCTCCTATGTGTAGTAACACACATGAATACAGACTCGAGCATGTGGAGACCTGAAATTGGTGTCCAGAATCTATTTTCCTCATAGCACTCCTACCTTGCTCTTTTGAGGTAAAGTTTCATAATCAAGTCCTGCACTGGCATTAGGGCTAGTCGAACTTCCTAGCTTGCTTTGGCGATCACAGAGAGTGGACGACACCCTCAGTGAATGAAGTCCTGAATGCAAGTGTACTATTGATATAGATTTGGCCATGCCAATAATCTTAGCCTCAGACTCATTGGAAAATGGCAAGGCCTCTCCCAAGGGGTAAAGCTCATAAGGATGTCAACACCTTCCCAGGGACCCAAATGAAAATACTGACTATGTATGTGTAGATGTATGTATATGACTATGATGTGTGTCCATCATAATCCCATCCCCTTGCTATTTAGGACAGGAAGACTGTTACTACTGAGGTTATAAAACCCCATCTTTTTGCTTGTACCGTACACCATAAGCCCCGACTCCATGTTAATCTGTATGCAATAGCCAAGCTTCCCTATGCTACTGTACTAAATGAATGCACTGAGCTTCTGGGGTGATGTGGCTTCTCTATCAGAAGGCAAAGCCCACCTATTCTTAGGTTTTCTGCGTATGTCTGTTTGTCTTTCCTTCATTCCATGACTGCCTCAGGCAGGCTAAGTCAGGTCAAGTTCCTGTAACTGTGCAAGGATATAGCAGAGAATTTCCATTTTCATCTTCCATTGCTGAGATTTCAGGCACGTTGCCATGGCCACCTGGTGTTTGTGTGGGTTCTGGGAATCCAAGCCCAGGTACTCCTTGTACAGAACATGTGTTAGAACCTGAGCCATCACCAACCCCAGCCCTTCACATTATATCTTGAAGACATCATTTTGTGATCAAATAAACTGTAAAGACATAACTAGACTATCTGAACCTTCCAAGTAAATGATCCCTTTCCTGTTTTATGAGTATAATACATAGTTTCAAGTTACATTAAATAAATAGAGAAAAATCAAAGTGCTGAGCTTACAGTAAGAAATGTTAATATTTGTCTATGCTTATATCAGATTCTTTTGAAAAACAAATGTGCTAAGCATGTACAATAATAAAACTCATATTTCTTCATTAAATTAATTAGTTTTTTAAATAGTCTTATCACTGAAGCACTATTGATGAATTGAGCACTATGGAAAAAAATCTCTATTTTAGGGGGTAGGAATATATGAAAATATATGTAAATGCTATGCTTGGAAAGGACTATAGATACTTGCAAATACAAACATAAATATTTATAGAGTCCACTCTCCCTAAGATTCTAGAAGCCAGTAGCCTTAAAGCATGCTGAGAAGCCTATTAGAGTTCCCAGCCTAGCAAAATGACGTCCACTGGGTGAGAAACTTCCAAAGAATAAAATTGTACACTAGCATTTGTCAATGGAACTATTTACTTCAATTATAACAGACTTCATTTCAAATTCATTTTTTTATTTTTAAAAATAAGTTTTGTGTTTAAGTTTTATAATATATTTTTATTTGCTTGGTCATTATAGATCCTTTTTATTTGCTAAGTGGAGAAAGGATGAATAAATTAATAAATGTCAAAAAAACTCATATTAAAATTCATTCATCTGCATGCACTATAAGAAATAAAAATAGTATGAATAGAGTAGACATTGTGGCCAGTCAAACCATAGATTTAAGACTGTATTTACCAGAGCATGATAAATTCAGAGACTAAGCAAGATAGCAGAAGAGTGTTATTCAGCAAGGAATATAACTTGACAAGGACAAGAGATTTATAAAGTCTGAGTTCATATGGGAAAATCAAGAGCTATTCAAGTGTTATATCCACACAAGAAAACAACCAACCTGCATCCAGCCCTCTATACAATGCAAATGGAGGAAGTATTTCAAACATTAACATGAAATACAGATTCTGATACAGTATATTCAGAAAACAAGGGACAATTCCAAAAAGATGCCAAAAGGTGCTTATGATACAGGTTAATAAGTCACACATTGTGTTGGTGGGCATTATCCTTATGTATATATGTTCCATTTATTGGTTGATGAGTAAAACTCTGATTGGCTTGTAGCGAGGCAGGAGGGATTAATGGGGCTAAGAAATAATGAGAATTCTGGGGAGAGAAGGCATATAGAGAAGCCATCAGGGAGATGCCTTGCTGCCGAAGGAGTAACTTACCATATTACAGGTAAGCCGCAGCCTCCTGGCAATACATAGTTTAATAGAAATGAGTCAATAATTAAGAGAGAGCTTACCAATAAAAAGACTATGCTATTGACCAAACAGTTTATAATTAATATATCTCTGTGTGTTTATTTGCGACTAATTGCCTGTAAGACCAGGCTGTAAAGAAACTCCAGCTACACTGTGTAGCAACCATTGAAGGAGATTCAGATAAGGACAGTGTCTTCACCCAACATATATGCACATATATGCAACATATATGCACTGTGTAGCTTAAGAATAGACGCAGAGTACAATTCATTAATCTAATTCCTAATAAGTCTTCATGTTGCTATTTTGAAAAATTTTTAAAAGGTAGTTAATTTTATTGTTTTTGAAGTGTGTGTGTGTGTGTGTGTGTGTGTGTGTTTGTACATGAGAGTGCAATACACTTGGAGGCCAGAAAAACATATCAAACGCCCTGGAATAGGATTTACAGGGAGTAGCTGTTTTTAACAAAATCTCAATTGCTTAATTTTACTAATAAAGTCTAGGGAGCCAGCTGCTGGGGTGAAAGCCTGCTAGCTCAGAGAAGCAGAGAAAGCACCAGCTGAACTTCCTCTTCTGCCAATGTCCCAGAATCCTCTGTCACCTAAGCTGTCTCAAACACAAAAACCTGGAACTGAATATCCCTTACTTTACTTCGTGTGTCTCTCAATTCGTCCTTCTGACTCCCTCTTACCTTCTATACTTTAATTCTACCTTTACTTCCTGTTAACTGCTTGCTTGCTGTGTCTCTTGACAGATGGTTGACTTTATTTACTCCTGTTTACAATACTCGAACAGAAAGCTTTTGGATTGAGCCACGCCACAATTAGAAACAGATTTTTCCAGTAAATGATACAATCTCAGGGTTCACAATGTGATCACATATACTGTAATAGGAAGTTATGAACTATTTAACATGGATGCTGGGAATTAACTCAAGATCTCTGTAGAGATTATGACATGCTCTTAATCTCAAAGCCATCTCTTCAGCAATCCCAAAATTAATCTTTTAAAGTAAAGGTACTATAACTTATAGGTCTTATGAGGTATGAATGATTTACTTTGGTAGGTAAAAATAGAATGCACTGAGTAGCATCTTGGGAAGTTACATGTTCTCTGAGCACTTACTGTATTCTATGGATTGTGTCTATTTGATTTACCTTTCTTTAATCCTTGCTATTTTAATTCTACCACTGTCAGTAGAAAGTTGCTTAGCCATTTGTCATAGTTAGTTTTAACTGTCGATTTGTTACAGCCTTGAATCATCTGAAAAGGGAATCTTAACTGAGGGATTGCCCACACTACAGGGCCTTGTGGGCATTGCTTTTGGCAGAATTATTTTGACTGTTACCTGATGTAGGAAGGTACTGCCCAGTATGGGTAGCACTGTCCCAAGGTAGATCCTGGCCTGTATAAGAAGGCTTTCTGAGACTAAGTATGCATGAACAACCTGGCAAGCAGCATCCCTCCATGATTTCTGCTTTAAGTTATTGTTAGAGTTTGTGTCCTGACTTTCCTCAATGATGGATTGACTGTGACCTCAAAGAAGAAGCTAAATAATTTCCTCCCCTAGTTTCTTTTGGTCTTAGTGTTTTATCACAACAACCGAAAAGAAAATAGAATGAGCATTGTTGGCCTCAGATTCCTTACTTTGAAACTATGGATAAAAGGCATACAGACTAATATTTGTAAAGTGTTTATCATAAACTTTGGCACATTGAGAGTATGATAGTTTGAATGAGAATGGCCCCATGGGCTCATATTTAATAATACTTGATCTCTAGTTGTTGGAGAAGGATTAGGAGGTGTGTCAACGGGGGTGGGATTTGGGATTTCAAAAGCCCACATAATTCTCTGTTGACTCTGTCTGACTCACACTGGTAACTAAGGATGTACAATCAGCTGCTTTTCTAGGATCATGCCTGCCTTACTGCCACCATGTTTCCCACCATGACAATCAAGGATGTACCATTTGAAACTGTAAACCGCAATAAACTCTATCTTTGGTAAACTGCCTTAGTCATGTAATAGAGAAAGAACTAAGACAATGAATGGTCAATAAGTGAAAGTATCTCTAAATGCTAGTGAAACCTCAAATTGTACCTTTGTTGCTAAAGTAATACACAGTTTTATAATTATTAATGTTATCACTAACACACGATAATTAAACAAATTAATGGAATTCATCATTAAAATTCTATATAAGCATATATTATGCACTGATATTATTATAACTCTAGACTTAGTCTTTTGGATGTGGATATAATTGAAAATAACCATAAAGGTATTGTGCCATTATGTATTCTTTTCTGTCACTTTGTTTGATTCTGTTCATTATTTCTTCATACCAAGAGACTTAGTTTTCCAAGCTAAAACATCCCTGTTTAGTATCATTTTTATTGTACCAATAACTCAGAAATGTAGGTCAAGTAAATACAAGTGGTGTGTGAAACAAAGTCTTCCGAGTTTATACTGCTACTTGCCAAATAGTCAAAAATGGTTAGTGTGATTGTAAAAGCCTGCAAGAGTCATGCACATGTCACAACAATGCTTTTGTCTCCTTTGCTGCTTTTCCTTTTGCAGTAAATTCTTGGTGAAGTAAGGGAAGGCATGTTTTATTATAATTAAGGCCTCAAAGAGGAGCCCATTATGTGCTTTGTCTATTTTCACTTGGTGTAATGCAGCTATTGCTTTTTCCGTGTAATTATTTGCAAAATTAAACTATCCACGTTATTGGAACATGTCATATGCTTCATGAAATTATGAAGTCTTTGAAAAATATTGGGAATTGCCTATATACACTAATAAGAACATTGGATTAGCTTGTGATTTATCAGAAAGACCCTGACCGAACATCAATTTTGCACTATCCATTAATGGAAAAACATCCTTGTGAAATAACTTAGCAAGGTAATTTGTCATTCTTTTGAAGTGCATTCATTTTAGAAAACTTTTAGTGGAACTAGGGGGCTAAAGTACATAAATCACCAACCTTTCTATGAGTTCATTAAGGTGAAATTTACTGTTAATGTGCATATTTTGGCATTACTAAATTAATTTATTACATGAGTCTTTCCTGAGAATGTGTTGTGGAAGAGGAGACCTGAGTCAACTATTGAACTTCTACCCTCAAAAGGTGAAGATCTGAATCCATTGGTGAATTCCCATACTGGAAAGAGGGGTAGATAAAGCCAGTGGTGCATTCCCACACTAGGAGTGGGAGGGCTGAAGCCATTGGTGAATTTCCACATTAGACTTAAGAAACTTAATAAACTCGCTTTGTGGAAGAATGTGCACTTTCATTTCTACACTGAACTTCAACCCCTTAGGATTTTGCTTATCACCTGAAACTGTCCCAGCCACTTTACTCACACTGACCCAAAGTAAGAATTGAATGAAAATAGATGTTTACTTTGCAGTGTATTCTGTTTAGATTAGTAAGTACCATGGCAATGTAGGCAACCCTCACAGAACTTCTATCATTGGGGTTCCAGATGCCAAACATTAACTATTTGAACTAATGTATTTATATTAACAAGAGTTAAGAACTAATCCACAGGCCTAGTGTCTGCTGCTTTAGGAGTCTATATTCTAATGCAAACTCTCTTTTTCACTCCCCATGAGGATCATGGTGATCAATAACTCAATCAGCTCTCTCTCCTTCCTTGCCTATCTCAGGACTACATCTTGATTCTATGTGCTTTTTTTTGCATTTCCTCTAGTTGCATTTAAATTTTTAGTTTTAAAGTATTTATAACTGTTCCACATTGATGTTTATATTTAAATTATAACTCACTTGTTTGTTTTGTTTTGCTTTGTTTTGCACTCTGACACCAGCTAGGGTCATCTGAGAAGAGAGAATTTCAACTGTTCAAATGCCCTACTGGACTGGACTGTGGACAAGCCTGCGAGACATTTTCTTGATTGATGACTGATATGGAAGCTCAATTTGGGGTGTATTGCCCCTGATAATTGTATATTAGAAAGAAAATGAGGAAGCCAGTAAGCATCATTCTTCCATGGTTCTTACTGTGTTTCTTGCCCCTAGGTTCCTGCCTTAGGTTCTTATTTCCCTCAGGGATGGAATGTGACCTGAGTTGTAAGATGAAATAAACCCTTTTCTTCCCAAGTTGCTTTTGGTAATGGTGTTTCATTATAGCAATAGAAACCCTAAGACAAATTATTTACTAGTTCATTGTCTAATTTTAATTTAATAACTTCCAATGTATCATGTCCTGCCAAAATTCAATATATTTCAGCATAAAAAGAAAACAAAAATCAACATGCTTTCAGTCAGTTTTATCACCTTAAGGAAGAGCTATGACAGACATGACATACTGAGTCCCATACACTTGCTGCATGTCATTCTGAAGTACTTAAAATGTGGCTGATGTTCCTCACAAATTTAACTTCAAGTTATTTTTAACTACAGTTTAATTTTAAGTATTGACATGTTGCAGTGGCACCCAGTGAGAAGTATATCACTTTGATAGTCAGTTGAGTTAAGCAGAAACCATATCTGTAAAACATATGAGCACTTTCTATGTACCTGCTCTGTGTGAAGGGATGCTCTGAGGTCCTTTGCATTCCATTTGCATGATGCATAGGTAGAAGGATCTTTTGTGAGAGCTAGGGATTATGATCATGCCAGCTCCATCCCACTGATTCTATTCTAATGCATTTATACATGTACTAAGTACAACACATGCACTGAGGATCATGGCTGAGTATGAATGATCCAGCTTGCAAATCTGTTTTAAGAAAACTGCTCTTGATTCTATAATTTTATGGATGAAGAACTGACAGACGAAAGACAGCAAGCAAATGATACTCCATTAAATGGTCCTATTAAATATCGTCTTTACTACTTTTTACTATCATTTTATTTGGAGCAGACTAGGCAACTGTTTGATGTGATTTACATTTAATAAGAAACTCCTTGTTCAATTTTTTTCTCTCACTCATCCATTTGGAGATAAGTGTTTGAATATTAGTAGTTCACTGTTCTAATGTTATTGTCTCTTGAGATTTTGTAATGTAATTGTGGGTCCCAATTCCTGTCAAACATTTGTGTGAACATATGTATATCATTGTGTGATACAGCTATAAAACACTGACCCATCACATTTTTTATTAATTCACATAGCAATAATTAACTGCCTATTATTTGCAAAGTGCACTGATGCCCACTAAGTGGAAAATAGTAGGAAACAGCATGATTCTTTCAAGGTAATATGAGAGTCTGAAGTGAGAGACTGCTTGTGCATAAATTACAGTAATACAAGGTAGTCTGGCGGAGGTAGAAGCTAAATGTTAGGAACACAGAAAAGTTAGAGCTCAGTTTGCTCTAGAAATGGAGTCCATTAAATCAGTAGGCACCTGCTGAATATCTGTCTTTTCCCAGAATTTTATCAATCTAATAGCAGAAGACAAGGGTAAAAGAAAATTAAGTTTCTAATTTTTGTAGCTTTGACATTATTATGTGTATAAAGTACAAACATACTCTACAAACAACTGAGAAGACTCCTCAGGGGTTAATTTTATTTTTTTCTATAAACTATTCTGCACAAGAGCCAAGAGAATTAAAAGGAAGGATGGAGACTCTAAATATAATTAGGGTTTGAATGTTCAGGTCTCAGGAATAGATCTGCAGGGCTAAAACGTTATTTATAGAAGAAGCCAATCCATAATTAATTTTCAGGTAAATTACCTTATTTACAATAAAAATAAGTAGATTAAAAAACCATAGCCCAAATTGACCTAGTCATCATTCACTGTGTTATCTCAGAGAAGAATTAATCACTGTGATCTCAATATTCAGGAGACAGAGGCAGAAAAGTCAGTAAAAAAAAAAACAGACTAGGTTACATATAGAGACCTTTTCTCAAAAACAAAACAGAAATGTATATTAAGATAAATACTTTAGAAACCATATGATAGAACTGTATAATGCTTTGGGGTAACTGACTTGAGGTATATTGAATAAGAATGACCTATAGGCTCATATATTAGTATGCTTAGTCACCATGGAGTAGAACTATTGGGAAGGAATATTATTGTGGTCTTTTTGGAAGATGTATGACCTTGTTGGAAGAAGTATGTAAATGGAGAAGGGTGTTGAGGTTTTAAAAGCCCATGCCAGGCTTTTATTGTGATATTAAGCTTTCAGCTACTGCTCCAGTGTCATGTCTGTCTGATTCATGTCATGATGATCTTAGACTATCCTTCTGAAACTGTAATCAAGGCCCAATTAAATGCTTTCTTTCATAAGAATTGCTTTGGGCATGGTGTCTCTTCACAGCAATAGGACGGTAACTAGAACATGACTGGATCTTGGCTAGCCATGTCTCAGCAAGTGAGTATGAAGTCTTTGGCTTGATGTATGTACAAGGTTACATAGAATTCACTGTAGCAGGAAGCAAATATGGGTAGGAATTGAAGAGTCATTATACATTGATCAGATCATAAAACCTCACAGCATCATCCAAATTTTTCATTCATTTTTTTTAAAAGAGATTTATTTGGTCTCTTTCTTATTTGTTGCCTCTTCTATTTTTCTCTTCTTAAAAATTCCTTTTATACCCCTTCTCAGTAATCACTTGCCATCCTTACTAATTTTTGTATAATTTTATATGTTCTGAAATTATATCACTAATGCAAAATATGTTTGATAGTTCCATGATATTATAGAGTATATTATTTCACACAAATAGAAAGTATAAAAACATTTCTGATCTGTAAGCAGATAAACAAGTAAGAGTTTCTTTGTTGTTGTTGTTTTGTTTTTAACAGAACAGAACACAATATCTATTTGGGGTTGTGCTGGTTTTCACATGTATTGCTGAATTGTAGGTACTCAATCAGTCTGCTACAGGGGTAAGTGAAGAACATTCTGCCTTCCTGAGTTAGACAGTGTGTGTGTAAAAGTGTTATGTTCTATCATTTTCTAAAGATTGTGAAAATATTGAAATCTTAGATCTGCAGTGTCAGTTGATAAGGCTTGTGTATTTGATGACATAGAAGTGCAATGTTGAATAGCTAAACCCCAGGCTGAGACTTAAAATTCCATTTTGAGTAGATTTGGTGTTCTGTCTTCCCTAACATGTAACTATCAAGGAAGGTTTCTGAATTATTCTGTCTAGTATTATTGGTTACAATACCACACTGATACCAAAACAGATAGTGAAATGTAATAGCTAGTAGCTCAGGACTGTTGACAAGATGTGACTGAGCAAAATCTACTCACATAAATAAGTAGCATTAGACCATTTTTGAGAGATCACTAATGCATAATTGAGCTGTTGAATAGAGGCTTTCAAATTATTCCAGGTCCTAAGTGATGTTAACTGATTCTACCATAGAAAAAGAAAAACCAATACAGTGTAGTTAGCTTTTACTTATATATAGTAAGAAAAGTAAAATATTTTATATCTTATAATAATTTAATGCCATTTTAAACAGAGATGTGGTTTGCCCCATATAATAGAAACTTTAACTAAAGCTGTGTTGAGATGAGCCTTTTGCTGTAATACTATTAATAATATTCAAGCATGATTGGGAATTATCAGTAGGACAGATTTTTCTTTAACTTAATGAAGACTGATACAAGTAAAAGTAATACAACCAGAAGTAATACAATTGTGCATTCTTAGTAATGCACAACTCCCAAACTCCCAAAACACTAAGGCACTTTTCTATCTTCTTGAGGAATTAACAACTGAACTCTCCTATGAGTATAGAGAACAACCCCTTTGTTAAATTTGAACAATTTCTTTAAAACATAAATCAGATAAATAATAGGTACAGATTATAGACTACAGATAAACATTTCAGGAGTTATTTTTCCCCAGCAGTAAGTTCTCTGTTGCTGAGTAATATCACCACTAACACCCAGCCAAACTGCACTGAGCAGTTTTAATCACTCTTCACTAGTTTCTATTAAAAATATATGGACTTTCAAGTAACTGCATATAGAAATTGAACATTCCCTTAATGTGATACAATATTTTGTGTTTAAATGGGGAACTACAGAAAACCATGGAGTTGAACTAGCCTAGCTGGCTTGAGAGGCATGTGTCATAGATTTTTCAGGTCAGAGAACATGGCTTCTGGGGATCAATGTGCCTTCCAACTCCTGAGAGTCTGATGCACTCCCTCAGGCAGTGAAGCATTCAGGCTGCTTTGTGTTTCTCTGTATGATCCCATAGTAGTCAAGGAAGAGTGAAGGTTTAACAGGATAATTAGTCTTAGACATAAATCTTGTATACACTGTATGACTTGCAAACTTTATTTTATCCTGTAACTACAACTGAATTGATCCTGGAAATTGCCATCATATTCTGTTTCTGATGAAGGTATAAAATTCTAATTGCTCTCAATAAAGTTGTCACAGCCTCAGTTGTGATGTGGCCCCTCCTACCAGGCTGATTTAATTCCTGGCAGCATATCAGGCGACCTTAGCCTGGTAAGTAAGCATGGACACTTACAGGGTATTTTAAAGTCAAAGCTGGCCTTGAATTCAATACTTGGGAATGTACTTGGACTCTCTTGTTACTACCTCCCATGTTCTGGCATGGCAGGAGCATAGTATCACAGCCACTATGTGTGGTGTCAGTAATCAAATATTAAACTTATTTCCCATTAACAGTCATGTATATTTCTAGGATATAATGCGATGTATTGTCTTATGTGTGTATGGTAGATGGATTCAATCACACTAGCCAACACATTCTTCAACTTAAGATATTATCATTTTTGCAGTGAACATGTTAAAATGTATTTTAGCAAATTTAAAATACAGATACCTTATTATCAACTATGATCTTTTCCAGATATGCCATGAATATATATTTCTATCGTCTAAGTAAAAAGTTTTAACTTTTAAAAAGCATCTTCCTCTTACCCAACCCTATCTAACTCCATCTAGTCTACTTATGAAATAATAATTTTTATGAACTATAATCACCTGGACTAGGAGGAGGAAAGAGGAAGTAGTTGGGAGGAGTCAAGATGTAGATCAGGGAGGAAGGAAGACGCCAGCCGCAGCTCTCGGATAAGATGAGCCATGTGAAAATAATTAGACAAGTAGAAAAGAATTAATAATTAAGACAGAACTAGCCTATAAACAATAATGGTAATTGGCCAACAGGATTATATCAAATACCGGAGTCTCTGAGTGTTATTTGGGGCTCACATGGCAGCGGGACCATGGCAGCAGGACCGGGAGGCCGGTGGGGAGGAACAAAGAGTAATACCTGCCCGTAATAACCTGGTGTTATAGAAACTTACAATGAACTTATCCTATATAACTATTTTGGTATTCAATGTTCAGTCTCCAGGATTCTCGCCCGTCTTTTTCCCTTCTGTTTTTTATGATCACTTTTATATTTCTCTACCATGAAATCAATTTGTGTATATATATATATATATATATATATGTGTGTGTGTATATATACACACATATATATATATATATATACATATATATATACACACACACACAAATACATACATACACATCTTATTATTTTCTATAATGATCCCCGTTTTCTCTACCTCCTTCCCGTTTCCCCTGACCCCCTCCCATCCCATCTCTCCCATACTCCACACAGAGTGTGATACCTTCCAGGAGGGGTCGACAAAATCTGTCAAGTCATTTGGAGTAGGGTCTAGGCCCTCCCCTCTGCATCTAGGCTAAGGAAGTATTCCTCCATGGGGAATGTGCTCCCAAAGTCCTTTCCTGCACCAGGGATACATCTGTGCTCCATTGTCAGAGGTCTCTTAGACTGCCCAGGCCTTCTAACTGAGACCCACGTTCAGAGGGTCTGAGTTGATCCTATGCTGGTTTCCCAGCTATCAGTCTGGGGTCCATGAGCTCCCCCTTGTTGAGGTCAGCTGTCTCTTTCGGTTTCTGTAGTCTGGTCTTGACCCCTTTCCTTATCACTCCTCCCTCTCTGCAACTGGATTCCAGGAGGGGAACAGGCAGTATTGTGTTTCTATTTCACTTACTTCACTTACTATGCTATCCTTGAATCCCAGCCATCCTTTCTTTATTAACTTTACTAACAGTCTAATGTGGACACTTGTATTGCTTCTATAATTTTGTTAATGTGAATAATGCTGAAGGGAAACTAATGAAGATTGTTACGATAAAGGTGAAGGGTGACCTTGGTGGATTCCATGTAGGGCAAGGGTAACCGAGGCAGAGGACAAACATACCTGGCATACAGAGCTTAAGTGTGTTTGTTTGTTTTCAGTTTATGTTTTGTTTTGTTTTTAGAAAGGGGAGGGAGGGTGAAGGAAAGAGAAAAGAGGTAAAGAGACACAGAGACTCAGAGAGGACAGAATCGAAGAGGAAGACAGGTAATTTACTGTCTGCCCCAAGGGAACAGCGGGGAAAGAGATCAGTAGGAAAGAGATGAGTGGGCAGAGCCTAAGTGGGCGAGGGTCTTTCTTTTCAAGGGGTCCTTTGCACCTGTGTGCATGATTGCAGACTATGCAATCATGGAACCATGAGCTGACCAGGGTACTGCCTGAGTGCATTCTGCCAGGTGACAGGGGCAGGCCAGCATAATGCTTGAATCGTTACAAAGGTACTTTCCATTATACTGATTTCAGTTTCTTTGATATACTGGGATGTGGAATAGTTGGATCATATTTTTAGTTTTAGCCTTGAGGTTGATGATAACCTAGATTTGGTTTTAACATAGTAACATTAAACTTTATTGAAGATACAGATTTCCTTCTATGCAGTGTATCTACTTGACCAAGAAGCAGCCACTATTGCTGTTAATTCCTACACATCACCTCTACAAGTGTCATTTAGGTAAAAAGTATCATCATCATATTTGATTTCTGACTTTGGAATTTGAACATGGGTATTATATTTACAATAATTAATGTTTTGTCTACAATATCCCAATTAGCATGTGTATAGCTTTACACACAATTTTTCAAAAGGTTTTTTGGTGTGTGTGTGTGTGTGTGTGTGTGTGTGTGTGTGTGTTGCAGAAAGGGACATCAGATCCCCTGGAGGTAGAGTTACAAGTGGTCATGAGACACCTGATGAAGGTTCTGGAACCAAACTCAGGTCATTTAGAAGAGAAGAAAGAATTTATAAAAGTTAAGCCATCTATCCAGTATCATTTTTTTTTATTTACACGTCGTGTCACTATTACCAAGCTTTCATGTGATCATAATCTCCCCTGTCTCTCTTTGTGTCTCTCTTGATCTCTGTTTCTGTCCCCATCAGCCTCTGTCCTCTCTCTCTCTCTCTCTCTCTCTCTCTCTCTCTCTCTCTCTCTCTCTCTCTCTCTCTCTACACACACACACACACACACACACACACACACACACATATTTTAACCTCCTCAGACGGCCATGTTTCTGAGCAAATCACTGCTATATTCAGAGTCAGACCACAATTGATTTCTCCATCACTTTCATTCTTATCTAAGTAACATATTTCACCTCCTCATTATCTTCGTGGGCCACTCTTACACTCACTGCTTATTTTCTGAAGACTACTCTGAAGGATATTTATACAGTTACTCATGCTACTTGTCAACTAGATTCTAACAGTTTACAATCACAATTAGAATGACCATAGAGCTTCCAGAGCTTTAGGCACTCTGCCTGGAACCCTTCCCAATTCTGCGACTTCATCTTTCAGTATAGCTTTCTTGCTTTATTCTGGTACAACTGGGTGCCTCTACTCTGTGAACAAATGAACATGCTCTTGTGCTGGGTCCGTTGTGCCCAGACCACATATATAGTGAGCTATCCTGCTACATTTATAAGACTGAAACAGCTTCTGCAGAGATCTTCCCCTATGTCACCCATATGTCTCAGGAGATCAGTGTCTGGT
This sequence comes from Cricetiscus sungorus, assembly GCA_030556225.1. Taxonomy (NCBI): domain Eukaryota; kingdom Metazoa; phylum Chordata; class Mammalia; order Rodentia; family Cricetidae; genus Cricetiscus; species Cricetiscus sungorus. Next base: position 4,548,982 of record JANBXA010000366.1, on the reverse strand, counting down.
AGGCTTGTGGTTTAAATATTAAACACAACTAGAGATGCTGAGTTAGCACATTTTTGACAGTTTATTGGGGCCACTAACTGAAGGCTGCTAACTCAAGATGTTCAGTCTGTTTTCTCTACTTACTGCCTACTATAAGGTGATGGAACTCACTAGTCATGTGCACCCACTATCATGATGTTCTACTTGCTTGTAGGTTAAGAAGCACAGACCTAAAGGGTGACAGATTGAGCCTCTGAAAGTGTGAACAACAGTAAATGCTGGTTGCCTTCTTGAATATCTTTTGTCATTATGTTCTTACTGTTTAGCACCCAGCCATGGCTCTTTAGACCTCGCCTAACATTTTCCCACTGCATTCACTACCACTTGAGACACTACTGAAAATGTGTCTGAGTACTTCCCCTATTGCTATGACAAAATATCCCAAAGCACACAATTCAGGTATTTAGTTTGGCTAACAGTTTGAAGACACAGTTCACCATGGCAGGGAGGTCATGGTGGCAGGAACTTGAGGCAGCTGGTCACATTGCATCCATCCATATTAAGGAAGCAGAGAGTGGCAAATGTTGGCACTTATTTAACATCCTCTATTTTATTCAGTCCTGGACACATCCCATAGAATAGTGCTACCCATAGTTAAGATGAATCTTCTCCCCTCAACCAATAGATAATCTCTCACTGGCATTACTGGAGGGCTGAAATTCTACTAATTCTGACAAGTTGACAATATCAACCATCAGTGTAAGCATGTATTGATTCTGTCCTTAGCTTATTAAAGTCTGAGATTCTTGAAGCCCTTTTCTGTTTCTGTCATTGCTCAGTTTCTACAGTTTTCAACAGTGCCTGGAGTACAGTAAACAATAAATTTCTGAACAAATCAGTGCATGAATGAGTTTACCATGTCTAGCAATCAAATAAACATTTGCATATTGTATCGGCCCAATGTATATGAGAGATTCGTTTTTAAAAATATTAGATACCCAAACCAAATATTTTTGAATTCTATAATTTTGATTAATATTTAATGCTAATATTTTGTAGCCTAACATGTATTTTAAGAGTGAGTTATACTTTTACATTATGGTAGCTAACAGCTACATTTGTATAAACAGGTTTGCATTATAGTCACTCACGAACATTTTACAATTATACATGCACATAATAAAGACTAGATATTCATTGATGTTATTTAACATATGTGGTGATTACACCTTTCACATACAGGCTTATAATGCTTATTTTTAAGGATTTAATGTGTGTGTGTGTGTGTGTGTGTGTGTGTGTGTGTGTGTGTGTGTGTGTGTGTGTGAGCGAGCGCGCAGAAACATAGTGCTTGGAACTGTACTCAGATCATTGGATCATCTCTGCTGGAGCATCAAGAGTTCATAACCATTGAGCCATCTCCCCTGTCCTGTAAGGATTATTCTTCCTGGATGCTTACAGTTGTATATTTCAAATTGTATAATGAAGAGGCAGCACATTCCTTTTTCATAAGCATATTCCTAGCACTGTGTAAAACTTGAACTTAATGTTTATGCTTTCTCAAAGGAGATCTACTAGTGGTATTCTAGGTAAATAAAAATACATTATTAATTTTATTCAATAACAACCTGTACTTAGATGTAGGACTTTAAATTGTATTGTCTTTAAATGAGAGATCTTCAAAGAGAGTGGTTCTGCTACCCTCTTTAACTTAAATGCTTAGTTTACCTCACTAAAGCCTTAGTTTCCTGACCTTGTCATACAACATAGTGGCTGTAATTTGCTGGTAGAAAATGGCTTGAGAGAAACAGTTTGCTGAGCTTGCAGACTGAAACTTCTAAAGGGACACATTCATCAACAAATATGACCATCCATCTGCAGAGAATGTCACAGGCACTGCTGCACTATCCTAAGAACACATTTTCTTTAAAATGTGATTGAATGCATAGAATTTGGAGTACTGAGATACTGAGAGTACCCAATTTTGGAGTGTGGTATCAATAGCATAGGGTGCACTCAGGTTGTTTTAACTTGTATTTATAGTCGAATGGCTACAAACTGCATCCAAGGCAGAATGATACAACTGCTGATGGCATTTCTTTTTTTCCTATTATTATTATTTTTTCTTATTTTACATATTGATCCCAGTTCCCTCCTCCTCCCACCCTCCCTCCCATGCCCCCCAACCCCCTCTCATGCCACCCACTCCGCAGGGAGGGTGATACCTTCTAGGAAGGATCATCTAAATCTGTCAAATCATTTGGAGTAGAGACTAGGACCCCCTTCCTGCCTCTAGTTTAAGGGAGTGTCCCTCCATGGGGAATGTGCTCCCAAAGTCCTTTTGTGCACCTGGGATACATTCTGGTTCCATGGTCAGAGGTCACTTAGACTGCCCAGGCCTTCTAACTGAGACCCAGGGGGTCTCAGTCAGTCTAATGCTGATTTTCCAGCTATCAGACTGGGGTTTCACGAGCTCCCCCTTGTTCAAGTCAGCTGTCTCTATGGATTTCTGTAGCCTGGTCTTGCCCCTATTTTCTTATCACTCCTCCCTCTCTGCATCTGGATTCCAGGAGTTTGGCACATTGTTAAGCTATGGGTGTCTGCTTCTGTTTCCACCTGCTACTAGATGAGGGCTCTTTGATGGCAGATAAGTTAGTCATCAATCTCATTATCAGGGAAGGGCATTTAAAGTAGCCTTTCACTGTTACTCAGGTTGTTAGTTGGGGTCATCCTTGTAGGTCTCTGGAAATTTCTCTAGAGTCAGTTTTCTCATCAAACCTATAATGGCTCCCTCTTTTATGATATCTCTTTTTTTCCCTCTTGTCTGTTTCTCCCCTGACTCAATCATCCTAGTCCCACATGTTGATGGCATTTCATTTCATTGAATTGTGCAAAAGGAAAACATACACAGTCAAGTTCACCATACTACAAAATATAGATTCCTTCTTTTCTTTCAAAGCTTGTTTCCCTTTGCATAAAATCAATTTTATGAATGGTACTTTTGGAATATTAAAAGATGTATATCAAATAGATGGGCTATAAACTAGTAAAATAATGTTAAGAATTAGATATATAAATATATGTGTGTTCATGTAGGAGGCACTATGCTTGTAAGTGCTTAATATGTATGTGTAGGCACATATATATATGTATGCATCTCAATAATACAATGATCCCCATGAAGTATATATTTTTAAGTTAGTTATAGATAAATTAATCTTTTAATAGGCATGAATTATGCAAATGTTTATAGTTTGTAAGTGGCAGAACCAAGGTAGTCTCAATTATGCCTGTCCTTGAGTATCATATCCCACTGTATACTCTGTTACTGTTCATTATTACTACTGCTTATATTCCTTTGAAAAGCACAGAACATATGATTCACTCTCACTAATCATTTAAGTGTACTTTGAGTAGTATATACATATTATAGCTGTTCTCAGTATAACTCCCCCTCGTGTGTGTATGTGTGTGTGTGTGTGTGTGTGTGTGTGTGTGTGTGTGTGTGTTCAAGTGTATACAGAGTATTTTGTACAAATGTAAAACTCTGTGTGTTGTATTATTTTTCTGAGAGAGGTTCTCTCACTAGGACCTGGAACATACTTACAGACAAAGCTGGCTATCCAGTAAGCCTGCCTCCACTTCTCCAGGGCTGATATCTCACTCATCATGCCCTACTTTTGTTGTGTTTTGGGGAACAAACTCAGGTGCTCATGTTTGCCAGGCAAGCTCTTCATAGACTGTGTTTTTCCCAGTCCTAAAGTATTTTCCTCTTGTATGTTAAAAGTTTACAGCCTATATTTGGTAATGTCCCATTTCTCCTTACAATGGCACCAGGAAATCCTCATTGCATTATCTAACTTATGAAGTTGATTGTTTGCAGTAACTTGTATATGTGGAATCATGCACTATTTGTTCTTTTGTGTTTGTTTTATTTCACTTAGAATTATGTTTCCAGGAGTCATCTATGTTCTTACAAACTGTAGGACTCCATTTCTTTTGTTGTTAAGTAATACTTCATTGTGAAAGTTAGATTTTCATTCTTTCTTCGTCCTTCAGTGTACATTTGTTTCTATATAATGGCTCCCAAAAATAATGGTACAATGAACATGAGTATGACAATTTCCCTTTAAACTTTGATAAAAATTTTGGGTTATATGTCCTGAAGAAACATCAGGGATCTTACATAATTCTACTTTTACATTTTCTTTGGTGGAAACTTCATAATATTTTCCATAGTATATATACCATTTTATATTCCCAACAGTTGGTAAGCATTCTATTTTCTCCCAGCCACTACTAAGACTGTATTTTTCTACTTTAATGTTTATTTTTTATTGTTCTACTTATTATATGTGAATCCACAGACATGTGTACAATTGTCCATAGAGGACAAATGTTGCATCAGATCCTATGGACCTGGAGTTACAGGCAGCTGTGAGCTGCCTGGTACCATGCTGATATTTGAACTCAGGTCTCCAGAAGAGCGTCAAATTTTCTTAACTGCCAAACCACATCTTCAGCATCATGTTTTTCTTTGTTTATGTAAAGGAATGACCAGCAACACCTACATTTGTAAAGTAATACCATGCTGGGACTTTAGTTTGCATTTATCTTGTGACAGCGATTTCAATCATCTTTCTGCACACTTGTTGGCAATTTCTGAGTCTTTCTGGGAGAAGTAATAAGGTTCTTTGTCCATTTCTTCATTATGCTTTTTAAAATTCATTTGTTTGGTTTAGTTTTGCTAATGAATTGAAGTGATTCTTTACACATTTTAGATAGCCACCTCTTTTGATGTCCACAATGTCCAAACTCTGACCTGATTGCTTTCTTTGTGTTTGAAGGCTGGTCTTTGTTAATTTTTTGATAATTATACTAACTATATAACTATACTGTATAGTTCTATAACTTACTATTTGTACTTATGTCCATCATTGTAAATATACCTCATTTTTTTATAAGTAATACAGCTTAAAAATACATTTTAACATAAGATTCTGACGTCTTAATTTGGGATTCTATTGCTATGAAGATACATCATAGCCATGGCAACTCTTATAAAGGAAACATTTAATTGAGGGTGTTCTCTTACAGTCCAGTGGATCAGTTCATCATGGTGGGGAGCATGGTGGCATGCAGGCCGTCATAGTGCTGGAAAAATAGCTGAATGAGCTTCATCTTGTAGGTAACAGGAAGTCAAATGACTCATTTGGTACTATCCTGAGTGTATGAAAACTCAGAGCCCATCCCCATATCCCCCTGGTGACATACTTCCTCCAAAAGGTAAGGCCCAAACTAAAGCTGTGCTCTTCAGGGTCATGGTCTGGATTAAATGTACATGCCACCCATCCTTCTCCAATAAGACCACACTTCCTCCAACAAAGCCACACTTCTTAATAGTATAGCTCCCTATCAGTTTATGGGGCCAAATACATTCAGTCTACCATATAGGTGTGTAGATGTATTCTTTTTCAAGTGTTTCTGTCTATTTGTAGCCCTTTATAGTTTAGTGTGTGTTGATCTCAATTTTTGTACACTATGTCAATGGTGTTATGATAGGCACTCTACCCATTTTGTATTGGGCACATATTTCAATAGAACTTTTGTTTCCTGATTTATGGGCAGTATCATTTCTGCACTGTGATACAATACACTGACTGAAAGCAATTTGTGCTGGCTGGCTTGCATATTCAGCAGGGTAGAGTCCACTGATGTAAGGAAGACATAACTGCAGCAAAAGAACTATGGAGGCATGAGTGGGAAATTGGCTGTTCACATTTTATCCCCATCAGGATACAGCAAGAAGAAGATGTGGAGACACTGTACAGAAGCTTCTAACTTGTCCTCAGCAATTAACTTTCTGTGAAATCCATCTCTTATAGGATCCATAATTTTCATAACATTATCACAAGCTGGAGACGCATGAGCCTATAGGAACGTTTTATATTTGAACACAATATATGCTTTTCCATCTGTTATTTTAACTCATTCTATCCATGTTTTATAGTTTTCAGCACATAAATTATCAGCCACCTGACTTAAGTTTTTTCATAAATATTTTATTGTATTTCATTAAATTAATTTATTCATATATCTATATTATTACATTTAAATTAGGATTAATCTCCAATTTTCATTCAGGTTTATTTTTTATGAAGCTATAGAAACAACTGGTTTTTAAATGCATACTGCATACTGCAACATTTGTGATTCCATTTATTAGTTTTAATAGAGGATTTTATGTATGCAAATGTGCATGTGTCTGTGATGTATGTCTATCTATGTATATCTAATCCTAACATGAAAATTTCTATGAATGAAATCCTTTCCCCAGAGAACAGGTAATTTTACTTGTGTTCCAAATTGTATGCCTTGTATTTCTTTTGCTCTCCAAATTGTTCTAGCTAGACTTTCAAACACTGATTCTCATGGCTATGTAATCTTTCAATATTTCTTCTTCATCTGCCTTGGTTGTGGATTATATTGCATTTTCAGTTAGACCTTTCTTGTTTTGACATTTCCTCATTATCCCACTGTTGTCCTCTATTTTGGTTGTGTGTTTTGTATTTTAAATGCATTAATGTTTTAACTTATTCTTCCCCAAAAGTTAAGCATCATTACAGTTAGATTTTTTTTTCCTTGTGATATGCTGAGAAGAAGGAGCTCAGGGGAAAATGATCATCCTCACCCACAAGTCAAGGGAAAAACAATTGGGATTGGCTTGCATACAGAAGCTTTCAGCTGTTTATCTCCCCGAGGTTTATGAGAAAGGCAACCACAGCAAGGTGAGCCTGGGGACAGGATAAAGCAATGACCGCACCCATGACCTTCTCACAGTAGTTAGACCACACTTATTACAGTTTCACAGCCTTGCAAACCTTCTCTGAATGCTGGAGATAAAATGTTCAATATTTCCTCCATCAAAGACCTATAATCATACCACCTAGGACACAGCTCTAAATGTTTCACATTCTGTTAAACGTCATTGTCTCTGGACCTAGGTCTCCAAGCTTACCTTTGGAAGATCCCAAATGTACTCTAAGACTAAAGGGTCTTGTTGTAGCCATGCCAAATTCTTCTCTCCTTTGCATGAGCTTTCTCATATTCATGGCATTCTTTATCCTCTTCCTTGACTAACTGGTATTTAGTCCAGCCTTGGGTATCTAAATCTGGGCCTATTCCAGGTGGAGCAGCATTCTGCCACTATCATCATCCCCATAATTCCAGGTCTGATTGTAGAACCCCACATAAAGACAAGGGTTAGAGTTATGGCTAAATATTCATAAACACTGACCTCAGTTTAGCTCTTCTAGTAATAATGGTGATAGTGACATGTGGCAATTTAAATATACTAGCTCTCAAGAGGTTATAAATTAAAAGACCAATGAAAGAAGCTAGCACTGTGGGACTCGCAAGATGGCTGAGCAGGAAAGAACAGCTTAGAACTGCCTGTGACTTCATCTTTTCAAAGGGATCAGACCCCTTACAGCCTTTGTTAAGTATGCATATTCATAAGGAGCACAGGGTTCATATGAAGTCATGGTGGTCACATACACGTAAATAAAAATAAATCAATATAGCCTCTTAAAATATTTTTGCCTTGGAGTTTATAATTATATAATTTTCCTTACCCTTTTATCCTTTCAAAATATCCAAACTACCTCTCTTCTTGTTATCTTTCAAAATTAAGGCTTCTATTATTGTGACACAAACACACACACACACACACACACACACACACACACACACCATACACATACACACACACACACACACAAACACACTCCTAAATATATAAACACAACCTACCAAACCATATAATTTACTAGTACATATATATTCAATTTAAAAGAAGCCAGTAATATATACCCTCAGAGTTGAAGTTTTGCTTTATAATCTTTCACCAAAGTTCCTCACATAATTATTGTTTGTTTTTTCAAGACAGGATTTCTTTGTGTCACTTTGGAGCCTGTCCTGGAACTAGCTCTGTAGACCAGGCTGGTCTTGAACTCACAGAGATATGTCTGCCTCTACCTCCTGAGTGCTGGGATTAAAGGCATGTACCACCAATGCCTGGCTTCCTCACATAATTTTATATACAATTTATGCTATGATGTTTAGATGTTGTTTGTATCTTATAACTACAAAACAAAGAAAAAAACAAATATTCCAAGATATTTAAAAATGCTCATGATTTATCAAAATGAAGATCTTGTGATAGAACCTTGTATTCTCAATCTGGGACTCTCTTGTCTCCTCCATCAGGTTACTATCGTGACAGCAGAACCCCACAGTGACTGGGCCCTTTCAACTTCCTTGCATTGGGAGATTATGTTTGGATCAATAAAGATTTACTGAGTAGGTAATTTTTACCTATTAATGCAAATTAATATAACACTTCTCTTGAAGAAAATATAACATATATAAGCACTAAGCATTACCCTTGAAAACTGACTTTTTTCTCATTCCATAAAATCATTCAGCTTCCTAGCATTTCCTTATTCAGCTTCCAAGTGCTAGGCCTTGTATACAGTCCTGGGTCCATACAGAGAATAAAATCCCTTTCACCTGAGTTGGCAGGCAGAGAATAGCTTGGTTATGGTTCATCTGTTCATAGTTTAGGTACTTCTTGATAGCATTGAACATGGCTGAATGTTAGTTTTCCTGGTAGACAAGGATTGAAGGATTCTGTCTATCATGGAAATACCATTTTTTTTTTACTATTTTTCACAGCTTTCTCCTGCTAAAAATTACTGACCTTGAACTGTGGCACAAAGGTACTTCTACTCTCTGGTTGCTTTTCATCTTCCAAGAATCATCCTTTACATTGGGCTTTGCCCAATAACCAGGGAAACCTTTCTTTCCACCAATGTTATAGAAACACTAAGAATGGCTGTTAGAAATAAAAGCTCAGCTTAATTTCTGTGATTCATTTGCATAAATAGGAAGCTTCTGAAAGGTACTTAATCCTGTGGGATGGGTCTATTCCCTGCCCTAAGTGACCTAGACAGCAAGGAGGCCTGGCACATCACCCACACTCACTAAGCAAGATAATTACATAGTTTTTCCCAAAGGACAAAGCATGTTAATAATTTCTCTGCTTTGACTCTCTATAAAATTGAACACCATCCCTGCCAGCTCCATTCTTAAACATTTACTGCAGCCTGTAGAAATCTCAGCAGCACTGTGGCCTGGAATTTTGATCCACTAAGGAAATCAATTTAAGAAGTGATGCCCTCAATATGTGACCCATTCTCCATGCTATGATTCTGGGGATACACACAACACAAGAATGTGTTAGAGCATAAAGATGACAATGTTGCCACACAGACTTTGGAAGTTATTTAAAGTTAATTAATTTATCCTGACCTTTCCATAGAAATACAATGCACAATAGACTCCTTGTGATAATTGATTCTGGAAAGGCACTGAAATGGTTCGAGGAAAGCACAGCTGGGCTGTGCCACAGTTCTTGTTTGCTCTGGATTCTAAGCTATTTTTGGTAGTTGGTTAATAATGCTGATTTTCTTAAGGAGCCTCTAGTGGAATATATGAGCTGCCCTGTCAGATGCTGATGAAATTGGGATATGTAATTGATGAACTTAAGAATATTTATTCTATCAAGCTTCTCGATCCTCAGAGCTGAGACTCTGGTATATTTGCATGTAGAGATTCCTAAGGGAGGCAGGGAGAGCCCAGTTGATGGTTTCCTGGAATAGACTTCTGAAGGTATAGAGAAGTTAATTGACTTGGTTTTCTCTCTTTATTTTATACACTTGTGCTTTAAGTTTAAAATCATTAAAATAAAAATTACAAAATCCATTTGGCCAGTGTCTAACACCAAATGTTCAGTGTCTAATAGCTACATTGTACTGAGCCTATAGTCTCTAATTTTTTGTGTTTCAATTGAATTGATGACATGCTGGGTCCAAATATAGCAATTGCAGTGATTGTCTGACTGCTGTTTTTCCTCTTCATGTAAAGGAGACACAGAGGACTCTTAAGTAATGTGTCTAGAGAGCTGTGTAATCAGAAGATCTGGGAATTGAGTCAGATGATCAATTCCATGAAATGTTTCCTGGATTCATCTAAGTCTATCTCAGGTGTATTAGGAACAAGTTCATCTTATAAAGAAGAATTATTACAGATTTCATAGTTGAAACATCAGTATAAGAAAGGAATTAATGTACACAAAGTAGAAAATACATAGTTAAGCTTTGAATATATTTAAAGAAAAATATGTAATACTACGAAAATCTACTTTGTTTTTATGACTCAATACTAATAATACACATGATGTTGATTTTCCTTTGAAATTTCCTCAACCACTTTATAGTGTGGCTGGACATAGTAATTTATGTATACATGATTTATGTATACATGTATACAGCAATGATGTACTGTAAAGCTTGCTTTAAAATAAGTGTCTTCTAGGCTTATCACAGAAAGCAGTTTCTGTGTCATAGGTGCATCTGGATTTTGTGTTTCAGACTTGGATACTATAGCTGTCATACTCAAGAGTTTTTCATAAGGCATTTTGTTCTTAAGGTCAGCAAATGACTTATGACTATATTAGTCATTTCTGAAACTCATTTGTAGTTCTGTTCAGTATCACATGGGAATTTTAAGATTTTTCTACACACCTGAGGATAATTTATAAAAACGAGCCTTAAATATTTGCAGAGTAGGAGACTTGGGCAGCAGTTATTGCTATGTTCTTTGGTGACATGCTAACAGAGAAGAGACATGTCTGCTACGCATCAGCATTTAAATTTGTAAAACATATGAAGATGCTGACATCCTGTTTGTCATGAATGATATTAACAAGGATTCAAATGATATGAATTCACCTCTCGTTGGATCCTAAGAATCCTAAATGTGAAAAATATGCACTTGTCATGTTCTTTCAGCACAACGAATTTTGTCCTCTTGACTCCAAAGTGTTTGTTTCCATAAATTATTTCTAGGAAATGCTAGTGCTGTCTAAGAGACAGTGTGTCTGCTCAGTGTCTTCCAGTACATGAGTGGCCTGGTTATTGCCAGCTATGGATTCTTAGCTATGTCTGCAGATGTTTATTTTCTTTGATCTTAATATAGTTGTTTAGCACTGAGAACAATTATGTTACCCAAACACCTCCCATCAGAGGCAGTACTGTGATCTTGCAACGGCATCATAGGCTTTTGTGTGTTAGCTAATCTTCTATAAATTACCTACTTCAAAGGCAGGAAAGATGTTATTAACTCAAGCACTTCAGATACAATGTTTACTCCCAGTTGCTATAATATGCCATAGTACTTCAATTAAGAAATAGGTAGGAGGATGGCTTAGAAATAACTAAACACAAGTGTAGCAAGTATTTCTGAGTCACTAGGTACCACTTGTGAGAGGACACAAGAGAGCTCACTGGAGAGGCTGCTCCTCAGCATAGGAGGCAGCAGGGCTGGGGGGTGAGTGTGTTGAGGAGGACTTTAGGTGTTTCCCAGCTGTTTTTCAATAAGTCTGTAGTTTTGTTTGTTTTAGGCTATTTTTTTTTCTTCTTTTGAAACAGAGTCTTGCTCTGTTATCCTGGCTAACTCAGTAATTACTACATGAACTAAGATGACCTTGAAAGTGTAGTGAACCTTCTTCCTCTGCTTCCTGAGTAATTGTAGACAGGTGGTACCATGACTATCCATTAATTCAGTCTTCCAGTGGCAAGACAGGAAGAGTGGTCATTCTTCATCAATGACTTTACCTTTCAAGAAAAACAGGGTGCTAGAGGAGAATGAACAGATCTTTCCTCCATAAATGATGAATGACTAAATGGCTGTAAATTAGTTCTTGATGATGACAATTCTTTGTAACAGCCAAAAATCTGGTAAATCATATAATCTTAAAATGTGTAAACATATAACCAGGCACAGTAATCCACTTGGAAGGCAGAAACAAAAGGATCACTATAAGTTTGAGGATACTGTGATGTTTGTGATGAATTCTAGGCCAGCCTAGAGTAACTGTATAGTAAGATGATGTTGTGGAAGAAAATCCGTAAGTAAGGGAGTGAATACATAAAATAGGTCAAAATGATATGAATATTCAAATAGCATGTGAGCCAAAAAACTGTTACTTTTCATCCAGTTTCTATGTTGATTAATTAATAAATTCAGAAGAGTCTGGCTTTGAGCTTCGGATTCTTCTGCCTCTGCCAACTGGAATCCTGGGATCATAAATATGAATCACTGTTTTCATATTTCATAAAGAATCAACAGGTTTCTTTAAATGTTCTAAATATATTAGAATGACTACATAATGGTGACTTACTGAAAATATGACCAAATCTACAGCCTCAACTTCATCTCTAAGTGTGGTGTTAGAGGCAGAAAAACATAGGCCATCACCAAGAAACTTTAAATCAGAATTTACATTTCATCCAGACCCCTGATTCTCAAGTTTGCAAGTGTAAACAGGGTTAAACATTGTATAAAATCCACCATAAATTTATCTTTAATTTGCAGTTAGGAGGACTTTAAGTGAAAAGCTGTAGTCTCTATATACCTTCCAAATGTTTTTCCTTTTTTAAATCTTTGTCAACAAATAAAACAAATAATTGTCAAGCATCTTCCAAACAGATGCAAATACTACTAACCATTATCCATTATGTTATTTTATTATATAAATAAACCCTTACAGTTTGACAAGCTTTTGCCTGAGTCTGGAAGGATGGAATGGCAATAATTTCAATAAAATTTACAAAAGTAATGAAAAATGAGCCTTACTTATACACAGTGCTCTGCAAGGGAAATAAAATACAGCAACAACAAAAATGAAGGTTTTTTTTCTTTTACTTTCATTATGGTTCCTGAAATATTGTATATAATAGGCTGGTCTTTTATATACTTAGAAAAAATGATTATTTATTGTCTATAAAGTGTATGTAAGAATAACTGGTCTAAGAATGACACACGCCAATCGTAACTCATCCATTTTCTCAGCAAGAAATCATATCTAAACCAAAGCAAATTCTATGACAGGGATTTCTTCTCTTTTAAAGGGAATTGATTTGTGGACCATTTCATGATATTATGAGAGCATGTGAAGAGTGAGATGCTAAGGCACTGGAGATGATATTTCACATAGGGCAAAGTTGTTATACAGTGAATCAATGGCTTAAGGAAAATGCAGTCAGATATGTTTTATCTGGATTGACTGTCATTTTGATAAAAAATTCAATATGTAAAGTTCATAAAACTAGACAAATCAACTCTATAAATAAACCTGATTTTAGCCATATATAATTTTCTTGCTTGTGCAAAATTGAACCTGCCATCTGTTTGTGTATAGGCAGTATACAAATTATATCATTGTAAAATGGTCATTTTTTAAAGCTAATTGGTCAGGACCTGATAATAGAAACAGGTTTATATACTAATTTTCTCTAACTTTCTACCCATCCTTATATGGAGGACCTCCACAGGCTTCCATTCAGCCACTAAGTTGGTTCTTTTTTTCTCTTTTGATAACAACATAATATTTTTATTAATTATTTGTGAATTTCATATAATGCATTCTAATCACATTCACTTCCCATTTTCCTTACAGGTCCATTCTCCCACCTTTGTGCTCCTCCAAAAGAAAACAAAAACAGAAATACTACCTAACCTAAGTACTATTTGTGTTGCCTATGTAGTCTTTTAAATTGGTTCTTCATTAAATTTGACAGAAGTTAGCACAGCTTGTACTGGCCATGGGGACTGAGTTTTAAATTGTCAAGAATCATGCAAGCCAGTTGTGTATCACAGCCAATATTTAAAAGCTAATTTATATAAACTTACAACTAAATTGAAAACATGGGTTAGAATATCATCAGAAGTGAGCAGTTCTCAATTATTTTGCAGTGATCCATGCTTCTCTATGCCCTTGAGGATATTCACATATATGCTGTACTTCAGTGAAGAAAGGAGCAGTGGTCTACTGAATCTTTTTTCTGCTCAGGCTTCTTCAGTTGGCCATGAGGGAAAAATTTAAACCCTTTAAATCAGCATGCATTGCAAAGCAAGGCTTTGTCTCTATTTGTAGATCAGATGTAAAGGAACTGTGACCACAGTGCTAAAATTATCCTATCTTTGCTTTTGCCTCTGACTTTCCATAGTACGCAGTTGCTTATTTGAATAGTCTGCATTGCTGTGCTAGGTTCCAATGGCAGAATTCCTTAATATGCCTTAGAGAGTAACAAGCTGAGAAAGCGTAAATTAGCAACTATCTAGTCATTATAACCCCATGCACATAGGATCAGTCCTAACTGGACTCAGCAGGTTAAAAGAGATAAATCAATAATTATAAGAGGAGAACATGAAGGTCAGAGGGAAGCATGGTGGGTGGAGGGAAAAGTATATGTGATCAAAGTACATAGTATAAATGCAGAGAAACTTTCAAAGATCAAATTCAATAATTTAGAATATTCACCTACTTTCTCTGTAGGAACTGATGGTAAAATGGTAGTAATTTTAATTAAACTTAAAGTGTACAATATATGTCGTATTAAGAATAGCACAGAGATGGAGTAAATATCATCCCACAATTATCCAGTTGAGTAAAGAAGTTAAGTTCCCAAATCTATTGTGTTCACCCATCTTTCATATACATGTTAATTTAAAGTAGACTTCCAGCAATCACTTGTACTGAATTGTGTTTTTTTTCACATAATGTGACTTCTTGGCTGGATCACACAGTAGTGGACTGCTTATCTGTAATGTGATTTTGTGACAAGTTTGTTAGCAATATAATTTTATAGCCAAACACTAGATTGTGCAGGTCCACAAGTCAGACTTTATGACAATATGCTTATTGGAAAAAGTGTTAGTAGATTAACATATAACTCCATTTGTCAAATCAGGATTAAATTGCAACCATAAGTTATCTGGGAATATAACAATTACTCAAAAAACAAAAGAAAATCGCATTATGCTAACATTTGGAATGTTGATGAATGATTTTATGTATTTTCTTATGTTTTCAAATTGTACAACTATTTATTTCAGTAAAATTTATTTCAACCTCTGCATATTTTAGAGTTCTTTATGATAACATTAATATATATTTATACCTGCATATACATATACATTTATATACACATGTGTGTACAAATAACATACTGAGAAAGTGTGTGTGTGTGTGCGTGCATGCTTGTGTGTGTGTGTGTGTGTGTGTGTGTGTGAGAGAGAGAGAGAGAGAGAGAGAGAGAGAGAGAGAGAGAGAGAGAGAGAGAGAGAGAGAGAACAGAGAGACAGAGGCAGAGATGGATGACACAAGTTTGAGGTTTGGTAAGCACAAATCTTAGTGCAGGGCCAGCAGATGAGCCTATATTAAGTATACTATATTAAGATGCCCAATCATTAAATAAATGTATTTCAACATTACAGAAAGCAAGCTAATTTACTCAAATCCACTGATGTATTAATTTCTTTTACAATATATCCTTACAGAGTCATCCAAAACAACATTTAGCCAAATATCTGACTATCAGGCCCTATACTGACACAAAGAATTAGTCATCATTCATAATTTTTATCCTGAAGTACAGGCTACATCCTGAAGCTGGCTTAGCCTTCTTCTGGTGTGGTAGTACTACCTTGTGTATACAGCTGTTTTCTCCCTCCTGTGTATAAGAGTCCAGAGAAAAGCAGATACTCCACTCTTTTCTGGGTATGAGTTAGGTTTGGTCGCACATTCTGTTTACTGCACAAGGGCTGTGATTGTTAAGCTAGTTGCTGGACCTGTGTGTGTTTAGGAATTGAAGCAGAAAAAATAAATAGGAAGAAACGTAGATGTCTTCTGTTGTTCATAACTGTGGCATCATTTGAGCAGAGTGCTTGCATATGGTACCCTATTCCCACCATTTCTGATAACTTTGGTGATTCCTCCTACCCAATCATATTGCTGTATTCTTTTTGATTGTGGTCATAGTCAGAGCAGCATGGTCCCTGTAACTCACCTTCCATATAGTCTTTAATTCACATGTGCGGCCACCTGGCTAGAACATCTGCCATCCTGTTTGATGCCAGATTTTTTTCAAGACTCTTGGCAAATGTCCCTTTCCTCCCTCACCTTTCCAAGGATGTCCCTTTGAAACTATTTATGATTGATAATTTTTCCTTATGGATCCTTCTTTTTAGATGACCACCAGGGGAAAAAATGTTCCTTCCACAGTTTTCTCATACAAAACTTTTGGGAACTAATAAAAATAGACATTAGCTTGGGATTCTTTAGTTTGTGGAGTAACAGTTTATTTTCTGAATTAAAGTACTATGAAGTATGTTTATTTTTGTAGAATTACTATACATATGATAGTTTTCACATGTTCCAATATTTGTGTACTGCTGATAATTTGTTATACATTTAAGAAATCCTTAAAATAGCTTTACTGCATAATACCATGGTTAAATTTTAAGACTAAGTTTGTGGAGTGTAAAAGAAAAATATTTGTGGATGAGACGTGTAGAAGAGAATACAAAAAAGAAAAGAAAATACAAGAGATCAAGTAAAACCCAGTGCCAGATTAAAATGTAGTGTATTGAATGGCACTTTTCTGTCTATCATGCTACAGAATGAAATAAAACATACATTTTTTTGTTTAAAAATACACTTTGTAAGTATATATTAGCTACTGATATTGAAGAGTCAAAAACTAGCATCAAATAGAGAAGCTGCTCCCAGAAAATTGTTAAGGAAATAATAGTTTGGTAATGGTGGTAAAAAAAAAAAATAAAATAAGCAAACATGTATTTGAATAGAGATTCAGCATGAGAAACAAAAATTATTCATTCAAAAGCTCTAATAGCTCCTAAATAACAAATTTGAAAGATACTCCATTAATGATCAACATGTTCCTCTGTATCACACATGAATAGTACAAGGCATGATAGAAAGGAAAAAGCTTAGCTAGTGAATCTGAAAGATGAGTTAAAATATCGCTGTTTGAATTATAAGTGCAGGACTTTATGTGGGTAACACTTCAACTGAAGGATTGTTAATATGCTGTAAAATAAAGTTGTTTCACATTGATGAAGAAAATCAGAGTACTATCAAGTAAGCAAGTTACTTCTAGAACAAAATGGTTATATGGATAAAAGGCTAGTTCTAAAATGCTCAGGTCCAATTGAAAGAAAATATGTGTGAGCCACTTTAGATGTTTAGATTCAATAGTCCCATGAGAATACATGAATATTGGATTCATTGCTAAAAGGGAGGATGAATAGAGTTTAGGGGTCAGGAAAGATACTTGTGAAGCAGAAGCATTTAGACCAGGTTGGAGAAAGAAGGAGTGTGAGAGATTGAGAATATGGAGATTAGAGAATAATGTAGCTGTTTCTGGGCATAACCTCACATCTGTGTGCATGTGGGAGCACTATTTGAATGGAGGAGGTACAGCAATAATTACAGAAAGTGAGGGGCATGAAATTTGGGATGAGTGGAGAGTGCTAAGGAGAAATGAAGATAGTGGTGGGTGTATATGATCAAAATAGAGTACAGAAAGATATGTGATTTTCAACTAATGAATAAGAGATATAATTTTTAAAATGGTGTGAATGTGCAGAGTGAAGGGTGTCTGAAAAGAAGGCAAAGTTCATACTGGTTTTCAGAATTCCACACATGATAGAAAATCAAGATTCCAAACAATCAAGTTAGATTAAAAGAGGAGAGATTTTGGTATTGCTGTGAAAAAGAGAAGAGAGTTACAAAACATAGGGTAGGGGATTGTAAAAATGAGGCAGAAGATGAGTATCAGTGGTTGGCTGGCTAAAATTGGATTTGTTTTCCAGGTTTTACCCAGGATCTCAGGTTGCTAAGAAAGAGAGAGATGATGAGTCTTTTCAGAAGAAGGGCCAAGTTTCCTGTAATGTGGCTAAGCAAGAGTTTCAATATAGGAATATGCTGCTGTTTAAGAATAATTTTGGGAACACAGAGGTCAAGTAGCTGACACTGAAGACGGCCCATTGAGAACTAAGATGCTGAGACTGCTTGGGGCACCAGGGGACAATGTCTTAAGCAGCTCCACTTCTGAGCTCAAATGAACTGCTGTTTGTCCTACAAATCATATGAGGCATGGGCAAGATGTGGGAGCTAGGAGAAAGAGAAGGGGAGGAGAGGACTAGGAAGATTGAGTCATGGGAGGAATAGATGAGGGAAGAGAGAGAGAGAGAGAGAGAGAGAGAGAGACCATAAAAGAGGGAGCCATTATAGATTTGAAGAGAAAACTGACTCAAGAAAAATCTCCAAAGACCTACAAGACTGACCCCAACTAACAATTTGAGCAACAGTGGAAAGGCTACCATAAATGTCCTTCCCTGTTAATGAGATTGATGACTAATTTACCGACCATCATACAGCCCTCATCTAGTAACTGATGGAAACAGAAACAGACACCCACAACTAAACACTGAGCCAAACTGGAATCTAGATGCAGAGAGGGAATACAAGACTAGGCTACAGAAACCCACAGAGAAAGCTGACCTGAACCAGAAGGAGCCAATAGGCCCCCTGACTGATAACTGGGAAACCAGCATTGGACTGACTCAGACCCCCTGAACCTGGGTCTCAGTTAGAAGGCCTGGACAGTGTAAGCGACTTCTGACCATGGAACCAAGATGTATCCCTGGTGCACAAAAGGACTTTGGGAGCACATTCCCCATGGAGGGATACTCCCTTAGCCTAGAGGCAGGAGGGAGGGCCTAGTCCCTACTCCAAATGACTTGACAGAATTTGTTGACCCCTCCTGGAAGACACCACCCTTCCTGTGGGTGGGGGGGTGGGATGGGAGGGTGGGTTATATGGGAGGGAGGAAGAAAGAGAAGGAGAGAGGGAGAGGAAAATGGGCTTGATATGTAAAATAAGAAAATAAATAAATCTGAGAAACCAAGGTGGTGGGGGGAGGGGGGAATTGATGTTGCATAGATTTTTTCCCAAGGGGCCCTTTGAGTAAAGACAAGAGGCATCAGAAGTAAGACCAAAGAAGACAGGGATAGAATGTCTTGCCCGAGTAGGCAATACTGTCAGTCATATGGAGTTTATGGAATTAGGAGAAGGGAAGACTCTCCTCACTAATGATTGCCTTTGCCAGGGCATCCCTGGATCCCACAGTATTCTCCTTGGCCTAATAAATAAGTCAGCCAACCTGCACATTATATTAGTAACCTTATTTCCTCCAAGTTTTTCCAGAAACATCTGGAGTTGGAAATACCTGAGACAGAACGGACAAAGCACCAAGCATATGCCAAGAATGGGAAGCAAGAAAAGGAAGACAGAAATCTTTTTCTATTGTCACCTTATGTACTTGTTTAGGACTGTCATAAAAAAGAAACTAATGCTAAATGTATTTCACAACAAAACTTCGTTATCTCATAGCTCCAGAGACTACATGTCTACAATCAGATTTGATTTGGCCAGCCCCTTTCAAAGTGCTGGAGATCTGTCCCTTGTCATTTTTTCATCTTTAGCTAATGTCTCCTTATGACATCTCCCTGTGTGTGTACGTGACTCTTGTGACCAAAATTTCCCCTCTTTATAAAGATATAAGTCATGGTGAACTAAAGCATACTAAGATCACAATTCAACTTGATAACTTCTTTAATGTCCCCATTATATCTTTACAAAGATCCATTCAGCTATACTGTGGTTTATGATTTCTATCTTCCAGGAAAGACACACTGGTCAGTCATAACACCATCATAAGAGCTAATTTTCATTATGCAAAATTTGTAAGAATGAAAAGAAATGACAAGTGGATAGATGAAGAAAATTACATAATGTTATTGGACTATCATAAAACTAAAGACAGGGGGGCGATGATGACATTCTCAGGTGGCTACAGGAAAAATAGAGACAGTTCAGGAGGCTCAGGGCTATCAGTCCAGCTTCTTAGAAGTCAAAGCAGGAAGAACATGATCCTGGGTAGCTTAGGGAGAAGTGCTGAGGATTTCACTTCATGGCAGAAAAATATGAATAGCACAGAGAAGATGCTGGGGTTCAGCCTGCTGAATTTCAAAAGCAAAGGCATGAAAGAAGTTCCACGAAGGGCACAGCCAGGTACAGGAAAGCATGGGTACTGAGTTGTAACTTACTAGGGACTTGATTAGATAGACAACTGATGGCCTAAAGCAATACTGACTGAGCAGCAGGACTGCTGTGCTGAGCAAGGCCACACAAGAAAAGAAATCAGAGCAGTTAATGTTCCATGGAGAGACCAGACAACCCTGAAAACCACAGACTTTCAGTGTTCTCAACCACAGTGGTTGAATGGATTTTTGTTTTTGTCTTTTTTCTTCCACTAAGCAGTGTTTTATCATTTAAGAGTGAAACAAAAGAAAGTGATTTTTTTTTTCCTCCATCAGTATGGCAAAACCGATTTGAGTTTGATGGACATAGCTTTGAGTTTTATTTCTGATATAGTACAGTGTGTGCTTACAAGTGATCTAGAAATTCAGGTGCTCTAGGATAATTGTTCTAGGAAAGAAAATCGAAATGACATAGGAAAGATACTTATCTAATATCCTCCTTGATACACAGAAAAATACTTATTTAAGTAGTTATTTTTGCTATTGTTACTCTTGGTCTGTCTTAATGGTAAAACTCTTATCATCAGCATTGGTTTTGTTGTTGTTGTTTTGTTTGTTTGTTTTTGTTTTTGAGACAAGGTTTCTCTATATTGCTTTGGAGCCTGCCCTGGAGCTCACTCTTTGGACCAGTCTGGCCTGGAACTCCCTCATGTATCTAGGCTGAAAGGGAATGGGCTTTCAAATCCATTCATACTCTAAGTATAAATACTGTTCCACTATTAGAGGCCCCATAGACTTCACAGGCCTCCTAGCTGACACCCACTTTTGGAGGGCCTAGGACAGTCCTATACTGGTTTCCCAGCTGTTAAGCTGAGGTCCATGAGCTCCCTTGTTCAGGTCAGCTGTTTCTTTGGGTTTCCCTAGTCTGGTCTTAATTCCTTTGCTCATCACTCCTCTCTTTCTACTCTTTGTACTCACTCATATATCAATAGTAGACATAGAGCAAAAGGTTATTAGCCTACAATCTAGGCTAGGAAACAAGGAGGACCCCAAGAGAGACACACACATGGTCCCCTAGAGAAGGGGAAAGGGACAAGATCTCTTGAGCAAATTGTGAGCACAAGGGAGGGGAGAGAAATTTAGGAGAAAGAGAATGGGAGAAGAGGAAAAGATAGGAGGACATGAGGGATCAGGAAGATTGAGTTGGCTCAAAAATACAAGAGAGCAAGAAAAGAGATGCCTTAATAGAGGGAGCCATTATAAGTTTAAAAAGAAATCTGGCACTATGGAAATATCCAGATATCTACAAGGATGACCCCAACTAACAATGTAAACAATAGTGGAGAGACTACCTTAAATGTCCTTCCCCTATAATGAGATTGATGAGTATCTTATATGCCATGCTAGAGCCTTAATCTTTGGCTGGTGGAGCAGAGGCAGACACCTACAGATAAACACTGAGCTGAACTCCTGGAATCCAGTTATAGAGAGGGAGGAATTATGAGCAAAGAGGTTAAGACCAGGCTGGAGAAATCCACAGAAACGGTTGACCTGAACAAGTGGGAGCTCATGGACCCCATTCTGATAGCTGGGAAAACAGCATAGGATTGACCCAGATTCCCTGAATGTGGGTGTTAGTTAGGAGGACTGGCATTCTATGGGGTCTCTGGTAATGGATTAGTATTTATCCCTAGTATATGAATGGACTTTGGGAATCCATCCCATATAGAGGGATACTCTCTCAGTGTGGTCACATTGGGGAGGGCCTCGGCCCTGCTCCAAATTACATGACAGACTTTGAAGATCCCCCACAGAAAGTCTTATCCTCCCTGGGAGGCAAAAAGGGGATGAGATAGGAGGTGAGGGGACAGTGGAGGAAGGAAGGAAGAGGGAACTGGAATTGACATGTCAAATAAGCTTTTTGCAAATTTAAAGAAAAAACATACTGCTGGTTGTCACTAGCAGTGACCTCAGATCCTGACATCCACTCACCCTTAAAATCATCCCATATCACCCCTTTCATTATGGCTCCTCAATCATAGCCCCTTTCTTTATCAAAATTACAAAATGTTTCAGGCTGCCATGTACTAACATGGAGTTCTAAATAAAGCAGTGTTTTCACAGTGACATCTTATTTTAAGGAGTGACATCTTATTTTTCTTGTTCATCTTATAGAGTTAAATGCCAGACACAGTTCCTACTCACCTTTCAAAGGAAGGGTTCATACAAAGGTGAGAACACCACAAGACAGAAATAGCTGTGCAGCACTAGAGAACTTGTCTGCAAAAGCTGTGACATAGTTCACCAAAACCATTGCCATGGCATTTTCTGACACTTACAAATGTGTACATATATCTCTACTTTATTCCAACAATCATATTAGCTCTAGTTTTCTAAGTGGGTAGAGAAAACTGCCATTGTGAATGATACTCATTTTAATCTTGCATTAAAAAAACAAGACATTTTCATTTAAGTGTGATAATAAATCAACAAAGCGAAACTCTTTTCAAGACAAAAAGTTATTAGAAAATAATAATAATAATAATAATAATAATAATAATAATAATAATAATCTTGTTATCAACATGTCTACCTTTTAGCTGGAATAAAAGTCTCACTGATCTTTAGTTCTCAGGTGTAACAATGCATGATTCAGGGAATGTTCACAAGAAACAACACGCAGTAGGGATGCCTGAAGTCAAACTGTGTGCCAGTATTAAGGTGGCATTCTTTTCCCAACCTGCTGAACTGAATACACAGGAGGGTCCTAGGCAGTGAACTGGGAACCAAAGGTAGGAAGGGGCAAATGAAATTCACATTGACACCTGGCTCTTAAGAGATGCTATACTGAGGAAGAAATCTCTCGTGTAATCTCCACTGTGTCTTTAACTTTTCACCTCCTTACACTATGGTTTTTCCAGAAGCATCTTTTCATTACAAGATGTTCCGCTGTGGATCTATTGATATTCATTCTTCCCAACTGAAAGGGAAATATAAGGGAAATGTTTATGTAATTTAGCTATGTGTATCTGAAATTAGGACAGAATCTGGTAGAAAGCAAATAACAAATGCTCACTGAAGAGATCAATGTAATGGCTTCACAGATGCTAAGGTTTTGTTGTTCTTTTGTTGGTTTTTGTTTCTTTTTTAAAATCTGTGTGTGTGTGTGTGTGTGTGTGTGTGTGTGTGTGTGCACTTGCACACGCTCATGTGTGTGTTTTCCAGAGGTTAACATCTTCCTTGATCACCCTGTGTCTTGTTTTTTGTTTTGTTTTTTTGAGACAGGACCTTTCACTGAACCTGAAATCTATATATTCTATTGGACTGGCTGTCTAGATAGCCCCAGGGATCCTTTTGCTTCTGCCTTCCAGGGCTGGGATTACAAGAACATATAGCTACATGCAGCTTTTTAATATGTGGGTTCTAGGAATTGAACTCAAATCCCCATGCTTGTGTGGCAAGCACTTTGCTCAATAAACCATGTCCCTAGCTCCATAAGCTAATGTTCTGAGCCAAGTGCTGGATCAGTTTAAATTAGTCTGAGAGCTCTTGCCATTTCCTATTTGACATATTAATGAACAATGTGGTGGTTTTTTTTTCTATTGTTGTTATTTAATGACCTACTTCTTAAGACATGATGAATTTTCTTGGAACATTTAAGTCACTAATTCCTCATACTTTGTAATCTTTAGCAGGATTGCCCTGAATGTGATTTAGATGAAATCCATTCAGTCTGTTTAATCACCTTAAAAACAGATCCAAGCTTACTAGAAAATATCATCAATGGGAAGGAAATATCAGTCTCCATGTGTGCTTCTGAATCACCCACTTTAATTTAGATGCAATTATTATGATGCACCTGTTCCATTTCAAGGACAACTAAAATTTTCCTTCATATTTCAACTTCCACCTTTTGCATTCTGGGATAGGATGCATTTTAAAAGAAAAAGATCACTACAAGCAATGGAATTTTTTTTAAGTCTTTCTCTCAATGGGTTAGATGGAAGGATTCAAAATAGCAGGGTATAGGTGAGAGGGATCTATTGGCTCATCACAGAAAGCACAGAAACCTACAGAGGAAAAAGGCAGCAAATGGAGGCCAAGCATCTCCAGGAAAGTCATATTCCAGAAAACAAAGCAAAACACTCACCACTTCAGATGTCCCCTGTCGCATTATTATCCTGACTGAGTTGATTTAGCACTGCTAGTTAATGTAAAAATGACTTCTCTCAAAATACACTTGAGGACATAATCAAGATTAAGATTTTCAGGCTCCAACAAAACAAATCCTATTTATACTTAAGAAACTAAAGATAGGTCTTTAATGGATTTCAAATTAAATCAAATCAAAATACACCAAATCTCTCTATCAGCATTCATTACCCTATTACCTTACTTGGCTCCTATTCCTCTGAAGTTAATCTTTACAAACTAGTTCTTTCACAGTCAGAAAAAGCTCAGAGTAATGTGAAGATCATTTTTGTTTTCTAAAAATGGACTCTGACCAATGAGTAGGTTGTGAAATCAATTTATTACTTTTATGTTTCACAAAAAAATAGAGTTCAAAAGTTCACTGTAAGACAAATATTCTCAATGTAAGTGCCATCTGAAGTATATTGGCATATATTTCATATATAAAATATATGTATTTCATTGAAATATATCATATTGAAATATAAGTATCATCTTAAGAATATTTTGTCAGAAGAATCCAAACTTTGCATCATGTGAAATACATTCTTTGGAGGGAATTGAGCCAGAAGTTTGAAATATATAGACAGAGGAATGCAGAAGGTAGAGGCAAATGGGGCTCACCTGAAACTGGTTTTAAAATTCACTGTGTGACACTGATTCAGTGATAAGAATAGTAATGATAAAAATTCCAGGTAGTGAAGTAAAGGGAATATCAGGCTATTAGAACATGTCAGTTGATGAAGAAAGTATAATGATAAAATCAGCATCCCTTTATGACAAAACTGAACAAACTAGATGTGGAAGGAATTTATCTCAACATATAAAGAATATGCATAACAGCAGGCATCTAGCACCCTATTGAATGGGGAGAAACTGCAGGATCTCTTTTTCAAATCTGGATCATAAAAAAGATGACATTTTTACAATCTACTCAACATGGTTTTAAAAGGTAGAACCAGAGCACCTGTACAGGAGAAAGAAAGGAAGAATGGGGAAGTTGGAAAGCAAGAAGTAAAACTGTATTTGACATAATATCAAGAATATGAAATCTCAACAACTGCACAAAATTACTTTAATTGTTTTTTTAATGTGCCAAAATTTCAGGATAAAACAACAATGTAGAGAAATAGTAACTTTGCTATTCGTCAATAGTAAACTACTTAAACTGGAAGTCAAGACAGCATTTCCAATTTCTAAAATAAACATTTGTGAACAAGTTAAGCTGAAGATATCAACAACAAACGTTACATAAGAACCTGTGTTCTGATCCCCAGAGCCCATGTAAAAGCTTGCCATAGTAGCAGTTATCTATAATCTCAGAGCTGGGTTTGCATAGGATGGACAAATTCCTCATCTCCAGGATAGCACAAGATTAAGTCTCAAAATAAAATAAAATAAAACAAAAATATGGTGGAAAGAAATTGAAGGAGAGGGATACAGAATACACCCAGTGTCAACTTCTAATATTCACAAACATAGACACATACATGAACATGCAACTGAATGTATACTGTGAAAACATGCAAATGAATGCTTAAACACCCCAACTCATACACAATGTTCAGGCTTTCTCAGCTAATCTAAACAAATTAAAAACATTGTGCCACTCAGTAACCTACAATTTCAATATAATTTGTTTCAAAATACAAATGATTTTTATAGTCATATGGACACATAAAAATACCCCATAAGTGAAGCAATGGGTCAACAAAAGAAATAAAATATGAATCATCATGCCATTTGATTTTAAAATATACTACAAATCTTAAGAAACTAAAGCAGCAGGTTATTAGATTTAGAAAAACATGTTGTCCCATGGAACAGAATAGAGAGCATAAACAAAACCTTTGCATCTTTATTCAAGTAATCTACAGGAAAAGAGTTAAGATAATGATCGGAATGAAGAAAATAATTAATGACTGGTGCTATGACACAAGATGCCCACATGCATACTACTGAAACCAGATTCCTATCTGCCACCATCAAGACTAATCCCCTCAAAAATGAATGAAAGGCTAAATGCAACATCTGAGTCTATGAAACTAGTAGGAGGAAACATGGGGCAAATATCTGAAGATATTTGAATAGACAAAAACCTTTGAGATAATAATTCAAGATACAAAATCAAAACAGAAATAGATAAATTAGATTATGCCACAGTAAAATACAGGACCAATAGAGACAGCAGGCCAGAAGCCCCATAGACTACCCAGTCATCCTAAGTTCAGGGGGCCTGGTTTGGTCCTATGTTGGTTCCCCAGCTGTAAGACTGTGGTCCATGATGTTATTATTTAAAAGGGAAATTATTTTGACTACATAGGTTATATGTTTTTACCTAAGGTAATTACTGCCTTAGATAATTCACAACAGGAAATATAATACATTTAGAACCTATACCAGCAAGTTCAAAAAGATCTGAGATAGAATATTTGTGTGGGATTTGTTGTTTTATAAAACTTTTATCTCTTACACAACAATGGCCATCAGTTTGATTTTAAAATTGCCTTAAGCTAGAAATCTTCTGACTTATTTACTTCTAACGAATATAATGACAGAATCATATCTACAATAATTAAAGTTTAAATGTCAGATTACTTAGTTCATAATCAGAATGCCTAAATTATTACTCAATAGCATCATAAAATTCTGATGTATAACTGGTTTATTCATATAATATTATTTTTGGAAATCATTATTGGAAGATGCTTAATGACCAGACAGCTATGAATTCAGTAAAATAATGGGACCATTTTATAAAGTAAAGTACATTCCAGACTCCATTTGCTCTCTATCTTTTATAATGAAAATGGAGTCTGTGGTAGTTTTATCTTATTGAGATTGAGATGTCAGACTAGTTTAGCTAATATTTAAGAACTGGAAAACTCACTGCATCTTAAAGATTCACTTTAAAATTATTTTTAATTAAGCTAATTTGTGAATGGTAATGACGTTCCAAATTCATGGCATATGGGCTCCCTCCAGTGGCTAACATTACACTCCCAAAATGAACTGGTCATTTTAGACTAGAACAGTTTCCCTCAAGAGTCATAAACTCTGGGTTCAAATTCTACAGGCTTATGAGTTTGAGTTTAACTGTTATATGCTCACTTATGTTTAAAGTAAACATGTCAAGATCAATTTTTCATCTATATACTCATTGAACAGGAAATATAAAGCTTGACACTTATGCAAGATATAACACCAACATCTGCAGATTGGTGGTGAGGTAATCACTATCCATGAACTCATGTTTAAAGAGAGACACAGATGTTCACAAACAAAAGGAAGCAGTAATTCCTGAAACCCAATAGATAATACCATAGGTTTGTCCAACATGAATGAAAATAAAGAGGGCATGCATCTGAGATGCTTTCCCACAAACTATGAAAAATTGTAGTTTGGCAAAAGGACATTCTAAGCAAAGATGGCTTACCTTCCCAAAATGGACACACACACACACACACACACACACACACACACATTTCATATAGCTTTTAGGCACCGATAGAGTTCTCTCTCTCTCTCTCTCTCTCTCTCTCTCTCTCTCTCTCTCTCTCTCTCTCTCTCTCTCTCTCTCTCTCTCTCTCTGGTATGCAGAAAAGAATGGAGCCAGAGAGCAAAACCAAGTGTTTGTGGTTCAGTTAGGTAAAGTTTAAAGAAGAACCATATGATCAGATGGAAATGAAGGGCAGAGTTTGCATACAGTGATCAGCATTTCCTAGATTTCATGTTATTAAAATGTATTTTCTGGTAGATGGAGAGAAATGAGCATCATTACTTGGAGGTTCATTTTCTGCTTGTCACTGTGGCCTCACTGTTTTAGCTCTGGGATAACTCCCCATCATCTCATAGCATGGGGTTAGGGTTGTCTTTGTGGGTACTTACTAGATTTAAATGGGTTACTCATGGACTAGTGGTTCTTAAGAAAATATTTGGTATTTTATTTGTATTGATATCTGTTTGCCTGAGGAGTTTATATCCATGTGTTAAATTCTCACGGAGGACAAAAGACAGTTCTGGATCTTGTGGAACTAGAGTTATGAGCAGATGTGAACTACTCAACATAGGTTTTAGAAACAGAACTTAAGTACTGTGTTATGGTATCTAGTGATCTTAACCACTGAACTATTTTTCCAGCCAAAGTTCTTTTCACAGACAGAAATATGACTAAATTATGAATATTGAGATTGTACCTTTGATTATTCAAATGTTAGATGAAGAGCTAAGTGAATGAAAATATACATTTTCCATTCTTTTATTTAAATACTACTTTTGAGGCCAATTATTTCAAAACAAAAAGGGAACAATACATACTAAAGAGGCAAAATTACATTTCACAGATTTTCAATATCACAAAAATTTTCATTATCACTGAACACAAAGACACCTGGGAACATACTCACTATTAACCCTCCACCACAACCTAACACAATAGCACAAAGCAGATTATTGCAATGAAATTTTCCCAATGCAGTGATCTCAAGGTGGTTTCTGATGAGCTTCTTGATGCTAATGGAAGGTAAGTTTTATACATAAACAGATAAGAAATTTGGCTGATGCATTAACCACCTCCAGATGCCATTCTATCTATAATATTTTTTCAAATATTTATATTTGTAGTTTGTTTCATTCCAATTATTTTAGAACAAAAATAGATGTAAATAACTTTCTATTTACAAGATTTTATAATGCAGCATTTCTTTTGTTGAATGTAACAGATTTGATGTCTTAGCTGTTGATAACACAAACCAGCTAAGGTGACCAAAACAATAGGTTGCTTTTTGAAACAATATGTGGCCCTCAATGTGTGCTTTCTGGGATGAAACGTGCATTAGCTCTATTATGACATTTACTCTGTTTTCAAGTTTCAAGCTTTCTCAAGCTTAAAACCTCACCATGGCATGTATGATCTCCAAAAGCAAGAAGGGGAGAATGTACTTCCTTCCATGCATGACCATCTTTATTGGATAAGAGCATGTTTCTGAGGACTATTCAAAAGACTTGACCTAACACTCACTGGGCACACTGGATCACACATCTAAAATCTCATCACAAGGTATGAGGTTTTGATGGTCACATTAGAACAACTTTGCTAAGAATGATTTCTTGGTAATGCTGCTTCCATTAATCATCCAAGCTATTTTAAGTGAACCCTCACTCACACTGTTATAAATGACTCCATTAAGTTCACTGATGTACCAAGTTGGACTTTGGTGGTATCATTACTTTGGTTTGACATCAATTTCCTATTTGGGGTGAGTAGATGCTTGCTTACATGTCTCCAGGAATCATGTCACAGAATATAAACAATAGCATAAATGCTGTTATTTATCCCACATAAGAAACTTCTGGCTACAACAGAAAATACCCCAAAAGGTATGAAGGTTTAGCAACCATGCTTTAGAATTTAGATCACATAGCCTTGTCATATTGTCTTTTAGTATATCAATGATGCCCAGGTTCTATTCACAAGAAAATAACAGTTTTTTATATGTGGAGAAATGATCTCATGTCTACGACTACCAAAATGTAGAAAACATCAATTAGTAAGGACGTCTAGTTAGCAAGTATTGCTCAATCCATTTTCAGACAATCTGACGCAGCATATTTGGGATCTACCTTTAAAAATTTACATCTCCATCAAGCTCCCAGGTGGTCACCTTACAGTGTTGGTGGAGACAGCACACAGTGTGAAGATGTATGTTTGACAATGCCCAGAAACTGCTTAATCTTTTATTTGCTATGACTTAGATCAGCTAAATTCACCCCTTTTGGTTTCTACCTTATCATCAGTAAAATAAGCATTCTATTCACAGTGCATCATTGTATATCTGATTATTTATATTTTTTCCTAATAATTCTAGCATATTGCTCTATTGAGTGCCTATTTCTTTTATTTGATTCCTCACTGTGTAACTTTCTCACTGAAATGTTTATTTCCTGTTACACTTTAAATGTAATCATATTGTATACCTAAAAGTCATAACACTTGATTTTTTTAATATGAAAAATCAAACAAACAAAAAATGAACCACATAAAAGAAAAAGCAGGTCAAGTGAATTTCTTCCAAATAGAACACCAAAAGCCATGTGGCTCAATGTCAGGGGCTACAGAGCAAGTTAATGGTTGAGAAGCTAAAGAGAGGTGTACCTCAGTGCGCTGATGGGAACAATAAAAAAAATGCAATAAAATTTTAAGTTTAAAATTACAGAACAGGATAATAAAATGCTAAGGACATCCTAAAATATTCAATTAATAGTCAAAGAGACACCTACAATGAAGGGATGACTTAATGTTGACAATATAAACACAAATGTAGACAATACTGTATGTTGGCAATCAGGGAAAAGCAACTGGAATCACTTCTCACACTATTTAGAATATTCAACTCCAGAGGGCTAACAGAATCAAGCAATAAAGACAAATCAAATTGCGGGGAAAATAGTGATATTTTCTACAGCTATGGAAAAATGATTACCTGCTTAGCTTCAGAATACATGAGCACCATTAAAGTTTTTATAATGATGATGTTGTTGATATTTTTTTTTGCTTAATAATACAGTAAAGGAAAGAGCAAGAGATTCCTGAGGAATAATCATTCATTTAATATCAGCAAAGTGGCTGATGTTTTAGGTAAATAAGTTTAGATTTAAAGAAAAAAATAGACACACAGGAATCCAAGGAAAACTGGCAACCTATTAAAAATGAACTGTAATATATAATTAAACTAAAGAATAATGTTAGAAAAATAAACTCAGGGCTATAAATGTGATACCATTATAAAAGTCATAAATGTGTAAATATACATAAATAGAACAATAATTTACTGTTTAATAAGTAGGTAGCAAATAGTCTGGCCAAAGGTCTTTCCTGACTATCTTTGACTTGGACTAAACTAAAAGCTGGCTATTATTCACATATCATGCCTCGTGTACTTTGTAGACACCACCTCACTTCGTTTACATGCCTGCCTCTTAGGTAGACTCTTTCCTGAACATAAGAACATGCTATATTTCAGAGAGGTTAACTAACCTACCTTGTTTTCCATGACATGAGAGCCTGTGCTCTTCCAATTCTAATTTCAATGTTGCCCTTGGATGATGATAACTCACATCAGAACATTAATGACTAACATTTACTGAGCGTCAAAGGGCTATGCTTAGTAAATTGCCTGCAATATCCCATTTAATTCTCAATACAATACTGTTGTCTATTCCCATTTGTAGGAGATAAAATCAAGAGGCTATATACAAGGTCGCAGGACTATTAAATCCATGACTGATTACTAAACCCATACACAAACCACTTCCTCAAATTTTTGTTTTTCAAAGCATATTAAAAGAATTATAGGAAGAAATATGGTGTGTGTGGGAGGGAGGTGGAACAAGCACAGTTTTATCACCAACAGACTTCAAATCAATGTGAAAGAGACTTTTGTTATTTTGTTAGTGACTAAGAAACAAATGGAAATGCACTGCTTTAAATTAATTCTGAATTTCCACCTAGTCTTAAACCTGAACTCCAAATGGAATGAAATTAATTTGTGAAGTAGGGTGAAGGGGAGAATTAAGACAGACTTAAGAACATTCTTTTCATTGAAAATAAGATATTAAATAACCACCCTTATGTGTGTTAGACAATAACATGATAAAAGTAGGGAGAAATCATTACAAGATCAAAATAGTGCCTGTCTTTCACGGCAGACAAATTTTATTCTAGATACTGTTATCTCAGCTTCACAAACTCACTGCTGTTCAGTCACAGGTTTGTGTTGGTTTTCCTTTTAGACAAGGATATTCAAACGTGGGATGTCTACAAGAGCAGCTGTCTCTTGTTCCGGGGGTTTTAATACCTAACAATTAGTTACAATGTTTTCATGCCCAACCAATGTGCTAACTTTCCAAATTAATACATGTTTAGGAATCTAGCAATATGGCAAGAATAACAGTACAAGTTGTCACAGGAAAATCCTGAGGGCTAGGTAATTTATTTAAGAGTAAAATCAGGTTGGGAGACTGGAAGGGGTTGAAGCTACTAAGCAGAAGGAAGACATCAAATATAAAATAAAACAAAACAAAACAAAAAACCTGAAACCTATTAGTAAGGATGCTATGGGGAAGACATTGCTTTACCAATATCTTCTTTCAAAACTGGCTAGTAAGTTCTTCTTTTCATCCACTGAGTGGTAAGTTGTTGTTCTTTCGTCTCTTACTGTTCTTGAACACACAACACTAAACAATGTCTTGGTGGATAAAAAAATTCCAGTGTTTGAAATATATAACTAGAATGTAAACATTAACATAATTATAGAAAATATAACACTTATTTGTGTTTAAAACTTCATTCTAGGTTAACATTATCATTTAGTGCAAAAGCTTACAGGGACACAGATTTTTCTAATGTTGTCAGTTGCTCGTAGGCACCTTGGACAAAGGCTAGTAAATACGGAGTTTATGAATCTATGATTTACCTGAGATGTGTATGCTTTATCTGATTGAGACTCAAGGTTGTTGTCAATAAGAAGAAGAAAATTATCTGATGAGATTAAATCAAGTTATAAGCTTAATTTTCTCAAGTTCTTTTTCCCCACATTTACAACACATAGTTTTCAATGAAAATAAAAGAAAGTTACATTTTAAAAATGGTAATTAATGAGCAATTTTACCAACCCAGAGAATAGCTTTATTTTTTTCTGTAGAATGTCATTTTACTTAATGAGCTACTTTATTAAATAACAGTATTTGAATAGAATTGTAGTGGTCTTTATCCTACACCTATCTCCCCAGTGCAAGTGTGTTTTAATTGCGACATCATTATTAAAATTTTACTACTGGTCTATTGTAATGGTAACTTGATTTCTGGTTTAGTTATTTATAAACAAACAACCTGTACTGTCTCGGCAACCCCACAGCCATAAAATAATCACAACTGTTCTATCAGGATATAAGGTCTTAACATCATAAAATCAACCAAACTACTGAGTCATCTTTATAAACAGGCTGATTTATTTTCACGATAGTGATGTGTACAAGTTCTCTAGCCCTGGGGCTGACACCTTTAATAGGATTTAGAAAGCCATTTCTTTCACTCACAGCATATAGCAATTTAGGAGTAGAATGAAGCTCACTTCAAATAGGAATCACCAGTGGGAGCAAACCCAGTTTCAATGCAGTGATTCAGCCTTTGAAACTGTGATCTGTTAAAGGTTGTGGCACATTCACACCTGTGAATCTTAAATCTGATAGGCAGGCTTCGCAGATAGCATCAACCCAGCCCAGGTGACAACATTTGAAGGCTAACCACATTTGAAGGCTGTTATAAAACTTTATAGATTAGGGTTTCCTGCATTTTGTTTGGAGTGGTGATTACACAGACAAAACGTTTTCATAACTTTACTGATATAAGTTCATTTCTGTATATGGAAATTATGCTTTATTAAAGTTGCTTTTAAAAACTGTAACCTATTGGTGTTGTCTATGAATACATGTCTGTCTGGCCAAAACAGTATGAAGTCAGTTCTGAATGAACGCTAATAAAATTAAATATAGTATTTATGACTGAGAGTCTATGAGAAATGAAGCTTCCTTCCAAAAACTTGAGACCTGGCTTACAATAAAAGTTATGCTAATTTTATCTCCCACTTACAAAGTAAATCATTTAGGGTTCTGAATTTCTTTTTCTTTTTTCTTCCTTCCTTCCTTCCTTCTTATCCTTCCCTCCTTTTTTTTTTTTTGTGTGTGTGTGTGTGTGTGTGTGTGTGTGTTTGTTTGTCAAAGTAAACATACAGTATATCAGCCTTCTAGAAGTTTACCTGTCCATATGTGCACACAAATTGTCATCACGGAAGTAACCAAGTCAACTTTGGTATAAATTAGAAGAATATACAGTTTATATTTTATTTAAGACAGCATCACATAGCTGATCATGCTGACACACATCTGTAAATACAGCTGAGCCAGAAGGATGCTGAGATTCTGCCTTATAAAGAACAAAACAAGAAGGAGAAGGGGGTAGAAGATGAAGTAGAGACAGAGTTACAGAATGAAAAGGAAAAAGAGGAATAAAAGGAAGAAAATGAATGCAGCTTAACCTCCTTGAGATTACTGAAGATATATTCAAGAAATTCCCTCAACATATGATGTTTACATAATAATAAAAAAACAATACCAAGCTCCCAGTTTTATTTGTGTTGAATGAAGAAAGTCACAGCATTTTTCCAGATTGCTGTTTTTATTTCTGTAAAATAAAAGTGTTAAGCCATATGTAGCCCTGTGTCATGTCCAGCCCTAACAATGAGCAACGCAAATTATACTTGCCACATCAAATTGTTGGTCATAACCACATCTCACCAAACAGAAAAGATTTCTTTTGTTAAAGCATAATGTTTTCTTCTCTCCTATGATGCTAGATTTAGAGAAAGAATGGAACTGACTAGAGACAGGAAAAAGTGCATTTATTTCACTAAGAAATCTATTAGTAGCTGGGATGGTGGAGATGTATGTAATCGCAGCACTCAAAGGTCAGAAAACTGAGGGTCCCTACCTAGGCTTGAAAAGCAAGACCCTGTTTCAACACAAACACAGGGAAACACACAGATACCACACAGCCACACAGATCACACACAGATTCTATCTCTCTCTCTCTCTCTCTCTCTCTCTCTCTCTTTCTCTCTCTCTCTCCCTCTCTCTCTCTCTCTCTCTCACACACACACACACACACACACACACACATGCGCACGCGTGCATGAGAGAGAGAGAGAGAGAGATGAAACAAGCATTAGCTCCTTCTAGCAGGTTTGATTATTCTAGTTTTATGAAATACATAGCCAAGTTCCCACAACTGACCCTATGCACATAACCATGGCTGAAATTAATATTATAGAGATCAATATTTAGAGACAGTAGCGAGGATTCCTCTTACCACATGGAAGGTCTATATTATCCAAAGGTTCCATTGATTCATTTACCACAATCGGGCAATACCTGGCAATCATTCTCCATTTTAAAAGAAGGTGGGACACACAATCTAAGACTTGTTAGAACAACATTTTTTCCCAGGACAGACATGGAGGAGAAAACAAAGACATGAGTAAAACAAACGACAGATTCCAGAGTATCAGGAAAATGACCTAAATTTCAAAGCAAGGGGTAATTATGCATTCTTTAACATGTCTAGTCACCTGAGGCTCATTGATGAAATGCTTCAGTTGAACACATTGTTTAGATTAGACATTAACATTTAGTGAAGTTATCCAAGTAAACATCTCCTACTTTTGTTGTAGAACTCATCATTTTTGGCTCTTTGGACATTTGTGGGTTTTTTTTTTCTTTGTTTTGTTTTGTCTTGTTTTGTATTCCTATTGTTGTTCCTTTGTTTTGTTTTCAGTTGTTTTATTTTTAACTATAGCATAACATTTTTGTTTGAATTTGAAAAAGCTGATGAATGTTTGCTTTCTCAAATATTCTCCAAAAGGATGAGAACTTGGCAGTCTTTAATTAGCTACTGGACGAAGTATATACTTTCACATACTTGGTTTGTATCTGCTTGACAGTCATGACTTTACTTGTCAAGGATTGGGTCATATAACTGAAGATTGTATGACCAGAGGCTGATTGGGGGAAATCCTACACAGAGCAATTCCTTAAAATGAGTATGAGTTGAAGCCCTGTGCGACAGAGGCCGTACTGCACCTTCATGCCCCACAAATGGGAAGAGCTACATCTCCACATACCAGGCATTACTTTTGTAATGCTGTTTCTCCTAGATATAATACAGGGTTATAAGTTTCTTGAAATGCACAGGACTCAGAAGAACAGATTCCAAGTCACTATGATCAGTAAGTAATTGTAAGAGGCAAGAATATTCATCAGTGGTATAGCTGGCTGTGAGATGCTCAGGAATCTAGTTGTTACCTATACTGTGGTGGCTTTCAGTAGTTGCTCATTCATGCTGCTGTAAGGAAACACAGTAAACTCATTAGTTTTCTAGGGAATTGTGCCACCCACAGTAGACTTTACTCTACTTAATTAAGGCAATCCCATTCAGATATACATTAAGTAGACAATTTTGGACTATCTTTGCAGGTGATTCTAGATTGTGTCAATGAAACTCACTAAGCTAGACTTGGATGTAATTATTTTTCTTCTCTTTCTATCTGACATGAGAAACTGTGAAATGCCTACTACTTCCCAACTAATCCTAGCCTCTGAGTATTTCCCCATGAATAGTTATAACAGTGTCTTAAGGTTTCCATTGTTTTGGAGAGACCCCATGAGACCACAGAAACTCTTATAAAGAAAATGTTTAATCGGGGTGGGAAACTTATGGTTCAGAGGTTCAGTTCATTGTCATCATGGCAAGTAGTATGGCAACAGGCAGGGAGATGTACTGGAAAAGAAGTTAAGAGTCTTACATCTTGGAGGCAACAGGAAGTCGACTGACATACTGGATACAATTCTGAGCATAGGAAACTTCAAATCCCACTCCACACTTTCTCCATAAAGGCCTTACTTACTTCAACAAAGCCACACATCTTAACAGTGACACTCCCTATGAGATTCAAACTACCATGAACAGTAAACTAAATCTGTCCTTTCAAAATAAGCCACCCTTCTATGTTGGAAATAATTTATTCAAATCTACTGCCCTCTTCTTCCCAGTTGTATCTCCACTGGGAGTTTCTTTAGGGAGAGAAAACCGGAATTGCAGTGTATCTTTGAATCATGCACAGCAACTGCTCAGCAACTCATATGTTCTTAATTTACAGTATCCATATAGATCTGTGTATCCATATAGATCTGTGTCTTGAGTAGTTTACACACTGCCTACTTGATATGACAAAGCCCTAGCTAGGCTAGACCAGAACCTTAATAACTATTCACTCTGAGTCTCATCAACTATCCATGTCCTCAATCTGGTTCTCAGCACCAGACTCTCTCTCTTTCTTATCACTTACCTTTGACATGAAGGACATGGTGCTGGTAGAGTAATTTCAGTTCTTGCCTTGTCTTCCTTTCATCATTTGATGGTAAAGATTTTTATATGTCATCACTCAAAAGATTGTCTTCAGTTCCCTGAGCTCATTGTCCTCAGCCATGGGTTGGCATTACTCTATGTCCAGCCCCAATGACTCCCAAATCACAAGTTCATCTAGGGAGTCAGGTTGTTTGGCAGCTATTCCTAGGGATTTAGTTACTAATTTCTGTTATTGATTTTGTATCTTATGATCCTTTGGGTGCTACATGGCTCTCCGCTCCTCTCTGCTACTGGTATGAGAATTTACTCTCAAATAAGGTTCTTGGCAAGTTTTGTAATAACAAACTTCTGTCTTTATCATCTGAACTCTTCAGAGACTATTGGTAGATATATTCAAGTTTTTTATTAGTTGTTGAGTTGTCAAGCCCTTTCTCCTCATTGCTCATGTGAAAGCAACGTGGCCACACATTTTAGTGATGCTAAACTCTGCTCAGACCTCCCAGGAGTGCAACACTGATCTTCATTTTGGTAATTTGGCACTCAAATCTTTTGAAAAAATACACTCCCCATTACCATTGTCTATCAAAACTAATGCCTACTAAACTACTCAATTCTCTTCTTTGAACTTTTAGAAAGAATACTGTCCCTTTGTGTGTGTGTGTGTATATGTGTGTGTTAAATGTGTGTGTGTGTGTGTGTGTGTGTGTGTGTGTGTGTGTGTGTGTGTGTGTTAATACACATGTGTGTTGATGGTGGTGGTGGTGAGTCTGTGGAAGGGCACACCTGCATATTATAACATGTTGTGTGTTAAAGTTAGAATTCCTTGGTAGAGTTTGTTTCCTCTTTCTACCTTTATGCGGGTTCTAGGAATAAACTTCAGGTTATCAGGTTTTCCAAAGGAATATCTTTACCTGCTGTGACATCTCAATAGTCCATTGTTCTCTTGACCTGATATTTCCTTTACTTTTCATTGAGAGTATAATAAAACACAATTTGTTGAAATTAAAAACACATACAAAAATATGGTAAGATTAGAAAACTTATAACTCTGCCATCCACAGGCAAACTAAAATTGTGATTTACTCATATTTTTACCCCTGCAATCTATAAATATCCATTATTACAAAACAGCAGTTTTACCCTTTAAAATGTCTGTATGTGTGTGTGTGTAAGAAAACCCATTTACAGGTCAATATGTATAATTTTCTCACATCCTTTTAATAGAAAAATGCCATGAACTATTCAAAAGACCATATTTGAGTGAATAATCCCTTATGGCTAGGGTTTAGGTAGTTTGTGATTTTGTAATCATAAATGGCACTGCAATGGACATTTTGATAATAAGTGTACATGAATCATATTAGCCCTAAGCATGTGGTCAGTTATGTAGTAAAGGACTGATTGATGCCTAATGCCATGCAGGAATCTTGTATTTAGTAACTGATGTCTACCAGTACACTCCATCCTCTTAGCAACAATACCACTATTCATTATTTTCAGTGGATTTATAATATTTGACACTAAAATATAACAAAGGGTGATCATTCTTGATAATTTACAGTTGTAGGCTGTCCACATCATTGTTCCTCACACATAAACTCTAATAGAACAATTTTAGGAAGTCAGACATAGTCAGACATTCTGCAATATTGTCCAAAGAAAGGAATACACCTATTAAGACTTTCCTCATGGAAGGATAAGTATGGCAAGGGAATGAAGAAAATAAGGAGACCGTGAAATCATCAAGTATGTGCAGAATGTAGAACATTTTACTGAAGATAAAAAAAATACTGTTTAATGCATTACTGATACAAAAAGAGAAAAGAGTTGTTTGCTTTTTGTAGTACATTTAAGATTCAAAACACAGAGGGAAAATGGTAAGATAGAGATGCAAGTGGTAAAGTATAATATTATATGAATAAATTAAGGAACAATATGTAAGGAAGGTTGGATAGATAGCTCAATGTTTAAAAACACATACTGTTCTTGAAGAGAACCATAGACTTCCAGAATCCTGTTCGCTTGGAACTCCAGGTCCAGGGCATCTGTCATCCTCTCTTGGCCCCATAGGTACTGTACTTATAAGCACATATACACATGCAGCATGCATGCATATACATATGTAAAAATAGAAATAAATATTTAAAACCAGGTTAAAAAAAAAAAAGAAAAGCATAAATGCAGAACATGAAGCTTCTCTGTAGACAGGAAATGGCTGGAATGATGTTGCCATGGGAGTGGGCATCTCTTCTGTAGATAGTGGGTCTATGCTTTATCCTAATCTCTACTCTCACAAAACAAACAAACCCTCTATATTTCAACACTTATGAAAAAAGAAGATCACAGTACACAAAGACTAACTTGTAAAGGAGGAGTTAGATGGGGCCCTTCTAGTGGCTGAGCTTTTTAAGAAAGGTTACAGTAAAAGCTGAATGATCAGTCATAGTGGAAGATTAATTGCCCTCAGGGGTGAGGAGGCTTTTGATGAATGCTGTGATAATGGACAATTCAAGGCTGCTAGAATGAGCTATGTTTAGACTCGGTAGTGATGGACAGAATCCCAGTCTGGGAGCAGATAGTAAATATTGGCAGAGATTTACAATTCAATTCCTCTCAATCTTTTCTTTGGAAGAGAGGACACTTAGCATAGTGGCTTATAATATTTTTGAATATTAATTTAGCATTTTTTAACCTGCCTGAAAATCATTAACTCTGAGCACTAACAGCTATCTGCTGTTAGAAAGAACATAGCATAACTACAGAGTGGTAGTTACTTTGCCTATGAGGCAGTTTCATTTCACAGAGTCTAGATTTTTCTCATCAAATATTGGCCCCAAAATAAACATCTTAAGTATGTATTTTTTTAAATGATTAGACAGCAGAGGTAGAGTTAGCAATGTTTATATTTTTCCCTAGAAGTCTCATTGTCTAAACAGAGAGTTAATTGCTCATTGATGGTGTTAGTGTTGAAAACACAGATGCTCTCTTTCTTTAAATAACGTTTCTTCCAACAGGATGGCTGTGTCCTGTGAGTTGTGAGTTCATCTGAATATAATGTGGCTCCCATATGGAGGCAATCACACTCTGTTTTTGGAACCACTTGACAGAACTCTGTCACTGCACAGAGCATATGCTTCCTCTCTCCTTCCCCCTTCCCACGTGGCAAGAGTTTCATTAACAACACAAAAGGACTATGATTGGTTGAAAGCTTGGAAAAGGGTCTGAATGGGGTGAAAGGGAGGGACTGCACTGAAATGATGCAGAAGTCTGGTCTAGCAGTTTAAGTGCAGGCAGGAGTCATTAATGGCAACAATCCTCATTTTAAACATAGCTGAACACGATGGCCAGTGACAAAGTAGGAAAGATATTGGTAGACGTCCATAGAGACTGTCTTTAAGGTAGTTTGGGAAAAACACGAAAAGTCATCATTCTACCTTTTGCAAAAATGAAGCAGGGAAGGGCCAGTTTTGTTTGGGAAGGACGGAAACCCTGCGTGTGGAATGAGGGCAGATTCTAGATGTTTAATTCTGAAATTGTTTCAAAGATTAATTAAATGAATTTTGGGCTTCCTAGCTAGCAACTGAGATTTCCAATGAAACTCCAAAATGGTAAATGGAGAAATGAGAACATTTATGCAAAAATGTCCCGAAAATGCTAAAGTATACAAGTGCATCTTTTGGAGCATTGTGTCACTATTAGCAAATAGAACAGAATTTTACAATGGGTTAGCACACAAAACAGGCTGTTGAAAAATTATAAACTTATTTTTGATACCTGTGCTATATAGCTAACTTGTTTTTCAAATTAATGTATTAATCTCTCCAGCTACAGGCAAAATAAATGTGCTCTATAAAACACACACAAACTGCCAGATGTCTTTCTTTAGCAAAACATCACTGTCCCACGTCACTTCCCCTGACAGGACGGTTATATCCTCAGAGCCTCCTGACTGTGGGCTCTATTCACTCCTGAGTGTACTTGTGAAACATGACACTGCCAGGAATTATGCTTATTTTATGAGTTTATTATTAGATTCCAATTTTTAATACAATATCCAGCTGTCTGAAATAAAAAGATAATTCATGTTTTAAAAATTATTAAGATGAAGTCCAGAAAGATGGCTCAGTGGGTAGAGGCACCTACCACTAATCCTGCCAACCTGAGTTTAAATCTTGGGCTCACCTGGTAGAAAACAAAACAAAACAAATAAAACCAAATCAAAACAAACAAAAAAAAAAAAACCATGGCTTCTCCAAGTCGTCCTCTGATCTTGTCTGTACCTTGACACATGCATGTGCTTTCACGGGTTCACACACACACACACACACACACACACACACACACGATTTATACACACCCTAATAGGTAAATAAGCATAATAATAATTTTAAAGTCATTAAGACAATAATCTTGAAATTTCTAATGAGTATTACGATACCAAAAAGAGAATTTTAACTTCTCTAAAACTTAAAAAAAAATAGTTTCCTTCCATATTAAACTGTGTTAAGTAAGATTTATTACCTCCATGAGATTACTCAAATTGTCATTTTAATTCTGAAATTGGGTGTCATGGTGCATGCCTATAATTACACCTCTCTGAAGGCTGAGGTAGGAAGATCCACAGTTACCTACAGTCTGGGCTATGTTGCAAAACCCTTGTCTTAGAATAGTTTTGTGCAAAGAATCAAATGCCTTTGGGAGATTAACTAGCAAACGGGAAATTTACTCAATCTACAAAGAACATGCATCCCATATGTATTAATATCCATGTTTTGTAATTAGATCTACAAAGCCAAAGTGTGACTGTAGCAAAGTAGGGATGATAGCCAGACAAAGGGAACTGAAGAGATTTTAATAGATAATCGTGGGAAGAAAGCTACATTAATTTCTAGGAGGAAGTGATGGCTTAATTTCAATGTGCACAGAAAATAGAAACATTGAGATGAAATTTATTTTTAGTTTCACATCTATATATTTTGCATTCACCTTTTTGAAGTCACAAATATGCTCTGTATTAGGTATATATAAATAAGTGCAAGTAAAAAAAAAAAAGAATACAAAACTGTTCCACATAGTATGTTCTAGTATCACATGAACACACATATCATGTGATAGTTAAGAATAGTGTTGATAAGGAAAAATGAGACATCTAAAAATCAAATGTAATATTGGAACTTATTAACTCAAACCAATTTGCTATTTCTTCCCATGAACGTTTTTTTTTTTTTTTTTTTTTGGCTGGGGGTGGGGGCAGAGTAGCAGTCTTATTGTGTACCCCAGGCTGGCCTTCAAACTGACAATGATCCTATTTCCTCAGCCTCCTAAGTGCTAGGGAGGGCCATGGTGTCTGGCTTTAAAATGAGTTTTTTTTTTTTTTAACACTAATGACTCTCATAATTGGAAATATTTTGGCAATTATCTAACTCAACAAAAGTAATTGGTACTTTGATATAAGCTGTAAAAATGTGCTATAGACTCACAGGCTGTCATTTCTTTGCTCATTATGCATTGTAGGAAATATTTGCAAAGGTTTTTAGAAGGTTCTAAAGATTGTGAGTGGGAATATGAAGTGCTG
Source organism: Cricetiscus sungorus (assembly GCA_030556225.1). Classification (NCBI taxonomy): domain Eukaryota; kingdom Metazoa; phylum Chordata; class Mammalia; order Rodentia; family Cricetidae; genus Cricetiscus; species Cricetiscus sungorus. Next base: position 4,506,224 of record JANBXA010000366.1, on the reverse strand, counting down.
CCTGGCCTGCAGGTGACCTGCTGACACTGTGCACTGTGCCATGGTCCCACTGTGAGGAGGTTGCAGAGGTGAGCACCTACTCTCCTGCTGACATTTAGCAGATGTGCGACCCTAGGCAAGCCATATTGTCCTCGTGGCTTTTTATCTGTGACACAGCTTTTTCTTGTTAGATTCTTCATCAAGTTTTCCAGGGGTAGAGAGATATAGAAGCTATATGTGCTCAGTAACCTGGTGAGAAATAGGTGGTTCCCTTCACAAGCTATGTAGTTATGGCCGTTAAATTGTTTAACAATTTTATTAAAGTATTTTTAGTGATGTTTCCTGAAGTAACACGTTAAATGAGAAATAATAATGACATCAGAGAAATTGTTGGGTTCTTATTCTCATTAAATTCCGTTAGACGATTTCCCTGACAAAATTACTTGCTGGTAATTTGTTTTACTAAATCAAACAGGACAGACAGTTACCAGGTATATGTAAACAGAAGCAAATAATGCCCAGCAGTAATTATGGTGTCTAGAGAGATATAATACAACACAAGTCTTTTAAAATATAAGGAATTACCATTTTGTTTTACTTACTAATGTCAAAAAAGAACTTAAAATATAGTTATTAGCCTACTAACTCCAAAGTAAACTTCAAAACAACTTATCACTTTGATAAGTGAAAATCACATGAGTCTTGGAAACAACACCTGGAATAAGCAAAATTAACCTAGTTTCTTGTACATGATATATACACTCCTGGTACATGTACATGTATGCGTATAAACATGATCCTGGGATCTAGGGTATGAAGCAACTAAAGAGCTTATCTATCAAGACTAACAACTTGCTTATTAAGACTCATTTCAAAAACTTTGCTTTGTGTCCACAACCAACCTAGAGCTTCGATGTCACAAACAGCTCCTTCTTAATTATTCTTTTGTCTTGAAAGTTTGGTGTCAATGACATTAACATTGTTCTTTATCTTCTCATTCAAAGTAGTCTACTTTCTGTTGCAGTAAGTCTCCCATGGTTGTTTTTGCTTCCTTAACAGACTTCTGCAGTGGACTAGGGGCAGTTGGTGGGTTACATAACTTATTATGAAGATTGCTCTTGATGTTATTTAGAGATGGGAGATATGCATGTGTAGCATAATGCTTTGTTGCCGATAAGGACAAAACACCCCACTGGTACAAAGGTGAATGTGGACACACACACACACACACACACACACACACACACACACACAGTAGGAACTAAGATAAGGAGACATATGTGAAATCATGTCAGTAGAAAACAAAATACCATATTAGGAAATTGTGATATTAGAGAGCTATCATTAGTACTTCTATTGTCCTTGTGGAACTAAAATATCAGGAATGTGTAGCTTATTATATTATGCTCTATAACACCTGGCCAATAAATTATATTACACATAGGACGTTTTAGAGACTTAGTTAATCAGACAGGCTTCCAGATCAGCTTCACTTCTCTCTTATCTTCACCTGCACTCTTCAGTAATTTTTTTTATGAAATTACATTCGAATTCTCAAATATGCTATATTTTTCATTAGTTACATCCATGTATGTTTGTGTGGAAGTATGTACACACTCCAGCAGGTACCAAAGAAATAGCATCATCTGTAAATGGAGTTACAGGACGTATGAGCCACCTGACTTGGATGCTGGATACACATTTGGGTCCACTAGAAAAGCAATAGGTGCTCTTAACACTGAGCTAAGTCTCCAGCTCCAGCATTTACTGTGCACACACACACACACACACACACACACACACACACACACTACCACAACTCTGTCTCTTAAGCTGTCTTGGCTTCCACATCCTGTAACGTGAAATGGTACTGACAATGGTGTTGAGAGCATTATGAGCTCACAGAGACTGAAGCTATAAACATAGGGCCTGCAATAAAATTCTGTGCCAGATCCTCTCTCTGCATACAAATTAGCTGGTGTTTTTGGGGACTCCTGACAGTGGGAGCAGGTTTGTCTCTGACTCTTTTGCTGCTTTTGGGACTCTTCTCCTCCTATTGAATTGCATTGTCCAGGCTTGGTATAAAGGCTTTTGCCTTGCCTTGTAATAGTGTCTTGTTTTGCTGTGTTTGCTTGGTTTTTCTTGTAGGCCTGCTTTTTTCTGAAGGGAAAAGGAGGGGAAATGGATCTGTTGGAGAGGGGAGTTTGGAAGGATCTCTGAGGAGTGAAAGGAAGAGGAGAATATAGTCGGATGTATTATGTGAGAGAAAAATCTATTTTCAATTAAAAAAAAAAAGAAAATTGAATTCCAGAGGAATAGTCTTTCCGCCTTCCCACCTCAGGCTGTTGTTTTGGATAATTCCCACTTTTGAGAGGATAGTAGATACTGACTCTTGCAAGGATTTGGGAATAGTACTTTAGAGGAGTGACTGACCAAACTGCTTCCAGCTTTGGAAGTAATGTCCCGACCAGTGAGAAATGTTCACTCATTTCTCACTAGAAGATGAAGTCCTTTGTTCCTGGCAGCAACCATACTGGAAAAGGTAACAGAAAGAGCAAAGGTCCTTCAATGTGTGGTACTTCAATGGCTCTAATGTATAACCTCCTGTGATGATTTGAAAGAATATGGCCCCTACAGGGAGTTCTGATGTTAGGAGGCATGGCCATTTTGGGGAAAGTATGTCACTGTGAAAGAAGGCTTTGAGGTCTCATGTATGCTCAAACCACACCAAGTGACTCAGTTCACTTTATGTTGCTGTCTGATCAAGATATAAAGATATAAAGGACTCTCATGTCTGGCACCACGTCTGCCTGCACGCAGCCTAGTTTCATATCATGATGATAATGGACTAAAGCTCTAAAGAGTAAGTGAGCCACCACAATTAAATGTTTTCCTTTATAAGATTTGCCATGACCATGGTGTCTCTTCACAGTAATAGAAACCCTAACTGAGACAGAACTTGGTACTGGTGACTGAGATATTACTGTGACAGGGCTGGCTAAGCTTTTGTTTGAAGGACTATGGACATTTGAGACTGTGGATTAGAAAAGCAGTTGAAGGCTTTGAGTACTACATAATGGCTCATACTAGTAGGAACATGGAAGACAGTAGGTAGTGCTGGATGTGTTTTTATGAACTGTGGAGGCCTTGATGAAGAGGTTACAGAGAATAATATTAATATATTGGCAAAGAATGTGGCTGTTTTTGCCCTAGTCTGAAGAGTCTGCCTGAGGCTAAATTGAAGACTCTTGGATTAATTCTGTTGGCAATGGAAATATCAAAATAGTCTTCCATAGAGGTAACTCTAATGAAGATTTATAATGAAAGGAACAACCTGAGCAAGGAGATAAATAGGTTAAGAAGTTGAACAAAGGGAATGGTGAATTCAGAGCAAGATCCCACCCAGATAAGTCTGGAATTTGTGAAAAAGAATTACAGAAAAGTTTAGAGGCAGGTGTGGTAGTGCATGCCTTTAATTCCAGTACCCATAAGGTAGAGATGATCTCTGAGTTCAAGGGAAGCCTGGTCTATAGAGTAAGCTGCAGAATAGCCATGTTTAGGCAGTGAAGGAAATCATTGAAAACAGAAAGTTGGTGAAGATGAAATTGAACAAGGAGGCCTTGTTCCATACTCAGTAAGCAACAGAACATGGCAGCTTTGGTCATGTGGTTCAGGAGTTAAAGGACAGAAAAAAGGACCTGTGTAATTTGCCTCTGAGATTAAAGAAAGCCACTGAAGTCAGGCATGCATCAGGGGTGTCCCTGAATGGAGGTCTGGAGAAGCCATTGCATAAAGCTGTGAAGTTGAGGACCGGTTTGCCTTGGACACCTCAAGATTTTGGAGATGCCAGAGTCATGGGATATCTGCTGAGGAAAGATGTTAACACGGAATAGAACCAGCTCAAAAGAAAGAAGTGTGTTGCAGCCAACAAACCTGAAAGGAGGTGGAGATCTGATGAGTGATTTGACTTCAGACATGGAGATGCAGTTTGAAGTTTGCCCAATTGGTTTTCAGTTTTCTTTGGACCAGCATTTCCTCACTACTCTCCTTTCCCTATGATTTGGAATGATAATGTATATCCTATGCCATTAAATGTTGGAAGTATGTGATCTGCTTTTTTATTTTGATTTTATAGGGGATTACAGTTAAGAAATTGCGTGAATCTCAGAAGAGATTTTGAACTTTATATTTTTAAGTAAGTTTGAGACTATTATAGATGATGGGGACTTTTTAAGTTGTACTGAAAGCACTTTTGCATTATAATATGGCTACAAACCTTTGGGGGTGGCTTGAAAGAAAGTAGTACCCAAATGGAGTAGCACTATTAAGAGGTGTGGACTTATTGGACAAAGTGCATCACTGTGGAAGTGGGCTTTAGATATTATGTATGCTCCTACCACGCTTGGGGTAGTTCACTTCCTATTGCCTTCAGATCAAATATAAGGACTCTCAACTGTAGCACCATGTGTGCCTAGATGTTGCCTTGTTTCACACCATGATGATAATGGACTAAGGCTCTAAATGTTAGCATTCACCATAATTAAATGCTTTCCTTTATAAGAGTTGCTGTAGTCATTGTGTGTCTTCAGGGAAATAGAAACCCTAACCATTATACCTTCAAACCTTATGTACTGAACAAAACCCCCTTATATTCTTTCCATGAAACTCTGTTCTACCAAGTTACACATCTACCAATGTTTGTAATAGCTTATTTGGAATAACAGAAACACCCAGCCATTTATTCTATTTCCCACATGTCTATTAGGGAGTGGTCATATAAACTTCAGTGTTTACCATTCACTGAAACACATTTACTGAAAGACTTGTGTATTAAGGTATAGCTGCTCTTAAAATTGTGACATTTAATATTTCAATGTAAAAGGTAGACTTCCACACAAAAGTCCCCATGTCATTCTTATATCATTTGGTTTATTTCACACAGCTACTACATCAAAAGCCTAGTCTTCATTAAAATGTAAATGGAAAAATGTCTGCTGCTTCTGGTGTTCATACAGAAGCTATCGTGTTTCTGTTAAATTCAGATGAAAGCATATGGATTGCTTTGCTTTCTAAATCAAGATTAGAACTCGTGTTTGCCAGGGATTAGCAAGCCCCACCCTAAAACTTGTCCCTCCCAACAACAAATCTCTGCCCTTTGGTCACAAAACTAAATCATTCTAGAAAAAGGCCTCACCACTAGTTGGTAAAATTGAAGATTTTTAGTGGGTTAGTTTTATCTATAGCCATACCAACACAAGCTGCAAAGTTGTCAGTTTGCAGTATGTAGTCTTTCGTTGTTGGTGCACAAATGTGCCTCTTCTTTCCTTTATTAGTCTCATGCTTGGGAGGCAGCTGTCAGGCATTAAGTTAATGGAGCCATCTTCCTATAGGGATCAGTTCTTTACTTTCTCACAGGGAGACATATAGATGCTAGAGTTGAACATTAGTGCCATCTTAGCTCTTTCTTATTTTTCTTACTTTTTAAATAAAGCCAGCTCCAGAGTTTACATAGAAGGATAAATCTAAGCATGACTGAGCATTGCCATAAAGGGTGGGGTGGGAGAGCCGATTAATGCTCCATGTCATATTTTTGAGATAAATCACATTGACTTCAATGTTTGTGAGTAAATTATCTTTAAATATACTTAAACTATTCAGCCTCTAACCCATCTCTTATTCAGGACTTCTGTTTGCTTTTTTCTTTTTTTTCCAGCTCTTATCTCCTTTCTCAAATATTGAAGTAATGAAAATATGTGCAATTAAACTGTTTTTTATTTTATCGTATCCCTGCCAAAAGATCCTATCAGTAAAACTCATTCAAATATCTCATTAAAATTCAGTTCCCAGACGGGCAAACTTAATTGGCATGAAGTCAAAATACATAATTATTTAAATTATGAATATTCTAGAAACAGGAGATAATGATGAATGGCATCTATTTATTTGGTATAGTTCCATTTTGTTGAACATATAATAAATACTCTACATTGTTGCTGACCCCACAATGCTTTTTTCCTCACTTAGATGTTTTAAACACCCTTTGGTTTATTCGCATTGGGAAGCAGGAAAATAAGGATTTTTTTTTTGACCAAAACTTTGAGATCATATATAACAATAGTGTGATAAATTATTCTGCTATGTAACACAGACAGCTTTGGACATAAAAACAAATAGCAGCCAAAACTTTTCAGTAATTCAAAATTCTTAAGTCATGAGGGAGAGGTTGAGATTAATGAATTAATGAATGTGAATCACCCAAAACACATGTGACAAGAGCCAGACAGTGAGGATTACTTTAAAGACTTGAAAGAAACACACACAAAATAACATTATTATTCACACCCTGCACATTTTCATGGAAGTACTTCTCAACTTCCTAAGGTTGCAGCCCTTTAATAGAATTCCTTGTGCTTTGGTAACCCAGAACCATAAAAATATTTCATTGCTACATCATAACTATAAGTTTGCTACTATTATTAGTCCTAATATAAATATCTGATATGCATAATATCTGATAAGCTAACCCTGAAGGGGAAGCGACTGAAAATCACTGCTCTGTGGTATCATTCTTATTCCATATTCTACTCTCATTACCCATGACACCTGGGTAATATGACTCAACCATAAGGAGGTTGTATGGGGAAATATACTTGTAAAATCCTCAGAAAAAGTTTATAGATCAATAAAATTAACAAACAATACAACACTGACACTATGCTTTGCATTTCCCAAAAGTTAAAGTTATTTTTCCTTATTTAAGCTATGACTAAGTTATGCTTGACAATTCACAGCATTGGAAAGAGAACTCTGATCACAGAACATCTAGTGATACCCTCTCTAGAGATGCTACAATAGTTCTTTTGCTGTATGAGTACCTAGTTTTTTTCTGTTCACTTAATGTTTCTGTTAAAATATTTTTCTCCAACATGCAAAGTGAGTTTCTTTACAAATCTTTTTGTATTAATTCTATATAAAAGTAGATAATTCTATAAAATTATATTAATTCTATACAATAAAAGCAATCAATTCAAGAGAGTTGGAGCATCCCTCCACCCTGTTGCCCCCCAACACAACACAATGGGTGGTCATTAATAACGCTATTGGAAAATTGCAAATTGGTCTAGTCATTGTAAAAATAGAGTGTGATTCCTCAGGAAGCTAAAGTAGAACTTCCCTGTGATGTGGCCATTCCATTAATGGGTTAAAGAGACATCAGTGCTCCTGTATTCTTAGAGCCAAGAAATGGAGATAAGCCAAGTATTCATCAAGTAATGAATGGATGACAAATGTGGTGTGTGTGTGTGTGTGTGTGTGTGTGTGTGTCTGTGTGTGTGTGTGTGTGTGTGTGTGTGTGTATTATTTGACCATAAAATTTACTAATCTGAGAGGACTATTTAGTAAATTCTACATAAGCTGGGGGCATAGGAAAAAGGGACTAATGTGTGGAAGGTTGATCAATGGATACTACAAATATTAGGAGGAAAGGTAGGTCCTGTGACTTGACACAGGGGTGTAAGTGCTAATAACAATAATCTGCTGTTCAATTACACACACACACACACACACACACACACACACACACACACACACCAAGGACAGCACAGTGGTACACAACTTTACTCCTAGGACCTAGGAAGCAAAGTCATGTGGATCTCTCTGAGTTTGAGGCCAGATTGATCTACAAAGTGAGTCCTAGGGAACAGCCAGGGCTACATAGATAAATTCTGGCTTTAAAAATCCAAACCAAACAAACAAGTAAAGAAAAGAACGTATTTATGCTGATTTAAATAAAGCACATTAGATACATGTGACAACTCATCATAAGTCCCTTTAAAACATTTACAATTTATATGCCAATAATATTAAAAATAAAAAAAATAAAGATTGAGTTAGGGAAAGAATAGAGGAGAACAAGAAAAGAGATTCCATAATAGGAGCCATTATAGGCTTTAAGAGAAATATGGCATTAGGGAAATGTCCAGAGATCTAGAAGGATGACCCCCAAGTAACAATCTAAACAACAGTGGAGAGGCTACCTTAAATGTCCTTCCCAGATAATAAGATTGACAACTAACTTATATATCATCCTAGTAGCTGATGGAAGCAGCAGCAGACAACCACAGCTAAACACTGAGCTGAACTACTGGAATCCAGTTGCAGATAGGGAGGAGTGATGAGAAAAGAGGTCAAGGTGTCAAGACCAGGCTGGAGAAACCCACAGAATCAGCTGACCTGAACAAGGGGGAGCTCATGGACCCCAGTCTGATAGATGGGAAACCAGCATAGGACAGACCCAGACTCCCTGAATGTGGGTGTTAGTTAGGAGGACTGGGTAGTCTATGGGGCCTCTAGTAATGGATCAGAATTTATTCCTAGTATATGAATGGACTTGGGGAGCAATTCTACATAGAAGGATAATCCCTCAACCTAGACACATTGGGTGGGGGGTGTTAGGTCTTGTTCCAAATAATATGACAGACTTTGAAGACTCCCCAGGCCTCACCCTCCCTGGGAAGCAGAAAGGTGGTGGTCTGAGATTTGGTGATAGGGAAAGATGGGAGGGTGAGGGAAGTGGGAATGACATGTAAAACAAGCTTATTTCAAATTTAAATTAAAATAAATGCACAAAAAATTACAAGCATCCTTCTCCCTATATAAAAATAAAGACTCTTAGGGTGAACTGGATAAAGGATCAGGGGCTGCTGGTTAGAAAGGAGAAGCTCAGAAAGTTGTTATAAAGCACATTCAGTCCTTAGGCTTCACAGCTTTTATGAAATTGAAGACAAACTACAGACTGGTGGATAATTTTTGTTGTTGTTATGAGACCTCCACCAATAGTTAAAACAACTGAAAACTCAGTCATTCCCTGACTTATCAAGGTGGCTCTTATTACAGTTGGCCCAGGGCAGCTTAAAAGACGAAATGTTTCCATAAAATGTAACATGAAATCAGAAGGTGAGTAACAACAAGCAGGCCTATAATTGACTTCGTTTTAATTGAGAGATTTAAAATTTTTTCAATATCAATAGTGATTCTAACAATATCCCTAAATTATATGTGCATTTCTCTGTTACCACAATGCAAAGAAATTAAACTTGTGATTAAATAAAATAGAATATCTTAAAAGTAACAACTTTCCTATTAACAGTTGAATGTTGTTATAATGAATACTGTATATACTTTCTGGTGTTTGAGTTTTTCCCTCATATTTTCCTTTCTTAACTCCTCAGTCTGTTATCTCAAAATGCTGATGTAATATCATTTTGGATTAAGTTTGTTCTTTGTCTTCCCTCAGGAATGACTTTTAATTGTGTATTTATATTTAAAACATACTCTTTAAACCATGAACAACTACTATAGACTTTATGGATTGAATAAAGAATAATATATAAATGTTTACCAAGAAAGAAATATTTTAAATGCCCAATAAAATACTGTACATGATCATTTAAATATTCTTTGCCAAGAGTTTTTCAGGTTATCTTATCATGTGCTTCATAACTATTTTTATATTCTCATGTTAGTCTTCTCAAAAACTATTTTAATAACATATTTTTACAAAACTCTTCTCAATTAATGGATAATTAATTGCAAGAAACAATTAAAAATACAAGGTTTGAAAGCTAAAATAGAGACAATAAAAACACAGTCTGAGGGATTCTGGAATTAAAAAACCTGGGTTAATGATCAGGAACTACAAATGCAAGCATAACCAACATAATACAAGAAATGGAAGAGAGAATCTCAGTCATTGAAGATACACTAGGATAAATTGATTAATTAACCAAAAAAAAAAAAATACTTAAGTCCAACCAATCCCTAACACAAAATTCCCAGAAAATATGGGACACCTTAAAAAGGCCAAACCTAAGAAAAATAGGTACATATTGAAGGTACAGAAAATATGTTCAACAAAATCATAAAAGACAACTTTCCCAACCTAATAAAAGTACAAGAAGCTTACAGAATAGCAAATAGAATGAACCACAAAAATTTCCCCTTGCCACATAATAATCAAAACACCAAACATACAGAATAAAGAAAGAATATTAAGACCAGCAAAGGAAAAAGGCCAAGTAACATATAGAGGTATACCTATCAGAATTACCTGACTTCTCCATGGAAATTCTGAAGGCAATAGGTCCTGGATAGATATTCTACCAATACTAAAAGACCACATATACCAGCTCAGACAACTAAAGCCAGCAAAGCTTTTAATCATAGATGGTTTATTTAGGATAGATAAAATGATATTAGAGGTAAAAGTTGAGTTCTTATAAAAACATTCATGATTTAATGAGTTGGAACTGTCTTTTTTGGTTGACTTTCAGATACCTACTTCACTTTGGAGAATTTTGAGTTGTATACCTGGAATGCTTATTCGACAAAATATTGGTATAGACTTTTTCTGTTAATCAGCAGGAAAAAAATCCAGAAAAAAACAAAATAGGTTAGTATATGGTGTAAAAATCATCTGTATTTAGTGGTTAGATAGGCTTGACAGTGCAATGCTTATCCTTCTGTCCATCATGTCCATTGCTATATGTTCAATAAACCATTAACCTCACATAGTGGTCAGCCATTAAGTATGCTGTATAATGGACATAAATGATAACATTGGGGAGTAGTGAATGACTATAGGGGAACCAAAGATATAAAGCCCTTACAGTGCAATACTTGAATATTATGTTTGCAGGAAAGCTAAACTAGATTGATTGCACAGGCAGGTTTGTTGTATTTTGAATCAGAGAGACAGACAGAGAGAGAGAGAGAGAGAGAGAGAGAGAGAGAGAGAGAGAGAGAGAGAGAGAGAGAGAGAGGGAGGGAGGGAGGGAGGAGGGAGGGAGAGAGGGAGGGAGGAAGAGAGAGAGAGAGAGATTTTGCTAGATAATGTTCGAGAATATTTTTATAAAACATAATAAGCTTGAAAAACCTATGTACTAAACATTTGTTTAATCACAAGTAGATGTATTCAATGGCAAAGTTGAAAATTGCCTTCTGCAAGCTAAGCACATTGTATGATCAGACATTTGGTGAACACTGGGAGAGGTTTTCCAAAATCTAGTGTAGCAAGAGAAGAATTAAGAGGTCAACATACAGATAGGAAAGTTAAACGATAGTGTACCACAATTAATTAGTCCTGGAATTAGAAGTTTTGTGTGTTTGTTTGTTTGCTTGTTTCTATTTCTTGGTTCTGCTATTTGAGCAAAGGCCTAGTAGATGCAGTGATCTCTTTCTACTGAAGAATTTATGATTCTTAAGGTGTCTTTCTTGAATTAGGAAAAATTTTGAGGGTTTACATAAGTACCATAAGAGCATTTACCCTATGAATTGAAGAGAACGTGTAAAACTATCGGTTCTGTGTTGACATTGACGTCAATCATTTCACTGACTGTATCTGAAATGAAAAGTGAAACAGCACAAGTTATAAGATGTCTGGAGATTTTTAAAAAAATAGCAGCTACAACAAAGGAAAAACAACTATCCATTCCTCTTGAAATTATACTTCTCTTCTGCTCTCTTGTAATTTTTTTATATGACTCTAGGACACACTGCATTTTACTTTGGTGGCTGAGCATCTAGGATTTAAAGTATTTTATCTTCATACAACAAAATAATTAAATTAAATTATCAGATTGAAATGAATTCTTGCTGGGTAGATATGCTGATACCTTAAGCAATGTTTTTATTTTTGGACTTAGCCTTTATTAACTCATTAGCCTCAGGACTATTTCCAATGATTGCTCTAGATCTCAACATGTAAAGAAAATATTCAAGGCATCTTTAGTTTAAAGCTTTTCCAATTGTTATCAGATGGGTCAACAATGCACTAAGTGGTATCAAGACATAGCTGTCTCTAATAAAAATTGCTAATAACAATTGTTTTAATAATCCTCTCATATATTTTATTTGATAGTTTTATCATAAATATTGCCAAAGGATTCACAGAAGTTGAATTACAATGTCAATATTCAGTCATCATTTGTTCATTCATGCATTCATTATTTGACAAGCAGGTCTTAGAGTAACCACATATAGGGATCAAGCTTAGCACAAGAAGCTAAAAGGCATGAAGGATTTGGTGCCTGACATGCACCCCATGTGCAAATGCAAGTATAACCATGAAATACTTTGAAAGGACCAAGCATGATAGCTGGAGCTGGCCTTCAAGAACCTACCTACTGCTTGGCCCTTCTACCTCCTCTCTGTGTGATATGGGGGAATTCAATTCACTTAATTCAATAAATTCTTGTGTTTAGTACATACTCACTAAGTTTGAAATATTGTCCTAGCTGACATAAGAGCCATTTACAAAATAACAACAATTTGGCCTTATATTAGGGTGTGAGGAGCACAATGCATTCTGATATGTTGAATGTTTCTTTGAAAGGGATTAGTTATCCTAGACCTTCATTATAAGTAGATTCTAATACCCAAATAGAGAAGAGGAAGAGACAGCTTTGTAGACATAGGGTGCAGTTAGCACTAAATCACAGAAAAGTGAAAATGTGTGGCATGATCTCCAGCAAATAAGGAAACATAGAATGACATAGGCTACTGAGCCATAGCACATCAGCAGCCAAATGCTCTCTCTCTCTCTCTCTCTCTCTCTCTCTCTCTGAGTGTGTGTGTGTGTGTGTGTGTGTGTGTGTGTGTGTGTGTGTGTGTGTGTGTGTAAAGTATCAGCTGATTCACCTTTCAGTCTTTGGATATTTAACCTGTTTTGATGGTCATGTACATTTTTATGAATCAATATAAAGGAATTTCATTTTTTTATAAATGTTCAGAAATTTAGTAGCCTGTCATTTTTATCATGACTACTCAACTCTGTTGTATTCTAGTAAAGCTCTACAGAATCTAAAATTTGGCTCTCATATAATTTTCAAATGCCAGAAAATGTTCATTAGTACAACTGTTTTATGTTTTCAATGATTTAAAATTGTAAAATTTTAAAAGTACTTGATAGGCTGTGAGGAAATTTGGAACTCTGCCATAATTTCTCCCCCAAGTCACACTGTGTGATGCAATAATAAAGATGGTGTGCTGGCTCAATACAATACTCAATGACACAGGAACATGTTCTTGCCAGATGATGTGAAACAACAAGGTCTGTGAGGAAACACAAAAGTGAATGCCTTGCTATTTGTGTCAATGATGGTAACATATCATCGTAGACTCATGTTTTGTTCTTTACATGTTATCTGTGTTCAACATGAATTAATTTTAAATTAAAATAAAAATATATTTAAAATTTAAATTTCTCAAAGTTGTTGACTTGATGAGTAACTCTAAGTATCATATGGACTTTCAAAACTATAAATATACAAACTAAAACTGATATCTTTTTCTTCTTTTGAAGATATCATCAATTGTGTTTAATAAATAATCAATAAAATATTGCGATTTATAAAAGGATCAATGAGGGAATCATAAAGTATCTTCCTATGCAAAAACAAGGTTTTCTTAAAGAAAAATTATAATTATTTGCTGGAATACTCCAGAAATTCTTACAAGCATAGGAGTTACCTTTTTGAAGTCTGTGAAGATTTGTGCTGAGATTTGGATAGGGATAACATTGAATCTGTAGATTACTTTTGGTAGGATTGCCATTTTTACTATGTCACTCCTACCTATACAAGAACATGGGAGATATTTTCACTTTATGATATCTTTTTTAATTTTTTTCTTTAAAGACTTGAAGTTCTTGACATAAAGGTCTATTGCTTGCTTCGTTAGAGTTATCTCAAGATATTTTTTGGTATATGTGGCTATTGTGAAGGGTGATTTGTCTTTGATTTTTTTCTCAGCTTGTTTGTCATAATAAAAATACCCAGTAATATATAAATTCACAGTCAGTATACAAAAACATTTTAGCCAAATATAACTAAGAATGAAAATTAAATTAGATTTTATCATTATAACATCAACTAGAATAGTAATAAAGCTATATAAAAAAGCTATACAGGACCTCTTTTAGAGTAAATACTATGGAAAGTCACTGAAAGAATATATATGTAAGTGAAGGACAGTTCATGTGAAATGTCAAAAATTCCCTCAAAACTAAATTGTCATTTTAACTAACTTTGAATTAAAGTTCATGTAGTGGTATCTCTTTATTATCAGTTCAGTGGGACTTGGAATCATTTTGGAGACATACTTCTTGATGTGATTCTGGGGGAATTTCAGCAGAAGAGTAAACTAAGGCTGAAAGCTTCAGGCTGAATGTGTGTGCCACCCTCCCAAGGTGTGTGGTTTCTGTACTAAACAAAGAGGGAAAAAAGAAAAGTGAGAGCAGATCACCAACATTCATCGTCCACTCAACTTCCTGATCTGCCAAGATGTGAGTAAACAATTGTGTGATATTTGCTTATACAGTGTGAAGATGTCTCTATTTTATCTCATATGCCTAAGGTATCTTCTGTTTGGTTTCATAAAGAGCTAGGGAGGAAAGGATAGTTGGGACTTCATTCCTTTAATCAAGTATCTGACAAATCAACTTAATTAAAGGGATGAAACAAAGTTAACTAATACCACTCCCAGAAAATTATAGCAAATATTACATGTAAAATAGCCTCCTTCAGCCTAAGAATAGCCCTAACACAACTTAGAAGTCCAACAGCGAGTTTATAGTTATAGCAGTTTAATATAGAATAGACTACCAGTGGGAAACAGAGCGCTAGAAGCACAATCATTATTGAGATGTGAGAAAAAATAATATAAACATGACCCTTCACATAGGAAATGTCATATAATTCATCCAAGAAAACAACACAGAAAACAAAATGTAAAAATTTATCAAAAGTAGTTTATATTATTTGATTTTGATTCATGAAAAAATGAACTACTGTTAACAATTTGTTTTGATTACATGTTTATTATTTAATTCCAAGAATATGAATATTCAATGATTCTAGTAGTTTAAAAAGTTTGAATGTCATAGCACTTTTCAGTAGAGAGCATCTGTATTTCTCACACTGAAAAAAAGACACACGAAGGCTTCCCCAATACAGCACAGCCCTGAATGATTCATTATGCAATTATAGATAACCTATGTGAGACTGCAGAGTCAAGCCTGGATGAGAATATTGTTTGTCTCTAGTACACTAGCTGTACCATACAGCCAATAAAGTTAAAGTACCCTAAGAATGAGCCTATAAGGCATATGGAATGCATACACCATGATATTGTCATGGACATTCTTCATTTTTCAAAAATCTTTACAATTTAGATCCATGTGTTTTGTTCTTTTTAAATCTTTTTTGAATATAATTTTTTGTTTAAATTGGAAACAAACTTGGTTTACATTTCAATCCCGGTTCCCTTTCCCTCCCACCCTTCCCCATTCTCCCTATCAACCCCCATCCCATTCCATTTCTGCTCCCCATGGAGGGTGAGGCCTTCCATGAGCAGTTTTCAAAGTCTGTCATATCATTTGGAGCAGGGCCCAGGCCCTCCCCATGTATCTAGGCTGAAGGAGTATTCCTCTATGTGAAATGGGCTCCCAAATACTGATCCACTACCAGAGGTCCCATAGGCTGCCCAGTCCTCCCAACTAACACCACATTCAGGGAATCTGGGTCAGTCCTATGCTGCTTTCCCAGCTATCATGCATAGACCCATGTATTTCACTAGAAGAAACATTCTTTTCAAGTTAAATGAAAAAGAACAAAGAGGTGGGAGGAAAATAAAAAACGAAGAAGCCTGCGAATGTTTTTCTGTGACAATCAATTTTCTGCTTCAAGATTGAATAATGCATATGAATTAAGGAACTGATTGATGCAGTAAGGAGATGAGATTAACTTCTGCACAGCAGTTACACCGAACTGCTTTAAAAGAACACCCCTCTATCTTAGGTTTCAAAAACAACTCACAGTCTGGTTTCACAGAACTAGCATGCTTTACGAGGCACTTTAGGGAATGCCTACTTTGAGCATTTGAGGACCAACTTTCTTCACCGGTTCATTCCAATCTTGTATTCAGTACATTTGAAATTCTGAGTTATGTCTGAAAGTTCACTGTGTAGTCATTTCTTGATCAGCAAAAGAACAATAATTTCCTATTAGATCCACTGTATTATTATATTGTTGTCTCTTTTCAGGCTAGGGAACTGTGACCTGTGAGTTAAATGTGTACAATGTTTTGATGTAGTGATTTTTTTTTAACGTTAGTAAACAGTTAAGATGGAGAAACCTAATTTGGAGAAGAACCTGGAATGGAGATTATAGATGCTCATTCAAGGTCAAATTATCTGTTTACTGGCCATTTACAAATGATATATGATGTCTAATTAGAACCAATTGTAGCACTAATTAAAAGCTTTTTCCCTCTTTTACATTTCTCAGCAAAAGTTTAGTGGGAAACCTGCCCTCTCACCACCCTGGACTCAAGGAGACTACCGGCTACTCAGAAGATCATTGAGGCCTATTCTGATACCTACACATCTAAATCTAACACCTCTTTATTAAAGGAGAATCTCTACATCTACCCTTAAAGCAGTGCCAGAGAAATCTAGCTAAACTTCAAAATATGGCAAAACTATTTTAATAAATGGAGAAGCATATCCTGTGTTGGAAGCATCAACACAATGAGCATGTTGTTCCTATGGAAATATAAATTCAGATATGATAGGAGATGTTATTCTGTAAAAATGTTTCTCATACTGGTTAAATAATAAAGCACTGTTGGGCCAATGGGAAAGCAAGATAGGCAGGGCTAGGAGACAAGGAGGAAGGAAGAAGTAGTTAGGAGGGGTCAGCGTGTATTTCTCCTCTTGTTTAGGTATTATAGCTCATTGAAAAATGTAATGTAAAATTTAGTACAGATTATAGAGTTACCTATTAGGGTCAAAACTTAGAGTTGTTAGTTAGGATTTCTAGATATACAGAGATATATTTGAGATGAATAGGCATTCTTCAAACCTTTAAAAGACCTACAGAATATGGCATTTAAAATGGTTTAGGTTTTTTTTTTCTTGACAGCGAGGCACAACTTCCCTGGTAACACCACCTGCGTCAGAAAGAAAAATGGACATCAAAGAAACACATTATGGAGTTTGCTTTTAATATGGCAAGACTAGCCATTTGGATTATGATTCAGTCCTTGATAGAATACCCCAGGACTTAGTAGATGCTGACACCTGATTCTGAATACTCACATAAAAACAAAGAAAGCAGAATAGCCAAGACAATTTCAATAACTTTAAGGAATCAGTGACAATTTAAGAACTAACTCAAACTGAGAAACAATCCAATTCCAAGATATAGAATCAAAACTGTGTGTCACTGACAGAATAGACATGTAGAATAATGAAATAAAATAAAAAATTTAAAGATAGACCCATACAAATATGCTTAATTAAGTTTTCACACAGGGGTCAGACTTTAAAAGCAGGAAGCAAAAGTATTAAGCAAATCAGACATGCATTTACAAAAACAAAAAATAAGGTAAAAATAAAATAACTATGAAAGAGTTTAAAGGTTATAATCTAGATATACATCTTACAAAATTTAATTAAAAATAATAACACATTTAAACATATAATAAAATGAAAATAACTTGCATAAAACAAAATGCATGGAAGAAAATTATCAGACCTAGTGCTAAACAGAGTTCTGAGACTTGACATGAATGTGATCCATAAAAACATAAAAAGAAATTTAAATTTATTAAAACTATAAATATTTTCTGTATGAAAGTTAACAAATTCTAGTCACAGATTTAAAAAACAAAAACATTTAAAAGCCAGGTATCCAACCACATATAATAAATTCTTAAAACTTAAAAGTGAAAAAAAAATAGTTCACAGTTTTCAATGGCAAAATTATAGATATGAGAAAAATAGAGGACATTTTGCCAAAAGGATACACAGATGGAAAACAAGCAATGAGATAGCACTGAGCATCATTAACCATCAGAGATAAAGTGAGAATTGCAATTAGATACCACAATCTAACCATGGCTGAGTAAACAGTAGCTATATCAGATGCTGGCAAAGATATACCACTTCTCCAGTAACCAGGCTATGGCCACGGGAGTCGAAAGATGCAGAGCATCCTGGCAGTCTCCATGGGACTTTAAGATTCAGATCATTAATAGTACTTTAGAAATAATCATGGAGATGTCAAATAATGTATCTACTAGAAAAAAGTTAAGAAGAATGTTAACAAACTAAACATGTAATCAACATAAAAATACATGTTTCCTTAAAAAAACAAAATAAAACAGATGAACAAACAGCAACAGCAAAAGATCATTCAATCTGTTTAGTTCCTTAGTGGCTCCAAACTTGAAACAATTCATGTTCTTCAACTTGTAAATTTTTTACAGACACTCAGTACAGCTACCCAGTAGAATAGCACCCATTAACATAGGACTCACAGTATCAATTCTCTCTCTCTCTCTCTCTCTCTCTCTCTCTCTCTCTCTCTCTCTCTCTCTCTCTCTCTCTCTCTCGCTCTCTCTGTGTGTGTGTGTGTGTGTGTGTGTGTGTGTGTGTGTCCAAATGCATGTAGGCATGCATGCATCAATGTCTGTGAATGCGAGAATGTATGTATCATCTATTTATCCTATCTATCTATCTATCTATCTATCTATCTATCTATCTATCATCTATCCAATCTTTACACTTAAAATAGTACAGTTAATGATTGTAGAACAACCAATACAAAAGGGTGCACTATTTCATTTATTAGATGTTTTGGAAATGACAAAATTACAGCACTAAAGAACAAATGTTTGTGTGCTGAGAGTGAAAGATGCCTGAGACTTGGAGGAAGTTGGGGCTGGTCTTACTATATGTACAAGGCTTGTGTTGATTGAAGTGATTGAATACTTTAATTAGAAAGGGATACATGTATCGTATTTGTTACTCTCATTGCTGTTAAACATTTTAGAAGATTCTAGACTGTATACTCAGGAAAAAAGTATCCAAATAATAAAGGAAAAAATAAAACTGCTTTTAATTATGGATGAAATGCATTATGATGAAGAATATCTCAAGAAAATATGGTTAACATTAGTAAGCTTAACAAGACACATGAGACTTCTATGATAGAAAGTTGTAAAAACCAAAGAAACATGGTAAGTATCAATAATATTAGAGAATAAAACACACTCAAGTAACTTAAGCTAAAGAGATTCATGACTTGGTGAGTGAGAACAACAAAGTATTGCTGAGAAAAATGATAGCAATACTTAAAAAGATAGCCTGTGCTTATGGGCTAGAAGTTGAAGTTTACACTTATTTAGATGCTAATACTACACCAAATGTAATATTTTAAAGTCAAAATTAGTAAAAATCTTGTTGGATTTTGGTGCAAATTTCCATGTCCAAAACAAAAGTTCATATGGAAAGAGACATATTTCAGAATACCCTATTTTATTCAAAACAGCCAAAAATATTAAAAAGCATGAAAAGGCAAATATTTTATTTTTAAAACTAAGTATAAGAAGCTTTATAAATCAAACAATTTGTTAAAAGTCTGCAAAATTTTACACAATACATACATACACACACAAGAATTACACACACACACACACACACACACACACACACACACACACACACCATGAAAAAGAATAGGAATAGCTCAAAATAAATGATTGAACTGATTTTAATATAGATGAATGAATAAAATATGAAATTTTAAATAAATGTGATTTGCACTAGTGGTTATCTATGTATAAAAAAACACATCCCAGATGGAGGGATAGCCCCTTAACAGATTTACATGACCCAACCTGGATAGCATAGCACTACAAGTGGAATGGGGGTGGGGGAAATGGGAGGGGAGGGTGGCCAGGGTGCATGTCACAGGGGAAAGAAGGTAAGAGAGAGGGAGGGAGGGAGAGAGAGGAAATTGGAAATTTAATATTTAAAAATAAATATAATAATAATGATAAAAGAATAAGGTTGCAACTTCTACTTGTTGTGTTGGAAATAACCTGAAAGTTGATCTTCACTTAATTTAGTACTCACAATTACAAAATCTTTTAACTAAAATTGAAGTTTTGAGCACTTTGCCTCAGTTAGTTGTTGCATTTGAGTTACTTTTGGGGTTCCTGGTAACATGGGGGTTTTTGTTCATTTATTTTTTTAATTTCTTTAATAACTCCATAATAATCAATCAGAAATGAAAACATTGAGTGACATCATTCATATCAGCCCTGATAAACCACAGTCAGTGCCACTTACTAGAAAGCAGGTACAAGATACTTTATACCCACAGAGGTATGATAGTTTGTCCTGATTCTAGATATCTTAAAATGCATTATTTGAAACTTGATTCTACTTTGTCTGCAGAGGGCTCAAAGGATGGTATGTGGTTGCTGAGAATTGAACCCTTGTACTTTGCAAGATCAAATAATACTGTTAACCCCTGAGCCATCTCTCTAGCACCAACACTAATAACAGATTCCAGTCCATAACTCTAATGGAAGTCCAGTGTTCTATCTGAGGCCACATTGGTACCAGAATCCCAGCTAAGATCCCATCCACAGCTCTTCAACACTTTTTATAGCCCTCCAAGCCTATTACCAACTGCAATCTCTCTCTGTCTCCATATCCTTGTCCATAACTCAGAAATCAACACTTAAAACTGTGATTACCACAAACCAGATGTACAGAGGTCAGCGTAAGAATACAATCAACAACAGCCTGGGTAGTATGGCACCACCAGAAACCAGCTATCATACTATAGCAAGCACTGGATATTCCAACACAGCTGAAGAACAAAATATGACTATAAAATCAATTTTATGAAGATGATAAGTGCCATTAAAGAGGAAAGGATTAAATACCTTAAAGAAATCAAGGAAAACACAAGCAAACAAATGTAAAAAATTAAACAATTCCCTTAAAAATGCCGAGAAAAAAACAAATATGTGAAAAAATAGATAAAACTGTTTAAGACCTGAAAATAGAAATAGAGGCAATAAATAAAACAAAAATTGAGGGAATTTCTTGGGTAGCAATATCTGGGTAAGCAAATAGAAACCTCAGAGTAAAGATCACCAACAGACTACAAGAGATGGAAGAGTAAATATTGGGCATTGAAAATACTATAGAAGAAATGGACAGAAAATGTTAAATCTAAAAAATTCCTGAAAGTAAACATCCAGGAAATGTAGAACACCATGGAAAGATGAATCCTAAAAATAATAGAAATATAAGAAGTAGAAGAATCCCAACACAAAGACCCATACAATATCTTTAACAATACATAGAAAAAATGTTTCTAATCTTATAAAGGACATGACTATAAAAGTACAAGAAATACTGAGAAAAAAAATAGATTAGACAAAAAAGAAAGTCCTGCTTCCACATAATAATCAAAACAATAAGCATGCAGAATAAAGGTAGAAAAGTAAAAGCTATAAGAGAAAAAAGCACATAACATATAAAGACAGACCTAATAGAATTACAACCAACTTCTCAGGAGATTCTAAAACCAAGGAGGATCTGTACTGATGTCTTGCAGACTCCAATAGACTATAGATGCCAGCCCACACTACTATATCAAGCAAATATTTCAATCACTATAGATGGCGAAAACAAGATATTCCACAAAAATGTCAAATTTAAAAAAGTATTTATTAACAAATCTATTCATGCAGAAGATACTAGAAGGAAACTTCCATCCCAAGGAGGCTAGCTGCACCCTTGAAAAGGCAGGAAATAAATAATTTCACAGCAGCAAAACCAAAAGAAGAACACACACACACACACACACACACACACACACACACACACACACACACCACACACAAAAAAAGAACCCCAGGATTAAAAATCATTGGTCTCTCTATATCAGTGTATTCCAATCCCCAATAAAAAGTCAAAACAGAATGTGTACAAAACAGGAACCATCCTTCTGCTGCTTTACAGAAAACACACCTCAACATCAAAGATATGCCACAACATAGAAGGATGGAAATTGATCTTTCAAGCAAGTGCACTTAATGAACAAGTTGGTGTGTTCCAATATCTAACAAAAATAGACTTTAAAACAAAATTAATCAACAGAGATTGGGAAGGACACTTCATACATATAAAAGGAAAAATCTGGCAAGATGATCTTTCAGTTCTTAACAATTATTTGCCAAACACAAGGGCACCCACTTTTATAAAGGAAACAGTACTAATGCTTAAATAATACACAGACTCTGAAATATTGACAGTGGGAGACTTCAATAATACTCCACTCTCAACAATGGACAGGTCATACAGAGAAAAATTCAACAGAAATATTGGATCTAACAGAGGTTCTGAACTAAACAGATGTTACAGATATCTACATAACATTTCACCCAAGCAGGGAAGAATACACCTTCCTCACAGCACCTCACAGAACTTTCTCCTAAACTGACCACATACTGGGTCACAAAACACGTCTCAACAGAAATAAGAAAAATGAAGTAACTGCCTTCCCTTCATTCTATCAGACCACCATGAATCAATCCTGGACTTCAACATCAGAAATAATGTAAAGCCTACAAACTCAAGGAAATTGCATAATTTTCTACTGAATTATTACTGGGTCAAGGCAGAAATAAAGAAAAAAAATAAAGACTTAAGTAGAAAAGAATGAAAATCAATGTATAATATAACCAAACATATGGGACACAATGGAAGTGGTGCTAAGAGGGGAATTCACAGCACTACGCATCTGCACAAAAAATTTGGAGACTTCTCATACTAGCAACTTGACATCACACTTAAAAGATCTAGAATAAAAAAGAAGCAAGCTCACCCAAGAGGAGTAGACAGAGAGAAGAAAACAGCCAAACTGAGGGCTGAAATCTATAAAATAGAAACAAAGAAAACAATGCAAAATAATCAATGGAACAAAGAGTTGGTTCATTGAGAAAATCAACAAGATAGACAAGCCCTTTCCCAAACTAAAAGGCAGAGAAAGAATATCCAAGTTAACAAAATCAGAAAAAAAAAGTGGGACATCACACTTGACACCTACAAGTTTCAAACAATCATTAGTTCACTCTTTAAAATATTGTACTTTTTAAAATTTGAAGAAATTGATAATTTTCTTGATGGATACTATTATTAAAGTTAAATCAAAATCAGATAAGCAATTTAAGTAGAACTGTAACCCAAGGAAATAGAAGCACTCCTTATAATTCTCCCAACCAAAATATCCCAGGGCTAAAAAGTTTTAGAAAAAAATTCTACCATATTTTCAAAGAGTTAATTCCCCATAAGTCATTTCACAAAATAGAAATGTAAGGACCATTGTCAAACTCGTTTTGATGAGGCCAGTCACCCTGATATCCAAACCACTCAAAGATTCAACAAAGAGAGAGAATTTCAGACCAATTTCCCTTCTGAATTTAGATACAAAAATGCTCAATGAAATACTCTTAAACTGACCATCCACCTTGCCAAGTTGGCTTCATCTCAGAGATGCAGGGATGGTTCAACACACAAAAATCAGTCAATGCAATGCACCATATAAACAAATTGAAATCACACGATTACCTCATTAGAAGCTGAAAAAGATTCTGACAAAATCCAAAACCTCTTTATGATAAAATTTTGGAGAGATTAGGGATATAAGAGAAATGCACCAACACAATAAAGGCATTTTGCAATAAACCTGTAGCCAATATCAAAGTAAATGGAGAGAAATTCAAACAATTCTACTAAAGTCAGGAATAAGACAAGACTGTCCACTCTCTTCTTCTCTGTTCAATACAGTGCTTGAAGTTTTAGCTAGAGCAATAAGATAAAGATGGTCACAGGGATACATTTTGAAAGGAAAAAGTATCTTTATTCACAGGTTATATATTAATATATATCACTGAATTATATTTTTCAAATTATATTATACTTGGTTCTCTCCTTTTCTCCAGAAAGTATGAAACTTTCTTTTCTCCAGAAAGTATGAAGCTTTCTTTTCTCCAGAAAGTATGAAGCTTTCTTTTCTCCTTTCATATTTTAATCTCTACACTGAAAGGGGGCATCTCAACTGTGTTGCATTTCTGTCCCTAACAAGAATAGCTCTGTCTTGCTCTAAAGTTTGTGTTTAAAATGCTTACCTTGGTTGATAGTACATTTATAATAATGTACTTCTAACTCCTATAAATAGTTGAATTTCGGTTAGTGATCAAAGGAGATATCAAAACAGGCAAACCTGTCAATTTTCCAAAAGGCTAATACTCATAGTTGTGACTACCTAGAATCAAAATTACTAGATGAGTCAATGAGAGGCTCATGAAGTAAGAGTATTTATCTGCGGTTGAGTCTACAAAAACTGGCCGCTGAGTTGAAGATATGAGTTCATTACTCAGGATCCACATGGTGAAAGATAAGACCTGAGTCCCTTAAGTCTTACCCCCTACACTTAAATAAATAAATGTATTATTAAGTTTTTTCTATCATGCTATGACTAATATTGGCTTGATAAGTAAAATGATAGTCTTTATTTTTATTTGTAGAAAGAGAATAATCTTTTAATAATTTACTGTGTCACATGATATATATCAATCAATGGATCTAATTTAAAAATAACTTTTCTTGTGACATTTCATATCATTGAAATTTTATTGAAAACGTCAAAATATTTTTAAGTCAATTCAAAGAGAACTACAAATCACAAAGCCTCCATGACTGTTACATTGCAGATCTACTAACTATAATATTTAAATTATCTTAGCTTCATATTCATAGATCAGGACCGTATTCAGCCATCATCAGAGAAGATTACTCCTGAAGTACTTGGGAACAAAGGCAAAGCTTTACAGAAAGACAGACAGACAGACATGCAGACACAGAGAGAGAGAGAGAGAGAGAGAGAGAGAGAGAGAGAGAGAGAGAGAGAGAGAGAGAGAAAGGGGAGGGAGAGAGAGAGACAGAGACAGACAGAGAAGAGAGAGACAGAGATTCAACTCTAAATGGGTTGTCTCCACAAAATTCCTTCCCTGAGATTTCAGGTAACCCTGCAGAAGAGGATTCAAAAAAAAAAAAAAAAAAAAAGTAAGAGACAGAAGGGATGGAGGACACCAGGAGAACAAAGCCATCTAAATCAACTGAGCAAAGCTCATATGACCTTGCAGACAGAAGTATCAGACATAGGGCCTGCATAGTTCAACACCAGGTCTTCTGAGTATATATTATAGCTTCCAGTTTAGGATGTTTACAGTACACCTGAGTGTGAGAACAAGTCTATTTCTGATACTTGTGCCTTTTCGCCTTTTCCTGTTGCTGGTTTGTACCTTGTCCAATTTAATGTGATATTTTTTGTGTGTTATTTTATTATGTTCTATATTTTACTTCAAAATAAAAATTTCAAATTTGCTACATATTACTATTAACAAATTGAATCCTATAGTCAACCAGTTTCTTTTCTTTATAATTAATAGCACCCACTATTAATGATTTACTCTGAGACTTGTAATAATCATAGTCCTAAATATTCAGTGAGTAGCCATCTTGCCATATTATCATGGCTCCTTCTTACAATCACATGTACACCTGCAGAGTAGCATAGCTACTAAGACCTAAGTCACTTATTGACAGCTTCATATCATTGTTAGAAATGATTATGGCTAGAAATTTTATCCAGACTGATAACACAGCACCTTATGTTTGGATAGGATGAGAAAGGTTAATTTCGGTGACCAAATTTCATGAGCAAAGACATATATAAACAATACCAGCCCTAAAAATGTTTTCTTAGGCTGGCAGCTTGGCTGTGATAACAGATGAACTTGTTTTGCAAGCAAATGAGTAAACAAATCTGTTAAACATAATCAGTTTTCATGTTCTGTCTCCACTGTTTTTTACTGCCAAATAATTATTGTTTCCACTTAAACATAGAATACAGATAGTACAAACATTAGCTATGTTTTACCTGATAGAAATAAGAAGTTAAGCAAAAATAATGCTTGGTGTTATGATTGACTTTATGCTGCATGTTACTAGTAAAAATGTTCCTTAAACCTCCACCACAGAGCTGGGAGATGATTCATTGGGTAAAGACACTTGCCTTGAAATGTGTGCTCCTGAGTTTGAGCCCTGAGAGTCACAGGATACAATACTGCTCCCTGCGAGTAGCACTCTGATCTCTGTATGTACGCTGCAACATCCATGTGTACAAACCACACAAATACACAATAAAATTATATCATACTCAATGTATCTGATTTGCATAATGTATCCTTTATACATGATTTACCTAGTTACATTACCTACAGAACACTTAATAATTAACAAGTGGAGATAGTGGGCTTGTGTTTGTTCTCTAATCAGAAGACGTGAACTACTGTTAGTGATGAGTGTGTCAACATAGAGCTGTAATGTAAGCACAAATCCATGTTAAATAGAACATTGATTCAGTAAGTTTTATAAAAAAAAACATAATATATATATGAAGCAAAATATGTCTACCCCATCAACTCATTTTCATACATTTCAACATTACACCCATGTTGAAAATTAAGCACCTGATACACAGGTGTGAATTGAATAATTTAGAAAACAGATCTGGCATTTGAGTTTGGACTTAGTTAAGATACTGGTCACCTTTTCAATGTGTACTCTATTAATCCTGTCTTTCTACTCTCTTTTCTAAAACTGTTTACTTGAGAATTTTGTTGACCAACTATGATTTCCATACATTGGCTTTGTTGGAAAGACTATGAAAGTGCCCTTTTCTTAACCTGTAAGATGAAGCAAACTTAGTTTCCCCCAAATAGTACCTTAAATCATCTGAACAGAGATGCTGGCTTCAAGTCCAAGCTTTATTTGTCATGTTTTTAGTAGACCCAACCCATAGATAACTTCATTCTCTGGCTCTTGGCTGAGTATCCTAGGAGTTACTCTAAGACATTCAAGGAGTGTTCATTATCTGAATAGACTTGGTCTTTAATATTGATATTTGGGTGTTCTAAATCCAAGACAATTAGAAGCTAGGCTGGGATTCAGATCAGTGCATCACTAAACTCACATCAGACAAGCTTTTCCTGCAATAGTTGGGAATTCACAGGGAATCATACTGAACAACAGGCAGAGTAAGAGCCATGTGAATGAAGAGGTATGTAGTTGGTAGATGGAGGAAAGTGACTGCTAAACTACACAGTCCAAATGTTGAAAATAGGGCTTGACTGACATTTTGTGCTTGTAGCACCAGTCTCCAGAGAAAAGATTCTCTCTTTCTCTAATCAATATGGTCATCTCACAGTAACCAGCTCTCCTCTGTAGGTCAGGCAGTCTAACCTCATGCTTCTGATTACCACATGTGGAGTCTTTTATTTTGTCAAAATGAGGTGACATATTGTTTATGATATTTTTTTAAAGCAACTGGAGATCAAAATAGCAACACAGCCATAATAGTTAACCAAAGAAGCCAGGCACACACCTTTAATCCCAGGACCCAGGAGACAAAGGTAGGTGTATCTCTTTGAGTTCAAGGCCACAAAAGAGATACACAAGGTTGAATCAATCTAAAAGAGTAATTGTGCTCATGCCTTTAATCCCAGGTCTCATGAGATGCATTTAACACAGGAGCAGGTTCTATGAGCTAGCATCATTCTTCAGCCATAGTGAGGATAGGAAGACATTAATGTTCTTTAGCCATGCTGAGGTGGGGCAGCAGTCTGAGGTTTGGTGAGGGCTCATGGAGACAAAGTCAGCCCTTTCAGCCTGAGGTAGAGGTGAGAGCTAGGGGCCAGCTTCTTTGCTTTTCTGGTCCTCAGTTTAAAGCTTGATCTCTGATATCAGTCTCTGTGTCTTTTATTTATTGTGTAGCGTCATAATACACATTTCAATTTGTCATTTTATCCTCAATTTGTAATCTAATTTGTTCCATGTTTCTTAGACTAGTCTAAAATCTCCAGGAAAACATAACATTATCCCACTTTACAGCAAAGCATAACCTTGTATATGTACTTTGTATGTTTAGCTCACAGTTAAACCTGGTATTCTTTTCTTTACTAAAAGATAAGAGTTTTGCCATAAATATTGGGGACCCAAAAACTGAGGTAGAACCTGGGTGTTGATTTTAACAGATTTGTGTTAAAAATAAATAAATAAAAGATCTAAGTCTAGAAACTTCCTAAGCCATCAGGAAGCAAAGGTTAGAAATAGGTGATTGACAAGTTTACCAGGGAGTTAGTGGACAAGTTCATACCACCATCCTCTTTGAAATGGAAGCCCTCTATCAACATCATATCTACAGGTTTTCAGATGCAAAATGTTTACCTGTAACATGAATAATAAAAACACAGAGCTAGATATTGGGGTTCAAGCTGAAGATAACAAAAGTAAAGCAGACAGCCAGCAGCTCTTACCTCTACCAAGGCTGAAATGGAAATCCTGTCTTCGCTATGACAGGAAACTGAATCTCACATGAGACCATTTGCTTCTTCCTTATATACCGCTCTAGTGCTGGGATTAAATGCATGAGCCTTGTTATTCTTTTAGAATGATTCACTCTCATGTAGCCCTGGGTGGTCTTCAACTCATAGAGATCAGTCTTCCTCTGCCTGCTGAGTCCTAGTATTAAAGTTGTGTCTTACTACTGTCCAGATTTATGAGTGTCTAGTGTGGGTGGCTCTGCATTCTGATCTTTAGTGGTTTTATTAGATCTTAACATATCACTACACAGAACATGATGCACTATAATATTACAACATTCAGAGAGGTTGACAATCCCAGGTTCAGAACAATTAACATTGCAACCAAGATTAAGTCATGCAAAGGGATCACTACAAGAAAACAAACAAACAAACAAAAAAGAAACCAAAACAAACAAACAAAAAAAAGTATTGGGGTAAAAAAAAAAAAGAATATAAAACAAAACAAAAGAAAAACATGTGTTCATAGAAGTTCAAGTACTTCAATCAGAGCAGAGAATGGCATATACTAATTTTTTTTCACAGTTGAAAGACCCAAATAAAGTAAGCTTAAAAAAATAGTACAGTACAATAAAGGTCTGTGATCCAGAACGTCTTCCATCACAGCCTCTTACTCCCATCTAATTTCAGCTTTCTCCACTCCAGTGCCTTTGACCTTCACAGAAAAGTAATGCCTGTGACATCTCTGTATTTGCCCCATTGTGCCACTCTAATGAAGTTCACCATCAGACCTTGTGATATCATCTTAGTAATTATTCATGCTGGAATTGTTCTAGCTATATCAATAAGTCTTCTAGAATCTAATGAAGAAAGAAAAACCTAAAAGATGGTTTGTGTTTACAAGGAGGCACCCCAGCTCTATTCAGTTTCTCAGTGTCTGCATTTTAACAACCAGTTTACATATATATATATATATATATATATATATATATATATATATAAACAACACACAAAAAGATACTTATAAGAACTGTAACTTTTCTCTCTTGAAGTTAAAGGACAATGTCCTTTACTTGAAAGTGAGGTGGTATTTACAAATGCACCAAGGCTACTGATTGAGACACCAACTTGATGTTTAGCAAAATAAAAGAAGTAATGTCAATCACATACAACCAGGTTTGATCATTTGATTGGCCAATTACATAATTCCTTATTTTCTATTGTATATTAGGACCCACCTTCCTTTTTAATGCACCTGACAGAAGTAAAAGTTTTAACCTAGATGGTTGAAAATTGTAGAAGATTGCTTGTAGTGTCAGGTCCTTTTTTAAGGTGACAACAGAAATCATTAGGTAATAAGAAATACTATTTTCTGTGTCACTTTTTTCTCTTTCTTTCTGCTACTCTCTTGTTCTCTCACTCCCTTTCTCTCTCCCTTTCTCCAACTTCCCTTATACACCATAGCTATTAAATACATGAAAAACACAGTACTTACTTTATGTTCATCATAGCAATGAGTTATTAGTACTTCCTACCATTTTTCCTAATTTCTAAAACATGTATGTTTACATTTTTATGGAAATCATTTCTCCTAGGTACTCATAGATTGTGCATAAAATAAAGTGACCTGTTTTTATAGCAGCAAGGAGATCAAACAAAACCTTTTTTGGTTGTAGTCCCTTCCTAACATGGTGTCCAAGTAAAGAGTTCTTTATGATTTACATTCTGGAATCTATTAAGACACCTTCTGTTAGACAAGTTTGAATGTAAAAACAACACAGTGAACAACTTCCTGCCCAACAACTGTCTAGAGACTTGCAAACTTGGGTAAGAACATCTGCTAGCTTAGACACAGGAAATCAAGCTCGGCAGACTGCAGCCACATGATTTGCTCTTTGATTTATCATGCCTCTGACAGACAAGGCTCAAAGCTTCCATGCATATCTGGGCAATTGGGGCATCTGTGATGTAGTGAAGTTGACAGAAATATGGCCTGTGGAAACACCATGGCTATAATAAGGAACCATGGTAACTCTGACAGCTGGGTCAACTGCGACCCTCTGCTTTGATATTTCAAAATGTCAAGCACTATCACAGACTACCAGCAGAAAAAAAAAATGTATACATATGAGAGAAGAAAGAACAAATCTCTCTTTACACTACCTTACTAAAGTTATTGTTCAAAATGGTCCTAATAACAAGAATGTAACACTTGGTTCTCTGCCATTTTGCCAAGACAAGAGATGTAATCATAGGCCAAAAAAGGCTAAGTTGATCAGGTTTTTTTTGAGGCACTATTCATCATGTAGGTTAATGCTCCAATAGTTCTGTCATTTTTAAGAACAAATAAAGATATCAGTATGTCACATATACACTTACAATCCTAGTAACAAACATTGCATTAGTGAAGTCATCAAGACTTTGACCTTTTGGCTGAATTAATTTGTTTTATTGATTAAAAAAACATTGATTGAAGCACTGATTTAGCCCACATACTCTATCCTTTGGTGCTGTGTAATACAGAGGAAGAAAATAACTATAAAGAAGTAAGTAATTGCTTTCTATCTTAGTCTCCTGTTCCTCTAGCTCCCTTTCTACTCTCAAATTTATCAAATATTGATCTTTATAGTATTAATGACTATGATAACTCCTTGAAAAACAAAGATGTACCCTACTGACTTAACTATGTTCAATATTTTCATCAATTCTTTAAGTCAAGAATAAGTACTCATGATAAAATGAAGATTAACCCTAAAAGAGAGATTAAGAATATGTAATCAAACGTAATCTATTCATGACTTCATAGGAAAAGTATATAATCTAGGAATTCATGCATTGGTTAGTTATACTGTGTGATACAAAAAATAGACATGTACATTTTTCTCCATAATAAGAAGTCTTACTAAATAGGTATGCTTACCCTAGTAGAGAAGTTGCTCAAGGAAGTGTAATTCAATTCTGACAATTTAATGAAACAACGAAATTAACCCTGAATGTGTGGAGCCATTTTGCTGCATATAGAACAACAAAGAAAACATTAAATATTGTTGCAATTCATGACAAGAACTGTAATTGTGGTGAAAACTCAATATAGTTTTCTTGTCAGTCTTACTGAGCCATGGCATCACATTTAATAAGCAGAATGAATCTAGACACAAAGTCCATGACTCAGAAAATGTAAATATATTTACTATTTATATTTTCAGTTGAGCAATAAGATGCATTTTTTAAAAAACGGATGAAGATTCTTACACATACTATACTCTTACTTCTGATGCTCACATCAACTTACCAAACAGCATTAGACTTACTGCTAATGGGAAGAAAGTGGGCTGTTCAACTCTTAAGTCTTCTGTGAGAGGAAAACTATTACAGGAATGAACAGAAGGGAGTCTCTGCAGCTTTCCTGCTGTCTTCTTATTTTATCAAAGGCAGCTGTGATCACATTGAAACCTGTCAACACTGAATAAAGTTCTGGCAATTGGGTTTACACCCTTTGGGCAGTCAAGCATTCAGAGGGGGTGAGTTGCCTTTGTCCAAGTGCCAATATATCAGAGAAAATAGGTAAGTCCCAGGACTTGAACCTGGCTTCCAGCTGGAGACAAAGAAACACTTCACTGCTGGAGCTTCACAAGGGAAGGCTGTCACAGAGAGTTAATTCAAGCAGCCCCAAATTCTATTAACTCCCATGTGTCTCACTACCACGAATCTGCAATTTCCTAGTGTTCTTTTCCAAAGTAGGTCTGCTGGAGCCTGAGAGAACAAATGAGTTTACAGAATGCTTTAGAAATGTGCATTCTGGTCAATGACTGGAGTTAAAATACAGATTTAAGTAGTCTGTGCTGACTTACAAGGGCTGCTTTCCAAGCGACTTCTCAACTTTTTTTGAATTGTTGAGAAGTCAAAATCTGATAATTATCTTCTAATATCTTAACACATTTAAATGTTCTGAAATAAATAAGAAAATCACTGGCAATGAGAATTATGAAAGTATAGATATGCATAGAATATGCTTCTGAGATTAAGACTTTATAGCCTAGATAATAGGGATGTGTTATGGGTAGGTTGTTCCTGCCACCGGTTGCCTGGTCCCACTCTTTGTTTCTCCCTGTCAGCCGCCTGGTCCCACCCCTGTGCCAGCCCCAAATAACATGCAGAGACTCTGTATTTGATATAAAGCTGTTGGCCAGTTACTATCATTGCTTATCGGCTAGCTCTGTCTTAATGATTAACCCATTTCTACTTATCTAAGTATTTCCACGTGGTCATCTTATTGGAGAGCAGTGGGCTGACATGATGTTCTCTTTTGGCTCTCCATCCTGACCCTTCCTTCCTACATCTTCTTTCCTCCTTGTCTCCTAGCCCCGCCTATCTTGCTTTCCTATTGGCTAACAGTGCTTTATTCATTAACCAGTATGAGAAACATATTTACAGAATAACATCTCCCACAGGGATGAGCATGCCACATTCATGTAAAAAACAGAAAACAATTAAATGCAACTAGTTTAAAAATTCTCATGTTCAATTACTATACAGGAATATATTATGTAGAAAATAGTTAACATTTTTGTCTTAGTGTGCTTTCTGTTCCGGAGACAAACATAAAGACCTACGGGGAGATGGGATGCTATTTTTATAGTATTATGAATGATGAATTTTATAGTATTATGAAGGAAAGTCAGGGTAGCATCCCATGATAAGTACAGGAACTTACACAAAAGGCAAGGCTGAATGCTGCTTACTGGCTTGTTTATTATGGCTTGCTTAGTTTGTTTGTTTGCTTGTTTGCTGTTGATTTTTCTCAGATCACCTTCCCAGGGGTAGTACTACCTATAGTGGGCAGTACCCAGTACTGCTATTGGGCATTTGCACATCAATCATTAATCAAGAAAACACATTGCAATCTTGTCTATAGGCTGATATGACAAGAGTATTTTCTTTTTTTTATGTTTTGTTATTTGATGGGAGATGTTATTCTGTAAATATGTTTCTCATACTGGTTAATTAATAAAGCCCTGCTGGCCAATAGGAAACTAGATAGGCGTGGCTAGGAAACTAGGAGGAAGGAGGAAGTAGTTGGGAGGAGTCAAGATGTAGACCAGGGAGGAAGGAAGACGCCAGCCACTGCTCCCCGATAAGTTGAGCCACGTGGAAATAATTAGATAAGTAGAAATGGGTTAATAATAAAGAAAGAGCTAGCCCATAAACAATAATGGTAACTGGCCAACAGGATTGTATCAAATACAGAGTCTCTGAGTGTTATTTGGGGCTCACTTTGTGGCGGGACCATGGCGGCAGGACCGGGAGGCTGGCAGGTAGGAAAAACTTGCCGTAACAGTTCTTCATAAATTTTTATTGTTATTTAGTAATTTCACATCATGAATTCCAATCACACTTCCCAGTCCTCCCAGATTATAATCCCAACCTTTGTGATCCATGCAAAAAATAAATGAATAAATAGAGAAAATTAAATTAAAGAAAATATGTCCAATTTGTGTTGCCTATATACTCACTAGGGCATGGTCAAACTCCGAGTGGACAGCTCCTTGAAGAAAACTGAGTGTGTCCTCACCTGTACCCCCACCAGAAGCCATCAATTGTAGAGAACTACACTTAAGCATCTTTCACACAGTTTTTCATATTTTTATATAATTTTATTTAAATTTGAAACAAACTCATTTTACTATCAATCCCAGTTCCTGCACCCTCCTGTCCTCCCCTGTTCCCCCTACCAACCCTCATTCCATCCCCTTTCTGCTCCCCAGGGAGGGTGAGCCCAGGCCCTCCCCATGTATCTAGGCCAAGAGAGTATCCCTCTATGTGGGATGGGCTCCCAAAATCCATTCGTATACTAAGGATAAATATTGATCCATTACCAGAGGCCCCATAGACGGCCCAGTCCTCCCAACTAACACCACATTCAGGGAATCTGGGTCGGTATTGTGTTGCTTTCCCAGCCCATCAGACTGGAGTCCATGAGCTCCCCCTTTTCAGGTCAGCATCTTCTATGAGTTTCTCCAGCCTGGTCTTGACCCATTTGCTCATCACTCCTCCCTGTCTGAAACTGGATTCCAAGACATTGGCTCATCCTTCTCACAATTTTATCTTTGGTGGTTTTCTGTCTAGGATGTTACTTGCTTGGGGATGGGATGCAGATATATATATATATATATATATATATATATATATATATATATTGCATAAATGTGTATATTTTTCTTACGTACATACATACATACATACATACATATATACATACATACATATCCTGCTGTTGCCAGAGTCATTGTGATCCTTCAGCTCTGGTTCTATGGGACTGACTCCTTCATTTGCTTCAGCAGATCCTACATGGGGAATATCTTGGAGTGAACTGATGCAAAGCACTGGATCTGGGCTCAGTGGAAGCTAAATTAGTCAGCTGGTACAGCCTGGCTTTGCAGTATTTTCTTAAGATTCCCTGTTATCAGGACACATGAATTTCTCTGGGAAAGGGAAATAGAAGAGATCTCCTGGACAAACTTGGTGTCATGGAAGGGCATGGGTGATGGAAACATGAGGGATTGAATTGGGCAGGTTGGGTGTAGGATGGAGGGGGAAAGTAATGAAAGAGATGTCTTGATGGGAGGGGGTATTTCAGGGTTAGGGAGAAATCTGGTGCCAGAAAAACTCCCTCCCAGGAATCCACAAGGATGACTCCAGCTAAAGTCCATAGCAATAGTAGAGAGAGTACCTGAACATGTCATCTCCTATAATCAGATTGGTGACTACCCTGTTTGTCAACATATTGCCTTTATCCAGTAACTGATGGAAGCATGTGCAGAGATCCACAGCCAAGCACTTGGCAGAGCTATGGGAGTTCATTTGAAGAGGGAAGAGAGATTGTATGAGGCAGGGAGCCAGGAGGATCAAAGTTATGATGGGGAAACCCACAAAGAAAGCTGTCCTGAACTCCTGGGACCTAACATACTCTGGACCAACAGTTACTGAGCCTGTATGGAACCAGCCTGTGCATGTGTCTGATAGTGGCTGTAGCTTGGTATATTTGTAAGGCTCCTAGCAGTGAAATCAGGAGCTGTCACTGGAGCTTAGCTGGATTTTGGGAACCTGTTCCCCATTCTCAGTTACCTTGCCCAACCTTGATGCAAGATAGGCAGGGAATTTGGTGCTGCCTTAACGTGATGTTCTATGCTTTGTTTAAGACGTTGGGAGGCCTTCCCCTTTTTGAATGAAGATGGTAAGGAGTGGGTGGGGAGAGGGGTAGATTGGAGGTAAGGGGTAGGAAGAGAGGAAAGATGGAAAACTAGTTTGCAGTTTGCATGTAAAAAAATTAAAAGGTTCCTCTTACCTAACCAACCTTGCTTGTGTCAAGTTGACAACTAACCAGCATCATGCTAATATTTGTCTAATACTGAATATACATATTTGCTAATTCATGAATACAAATACATATTATTTAATTACTTGTAGAATTTAATATACTTTAGAACCATTTATTTTATAAGCCTTCATCATGTCATTTGGTTAAGTTTCTCCTGGGATCTTAATGGTATTTCACTTGCATTATAAGATTTCTTAAGGAATTATAAATTTTTAGGTAAAGCAAAATACTATCAGTGAATTTCTCTTTTTTTCTCTAGGATGCAAATAGAAAGGAAGAAGGAGAGAGAGACAGGAACAGAGATATTTCTACCCTGTAGGCAGGCTATCTGTATTAATGATGTTTATGAATACTTTTAAAATTTCCAAAATTTTCTGAAATTCTGAAGTGTTCCCATTACCTATCTATTTGCTAACACAAGTAAAAGAGACATTTATGGTCAGGTTCAAGTCAGCTATATATTTTCTAGGTAAAAGCAAAGACATCAGGACTAACTTTTTTCTGTCTTTCTTTTCTTTTTTTTTTTTTTGTAACTTAACAGCTGTATAAATTTAAT